>JAPTHN010000001.1:20760049-21960049 GCA_026936325.1 Platynereis dumerilii | reverse complement strand
TGCAGTAGATATGTAGAAAATATCAGACGAATCGTTCATTTTGGTATAGAAGCATGAAATTTTGCACAAAGATAGTTAAGTATGTAAAGAAAAAAATTAGATATAGACACATTCTCAAAAATTCCCGTAACTCCTATGGCGGCCATTTTGTTTTGGCCATTACCCGAAAACTCAGTTTCTTTGATATCATGGCAACTAAGCATGATAGAAAACTTATGATCCTGTCTATACCCATGTTTTTATGGTCTGGCTATCCAGTAATGTATAGAAAAATGGTCTATATGCACTTGTAAGACCTGTAGCAGCCATATTTGTTCAGCCATTAGCGTAAAATTAAATTTCCTTGATATCAGGAGAACTAATCAAGAAAGGGGCTTTGTGATTGTGTCTACACCCATATTTTAAGTGTCAGGCTATCTAAATAGACTTAACAAAATAATCTACAACCACTGAGATTCTTTCAAACACAACCATATTGCATTTAATTTAAGAAATTAGGTATCAAATGTCAAGAAAATCCATTGATGGGATTCCTCAGACGCTTTCCGGTCCCTGTGAATGTGGGATGAGTTGCCAGTAGATAGTTTGCAGGTCATCATGCAGTGGCTCAATTACTATGGGACATACCTAGGGCTCCACCCCCCAAATAATAACATTATAATACAAATTTCAATGGGCGGGTAGCTCCCGATGGAGGCCCCAACCACACTAACTCAAGGGGCCCCGAAACTTCCAGTTGGACCTCTGTCATCAGGTGATTTCAGGTGGTGTCATCCTTGATCACAATTTAAGTTGCTACTGTTTGTTCTGATGTGGATGGCTTCTTCTAAATCACTCAGATTCCATGTCAATAATTTGGTTTTATCAAAGTCTATTTCATGGCCAGTGTTTACAGCACGTTCTAGGTGGAGATCTCTGGGCATTCCCCTGTGAATGACACCGCCCATCCACACATCCCAATCATTTGGATAAATGAGACTTCAGGTAGAAGTTGAATGCTCCCAGGTGAGGAAAAAATGCTTTGTGAAAATGGATTATCTGCAGCAGTCAATTTTATAAACCGTCAAGATAATCACCATGCAAAATCACTATACATGATATCAATTGATATTCCCACGAAAAACGCATATACAAGAAATTAACAATATAGATCCATTTGAATTATAGAATATATCGGAGTGTATAGGCCTATTATACCTGAATTACACTAATACTGTATTGCTTTATAAGTGAACATACAATCAATATATATAGAAGTGACCGAATCCATAAAAAAGTTTAAAATTAATCAAAAATTCCTGGGAGGTATCACAAGATATATAGGCCAAAGAACGAATCATCAATTTCCAGTTCTGTCAGAGCCTTCCATACTATGATGAGATGCATATCAAAACATACAATCAATTTGCAATGACAATCAGGAATATTTCCAGCATGTTGAGTGGACGGGGATTGTTATCTAGACCTGATTCAAACAATAAAAAAATGTTCAATTCATCACATTTTTCCTCGGAGGGATTACAAGACATAGGGTTGAGAATCAACTGTGATGTGGTTTTTAACTTTCCTGGCCTTTTAATCTATTAATCTCTTTTTATTCTTTCTTTCTTTTTTTGGGTGAAGAGCAAGGAGGGGGTGCAGAGCAAGGAGGGGGCGTAGAGCAAGGAGGAGGCACAGAGCAAGGAGGGGATGCAGAGCAAGGAGGGGGTGTTGGGCAAGAAGGGGGTGAAGAGCAAGGAAGGGGTGCAGAGCAAGGAGGGGGTACAGAGCAAGGAGGGGGCACAGAGCAAGGAGGGGATACAGAGCAAGGAGGGGATACAGAGCAAGGAGGGGGTGCTGAGCAAGGAGGGGCACAGAGCAAGGAGGGGCACAGAGCAAGGAGGGGGTGCAAAGCAAGGAGGGGGCACCAAGTAAGGAGGGGGAACAATTAGAGACCCTTGTTGCTCTGCACCCCTCCTTGCTCTTCACCTCCTAGTTGCTCGACACCCCCTCCTTGCTCTGCATCCTCCTCCTTGCTCTGTGCCCCTCCTTGCTCTGCACCCCCTCCTTGATCTGCACCCACTCCTTGCTCTTCGAGCAACAAGGGGGTGAAGAGCAAGGAGCGGTGCAGAGCAACAAGGGTCTCTAATTGTGCCCACTCCTTGCTCTGCGCCCCCTCCTTGCTCTGTACCCCTCCTGGGTCTGTGCTCCCTCCTTTTTCTGTACCCCCTCCTTGCTCTGCACCCCTTCCTTGCTCTTCACCCCCTTCTTGCTCAACACCCCCTCCTTGCTCTGCATCCTCCTCCTTGCTCTGTGCCCCCTCCTTGCTCTGTGCGCATTGGCATGATGCTGCCTAGGGCGTATAATTGGCTGTAGCCGGCCCTGCCCAAAACCAAACTACATTTCTGTAAGGCTTAGCTAATAAACAGCAGATGTTAGCCAGAATTACCACAGCATTATCAACTGGTCTGATCAAAAACTTTTGAAGACTTCATACAGCATACTACTTCACTTATATGCAGGAGCGGCTCAGGGTCAGCTTCCTTGTAAAGACAATGGCATAAGGTGTGACAGGCCACTACTAATGGATAACACTTGTTTCTCCAAAGTGGTCAAAACTTGTTTTCCTGTTTCAATATTCACTATCTTCTCTGCCAAAATGTTGAAGTTTGAAGCTGCTTTCTTATGTACAAAACAAAATGTTTTCAGCATACCTGTCAAATATTTTGAATATCCCATTCAACATCTTGACCATTGCAGCTATATATTAGACAGGGTATCTTACACATCAGAAGGTTGAGATTGCAGGTCACTGAAATTGACTGAATGCCTCTAGGCAGATCAGACTACATGTACTTTCAAATACGAAAAGTTACTATGAACAGACGAAGATGATGGATATGTTTAGTTTTCATATTATATATTAGAAGTATTTAAAAGCTCCATCACATGTTTGACATGCTGTTTATATAGACTTGAAAAAAGAGAGCAGTCACTCTTCAATTAGGTGAGTAGAAGTTGGTCTTTGAATGAAGCTTAGATGAAGGTCGACTAAAGAGCAGCTACTTGTTTTTCTTTATTAGGTCAGTAATTGGCTTGTCTGCTAATAACCTCTCATTGACATATGTCTTACCCATTTATGGAATTCACTGTATTTGTATTGTAATAATTCATGTCAAATAAACATTTCTGTCTGTCTGTCTGTCATATTGTTGCTTCCAAATGTTTTCAGCATCAGATTCTCACTTCATCCACAACTTTCTCTTGGGCTACTTGCTTTGTATCAACCGTTGACAAGAACTTTTTCATCAAGGAAGGAACTGCCCATATCTTCGAACACCTTGATAAGATTGGTGATTTGTGCAGCAATGCTAGTTTAGAATACTTCAGACTGCTCATAATGACATCCCTACTTTCCTGATCTCCAAATCTTTCTCATATTCAGCAATAAGACTACTAGGTTCTGCTCCAGACACCATCCATTGATGCAATGAGTCTCACTTCTCCTTATATATCCCTTCATATTAGTATTGTGTTGTTCATGTGCTTGGTCAACAATGGCAGATGAAAATACTCTGCAGGTCTTTTAAACTTCCTGTAAATCTCTGGGTGCCGTTCCTGAAGAGTGACCATGTCTGGTTTGTCCACACAGAGCCAATACAACAGACATAATTGTAGTGATCAAGACTGAAGTACTTGGGGTTAGCCTGAAAAAACTATCAACATACAATATAAAGTATCCACATCAGGAGGACCACACTAGTTCAAGCACAAGAAGTTCTTGGCACAATGCTGTATGTTAGAACCAAAACTGTCGATGGTTCTTTCTACACTCATCCACCCACTGATCAAATTACAGAACACTGTCATCCATTCAAAGCTCAAATTGATAAATGGAATAGGCTTTTAATAAAACATGAAAAGATTAGCAGCTTTGACCTGATGAACATACATTGTCCTTGTTCCATGGGATCCATGGGAAGCCTCCAAATAAGAATTCCAGCAGATGGGCAATTCCGTAAGGTCCAATTTACAGATTTGTCACTTTAGCAGCTTGTGCAGCAAAATGTCATGGTGTCGAACGTACTCACACGGTGTATGTCCAACACCATGACATTTTGCCATAGCTCAACTCCTGTTGCACTTTGAGCTTTGGTCGATGGCTTGTCTGATACCCCTATTACCTGGCCTTATACTTGTTTAACAATGAAATAGCTGAGGTGTAATGGTATGGTTACACAAGCTACTAAAGTGTCAAAATCTGTGAATCAGACTTTACAGAATTGCCAGAAATGACCCCAGCTTAAACAATTGCTTCCACCTGTCCACTGTCCTCCAGTCAATCTCCAATTATCTTCAGTTGGAAGATCTCTGTGGTTTTCAGGCCATGCCAGCCACTGCCACTGGACCTGCTTTGCCAGACCGAATAGTTGCTGATCAAAATTCACGATAGGCACTTAAGTGCCCAGGGTTCAGATTATTCAACATTCATATGGTGATACATCATCCCATAGGAATTTTGAATCTCCCGAAAACAATGATAGCCTTGCTGTGATTTTGCAACCACTCAGTGTGTATATTAAGTGAAATTTTGGCCATTTTCAATTCATCAATAGGCCTTACACCACCAAACCACAACTACAAGCACACAAATCACATCTGTCCAGTGTCACACAACCACCACCACCACATTCTATTTTACATTACTATAGTATCAAGCAAATGCACCTAAAAATAAAGATGTATCAATATGTCACAATTGTTCCAACATGTCACTCTTACAATATCTGCAGAAAGTATGAAAGAATATGACCACAGTGAAAAAAAGGTTAACGTTCCGGGCGTTCCGTGACATAAACATTTAGGCCTAGTTCAAGACTTTGTATTGAAGAGCTTAATAATGTAAATATGCATCTCGACGCAATCCAGTTTTTTATGGCCTGGATAAATGTATCAGATGAAAAGGGTACATATGTGAATACTTGTTGCTCAATATCATAGGAAGTAGTCAGTTTTAAGGCTTTTATTTATGAATAATATTTGTGTCATGATCGACCAGTGTGTGCTGTGCCAATCCCGTTTACAGTTATGTTAGCCTTTTTTTAGAGATAGTAAATACTGCCTACTTCAATCTGCTTATATAATTCACCTGTCTAAGTGATAGAAATGGAAAGCTTGACCATCTAAACATACATATAGGTGAAGAAAAATCCCAATTCCCATTAATAGTTCCAAAGATATAGGCAAAAATGTGATTTTCGATAATGGCGGAACAAGATGGCCGCCATTTCCGTCATAGAAATTTTTGAAGATGTGTCTATATCTAAAATGAAAGATAATGGTCTAAAGAGTATCTCTGCCAAATTTCATGCTTCTATACCAAAATGAACGATTTTTTCACATATCTACTGCACTATAAGTAACATTAAAAATAACACTAATTCCCAGGCAATATATCCTTCTCAGAAGATGTTAATGGTTTGGATTTCAAAGAGAATGTTATCAATATATTTCCTGTCATCCACACCATACCTTCAGGGATCTAAGCAGAATAATTTGTTTCTCTTTGATGTTGTAGGATGAATTTACAGGAATGGTGAAAATTTTCAATTATATTATCAATATATTCGGTTTGGTAAAAATAGTGTGTCTGTAACAATTTTTCAATTTTACGTCTCCTGATGTCACTGTTTCTTGAAAAAGCAAAATAAACTTCATAATATTTGGCATAGCCCATGCGAACAAAGTCTATTTAATCGATAGGGATAACTGATGGCTGGATAGACAATTGTGCTTTACTTCCTGAATATCTATTCACTGAGAAGGTTAAAGAGAAGTTTGCCATTCAGAACTGGTGTTGGAGATTTGCTCTCAAGAAAAAATATATAAAATTACATTATTTGGAGAAAGAATCAAAATTGCGATTAAATATTTAAATAATGCATGTCTTGACTCATTACCAGATCTTTCATATTGAATTAAAGTCAGATATATCATGTGTCAAACTTATATTGCCTGAAGCGAAGTTCTTACATACAAGATTGGCATTCAGGAGATCTCTACCTTGCAAGTGACAGAGCTAAAAGCATAGTTGTCTGATAATTCTATAATTTTAAAATGATCTATAATGAACTACAATTCTATAGGACTTGGAAAATGTCACAGATTACAGGGAGTAACGAAAGGATCACATCCATCTGAAACGGCATGAGTTCCATTTTTGGCTATTCTTGTATACAACTTTATGGCATCTGCATATCATATGGTAAAAGCAGAGTAATCACAACAGAAAGTGACAAAACCATTACACAAATTACTGCTTTTGTATGCCGTTGACTTGGATTTCAAAGATATGAAATAATGTGTCAGTAATTGATAATTGCCAAAGACTTTCATTTACTCTAACCATTATAGGAGTGGACGCCATTTTTGGCTTGAGGTATAGTTTTGTGCTCCATAAAAGAGATTTGTCAGACATTGTAATAGGATAGCTGCTGCTTTTGGGGATGAGCATTGGGCAAATTGTATAGACAGAGATTTAGCTTTTTCAAAAAGCAAAGAGTAAGCAAACCTGACACAAGTCTCTAATAGCAGCCATATTCAAGATTAAAGGCGACACATCAAATCAGAGAACTAATCTCTTTGAATTGGCTGTCTGAAATCTGAAAAGTAAAAAAGTGACTCCAAGAAATAAAAATGCGTTCAGGTCATATTTATATGAAACATATGATTTCAAGCAGATTTCTGAATTCAGAAAAAGACCAAAGATGACTGAATCTCAATTTACATTATATTATGTTGTCCTTAATAACGAGTGACTTGCCAACTTACTCATAGAAACTCGATGGTGACAAAGGCTATCTGTCTGATATATAAGATAGAAACGGAAGCTTCCACCCGAAGGGCACAGAACGCAAACACAATGTTACCCATAGGTGGAGGGCTCATCGTTTGTCAAATAGAAATGTAGGCCTATAGTAGAAATTATGTTGCCACAATGTGAACACAATGTTCAGATTTGTTTCACACAACATTATGACAATGTTGCCACAATGCTGCCACAATGTTGCATGCTGACATCATATCTTGACATTGCTTCCCAAAGTTTTGACAACATCATTTTTGTCATAAAAATTCTATGTAGTATACAACAACATTGCAACATTTTCATAACGTTGTTGCATTGTGACAATGTCACTGCAACGCAGATATGCCGGGTTATCCCCATTGGCCAGTTTATTAACGACGTCACGTTTGATGTGAAGAGAACTCTATGATACACATTGGCTGTTTGGTGTTGTAGTATACACAAGGCCAATGTTGATTCATGGGATTGAAATAAGACACCTTAATGTTTATATTGATACTCTCAAGATAAATTTCTTCATATTTCACTGAGGAAACAAAATTAAACTGGTATTGCAGATTACCATGTGATTGTCACCTGAGAGTTGAGCCCTTCAGCCCTGAAATGCCTTGCATGTTGCAGGATTTTCCAGGCATTAGATGTAATTCAAGAAAGGGAGCTCAATTTCTGACATGAGGTGTCATACAGCTTGACATTTTCCTGGCATTTTGGACAAATGCTGCATCAGTAATTGGCCACAAATGGAATCTACTTTGATACATGTTCAGAAATGTTAATGAAATCATTTCATATAACCTTTTCATGAAACTTAAAAGGCATTAAAGTTTATTTTTCTACATGTAGAATGTTTTATTACAGCAGTTTTGATAAGCCCTTGGTTCTGGTCACGCTGTAATAATTTGAGCAACTGGATATCACCTTGAACAATTAAAAAAAATGTAATGGTTATATGACCAATTCACCTTTAACGTGGTAAAATATTCATATATATGGCACACACACACACACATGCGCACACACACACACTCACAGGCACTTGACTTAGCTTTAAAATGTTATTATAAGCATAGGCTGAGTAGTGACAAGGATCCTTACAATCATGTTATCACAAATGGAAAAAAAGACAAATCACTTTACTTGCATGCATGGGTTTAATCCCAGCGACAATCTGTGAAAGTTCTGTCCGTTTCATTAAAATATTTCAAGCAAGTTGTGAGGAGGAAAAAAATACAGTAATGTTGATAAATGATCCAAAACCAAGAGCCATGGCATGCAAGCCTGATAATTTCATTATCATGTCAGCAGCTGTGTTAGTAAAAGCTATCAGTGTGGTACACATTAACATTTTAAGGAATCAATTTTGTATTTTCAATGTTGCAAAACTTCCACAAGAACTACAAACAGAACGATTGATTTACAATGCTTCTTCGGGAGTGTAATACATAAACTAATTATGAATGAATAAAGATAAATGAGCTTGGATTGTAATTAATATTGTTAACAGAGGCATCAATATCATTTGGATCATCCGAATTTTTTCACTTGAACATTATGAAGCAATTGGAACAAATTTCTTTTTATCACCACCTCAAATTCTCTTTAATGAAATTGATTCTGATTGTTGCTGATAATGGTCGCATGTCCTTTATTAAATTTGCTTGTTAATTTGCGGTATTAAATCAGGCAATCAAACTTTTCTGCATTGTAACTGTTAATAAAGGTTCATGTTGAAAGAAACTCCTTGAAACTTTTTATACATTGAATATAACAGCAAAGGAAACTTATCTGACCATTCATATTGACAAACAAAACAGAGATTATTAAAAACAAAATTTAGATATAGAAACCAAAACAATTATTAAAAATAGGCTGCTTCAGCAAACAACACCTTTAGAAGAATAAAATTACACCATCAAATTGGGGTGTTTACCAAATTGTATACATAGTTGTGCCTAGACCATATATAGGCTAGATCATAGATATGTACCAAATTTCATCCATGTACATTGTACATTCAATAGGGGCTGAGTTCAAGCCCAGAAACGATCTATCCGCTCGACGCCCAAACACCCGCCCGCCCAGCGGAGGGAGAACATTTTTACCCACAATAGCTTCTTCGAACTTCGTTAGTTGAAGGTAAAAACGAAATTTAAATAGAAACCAGAATTCCTACCATATCAGATGCTAAAAGCAAAGTAATTGGAATCGGAAGTGACAACAGGTGCAAAAGTATACAATTTTATATGAGGCAGTATCAAATAATAATATTGCTATTTTAAGACTTTCTTTTACTCTAGCCATTCATTTTCTGCCTCTGGTATCGTGTTTTATTTCATAATTGTTCTATCAGACACCTAAATATGATAGCTACTGCTTTTGGGGATGTGCAAATTATAAGAAATATTTTTTTAAAAGAGTGAAAATTAAGCAAATCAGTAAAAGTCTCAAATAACAGCCATTGTCAAGATTAAAGGCAAGACGTCATCTCTGAGAACTAATCTCTTTGATTCCGCTGTCTGGAATCTGAAAAATAAAACCACATTTAGATCATATAAATATGAAACATATGATTCAGATGAAGCAGATTTCTGAACGAGGAACAAAAAATCAAAAGACGAAGATGAATGAACAGCTCTTTTCAACTATTTTATCTTTAATAAGCAGTGACTTATATAGAAAAAACGTCCCTAGAGAAATCAGGATAGTGACAACGACAATCTGCCTGGTAAATAGGGGTTTCCAAGTAATTTCATTTGACACGGTATAAAACTTAAGATCATGAAATGTCACTCCCCCCCTCCAAAATTCTGCAGCCGTACGTTTATGAGGAACACCGTTTATACACAGTATGAAAGACTCATGAAAAGGTTGGATTTTATTTGTACAAGAAGTTTTGGCTTTATGGAATAATAACACATGGAGATTGCATATCCTACTTTGAAGAAACATTTGCAAATCACTAACAAAATTACTTCACTTATAGTATGTGGGTCAATCTCATATAAGTATAAGTGAACCCTGATACTAGGGTGGTCCAAAAACACCTTCTTCAGAATTTCTCTGATTTGAATCTTTCATCCTAATCTTATATGGATAGAAGGTATTTTGTAAAAATTTCATCAAAATCAATTAATATTTAGAGGTGCCACAAAGCTGTTGAAGTTTAACAAGCGATTGCCCATCGGCAGACCTCAAAATCATCAGTTTTTGCAAATCTTGCTGGGAAAGTGTATTATTTTGATCAAGTGACCTTTTTTTTTTATTATGTCCAGGATGCCAAATCCAGTGCTGATATTCTTTCTGACTTACAATGTTTCATAGCAGGTCAGCTTAGATATTACATAGGTTAATTATCAAGCCTTTTTTCATAAAAACAGGCAAATATTTCACTTACAATGAATAATAAATAAATAAAAACCTACACTGTCCCACAGATATTACTTTGCCATGCCAATTTTATCATACACTAAAAAATCCGGAAAAAATATTCACTTCTAAGAAAGATCTGGAAAATTGACCAAATTTTCAGTTGCACGAATGAGGAATTACATTATAAACTTCGAGGGCTTTGTGCCACCTCTAAATATTAACCGATTAGGCTGAAATTTTGCATGTTTTTGTTTTACTTATGTGGTCATGAATTTCTACTTTCAAATTGGGGGATTTAGGAGATTTGATTTTTTCCATGGAAATGTGGACCACCCTACCCCATTCCCTTCCTAATTTAAATTACATCATCCTTGGAGTTCTCTTAACTTCTACTATATTTTGACCCATAGGTAAATCTGAGTTCAGCACAGAAAAGTGGAAGCCATTCATCTTGCAATAAATTTTCATCTGATGGAATAGAAATCCTTGGAGCAACAAGCAGTTTTATTTGGTAGAGGATGTTTAGAATCGACTCAATAGCGAAACATCATCATTTTTACTTGCATTCTAGCAACACCATACATCAATGATCATTCATTGGACAGAGAAATGCAATCTCTATGCTTAATTCTTATACTGGTAATACGATTACGATCACTTATTCATACTGCCTGGAGGAGAAGAAAAACTGAAACAGAAACTCAGCTCCAGACCCACTGTTACCTGAGAGTTCAGCCCTTCAGCCCTGAAACGTCTTGCATGTTGCAGGATTTTCCAGGCATTAAATGTAATTCAAGAAAGGGTGCTCAATTTCTGACATGAGGTGTCATACAGCTTGACATTTTCCTGGCATTGTGGACAAAGGCTGCATCAGTGAATGGCCACAAATGGAATCTGCTTTAAAATACACGTTCAAAAATGCTGAAGAAGTAATTTCATAAAACTTTTAATAAAAGGTATTAGTGTCTGCCTTTTTTAATTATAATGTGTAACATCATTAATCATTTGAGCGTGCAATTGGGCATCACTTTGGTATGGGGCAATTCAAAAAGCATGGCATCTTGAAGGAGTTTACGTATATTAAGACCATCATGTCAAAAACTAAATTAGATTTCTTTACAATAGTAATATTGTCCGTCCGACACAGTTAACGACTGTTAAAGTATATATTGAGGCAAGAAAAGTCTTGACGATTCAAGCAGAGATTTGTTAGGACTGATACTATAGCAAAGAGTCACAACAATCATTCAGTTAATGCTTTGGGACTAAAGAAAAACAATATTTCCTGTGACAAATCGGTTTCAATGTAGCTTATTTTCCAGATTAAACATGAAATATGTAATCTCTTTGGAATTCAGCTGTCAGTATTTTGAAGCATGAAGATAACAGTTACTCTGAGAAATAAAAACACTCAGATATGAAACAAATAAATATCAGGCAGAATTCATAGAAAAAGGACTTCAAAGATGACAATGACAAATGCTGTTTACAATAGATGTCATCCTTTGAAAGATAGGGAGTGACTTACTTCTATAAATAGGAACTGTGAAAAACACAATCTGTCTGGTAAATAGGACATTGTTGTAAATATTTGTAAACATTTTAGGAGCCAAAATATTGTTTCCAAATGAAGATGGTAAAACCAAGGGTGGGGCACATTTCAAGGAATGAGACATTTCTTTAAATGTAGCATTGTTGGAGAATTTCCATGAGAACTGCATGGCGATACTTGGTTGCATGTTTCCAATAAAGGTTGTGAAAAGGCTATTTCCGTTGTGTCAATTGGACAGTATTTACTCCCAATTATTTGAATTTATTTATTGAACAATCATTAAATGACACCCTAGTAGTTCTAACATCATACGACCATCCGATACATTCTTTATGCGATCATAAGGCAGTCCAAAGATGAGTGCACTTGATGCTGTCACCTCTCAGGGTACCAAACGCCTTAATTGGCTGTCTCTGAGAAAACCATGCAGGCTGTACAGTAAAGTGAAACGTGGCCCGAGCCGGATCTTAACGAAATTTTCACCAAATGCCCTTTAAACACAATAATGAAGGTTGGTTAAGTCCGTTTTTCTATAAATTCAATTCTTCCTTGATTTTACCCCACTTGAAAATAGGGTGTCAAGTGTGGTGCAAAATTCCTTTAACATGGGTTTCAATGGGAAAACATGCCAACTTTAGCACTATAGGAACCAGAGCGCAGCGCATGGTTTGAAAATTTTATGATGGAGGATGATTACACATGACTTGAATATTCTAAATTCACCTTTTGTAGCGTGGAACACTCCTTCATAAGCCAGATATAAGCATTTTTAGATAGCGGAGGGTGGCAAATTTCTTTGCGTTTCACAAAAAGTGAAAAAATGCTAAAAATGTCATAATTCGGCTAAGATTTGTCCAAATTTGACAATTTTAGTGTCTAACTATATGTTTTGGGCAATTCCGCACCTCTTGGGCTAATTTTTATTTTGATTGGAGGTCAAGGTCACTGCCTAAGGTCAAGGTCAAAGTCAATTTTTTCTGTAATTTAATGATATTTCAAGTTTTAGTTCCCGATATCTATCAAAAAGTCCCCATAATATCAATGCTTATTCAGCATAAACTGATTTTATAAATGTCTAGCTATATGTTAGTATCCTAAACTGTATCAAAAACCTGTTTTTTTTAACCATAGGGGGCACTTTCAAATTTTCGAAATTTCATAATTTTTTCAAATTGAAGGTTAAATATTTTGAAGATGTCCATCGATCATTGTGCATTAATAATATCAGAGTTCAATGGATTGCTGCTATTGCATGAGAGTCAAATAAGGGATTTTGGGTCAGAAAACACACCTAAGAATATGATATGAATGTTTTCGGCGGCCATTATTGAAAATTTTGTCACCTCAGTTAATGTCAAAACTAATAGAGATAACAGAAAAGTTTTTGCTTCCATACCTATGTTTTCAGGGTCAAGGAACAACACAAAAACATTTTTATCATTGTATGTTATGTAATATATGTTTAATTTGGCTGCCACAACAACAACAAAAAGTATCTTTGTTGATATCTGCGGAATATTGGAATAATTCTTCGGTCTATACCAATGTTAGGGGTAAACATGGGTCCTTAATTATTTTGTAGTGTCAAGTGTCGGGATTTAAAGGAAAAAACAGATGTCCCTTGTCACTTTTTATCTAAACATAGGTGATAAGGAAATACTTTAAAATGTCGTATGTCACTTTTTATGGGTAAATCTGTTAGTGTCGGTCGTTTTTTAAGAGGGCCAGTGTCCCAGTGTCACTTTTTAACAAGGGTAGTGTCGCCATATCGATTGTATCAATTTTTGCCCTTGTACAGCACTTATGTTAACATGGTCAGGGAATATGATACAGTCATTTTACATCAGCTTTTCTCTTAAACTATAATTTTGGGGTAAGTGGTGCCATCTGCGCTTGGGAAAGTAATGCCAAGTCAAAGCTTTTGTGTCAAATAAAATCACCGTGGCTATTGTCAAAAATGCAAGTCACAAAACTGATTAACCTTGTTGTTCTTCACACAATATCTTTTGATTACCATTTTGCTTGCTTGATAGAATGGAAAAAAGTGATATTTGACCTTACCACAATTAAAGATGATGGAATTAATACAATTTTAGTGTCATTGTTGGCCTGCTCCCTATGGGAGCTTTTTGTTAAATTCAGCTGAGTCTTATCTGGCAAGGGTCAAAGGGTCGCTCCTTATTCTTGCACGCCAGTTCTGTGATCAACAACCTTCCTTATGGCTCAGTTAAGGCCCACTACAAAGTGGCCTGACTATGTCACATGAACAGTTTGAAAATGATTTCAGCTACCAGTTGGGACGCTAATCTGCAAAGACCTCTAATCAAATAGTTTCTATGCACCATGTTAGCATGTAATGAGTTTGACATCTGTAAAGATTGCCCAAAATAATATTTCCATTTTGTCTTGAATTGTTCGCCTGATCATGGATTTAAAACTGAACAAACATGGACTTTTGGTTTTGTATATTTATTGACACAAAATAAAGTCTATTTATTTCTGATGTTAGGCAATAGCACAGACACAAAGGCATATATGCCATGGCTAAAATACCAGTCATTGATATTCGCGCAGCGAAACGGCCGAAGGCCGTTGAGCGAAGCGAATTGAGTGCAAGAGAAGACTCAAAAATCTGTGCAGTGATGGTCTCAACATCAACAGTCCACAGTTTGGAATTAGGTCAAGTGGGTCCAGCTTCTTATCAATGATTTAGTTTCGTATTTAACAAAACATAACATATTCATCTTCAAAAGTGTCTTAAAAATTAAATTTTCTCTAGTAATATATCCTGTAGCAATAATTTTTATGGAATAGTTAAATATTAGCATTGACAAGCTAAATCAAATTATTAACATGTGATTCATTTAATTTCAATCAGACAAGAACACATAACAAAATTAAAGTTACATAATCTTATAAACTGATGATTATGTAACAGTGAACAGATAATCTACATGCAATGTTATTGTTTTTGTATTACTATATATTTATACTATTATGTAATATCAACAATCTAACATAGACTTGACTTTGGCAGCTTTCAGTGCTGTCTGCCTTTTTACCATTTAGCTGATTATCTATCAATTGTATTTATCTATTTAATATATCTATCTATCAGTTTATCTATCTATCTGTCTGTCATTATATCTATCTATCTATCTGTCTATCTATTTATCTCTCTATTTATCGATATATTTATCTATTTATCTATTATATTTTTTGTCTAGTTTATCATGCTATTCTACATTTTTCTCTGTCCATATATAAGTCCTACAAAAACTTTTTAGAGTGCTGCGCGAATTTCATGGCAGTGCCATTTACATATTAGAAAAGATAGAGAAGGGTAGGGGAGAGCAGGGCACAGTGAGACACTTCTTTTATTTTCAAGTATTCCAAAATGTTGGCAGTAACAAGTTAAATGAGATCAGGTCCACATTATAGATAATTAATAACATTGGGTATATGGTCCAGTAGTTTCAGGTTCCTACCTTTTACAGGTTTGGAGCAATTTTGAGTTACGTCCATGTCGTTAAATGTCTCACTGTGACCCGTGGGCGGGGCACAGTGAGACAGCAGGCGGGGCACAGTGAGACAGGGAACCTGCTGCCATAACGGCCGATCCTCAGGACCTGTGGAATTGTTCTATCAATTGTTGCTACAGTAACTACTGTACTCCTATAAAAGCAGCTGGCTAGGTGATTTTTTAGGTCCTTGTTTGAGCATGTTTCGAAACTACATCGCACAGGACACATGCACGACTTATCTAACCTGCCGCACCTGCTACATCTGATCAAGATTCTTTCTGATGCTTCCCTTTTGATTTGACTCACTAAAATCAGTAGTTTACAGCAGGAATTTTAGTTTTTAAAAGTGAATTGTGAGCTATGCATTAGGGGAGACCGGGGCTGGTTGTCACAGGGGCAGGTTGTCACACTGTGCAGAATTTAAACATGCTCTATTTCTATTTAAAGCAAGTAGGGGCACAGCCATTGTATATGAAAGTCAGTTCAGGAGTAACTTAAATCTATCTGGTGAATATATACCTATGTCATTCGAAATCTTGATGTCATATTGGACATTTTTTTTAAATTCAGCACTCGGGGCAGGTTGTCACACTATCGGGGCAGGTTGTCACACTTTTGGTTAAAGAGTTTGAATGCAGGAAGTGAGACTCAATAAGTCAAATCCTGAATGAGACAAGTTATTTTGGACATGTCAGGAATCCCCTACTTGCCCAGTGCAGACCTTAACAATCATGTGACTCTGTACAAGGGTGCTACAAATTTTGACTTATCAAGGCAAGAGAAATGCATTTTGATAAGGAAGAGGGTGAGTGCAGACTGTAGAATTTTTCTGCAAATTCTTTTTGAAAATTTGAAATAGATCTATTTGGACGCTATGCCTTTTCTGCTTACATCATCAATCATCAGTAGAATGTACTAAGGATATGACAATTCAATATCCATAAGAGCGTGACAACCTGCCCCGAAAGTGTGACAACCTGCCCCGAAAGTGTGACAACCTGTCCCTAAAGCGTGACAACCTGCCCCTGTGACAACCAGCCCCGGTCTCCCCTGCATGTATATTCAGGTCGTTTCGAGTGTATTTTGTGATGTCTCAATGTGCCCCGCCTCACACTGTCTCACTGTGCCCCACGCAGCTCTCTTTATAAGATTTTTGAATCCTGCGAACCGAATGCCTGTATTGTGGTTCATCATCTCACTAAACTAAGACAAATAATCACGGTTTGAATCCCTGGCAATTGATTTGCATTATACCATTTTTCTTGGGAATTATAACTAAAAGCCGTCTAGCAAAATTATTTAATTTTTCTGGCCTAAAAACCAAAATATTGAAATTCCACTCCCGATATGCTGTGTAGGCATTCAGGATATAGGACAGTCTTTCACTTACCTACTTTTTGTTCTATACAAGAGAGGGTTGATCTGTAAACAGTACCAGCTAGACGCTACGGGCTTTGTCTCACTGTGCCTGCCGCCTCACTGTGCCCTGCTCTCCCCTATTCTAATCAATTCTGTGCACCTTTATACTAGCATAGTAGAAAGCAAAAGTTTGAGACTGTTTGCATTTGAAGGACGACTGCATGTGTAGGGGAGACCGGGGCACGTTGGACCTCGGGGCACGTAGGACCTCGGGGCATGTTGGACCTTGGGGCACGTTGGACCTCGGAGCACGTTGGACCATCCCCTAATATATATTTCTTAAAACATAGCAGTTATCCAAATCCTCAATAGAGACCTTTAGTGGTATGCCTTTTGGCCAAAATGTTTCACGAGCATTGGAGGAAAAGTGTAAATTCTATTTCAGGTTTTGATTTTCAGCATAAAAAGTGACTTTTTCCAAGTCTCAATGGCTAGGTTACCCTTCATAAAATATGGGGGATCAAGTCAGACAAGCCTCATAAATTGAAACTGTCACTACTCAAGTAAAGTTTGATTTAAGTTTCCCGAGTTTAAACTCAAACTTGTTAGTGAGGCATGCACATTTTTGTAAGAGGTTGGGATGGGGCAGGTTGGACGAGCATGGCCGGGGCACGTTGAACCATTGTAAACTCGATTGACTGACAAAAAATTATCTGCAAAATGCCAGCTGCATAATTTCTAACATGAATAGAGCACCTAAGCCATTCCTGTACAATATGAGGGTAAAATCAATTCAGTTGACTAATCTGCTAGCCTTTCTAGCTGAAACAAGATTTATTAAAATTATCTGGGTAAATATTCCGATATAATCATTCTGCAATGACACACAAGTGTGTGTTGTGATCTGTGAGAATAAAATGTGGTGTTTGCTCACTTTCTTCTACTTTTGTGGACTTTTATACCATGGTCCAACCTGCCCCACCTGGCGGTCCAATAACATGCCCCGAGTACGTCCGGAGCATGTTGGACATAAAAAAAACTATTGAAGGTAGATTGACATGGTTTGACATAAGGCTATAGTTTTTTCACATTGTAACAGAAATTTAGCATTGTATGTACAGTCCATAAAAATCAACACCACGAGATCGGTTGTTCCGCTGATACCAAATTGACTATAACTAAGCCTTGGGTGGCGCTGCAGTGCACTTTTGTGACATATCTGCCCATTGTGTGTCAGATTGGTAGCGTCACAAATGTCAACGTTGTGCGAAATTGGACTAAAATTATCATAATTGGCAAATATCGGACAAAAACAGCCCAAAAATATCACAGAAATGTGATATTCATATTACAACAGAGCTAAGCTATACATAGGTATGTGTATTTCTCCTGTGGGGCTTCTGGTTGCTGAGATATCCAGCTAAACATCTGTCCTCTGCTTGATGTGATAAACTGTAGTGTAGATGTTCAGATCTATGTCAGTCAGTAAAGAGATTTTTCAAATATTTAGAGATCTTTTTGATTGAGAGCCAAAAAATAAAAAATCGGACCAACGTGCCCCGTTCTCCCCTACTTGAAAGCGTATCTATAGAGCATGGAAAATTACTGTATCATATTCCCTGACCATGTAAACATAGGTATAGACCTAAGAATTATTCCAATATTTCTGTAACATCCGCAGATATCAGTAAATATACTTTTTGTTGTTGTTGTGGCAGCCAAATTACACATATATTACATAACATACAATGATAAAAATGTTTTTGTGTTATTCCTTGACCCTGAAAACATAGGTACAGAAGAAAAAACTTTTCTGTTATCTCTATTAGTTTTGACATTAACTGAGGTGACAAAATTTTCAATAATGGCCGCCGAAAACATTCATATTATATTCTAAGGTGTGTTTTCTGGCCCAGAATCCCTTATTTGACTCTCATGCAATAGCAGCAATCCATTGAACTCTGAATTATTAATGCACAATGATCGATGGACATCTTCAAAATATTTAACCTGCAATTTGAAAAAATTTTGAAATTTCGAAAATTTGAAAGTGCCCCCTATGGTTAAAAAAACAGGTTTTTGATACAGTTTAGGATACTAACATATAGCTAGACATTCACAAAATCAGTTTATGCTGAATAAGCATCGGTATTATGCGACTTTTTGATAGATATCGGGGACTAAAACTTGAAATATCATTAAATTACAGAAAAAATTGACTTTGACCTTGACCTTAGGCAGTGACCTTGACCTCCAATCAAAATAAAAATCACCCCAAGAGGTGCGGAATTGCCCAAAACATATAGTTAGACACTAAAATTGTCAAATTTGGACAAATCTTAGCCGAATTATGACATTTTTAGTATTTTTTCATTTTTTGTGAAACGCAAAGAAATTTGCCACCCTCCGCTATCTAAAAATGCTTATATCTGGCTTATGAAGGAGTGTTCCACGCTACAAAAAGTGAATTTAGAATATTCAAGTCATGTGTAATCATCCTCCATCATAAAATTTTCAAACCATGCGCTGCGCTCTGGTTCCTATAGTGCTAAAGTTGGCATGTTTTCCCATTGAAACCCATGTTAAAGGAATTTTGCGCCACACTTGACACCCTATTTTCAAGTGGGGTAAAATCAAGGAAGAATTGAATTTATAGAAAAACGGACTTAACCAACCTTCATTATTGTGTCTAAAGGGCGTTTGGTGAAAATTTCGTTAAGATCCGGCTCGGGCCACGTTTCACCCCCCGCATGGTTTTCTCAGAGACAGCCAATTAAAAATTTCCAGGACATGAGACTTATCTCTCTGAATGGCCTGAACATGGAACCCAAATAACTTTTTTGCAATTGAACAATTCTTAATTTGCTTTCCACTCACAGGATATTTATACACTCTTAATCCAAAAACACAACTTTCAAAATTTAAACTGAAATAATGACCAAGTTATAAATGCTTGAAGTTACATTAAAATGCACTAAAAATACTCAAGCTTGGAGACACCTTGGCTGGACCAATCAGAGGCAAGGGCGCGAAAGCTATTAGCCAATGGGATTTAAGTATTCACCACTTTTCCCCTACTGTTAACTGGGAGAACCATTCATGAAATTGGTCTATAAGGGCAAGATGAAGGGAGTCACATTGTGCAAGTCGGTCTTATCAAAGGTTTTTTTTATAACAAGTAGTCTTGATTATAATGCAGGACCACTATGTACCGTATTTCCTCGAATAGAAGCCTGGTCTCAAATAGAAGCCTGTCTCGTTTAGAGGCCGGGTCAGAGGCCCACGGCAAAATATTAAACGCCGGTCTCAATTACACGCCGGGTCAGCAACTCTGTACTACCCTAATTGACTGCCTTGCATGCTGCCCAGGTGTTTCCATGCAAGGTTTACTTGCGTGCGTAGCACTAAGTGCTACTAACTACCCTTGCATACCCAGATGTTTATTGATTGCTACGTTGTTTAAAACAATAAACGCCGGTCTCAAATAGACGCCTGTCTCGTATAAACGCCGGGGCAATGATCCCCTTTAAAACAATAAACGCCCGGGCTTCTAAACGAGGAAATACGGTATATAAAATATAGAATATCCGGTTGGATAAAATGTCCCTATAACCACCTTTAGAACCTTTGTAACCCATTTCATCAATAAGTTGTATTTTATGTACAGAACGACCGCTCAGCGCAAAAAGGAGCTCATTTGAACAGTTGTTTTCAGTTCTGGCTCGGTGAGTACTGGTCCGATTTGATTGATTTTTTGGTACATATATGAATATGGCCATTTTCTACAACTACATGTAAAAATTATTCTTATATGATTATTTGTCATGAAATAAGACCAATGCTCCTTCTTGCATCAAGCAAAGCATTATCAGTTGTGCAAAAAGGAGCATAGATGCACCAAGCTTCTCTTTGCACCGACTGGTTTCTGTAGTTATTCGGAGCAAAAAGGAGCTTAGAGCTAGTATCTTTACTATCATTGTTGAGTAAATTTCAGCGCCAAAAGGTGTATAACAGCACTATGCTCCTTTTTGCATTGGGTAAAAAGGTGCTTAGCTGAACTCAGTCCCTCGCTTCATTGGCTACATTTTCTAATGGCAGAGACAACAAAGGTCAACAAAACTTTTAAAATAGTGTCATCCTGTACTTTGACCTGCTATATCTCCTTTAGTTTAATTCACTTTGTTCAATTTGTTCTAATATTCACAGACATTAATCTTAAGGTCTTGAACTTTCAAAAAATGCAATAACTCAAAAAGGGACTTTGTGGCACTAAGTCCCTTTTTGCACTCAGCGGTCGAGAAATTCAACGAAGTGCTCTGCGTCGACAGAGGGATCTCCTCATGGACAGGGACTTAACAAGTATAGAGTATGGTTTCCCACCTTTAAAACTTGTATCCCATTGTGTACCAAAAGAATCAATGAACTGATTATAACTGACAGGGACTAGTATATATAATGACATGTCTACCAAAATAGCTCCATCTAGAAGCCTGAAATAATTCTCTACAGCCCCTATTTCTGGCATTCCTATCCACATACACCACACAGGTAATCTCAAGGTCAATCTATAATGAGATGAAGCAATATCACATTTTCACATTTATATGCATGTCTCCAGACAATCAACAGCTTACTGATATGATTGGGGTTATTGTAAAAATAAGTATGCATATTTGCCCTAAAGAGATTTAAAATTCAATTGAAAGAAAAAAAAATCCCTGTAAACTTGTGCATTGGCATGAAAAAAATTAACAGAAATAGGTTTATATTTAAAATAATTGTCAGGACATGCATTTGGCAAAAACTCAAAGATTGTTAAAAACAAATTTAAATAGAAACCACAAAAAAAAGAAAGATTAAAAACAACATTTAAGTAGAAACCAGAATTCCTACCAGACTGTAATCCAGTATTTAAAGCCCTGAAACTTCTTGCATGTTGGGGGATTTTCCAGGAATTCAAATGTAATTCAAGAAATGATTCTCTATTTTTGTGTAGCTTGACATTTTCCTGGCCCGTTGGCCAAATCCTGCATCAGTAATTGGCTCCAGAGTGCAGATGGAAATGCAAGTTCAGGAAAGCTGACAGATGATTTTGTTTGCGGAATGTTGTGTTTGAAAGATTCTGGTTCCAGAACATCACCTTGAGATATTCCAAGAAATAGCACCTATCCTGCAGTATAAAAAACTAAATCTGAAAAAACAAAACCTTTTTTTTTTCTCATTTCACTGGGATGCAGAACAAGCCATCACAAATTCAAGCTACGAAGATTTGCTAGGGCTGAGACTTGGGATGAGTCTCAGAAGTCATTTTGTTAATGCTTTAGACTTGGAAACGATTTGTCATATTTCCCAAGACAGTGCTTCACTTGGTACATTTTGAAAATGGATTGACTGTCATGACTAATTGGTCACCATTATCTATTACATTTTGAGCAAAATTCTTTGTTAGTCGTTAAAAAGCAAGTCATTTTTGAAAGTACAATTTATGGTTTTGGCCCCAAAGAGACTTCATATCATGCCGCAATTCAACTGAAACCATGGAGCTTTAACACCAGCAATCATAAACATGTATGTAAATGTTGGCAAAGCAGGATTCATATCCATCAATGGATTGAGAAAGAGAATTACAAACATTTTGCGAAAGAAAAGGTACTTCTATGAAATACATTAATTCTGATATATTTCATTTAGACTTGCTTAGACATAGAAAGTCCATTTTTCCCCTTGTTTTGCAGAAACCCTGGACCACAAAATGCCTACCAAGAGGGACTCTTGAACGCATTTCAGCAGATTAATCAACTTGCAGAAGATGGTGTTGAGGTAAGTTTGCATTTGTTGGAATCTCAAGTAGGAAACCCAAAATGTTGAGTGGACCTTCTAGAGGGAAATGCCAGATAGATAAATGGTTCACATGAGACAAGCAATTGGCATCCCTTGTTCCAGTACCTGTGACTGTGCTGGATAAATGAAAGATCCCATACTTGGGGTAAATGCGTGACAAGTTCAGGAAACCCTCTCCTTTAACTCATCAATAAAATTTCAAGAACTGGGCTTAGAAGGCTGTATTTACTACAGTTTTGAAATGTTTCTTTTGTAAAGTTAATCGGAAACAGAAATATGCCACTGTAAAAAAAATTGTGTAAATATTTTTTACAGGTTGAGGTAGAAAATGACCAGGTGTTGCCAGAAGAGCCAGAGCAACATCTCCAAGGGGGGAGCCTGAGCCCCTGCCACAACAGCGACATGAGCAAGAGCTTGCTGCAGAGGTGGGCCAGCCCCCAGCCGATAGACCCCAGGCATCAGCAAACATGCACCATCCACCCGACGATGCACGCCAGCCCCAAGCCAACATTCACCATCCACCGGGCGCTGCACACCAGCCCCAAGCCAACAATCGCAAGCGGACGACGCACGCCAGCCCCAAGCCAACATTCCCCATCCACCAGGCGATGCACGCCAGCCCCAAGCTAACATTAGTCCGTTTTGTCAATTGGAGAGTATTTACTCCAAATTATTTGAATTTATATATTGAACAATCATTAAATGACACCCCTGAATTACAGTTGTTCTAACATCATACGACCATCCGATACATTCTTTATGCAATCATGAGGCAGTCCAAGCGGAGTGCACTTGATGCTGTTACCTCTCAGGGTACCAAATGCCTTAAAAATTCCCAAATAAGGGCAAGATGAAGGGAGTCACATTGTGCAAGTCGGTCTTATCAGTGGGTCATTTGACAAGGGCATAGGCGTACGGTGGGCGCAATTTTCTTGGGGGGGGGGAGCGACATTTGCCCGAATTTTAAGATCTGAATTTAGTACGATTTCAAATAAAATTGCCTAGAAATCATAAATTTTCAATATTTTTTATTCATTCATCTTCTCGAATTTTTAGCCTTTTAGCCCAAGTCTTACTGTTTCCCAAACATTTGGAGGCCATTACCCCCCCCTGCCCCCCTCTTATACGCCTATGAACAAGGGTCTTGATTATAATGCAGCCGGTTGGATAAAATGTCCCTATTATCACCTAACCCTTCCAATGAAAAACCTTTAGTTGATTGGTAACCAATTTCCTCAATAAGTTATATTTCACATCATATTGTGTACAATGTACAAAAAATTAACGAAATGTTCTGCCTGGACAGAAGCATCCCCTCATGTACACGGACTGTACACGGTGCTAGTTATATCCCGCGTTTGACGGAATATGTGATATATCCGAGGCGTAGCCGAGGATTATCACATATTCACGAAAACAAGGGATATAACTAACTTATACCTTAAACAAAACAAAATAAAACAAAACTAAGAGATTTTAAAAAGAAAATAAAACAAGAAGGATTTATGAGAAGAAAACTGCTACAAACAATTTGCCATGTGGGATTAATTTAATCACATGAAAGTATCAGTTGAAGAATAAAATCCAAAAGGAATCACAGTTGACAATTATATGATATGAATTTATACATATTCTGATCATTTTCTTGGATATACAAGGCTAATGCATCTGAAAGTTATTTGAAATTTTCAATCACGCATTAAAAAAGCTAGAGACATCCCTTACATTTTTTAGAATTTGATTATAAATTTAGAAAACAACTCATTTTAATACTGTGGACCTTGACATTGTGTTAGTTACTTGAAATATAGGGATATCTCCCAATTACTCACTTTAATATATATATGCTCAAATAACATGTGTAAACACCAAAGCTTGAAGACCGTGCTGCCTGGATCCAAAACATTGATTTTAAAGACAATGGTTTGTAATAAGCTAATTAGTTGCAAAATTATAATGAAAAATTTTTGGATTGAAAATTTAAAAAGAAATAGTTTGAATTTTTAAAAGTGGAAAAAAAATTCCCCACAAAAAAAAAACAGTGGTACAAAAAAAAATAAAAAAAATTGGGTTAAACAATTTGGGGACATTTTTGAGAAAAAATCAGAAAACAAAATTTGGAGGGGGGAGGGAGTTGTACAAAAAAAGTTCGAACAAATGGTTTTCTTGAAAATTCAGGGGGAGGAAGAATTTAAAAAACAGATTTAACAGGGGAAAAAGCTGGCAAACGAAGAAATTGTTGGAAACAATGTTAAAAAATCAGAAGAATATATGCATTTGGATAGTTGGGGACAACATCAGATGTAAAGGGGGGTGCTGGGAGTTTTAATGTTTCAATTGACAGGAAATCATTTATTTCATGATAACAGCAGCAGTCATTAGGCCTATTTATTTTGAGTGAATGATGTCCTAAAATATTTCTTTTTAAATTAAACAAAACCATGTTAAGAAATATGTCCACCACCAGCAATTATTTTATTCAAGACTACTCTATAGGAATTATTTATTTCACCTAAACTGGACAAGAAATTATCTATAAAGAAATCCAAGCCTCCTCCTCCTCCTAGAGATCCAATATGGTTGACCCCTTATCCTTATTAGTCGTTTTCTTGACATTAAAATCTGAAGGGAGTCAAATTTAAGGATTTACGGATTTGTCTCAGGCATTTTGTTTTATAATACTTTTGTTTAATTTTTGTTAGTAATTCACTGTTTGGTACAGCTTTGTCGTTTGTGTTTTGAGCTTTGTTAAACAATGAGGCTTATATATTCTATATACTCCCATGGGCGTATAAGTGAACAACAAAGAATATATGAAATATACCAGCCAAATACAGGCTTCTGATTGGCTGCTGGCTCATTGGTGTGGTATAAGTATAGATTATGGTTTCCCCCTTTAGCTTGTATCCCATTGTGTACCAAAAGAAGCCATGCACTGATAATTACTGACAGGGGCTAGTATATATAATGACGTGTCTACCAAAATAGCTCTATCCAGAAACCTGAAATAATTCTCTATTTCTGGCATTCCCATATAAACATACACCACACAGGTAATGTCAAGGTCAATCTACAATGAGATGATGCATATCACATTTTCACATTTATATTCATGTCTCCTGACAATCAACAGCATACTGACTGGGATTATTGTAACTAAGTATGCATAATAATTATTGCATCAACGAGATTTCAAAATTTAATTGAAAGTTAAAAAATTGCCTGTGAACTTGTACATTGGAATGAACACAATTTTAACCAGAGAAAGGTCAATATTTCAAATAATTGTTAGGACATGCATTTGGTAAACACTCTAAGATTATTAAAAACAAATTTAAATAGAAACCAAAAAAAAGAAGATTAAAAACAACATTCAAATATCAACCAGAATTCCTAACAGACTGTAACCCAAGTATTTCCTGAAATCTCTTGCATGTTGGGGGATTTTCCATGAATTCAAATGTAATTCAAGAAAAGATTCTCTATTTTTGGCATGTTGTGTCATGTAGCTTGACATTTTCCTGGCCTGTTGGCCAAATCCCGCATCAGTAATTGGCTGCAGAGTGCAGATGGAAATGCAAGTTCAGGAATACTGACAGATGATTTTGTTTGCGGAATGTTGTTTTGAAAGATTCTGGTTCCAGAACATCACCTTGAGATATTCAAGGAAGTAGCACCTATACTGCCATATAAAAAAATAAAATCTGAAAAAATAAAATCTCTTTTTTCTCATTTCACTGGGATGCAAATTTGCAAAATAAGCCATTTACAGATTCAAGCTATGAAGATTTGTAAGGGCTGAGACTTGCGAGGAGTCTCAGAAGTCATTTTGTTAATGCTTTAGAACTTGGAAACGATTTTTCATATTTCCCAAGACAGTGCTTCAGTTGGTACATTTTGAAAATGGATTGACCGTCATGACTAATCAGTCACCATTATCTATTACATTTTGAGGAAAATTCTTTGTTCGCCATTAAAAAGCAAGACATTTGTGAAAGTAACTATTTCAAGATTTTGGCCCTAGGGAAGCTTCATATCCAGCTGCCATTCAGACTAAATATTTAATTATTAATAAGCTCACAAAAGCAAAATGGGGGAGGGTTGGTCCAGTGGTAGTGTGTTAGGCTGCCAATTGCTTGGTCCGGGTTCGAATCCAGCTCTTGCTGTGTCACCTGGGCTTATGTTGCATGGCTGTTTCAACCTTTGCCTCAGAGCCATGTCCACAAGCTGTCCTAATTAGCCTACCAAGTTTATAAATATAGGAATTAAAGCTACAATAATCCATCCATACATCCACACAAGCAAGGCATTGTAAATATTCTTGAACTCTTTTTGCAGTTACAATGTTTATAGAAGCGCAGATAGTACTAAGATGTTCAGACTAAGGGTATCATATTGTCAACATGCAACGCGTACCAGTTGATAAACTTATCTTCTGAAAAAATCGTATGTGCTCCTATATGACTATGAACGAAATGAGTCATTGATGACATTGGTGACATTGATGGGGTTCTTTCGCAACACAGTAATGGCTTTATTAATTTTACAATTTAGTTCATTTTGTTTAAAGGGGGGGGGTGAGTGAGAGAGTTGGTTTTTTAGGTCTCATCAGCACCTGAGTGGGCTATTTAGAGACATACTTGGTTTGTGTCAAGGTTCTTGATTTGTTAAGTCTGTGAGATGTGACAGGTGTTTTTTTGTTGCTTGTCATGTTTCTCTTGTCTGTGCAAGGAAATGGTTGGTCTGTTGAGCTGTCTCGATTTGTTATTTTGGATGGTTTCTTGTACTCAGAAGCCGTTTCTTTCTTCTTTCGTTGTTGGAGTGACAGTTTTGTCCCTGGAGCACAAGGAGAGGATGGTTGACTTTGTTGAATCTTTTTACTGGGTGGTATGCATAAGTCAGAGTCAGGATATTTCACAGTTTCTCCCGTCTTTGGTCGGTCTGGTGAAGGAGTTGTCCCAAACATATCCTTGAAAAGGTTCTCAAAAAGTTGAATCCTTCTCCGTGGTGACGAATGTAAAACTGGTCTTGGGTAATCTGCGTCTTGGTCAGTTTTGTCCATGTCCTGTTGAACTATGCGCTTGGCTTCAGAAAACGACCATCCTGTGTCAATCTGAAATTGTACAATTTCTTTTTCTCTCTTGAAGACTTCACAGTTGTGGCTAAACGCAGGGTGGTCCCCTCGGCAATTGACACAATGCGGGGGCCTGAAGCATGGTTTGTCTCTCGTGTGAGTGTGATCTCGATCACCACAATTGGCACAAATTGTGAACCGTCTACATGTTGTGCTGATATGTCCATACAATTGGCAATTGAAACAGCGTTTTGGTCGGGGAAAGAGTGGGCAAACTCTGCACTTTTCAAAAGCTACAGGTACTTTCTTGGGTACATTGTTGTTTTTGAATGTCAGTTTTATGGATTCATAGCCATTTCGTTGGGACAAACGTTTGAATTGGGTAATGCCATGTTTGTGGAACCACTTCGACAGTTGAGAGTCTGAGCATGTCTTGTTCTCTTTCGAGAAGATAATGCCTTTGCCTGGTTTTTGGAAAGGCTCAATGGAGACTTGTGTATGCGCTATTTCTTTGACAAGTGTCAGTTTCTCTTTTTGTGTGTCATTGCGTGGGTGAATGAGAAATGTTCCATTGAATTGACGTTGTATTTTATCTGCTACTGTGTTGTCACAAATGTCTGCAACAATTTCGTACACAGCGATTGCTGATAGGTCCTCTAGCGATTTCTCAAGTCCATTTATCACAAGGCAATTTTTATCTTTTGACATGTGTGAGGGGCGGTCAGGGTCAATCAAGTCATCTGATGATGTACTTGTCCGTGGGAATCTTGGTAGTCCAGTCGCAAATTTTTCGATCTCAGCCTGGTTTCCCGCTGAGGGACGCGCACCTTGGTAACCCGGTTGACGTACGATCCGGTTTGGAATCATGGTAAATGACATATTCATTGATATTCCCCTGTAAGGTAGGGGACACACCGTGCATGCGCACTGTCTCATGTTGGCCACTAAGGATAGAGGTCTTCACCTTAGTGTTACCACCCACCGCCACGAGGAGGCCCGACACCTGTGGGGGCCATTTTGTTTAAAGTCTGATGGTGAGTTGTATTGGTAACTTTTCTGGAAACAAAATTTGTAGGTGAAGCAGTAACTTTTCTCTGCAGATAAAAGACCATCATCTTCAATCAATATTGTCAACGGCACAGACATCAATACAATTTGGATCATCAGAATTTTCATCCACTTGAGCATAATTAAGCAATCAGAACAAATTTTTTTGTATTGCCACCTCAACTTCTTTTCTATGAAATTGATTCTTATTTCTTATGAAAATGGCTTTATTTTCCTTTATTAAATTTTCGTGTTAATTTGTGAGATTAAATCAGGCAATCACACTCCCCAGATTGGGAATTGGCAATAATGGCTGGCATTGATAAAAACTCCTTGAAAACTTGAAAAAAAAAAACTCCTTGAAACTTTTAAACATTGTACATAATTGCTGAGAAAAATATCTGACCGATAATATTGACCTTTTCAGGGGAACAGAAACCTTACACCTGGTGAATTTTTGCAAATTTTTCTGTCCTTTTTGGGCCACCTTCATCATAATATCCAATGGAAAAAAGACCAAGTATGTACATTTTGTAACATGAAATTCCCCCTTTTCGTGGATGATTAATGACTTTCTGCAAGCATCTGCAGCATGCCCTTGGGGCTTGGGCACCAATGCAAGACTAATTAATGAAACTAAGATTCGGGACCTGTTAAAGCAGAGTCAGACTGCAACTACGACACAAGTTTGGTATGTGTGCAACAGTGAACATGGTGTAACAACTAAAATGTTGCAGCTCACTTAATTTGATGATAGATTGAGGATGGCGCAAGGTCCTACTTGCAGCCAAATCGAAATATCACAGCAAACTGGTTTAAAAAACACACCAACGGGCAAAAATAGCATAGGTGAGATCTGCAAGAAAATGATAAGCAAAGCTGGCATTGAGGGAAGGAAGCAAACCATGGAGCGTGAAAAACGTGTGTACAAACCCTTACAGGCCACGAAAATCTGCAGTCAATATCATCATATTATGAGCCTTCCTGCAAGCAATAAAGAGAAATCAGCAACATCCTGACTATACTGGCAGATACGTGGCTCTCAGGGACGATATGCGGGCTGAAATCAAAAATACCATCTGATAATATATACTTATATACTATCTGTGATTACAACAGCTGTATTAAAGTTGAAAATAGAAAGTGATCAGGATTTTTTGGCGCATACAACACCAAACGATAACTGTGAATTAAGAATGTTTCTCACAAGCAACTATCAAACATGATAAGAACTGTTACAAATAATAACTGCGCTTATATTTGTATGCAAAACAGCCAGCTGGGCTGCATTGGATGAAGTAGCATTTGCCTGGAACATTTTCATGGAGCAACACAGTAATGAAGCAATCCGAAGAGATGAGGGTAATAATTACTGCAATACCAAGTCATCAGAGATATGTTAATTAACTAAAGAAATATCATTAGAAAGCATAGGACAAACCATAAACTGCCTTTTCAATCATCTAAACATTATTTCTTTCCCTCGAAATTACTTTTTGTATAGATAAGCCTAAAAGTAACAACTTCACTCGGAAAAGACACAGATACTGCCATTGACTAAAGCTATTTGGACATGGGTGTCATGCAGAAGAGGAGGATAATGGTCGCTTTAAAAACATTCCATGACCTGATAGAGCCAAGGCTTTTTGTTGAGCTGGACACGTGTCAACCATTTACACATCTTTCTTATGCCTTTTAATCAAACTTATGCTGGCCGTCTTACTCTTGTCCTTGGGAGGTAACAATTGGTCTGTTAAGCATTCTTCTCTTGCAGGATCAGGTGCTTTCTTTTTTCTATTGAAGGGGATCAGATTCCAGAGGAAGTCTTGGCAAAAACCAGTGCAAGTGAGGGTGAATATTCAGATGTTATGCCCATTCCTGGACCTTCATGCATGAAAGCTCATCCGCAGAAGGAAGCAGTTCGCTCAGAAAGTGACAGTAACCCCAATGAGGAGGATCTTAGCAAAATGATGACAAGTACCCCTCCATTTAATCTCGAAAATTATTTTTTCATTCATCAATCTCAGCCCTATTTGCTGCATTATATTTTTTATAGTCAAGGCCAATATAAATAGAATGTACTCTAAAAGTTGCGTCATTTTTTTTTTCTTGCAGAAAAATGGTGATATGTGCACAAGAAAGTCAATGATCACTCTGTGATATGGACTGCAATGGCATTTCAGCAAACAAAATGTGGACATCCTCAAAAATGCAGCATATAAACCAGCGAATGACATGTGTAGTGCAATTCTAGTCAAGCTTAAAGGAGAAGGATTGGGAACTGTTGCACACAAGGAGCCTTTTTCAAAGGAAGACATGACCAAACTCTACCAATTGCATTATCTAAAAACGGACAATCCACAAGGTCTACAAAACAAGGTGTTCATGGACAACATTACATGCTTCATTTTGTGAACCGAGGTTGGGAAAATTTGAGAGTGCGTGTGTGATTTTTACGTCTTATCAGCACCTGAGTGGGCTATTTAGAGATAATAAATTTGAAGAAGTATCACGGTCACAGGTACATTGGCGATCTTTTTCAATTCACATAATTTCCTGGCGTTAGCGGGGTTGTGTGTTTGTGTTTTACGCCTCTGCAGTACCTTATTGGGCTATATCGAGGCTTGCTAGGGTGTTATTTGTCTTCGTTTATTTTCCTCATATTTTGTAGTATGTCTGTGTTTGATACAAAAATAAGATTATGTTTTCTGGCTTGTCTACGAGAAGTCGAAGTGGATTTGTTGGGAGAAGTGCAGTTCTTTGTGTTTGAAAAACTCTACAATCCTTTAGGATGTGTTTGATTGTGAGGGGACATTGGCATTCCTCACAAATTGGGGCTGGGTTGCCCAGTAGAAGATGGGAATGAGTAAGTCTTGAATGTCCAATAAGACACCTGTGAATCACAATTTGGTCTCTGCGTGTTCTAGAGGTAATTTGTTGTACATCCCTGATTCTGGGAAAGATAACTCGGGAATTTATTATTCTCACATGCGTTCCACATAATTTGCCATCCGGATTTTATGTAATCATTGATAGTTGGACGAAGGTCCGTATTTATAAGGTATAGTATCCAACGTAAGATCTTTGGAAAGAGCATTTTTCGCCATGAGATCTGCTTTTTCATTTCCAGCAATTCCCACATGACCTGGAATCCAGCAGAAAATAATTTCTTTGCTGTCTAATCCAGACATGAGCATGAGTATGTCTTGTAATATGGGATGATCTAACCTCTTGCTGGCAAGAGCTTGGATTGCCGATTTAGAGTCGGAACAAATTACAAATTTGTCTTTTTCAGACATTCTAGCAAGCCATACGGCTTTGTAGATTGCTAAAAGCTCAGCAGTGTATACTGAGCTTTTATTTGGGATGCGCTCACTGTATACTATAGGTTTGATTTACAGGAAGTTACAACATAAGCCGTTCGGTTTCCATCTTTCGAGCCATCCGTATATAAGAATTTGTGATCATAATATCTTAGTTTGATATCGTAGAACCTTCTTTGGTACTCTATTGGATCTGTTTCTGCCTTTTTCAGGACTTCCAATTCAGTGTTAACAACTTGTGTTTCTATACTCCAGTGTGGAATTTGTGGAACTTTGTTCTCAGCAATAAAAAGTGTGTCTATTCCGGCGGCCTCAAGATGGGGTTTCATTCTCAACCCCAGTGGTCGAATGGCATTTGGTTGTCGTTCATATCGATCTGTATGGTTAGGATAAAAGACAATTGCGTATGCAGGATTAAGAGGATTTGCAGCCAGTTTGACAGTATACTGCAGAGATAGCTTCAGTCTTCGGAGTGATAAAGGAGGCTCCTTTGCCAGAACATACAGGCTATCTACAGGAGATGTCCTGTACGCTCCAAGGCTCAAACGGATTCCTTGATTGTGTACAGTATTCAGGCATCGAAGATAAGACTGTCTTGCTGAGCCATATACAATGCAGCGATAGTCGACTTGCACCAAAAGATTGCCATTATGTTGTCGTTTAACTAACTGTGGTTTGCCAATCATGTCCATAATTGTCTTGTAGATGACATAGGATGACATACCTTTCAGGCAGCCATCCCGTGAAATGATGTCAAGTTTGTGAATTGAGGATTGTTCTGTTCTGCTGGCCGTCTTACTCTTGTCCTTGGGAGGTAACAAGTGGTCTGTTGAGCATTCTTGTCAGGCTGGATTGGGTGCTTTTTCGGCAGATGATAGAGCATCTTTTTTCTTGCATTTCAGAGGAAGTCTTGGCAAAAAACAGTGCAAATGAGGGTGAATACTCTGATGTTATTCCCATTCTTGGACCTTCAAGCATGAATGGCCATCCAGGAAGGAAGCAGTTAGCTCAGAAAGTGACAGTGACCCTGATGAGGAGAATCTTAGCAAAGTAAATGATGAAACGTACCCCTCCATTTTATGTTGAAAATTCCTGAAGAGCTTGACAACAAAAGGTGGAAGAAAGAAAAAGACAGATTGTGTGTACCACACGAAACATGCCTGTCCCTTTGGCTGCAAACTACTCTATGCCAACTTTTCACAGCGTGTTTTTCGAGAGAAACATTCAACAGAAGAACTTGTTTTAACAATAAGAACAAAGAAGGGGAAGGAAAGGAAACAAATGATAGACAGTCTTCGCAGACAAGCCGATCTCGACCATAACAACCAATTCATTGAGATAAAAAACCATGTCATTGAGATAAAAAAGGGTGAAATAATAGGCAAGAAGCCACTGATGAATTTGATATCACTAGCTATGGAGTAGGGACCATGCCCTAACTGCCTATAGAATATGATCACAAGGCACCAAAAGTCTCTGCAAAAAAAAGAAAATGCACAAGTAAAGCTGAACTTGTCATGAAATCCAATATCGTTGCCGGTCGCCTAACAACACAACCAAGTAACCTACTCAGGAAGGAGGTTCTGACTATCATGAAATCAGATGACATTGGCAAAACTGCCAAATATGACCCTTTTTAAAATTGCAAGTGGTTTCAGCGCTCGTCTGTCAATGTAAAACTATCAATGTGTGCCCGAAAATCACCCATAGGCCAATACCTATACCAAATTTCATAACTTTAACTGAAATATCAAGGTCAGAGGGGGCAGTTTTTTTTTTCAAGAATGGCGGCCACTTAGGAAGCCATCTTGGATTTCTCGACATGTTCCCAATCCATACCCAGTGTCTACAGGCCAGTACCTGTACCAAAAATCATGAGTGCAATATTAAGGACAACGACGATCGAGTGATGCCAGCAGCTCTTCGTTTTCAAAGAAAACACTATGCCTTTGTGGAAAGAGAATCTATATGCCTTTGTGGAAAGTGAAACTGTCAACTTCATGACCTCGCAAAACCAAGGAACCAAGGAAGAAGGTGTTGGCCTTATGAAAACCATGCACTTAATACATTTGTCTTACCAATTGCATGGAAGTAGCATGTGATAAGAAACTAATCCAAAGTGAGTAATACTCACTAGTACTGTGTTTTAGCCATTCACCATTGACAGCGTTCTTTTTTTGATTCTCCGTTTAAAAAAAATGTGTGAGAGCTTTATATTTTGTATTCTACCTTGGTAAGATTACAAAAAACTGAAATTTTGAAGTGAATTTCATAACAAAAGTTGTCAATGGGGAAAATGTGATGTTGTATGACTAATAATACATAGACTATTCACAGATTATCAAGATGTAACGGTTGGCAAACTTGATTTTTTTAGGCTTCCATTTTTGTCTTGGTGAAGCTGTTCCAAAAATGTTTCCATGGCAACATGTCACTGTGAGTGTGACAAAATACTGTGTGTTCTCATTCCAAGCTTACCTCTCCTGCATTGCCCTCATCCAAGGTCATTTAAGTTCATGTCAGCTCCCGCCTGTCCACCAGTCTTGCATCAGGATCACATTATTACCATGTCAAGGAGCATCAGGGAGATGTGTAGTGACCAACTAATTGCACTTTTCCCCCGCCACACAAAGGCACTACCTTATGTACTGCCCAAGTTCCATCAAAATGACCATCATACTGCCCTTCTGATTGGCCACCATGTCTATTTCTGAAATGGCTTCCATCATTCATGGCAGCTTGGCCTGTATGCCTTTTGCAAGGCCTGTAAGCTCATAATCAATTATTCATATATAGGGGAAGTTCTCGATATAAGACAGAAAAATGTTAACTTTGCAAAGTAACAAAATGCTATTTTCTATTTTATTTCAAAATCCAGTGGCCATATCTCTGAAAATTAGCTATAATAATGGATATTAGACAACGCGTATATCCAAATAATAGAAAATTAACTAGTTGATAGTTAAACATGATTGTCAGAATGACAGACCTGGAAAAAAATTGCCCCTCCCTACTCTGAACACAGAATTTCCATACACCCATTGCAGTAGAACATCTGTTTGGTTAAACAATTCCTTCACATTGGTCAAAGGTAGAGAAGCTCACTTCAAGGCTATTCATTTAGTTCTGCAGAAAACAAAAATTTTCCTTCGGCCCATAGACATTTATTCACATTCACAAAATTTACAACTGATCGAAATAATTGCTGTGGTGAATTATCATACCAAGAGGCCAAATTAACTGATATGAGCTCAACATAAATTCCATTCTACAAATGTGTCAAGACAAACTCTTTGGAATTCTTTTGGCACCATATAGCACACACTTCACCAAAACTCAGGAGCTTTACTGTCCCTTGATGCCAATCAGGTCAGGATGTGGAGGAGACCACCGAAGACTGAATGTCTCTAGACACTCATTATGCACATTTAGCGGCAACGTGAGAGGTTGGTCCACTCCTCTTACTTTGTATTTGACCTATTTCTTTTGGTTCTACGTCTCATGTCTTATAATAATCTAACGTTTAGCAGATGACTCATACTAGTATAGATCACAGATGTCAAACGCTATAAGGGCAAGATATGAGAATAATAATATGATTCGAAAGAAATGAAAAGTAATAGTGAAATAGTAATGAGTGTAACTCCAAATTAAAATTGATTGAGGAAAAAATGACACAAAAGCTACTAACTAAATCTTCATGAAGCAACAGACCCGGAAGAAGTTATTTTAGGTTCTAGAATGGAAAGAGACAGAGGGCTGCAAGTGCCGTTTGCTTAAAGTTAAATATGCAGTAATAAATTCAGAATCATTGTATTTGAGAAAGCTGATTTAACACCATCTTAGTGCAAATAAAGAAACTTCAGTAGAAACAGCCAGGTTGCTCAGCTGCTATCACTGCCATGGCTATATATACACTGTAAAACCTGCTGCATTACCTTATAGGCAAAAAGTGTCACTTTACTGCAGAAAATGGTCATTTTTACGGCATGTACTTTTATTTTAACGGTAACTGCCAGCAGCTGGGTTTACAGTTTGATTTATTGAAGGCAATCAGATTTCAGAGGAAGCGTTGGCAAAAAACAGCGCAAGTGAGGGTGAATATTCTGATGTTATTCCCATTCCTGGACCTTCAAGCATGAAAGCTCATCCACACAAGGAAGCAGTTGGCTCAGAAAGTGAGAGTGACCCCAATGAGGAGGATCTCAGCAAAGTAAATGATGACAAGTTGCCCTCCATTTCATGTTGAAACGTCCTGAAGATTTTGGCAACAAAAGGTGGAAGAAAGAAAAAGAATCAACATTATGGAAAAAGCTTGCGTTTTCAACAAGACTGATGATCCATCATTTAAGAGCTTTTGTCATGTATAGTTTACCTTTTCCCTTTCCATTCCATTCCCTTTCCATTCCATCTTGCAGGAATAATGTTGATTGATGTTCCTTATCATGAGCTCAGAAAGAGCACACATTACTGTCAGTCAAAAGGCATTTTTGTGAATCTCCACACTATGATTAACAAGAAGGCTTAAGGGAGTGCCAAAAATATAATTTTTTCTAATATTCTCCGTTTAAATTCGAGAGAGGGCCCTAATATTCTCTGTTTAAATTCGAGAGAGGGCCAAGTGATGAGGGAAGACGACAGGAGAAGAACTATGTGAAGGCCATGCAGTTACATAATCCATTGAAAGCATGGAACATGAGCAGAAGTGAGTGATTTGGTATTGCTTATGTGAGAGTGTTGTGTGTGTTTTGGCGTTTTACGTCTCATCAGCACCTTATTTGGCTATTTAGAGACATCCTTGGTTTGTATCAAGGGTGTTGATAATTCAGTTACATGGTTTGTTGTTAATAATCATGTTTTTTCTGCACGTCTTTGTCTCTATGTTCCGTCGTTTTCATATCAATTTTACAGCAACAGACAACAAGTCATGTAAAATCAAAACAATAAGGATTCCATAACAAGAATCCGCGGATTCAAAACCGACCTAGCGCAATGAAATTGAAGGTGCCATTGCTTAAACCACTGTGCTGAGCAACTGATATTGGAAGATAGGAGAAATAGTTGATTGGAAGATGCTAGACTATCAGAATCAATGCAGTTTGAACAGATTTCTCAAAAAAAGGAAAGATGGTTGCCAAAATGGCCGACATCTTGGATTTCTCGAAATGAACATAAAAACACAACTGGGTGTACAAAAATGGTTGGCCCCCTTTTTCGAAATCGCAGATTATGCTTAGATTGCTCAAAGCAGATTAGTAGTTGTATGGATGGCTTTTAAATGCTTTAAAGACAGTTAAAAAATAAATTGTTGAATTAATCAGAGCCATTGTTCATTTGTTTCGGGTAGCACATAAGCCCTAAGTTTCTCGCTCTCTCTTGCCTTAGCACCTTTACTAAATCTGTTTTTGCTTTTGCTTACTTGCCCAGTATAGACACTGATGCAATGAGGCTTGAAGTCACAAATTTAAAGACAAATATATATCCAGGGATTTTGTTCATGAAGGTTCACTAAAATTTTTGATTCCCCCACCCATCAATAAGACCAAATGGCCACCACAAAATCGCCGCCATCTTGGATTTCTCTACATGTTCCCAATCAATACTTAAGAGTTCCATACTTGTACCAAATTTCATAATATATATAAATATTGAGGTCACTATGAGCAGTTAAATAAATGAGAAAAATGGCTGCCAAAATGGCCACCACAAAATGGCCGCCATCTTGGAATCTTGACATGTTCCCAATCCATACCCAGAGTTCCATACCTGTACCAAATTTCATAACTGTAAGTGAAATATTAAGGTCACAATGGGCAGTTCAAGAATGAAGAAAGATGGTTGCCAAAATGGCCACCACAAAATGGCCACCATCTTGGATTTCTCTACATGTTCCCAATCCATGCCCTTAGTACCATACCTGTACCAAATTTCATTACTCTAAGTTGAAAACTAAGGTCACAAATGGACTTTTCACACATGTTGACAAGAAATGTTGACATGGACACATGGATATGGTTTACATGAGTCCCCTTTCACTACCCACCCCCCTAAAAGCCTTTTTTTAACAGGATTAGGCTGTCTGCAACACTTTAATTTCTAAAAAGTGCAGACTGAAGAGTCAAGATATCGTCCTAGACCATTGATGTTGGTATGGAAAATGTAGGTATTTTTGAGAGCTTTCCAACCATGGCAGGTAAAATGTTGTATGAACCCCGAATTGGCGAAAATGGTCGAAAACGGAAAAAAACATTGAAAATTTGAAACAAAATTGAAGTAGGTAAGAATTGTCCTGTCACAATTTTGAGAACAGATTTGGATTCCCCAGCTCAAAATGCACCTTTTAGGCACTAGTGCTTTTTAAATTTGCATAAAAATTAAAAATTGACACATCCTACTGTAGTATGGTTCAAAATTTACTAGTCCTTCAGCAAATCTACTGGCCCGCAGAACGCAAACTATTATTCACATTTTGTTTCCAGTACATTTGCAACAAAAAAATCACCTGATTATCACATAAATTGAAATGAAGATTCTGGTAATATGAAAACAATCTAGAGGATATTTTGTTTTTATTACTAGATAATGAAATTTCCAATGCATGTCAGCTATTTCAAAAGGTTTAAACTCAGTTGAGCTGTCCCGAGCAGCATCCATGCTACTCAATGAAGTGCTGAGGCTGAACAGCCTGAGCTGTATTTTCAGACCTCATGTATATAGGCTGGGCTGATAAACTACCCATTTCAATTTATTGAACAACCATTTATAAATTTATCTATTATTTGATTTCAAACAATGTGCAATGAAAATGTTCCAATTGAATAAAGAATAATTTGATCAAATCAACATCCAAAGAAATCCACAACATCCACGAGGTGGCAGGTGCTCCACTAGCTATAATGCTGGACTTCATTAATTAGTACTGAGGCCTGGGCCCACCATTGGCTTTCACTATAACTCTTGTTGTCCTGCACATGATTCTGGGCAAATGATTCCACTCCAGTGGTTCTAAAAGTCAGCATCCAGTGTTTTGGGAAGGGCAGAGCAACATTTACATTAACTTGGGAGAGTTCTTTCATTTCATGCTATCAATACCGGCTTCCCGAAACTAGTGTGGCTTAATGTTCCTTAATAACCTCTCAACACAAAGGAGACCTCATGAAATTTGCATGTTTTTAGGTAAATTCCCTCCATTCACAAGATTGTGGAACCCTACCCTTCCCCCCCCCCACCCAAAATGGTAGAGTCCATATGGTTACAAGTTGGTGTCACATGGCCTACACCCAGTTCCCTCATTGGTCAGCCTACTACTACTACTAGGTAAACAGCAAACATGGCAAACATTTGAAGAGGCAAACATTTAGATGTTCCACAGAAATAACTATGAAACTGATGAAATAACAACATACACAGATGTCATTGCTATGCCAGAACTTCATTTGTATCACATATAAATGGTCACATGAAAAATTTACACAGTTTGTTGGTCATTTGCCAAGTTTCAGGCCAATCTCATAATTTGTCAAAAGCAGACAACCCACTTTCAATCCCCTTTTCCCTTATCACTTCCCGACCCCTTTGCCCTCCTCTAATAACCGACGATAGGTCGGTTAAAAATTGTCTGAGAAATCAAACATAGTGACTAGATCAAGCACTGTTCATGTGAGAATCTTCATAAGGCCTTAACAAGCATGGAGCTTAAAATATGTGCAGATGAATGCTCAATATGCCCACTGACTTCCATCCATATCATAATTGAGGAAATGCGTGCCATTTAGGAAGATATGTGAGGCAATCAGGAAGTCAAAAGTATTTTATATATGCTGGCAAAGAACCAGTCATGCCAGAGCTCTGACTCACTTATACCATCCAGACTAATAAACAATTCCAAATACCAAGTTATGGAACAAGTTACATGTCAAGGCAAAACGAGGACCATTTATTATCCGGCTTTGCTAATGAGGTGTCTGGCTTGTCTAACAAACCATTCCAGACAAAACAATCCCCGAAATTTAAGAAATAGTCGCAACATGACTTTAGCAGATCAATCAAAAGGGGACAATTCTCCTTTCCTGTACTTTGGAACACACCAACATATGGTGGTAGGGTTTGCACAGGTTTTAGGAGGCACATTTTTCACTAAGTTCACTTGCCAAATATCAAAATATCAACTATCAATCATTTAGCAATCAAAATATTTAGTGATTAGAGTAAAGAAAGCACTATAATTGACTTATACTGCCTCCTTGAAAACTTGACTGATTGATTTCACAAAATTGCATATAACAATTTAATACCTAAAGTTTGATATGTACATGTAAAAACGCAAATAAACATGAACAGATATAATGCATTCCCATATATGATGGACACCAACCAGGGTTAAAGTATCATACAATGACAGCCTTGGTTGGTTGGCCTTCCTGGCTCCATCAGATGATTCATTGCATCAGTCATTACATTTCCTGTCAGGATGGTACAACATTTCCGCAACAGTATATTGCCAAGGTCTATTGACATTACATATCAGATTTGACCTTGGTCATGATTGAAGAGTCGCTTAAATAGGAAAATGTACAACATAAATCCACATTTGGTCTAGATACAACTGCTGTCCTTCATATTGATAATTTTACAAACCATCAATGTTTTTATCTTTCACCGAGTAAAGAAAAGAGACACTCATAATTTTGTTTCGTCAGAGTCATGAGTCCTGAAAGGAAGATCAGTCTTTAACTCATTTTAATCATTTTAATGGCAGCTGCTTCTCTCACAGCCTTTTTCTGAAATAAAAAATACCAACTAATATTGAGGAGGTATGTCAGGGGCAATGAATTTAATTTTTGACTCGAAGACAGACAATTCAGGAGAGATTAAAATTTAATTAACAGGCTCAAGAATTAAAAGTTCTTATCGCAGAATTCAAAATGATTATAATTGCACTTTTATTCAGTGCACCTGATCACATCGTATAGTTCAGAGAGAAATAATGAAAAATAGCATGCAATGCATGCATCGAGTCCTTGGTCATTTCCACAATTTGGGCCTCTTCAATATTGTACCAACAATCTTTCAAGTACAATGTAATCAAGTTAGGTATGAGAAAGGGAAAGATTAAATGACATGTTAAAATGGCATTTTCCTCTATTATAATATGAAAAGATATTGTTTATTTAGTGAACAAGACTCCCAACTAAAATTCAAAGACTTTGACATTAAATTCCTATGAAGATATAAATCTAACAAAACTAAACAAGCTACAATTGGGAAAATGGGATGTTATAAGAAAGTTACTTTTTTTTCTTTCTTACGAAATGAACCAGCAGGCAGCTTTGGTATCCTATGCAGTATGCACAAGAGGGCAGCACAGTCCAATTTTTGGTGTGTATTCAGAACCAGTTTTTGTGTGAAGTGCTGACAGCTCAGAAGAAGTATGTTGAATAAAAGACAATTGGGCACTGAGAAGCACAGTATTGTAGCCAGGGATGCATAAGTACCATCTTGATCACATGGGCACATCTGTTGAGGTTGTAATTTTGTCTGTGAAATGCTTTTGTGTGAACACCAACTTTGCCTGTCGACAGGAAATGAAGCTGACAACAATGGTCTTGGAATGAAATTCCAAGGACCCAAAAACATACCAAAATGGTCCAAAACAGATGTCACTCAAAAATAACAACTGACCAAAACCTACTGCTTATAGACATTATAACTCTGAGGAAAACCAATCAAGATGAAATTATTTATGGAGCTTTGGAGGGAAATATAGGAAAACCTGGCATGGTACCAAAACATATTTCTGAGATGATTAATTAGCATTTTTTCAAAAAGGTCAAGAAAATTCAGCTTTTGAATATAATTTGCAGGCATAAACATATTTTCAGGGCGCTTAATCATCCAGAAATATGTTTTACTCTAGTAAGACACTTTCAATTTACTCAAGAAAATAAGACACTTCAGTTGGACTTGTTGGGTTTTTATGCTTCAGGTGATTTTTAATACTTCATCAATTTGAAATGGCTCATCAGGGACAGTTTTGACAGCCGTTTAATCGCATTTCTATTCCTTTTCTTCTTGTATTATATTCCTACCAGTGAAATGCTGATTAATGTTTTTCTTCTTGACATCAAAAATACCAGACTTTGCATCATACATGTCATAATTGGTTGGCTCTTCCTACTCAGGAAAAATGCATATATCCCTCCTTGTTTTGAACAGCAATATGCTAGAGTGAAAGGTATGAGATGAGACTTGTGCGAAGAAAGTACTATCACTGTATGTGTGTGTTTTACGCCTCTGCAGCACCTTAATGGGCTATATCGAGGCAGGCTACAATTTTATATGTCTTTGTCATTTTTCTTCATATTTTGTAATATGTCTGTGTTCGATGTAAAAATGAAATTATGTTTTCTGGTTTGTGAGTAAGAAATTGAAGTGGATTTGTTGGGAGAAGTGTGTCTCTTTGTCGTTGAAAGTTTCTACAGTCTTTTAATATGTGTTTAATTGTAAGAGAGCATTGACAGTTATCACATATAGGAGCTGGATTCCCCAGTAGAAGATGAGAGTGGGTTAGTCGTGAATGTCCAATAATGCTATCACTGTACAAATATATATATAGTAATATGGTTTTATTGACAATTTACACATCAAACAGATGCATTTGTCAGCAAACATTAGAAAATCGACAACTACTCTACATCTACAGACAGCTAATACAATAAGAAATATATACAATATTAAGTACATCATTTAAAAGTTACATTTTGGTCCCAGTCCTAGTTGTTAATCAGTTTTAAGACTCAGTAAATGTATGTACATTTCAAATATAAAGTGTTCACATCATTCAAGTAGAAAAGTCTTGTCAATTTAGAATCCAGTTTTTACAGCTTTTCAGGTTTGATGTGGTGTCATTTTTGAGAGCAGGTAGAAACAGGCCAGCAGGAACCGCTCAACAGCAATACAGAGAAAGTGCCATCAGTGTGTACATACAGTCATATAGGCCTACACTGTACTGCTTGCTCTATGCGGAGCGACCTAGTTAATCATTAAATTTTAAATTTTGGACTAGAAACCAATTCAATTACACCTTAACATATCCAGTATGCTGTATTTAAGTAACAGACATCTTGATGTGAAATTACAAGCATCAAATATTCAACAATCAAAAGACTTGGAAATTCTAGTAAAAAATGCACTATAATTTACCAAACTGCCTAATCTCCCAAAAAACGTAACTGATTGATTCCAAAATTTGTATGTGTATTACTTGTACTATAAGACAGCATACTGGCTGTATTGCAAAGTATGTTGTTTGATCTATATATGAGAACTTGGTCAGTACACAGTGTTTACTGTGTTTTTCTCTGCTAAGCTCACCTGGCCAGCATTGCTCTCATGAAAGGTCACTTGACGTTCAGGTCAGCCTCTGTGCTGTCCACCAGTCCTGCATCTGAATCACATTATTACCATGTCAAGAGGCATCAGGGCGTTGTGTAGTGACCAGCTAATTGCATGTTTCCCACCACCACACAAAGGCGCTACCTTATATACTGCCCAAGTTCCATCAAAATGACCATCATACTGCTCTTCAGCATGACCACCATGTCTGAAATAGCCTCGCCATAGATTAGCCTGTACATGTATGCTCATCACAAGACCTGTAAGCTAATTTTGCATATCTTTTATTTAGTAACTGAGCAATAGAAGGAAGCTTTTCATTTCAGGCAATTTAATTGATTCTAAGGTCATTTATCCAATAAATTCATAGCATTTTTGCGTAATATATATAGGTTTAAGAAAAACAGAACATCACACCGCTACTACATCAAACGCAGCAATTATTGTACATTGCATTGATCCCTCACGGCTAACTGTGAAGGACCAGAATTGCATGGTAATTAAATCACCTGTAACCTGAAAAAATTATCAATAGCTAATTAACAACAAAAGGGCAAATGTCCTTTGTCCATTCAAAATTGGTATGACAATATTGATGTCTGGTTGGTGGTAACTAAACTGAAGTTAAATAGGCTAGTCAGTGAAAGAGTTTTACCAATCCCACAGATGTGGATGTGTTAAAATTTACGAAAGTCATAATTGAAAAAATAGGAAATCGCATTCTACAAATGTGTCAATGTAAACTCTTTTGAGTTTTCTTGGTTCCATATAGCACACACAAGACCAAAACTTTGGATCTTTACGGCCCCTTGATGCCAATCAGGTCACACTGTGTAGGAGACCATAGGGAACTCAATGTCTCTAGATTCTCATAATGCACACTTAGCAGAGACACGAGAGGCTGTCCAGGTCCTCTTATCTTTGTCTTTGACCTATTTCCTTTGGATCTATGTCTGATGGTATATGATAATCCCATTTATATCAGATGACCTTCAGTACAGGCCACAGCTATGAAATTCTGCCAGGTTAAGATAAAGGAAGCATAATATGATTCCAAAGAACTTATATTTCTTTGTATTTCCAAAGAGCACAAATAAAATATTAAAGAAGAAGCACATGGTTTTTCGGACCCATGTTCTGTTTTTTTGTGGATATTTTTCAAAAAGTGGTCTTTTATCAACCAGACTGCTAAATTAAATTTACAGAAATACTGATTGTTCATTTTCGCATAATAACTGTTTGAATGTTATCCTTTTTCGGTTTTTAGAAAAATTATAGCTTCGGAAACGCGCCTAACATCTTATCTGAAACATACTATATGTAGGACGTACCATGCACAAATAACTTGTTCTCACTGAATTAAAACAACTGCAGTGGGACACAAAATTTTCACGTTGACAAGAAAAATTACGACAAATAAACTTACCGAAATAGCAATGAAATATAATAAACACAAGTGTGGAAACAGAACGAGTGAAGATGATGTGTAAGATAATATTACTGAAATCCTAAAGAAACAATAAATTCTGAAAAGGTTGCATTAATTTCTTGCCATGTCTCAGTCCAATAGAAAGCATCTTCAATAAAGTGGTCCAATTCACTTTTATTGTATTTGCATCTCACAAAACAAGTAGTAAAAAATGGTTATGAAAGTCAGAATTGGTGTATTTCGAGAAAGCTGATTACTCACCCTCAAGCTTTGTCTAAGGATAATTAGACGCATCAGCGGAACCTGTCAGGTTGCTTAGTTGCTATCTCCAGTTATCGCTTGGGAAAAAACTTGCATGTTCAACAAGGCTACATCTGTATTGTGACAGTTGATCCATCATTTAAGAACTTCTGTTATGTAATTTTTTCCATTCCATCTTTCGGGAATTATCATGATTGATGTTGAGCTCAGGAAGGGCACAAATTATTGTCAGTCAAAAGCACTTTGCCAATCTGACCAGTCTGTGTTGCTCAGGAGGTGAATTCTAAATACAATTAAATAGGTATATCATAAACCTACCTTATTCTTTGTTTTAATTTAGATGACGATGACACCAACATGGATGGTTCTGAAAGCAATGGTTCTGTGTAAAAACAACACATATACACATCCTTACCTCTCAGTAGAGGCTGGTGAACATACCCTGACCACATGATATACTGTTTTTTGAAGTTGTAACATAAAGATTAACTCTCCTCCGGTGTGAAAGACAAAATTAACAGTTTGAGATCTCGAAAAGCAATTGAATGGATGGTTGAGTGTTTCATTGTTGCATGTTAATTGTTTGAATGCGTTTCTTTGCAGAAAACAATAAACAATTGTTTATATCATGCCGGAAAAAATCTGTAAAATGATGTGAAAACTTCAGAATTTTATAGTACTTGTTGGCAGGGTGAATGACAATGAACCCTGCAATAGGAGGATGCATATACATGTAGATCAATAACCTTTAAATTAGGCTTACCACTGAGAGATTGGATGAAAGAACAGGAAGGACAGTTCAAGCAGTTATCCAATGTGATGTGTTTAATCAAACCGAAATGTCAAACCATTAAACTCTTAGAATTTCACAGGAATAAGTCACATATGTTGATAAACTACTGTCTCGTTTTTGCGGGAATCGCTAAATAAAGCCTTCGCAAACATTATGCCTGAAACATGAGCAGATGTATGCCTAATATGCCCACTGATTTCCATCCATATTATAATAATCAAGGAAATGTGTGCCATTTAGGAAGATGTGTGAGGCAATCACGGTGCCAAAAATAGCTTATATATGCTGCCAAAGAACCAGTAAAGCCAGCAGCTCCGACTCTCCTATACCATTCAGACTAATAAAGTATACTAGATACCAAGCCGTGGAACAATTTAGATGTAAAGGCATAACCAAGACCATTTATTATCCAGCTTTGCTAATGAGGTGTCTGGCTTCTTGTCTAACACACCATTACTGACAAATCAAGTCCCTGACATAGAATTTGTCACAACATGGCTTCAGCAGATCAATCAAAAGGCTTCTATTTCTGTATTTTTGCAATGTAATAATTATACGTCCCACACCCCGTCTTGTCTTTTGTTCATTCTTTTAAAATATGGGTGAAGCAGACCGTGTTGCCCTTTGTCATAAACTTAACTGTTTTAGTTGAAAAGTGAATGGAATCGGATGGGGGGAAGAGTCAGAACGGTTGCAGCAATAAGAAACAGGAATATAAGGTGTGCTACTGCCTAGAGAGCAGAGAAAGCAAAAGATTTTTTAATATACCATGATGTAATGAATGAAAAAGTCATAGGTTTGTATAGAACAAAATAAAATGGCTCCATCTCACTTTCACGGGAAAAAGAATAATGTCCACAAATTTATTACATTGGAAGACAGTCCCCTTAAATAAACACATTTATACACTGTAGGGAATAGTGACCTTTTTGAATTGGGAGTCTTGTTTTTCTGTGGGATGAAAGAAATGGACTGGAAGTGAGTGTCCCTTGGTGTCCAATTAGTGCAGAGGACTTTTCGGTCAAAATAGAAAACCTGCTAAAGTGGATAACTGGAAGTTTTGTGAAAGTGCAGTCGAGTCTCTTCTTTTCTAGTACGACGCTTGCATAGTTTAAAGTCCTTTTTTTCCATTTATAACAAGACGCTGATATGTAAGGCACATTGGCCAGTTTAATCAGGAACAACAAACAGTTGACAAACTGTCATATGAGTGATGAACAAAGGCAATCTGAATAGGCATTTATGTTGTTATGATTGCTGGTTTTCATGGTTTGTTGCAGTCTCTTTGTTTCAATGACCTGGACATTTTACACTTCGGTTTCCCCATTTTGAAACAAACAGCCTGCCCTTTTAAGGTCTGTAATCTGTATGTCATAAAACAGACAGACAGACAAACGGTTTTTATTTAGCCAACTATGAAAATTGAATACAACATCTACATAAGTATACATTAGTTTGATAGTTCATATAGGCACAGACAATGCTTACTTTGCCTAATTAAATAGGCGCTATCGTAAGTAACCCCTGTTAACATGTTTTAGATAAATATATCATGAGCAAAACCAAAATAGATGAACTTTTGTAGTAATTAATTAAGTTGAGCATTCTGTTGTCAGATACTAGTCATTTTCAATTAAAATGGCGGAGGGGGGGAAGTGGGGTATAGGTGGGTGAGGGCTTGTGTTTATGATCGGCATATGTAGCAATTTCTTATGGAACAAGTATTATTATATTGGTTTGTTAAGTATTTCTTTAAATAAGAGCTATATCCATATTCCCTATGAGTATGGACTTTGTTAATCACATGCATGGGAAGGCTGTTCAGGAGACTTGGCAGCTGGTAACGTACACTCTTTTCAGCAAAAGTATGATAAATTCCAGGTTTTAGAAAGTTTTGACCCCTAGTGTCGCGCGAATGAGTAGTATTTTGTGAGATAAGGAAATTAGAGTTGGAAAAGTATTTTGGAAGCCAGTTATTGTGTAATTTGTAATAGAACAATTTTAATTTTTAAATATCAGACATTTTTAGAATATTGAGCTTTTTGAAGCTATGGGCATTATACTTACTTTTCGAGATAACTCTGATTATTTTCTTTTGCGAGGTCATCAGCCGGTTAGCACTGTGACCCCAATTTAATATGCCACAGTCCAAATGTGAGTTTACAAGAGCAAAATATAGGATTCGTAAGGTATTCGTAGGTAAGAATTTTTTAACTCTTTCAATAATTCCTATTGCAAGTATAAGCATTTTGAATTCTTTTTGCAATATTGTAGGCTCCAACATATGTTGCCTCAATGTTTTCGTGTAAGATCACAATTATTTTAAACCGACATGTTTGCGCTTGTTATTGATTATCAAAGTTCTGCGTAGTGACCTTTAACTGTGAATCACAACTGTTAGGAAGATTCACAATTCCACAATCAGCCTCAGTATGACATCATGCTCTCAGTCAATGAAGAAAATTTGATGGATACACTGTCATTACATTTCCTGACAGGATGGTACGTTTCCACAATAGTATTGCCAAGGTTTTTTGACATTACATATCAGATTTGACCTTGGTCATGATTGAAGAGTCACTAAAATCGGAAATGTATGACATCAATCCACATTTGGATAACTGTTCTTTTTGGCCAAGTGATAAGGCAATGAAAAAAAGTCTTTTATACATTCTGTGATGCTTTCAATGACTGCTGCTTTCTCATAGTACTTACTACTCCCTGAAAGTAAGTGGAACGGGCGATATTTTTTTGCTTTAGCATCAATTTCGACCCTCCCCAAAATAATTTATAGCAACATGAAAGAGGATATTGAAGGTATGTTTGTGAGTTGAGACCAAGGGCTGGAAAAAATTCCAGTGCAAAAAAAGACTTCATGAGTGAACGTGCATTGGATAAGGAAATTTTTGCCAGATTAAATTTCACATTGATTGATAAATTCAAAGTAACTGCAATTGACGAGGAGTAAAGGAGGGGGGGGGTCTTCTACAGGCAGCTTTGTTGAACATAAAAATATTCTAGCATTATAAGGGATTCACTACATTCTGAAGTTACATCCGTGGCGAGAAAGACCAGATGGGACTTGTATTGCTCCTTTTGACTGATGTACTGAGGTCAGTGTGGTCATAACTTCTGATATCTGGGGACTTAATGTGCCAGTATTGGTGTGTCAGACGTCAGCCCAGACACCTCATTAGCAAAGCAGCAAAATAAATGATGCTGGACTTCTGGTATTACCTTCACTTCAGAATTGTTCATAATTTGGCATCGAGAATGGTATATTGGTCGGGCAGTCATTAACCGAGTCAGACTGCCGTGCAACTTCATCATGTAGTGCCAAATAGAGCTTTATCATTGCTTTGCGCATCTCGGCATAAAACATAGCATGGTTGCCGAAAGAATTAAAAAAATAACACCTATCATTAGTCTTAATATATTAATATATAGAGAAGAGCAACCTCTACATAAAAACTTGTTCTAAGGGAAATCCAAGCTCATTTATATACTGACTGAAATGAGCAGAGCAAATTACTTGAATATTGAGTGACCCCTTAGTTTATAGATTGTCGAAGCTCCATAAGGAATTAACAAGAAAAAAACAGACCTGCTATAACAGCTCAACAAGAAAAAATGTTCAATTGATTTTGATAACAACCACACAAAGCCAGGTGGGCTTGCTATTTTGGCTTGCCTAATAAAAGAGGTATAGCCTATCGTAATCTGAATGACAGATTCGAATGCCATTCATCACCACTGCCTTGCCAAACTCCCAAACATCAATACAAAACTGCTGACCTCGAAAAGAGCGGCATCATTTTGTTCGCTTTTGGTGGACAGGATATCAGATCTGAAATGAAATCCTATATATATATACATGATGCCTTAAAGTATCTGAAGAATGCAAAGTTGAAGAATTGTGCCTCTGAACATGTGCCCGCGACACCGAGTGTGTTGCTGAAGCTCCTCTGTCCAACAAACCAGGTGTAGCTGGTCAATCCCAACTTTTAAATACAAAATTTTAAGACATAATAACGCCTATATAGATTGACCACTAAATCAAAGAGGTACACTGAATCAAGCTTTGGTAATTTCTAGCTTATCATGCAAAAAAGAACATATTTCACCTCATGCCAGGATATGTTTGAAAATATCCAATTGGGGAGAGTAGGTCGGGGCAAGAAGCCCGGGTAGGTGAGAGGCCCCCCCAGGGTTATATCTAAACTTACATTTTTGGTGATTTTTCTTATTGATAGGATTGAAGCTAGAGGCTTTTTAAGTGACGTAACAAATCTTCAGGGCAAACAGCACCAAACCATAGTAGTAATTAAAGAAACAAAAAAAGGTGCATGGTTTTTGTAACTTTGATTAATTCTTTGAAAGTGGTTGTGAGAAATAACTTTGGAAATTTTTGAAAGTATAATGGATATCTGCATTGCTTCACTTTATGACCATCACATAAATATGATTTGGATCATGTTCTTTGCATTTTAGCTCGAAATATAGAGGTCAAATTAAAATATGTGTGCTTGGGGCGAGAGGCCCCACATGGTACGGAGCATGAGGCCCCCTTCACTGAGGCGTCGAAGCTGCGTCAGCAACCATTTAATAATGTGTACTTTACCTTAAACCTTGATAGAATAGCTAATTGAAATAGAAAAAAAATGGCCCAAAATTGAAACTGGGTAAAAAACATTAAAAAATAAATTTATGAACAGAAAAATTCAGAAATTCAGAAAAAGTGAACAGAATTCCTTAAAAATGCCTGAAGAACCCCAAGAAATAACTTTCAAGCTGAATGCGTTCACAAAAAAAATTGCCATAGGATTATAATATGATGGGTGGGGTAAGAAGGCCATTTTAAATTTTTTACAAAAAGGGCCGTAACTCCTTTATCAAAATTGGTAGACATTTGTTTCACTAGTTATAACTAGAGTCATGTGATCACTTCCTGACAGCATAAGCATTCAAATAATCGACCACAAAAAGTAGGTCAAATTGCACCTCGAAGTTAAGGGGGGCTGCATGCACCGCGCTATTCTATATTTCTGTGAACTCATTTAAAAAAAAAATTCATTTTACGTTGAAATTCTAGTTTCGAAGGGTATTCCAAATCACAGTTCCACACAGCCCAAATCCTTGTGACAGCTTTTTCAAATAGGTACACCCCCAGATGGATGGATGTGGGGACTTCCCTTGGCAGGCTATAATGAGGACAGGAGGACACGTAAATGAGGCAAAGGATTAGTCACATTATACTTCAGTCCAGAGGACACAGAAAAGAGCTGGATTAAAATCTTGGATTCAGCAAATGGAAGACCAGAGGGCCAGAGTGTCATCAACACAAAATATTCAGGTCTCAGAAGAACATCCATCAAACCAGGAAGACCAGATATTCCGGTATTCAAAAACCAGAATGAAGGTTTGAAAACGGTTGCACAACAATGATGTATCACCTGTCACCGAAGAAGTGGGAAAACTTCGTTTGATGAGCTATTTTTAGGTGACAGCAAGCACTATCCTGTCTCGCTGCTAAGCAACCCAAAATGTGGCAGGCACACAAAGCATCATATCTCATTTTTGAAAATTGGCAGTTTAGTAATTACCTCATCAGAATTACAAACCGTTTTACACGAGAGAAAAAAAGTCGATCTGATCAAAGAATATCTATCCCTTTCATAGTGCAACAACGTGGCAGCACTGTACATGTTGTACATGACTTCCTGTTTGATCAAAACAATGGCTTGGAGAAAGCACATGTTTCAGAAAAAGTCAATTCATATAAAATCAAATTGCTGTCAGCTGTAGAAAACACATAAACTGGTGTATTTAGTCACTGAGGACAAAGCCTATACGAAGTGTAACCTTGAAACATCTTTGATATTTGATTAACATTCTTCAAAATTTCAATATGAGTTGGCAAAAAATTCTGTGTAGACATGGCCATTGGCCATAGGAGAATTTATATCTTACCTTTTCTATGAATCTGTATCCTACGATTTGTCCTATTAGCAATTCCAAATATAGATATCCCATGCAATTTAAATATAGTCCATGAACAATTCCATGTGGATAAATGGATGCACAAATGCTCAAATTAGAATTTTTAAATTCCCTGGCTCTGTGAGCCTCTAACACATTTTCTTACACTCTGACAACGTTTAAAGGGGCCCGGTTACAAAATAGCAAGCTGGATTATCTTGTTTAGCATTGACTGTTTGTTGTAATCACCAGTTTCGAACCTCAGTTCATTGGAGTGCAACAATGTCTCTGTGAATTCCATGTGTGGTTGTGGGACCATGCCTTTCTGGGTTCTAAATTGCATTATAATCTGCAATACATCTGATCTGGCAGAAATCTTAAAATATCCTGAAGAAGGCCCAGCATGGGATTGCTAAAGAACAATGATCACTAATCTCTTGTCCTGCTAGTGTTCTGACGATTCGGACGCATCATTCAATTTCTGAAAGAAAGTGTATTCAGCAGTTAGGAAATGCCTGTCAAACTCAGGCAAAAGAAAGCTAAATAATGACGTATAAAAGTTTTAGTTCCTTACAAAATATAACCACTGCGGATGATTTCATATTCAATTTTGTGAAACAGTGAATGTTTGTAACTGACTTGAATAACTGTCATGCTCATAACTGTCCTGTTCTTGTAGCTGTCCTGGTCCTGTAACTGTGATTATATGTCTTTTGTGCAACCTTTTTTGAAACTGTGAATGCGTCAATGTTTCCTGTTAATTCTGGCCATTTGGTCACTTCAAGCTTTTCCTTCCAACTGGAAACATGCATTTTCTATAACCGGACTTTTTACATGTAAAATGGATTTTCAATAATGTTTCATGCAGTAGGAAAATGAATTGTAAGTGTTTCTCTTTTTTACCATTTAATTGTGTATTACATTGTATGAATGATTATTGATAGGCTTTGCATACTTATAAAAACCTATAAAAAAAATACATTGCTTTCTTACAATGCATTTGATCTTATTTGGTGAACATATTTAGCATTTATTGATTTATTTTTCATAAACTTTTACAGTCAAATTACTTTGAAAACTTTTCTCATAAAACATTTATGGACTTTACTTTGATGCACTTATTCATGGACACAATCTTCATGACTTAGTTCATGCATTTAATTAGAAAGTCAACTTCATTTAATTTATCATTATCAACTTTACATGAACTTTATACATATTTTACATACTTTATACTTTGTGCTTTCTTAAACTATACTTGTCATTATTATACAGGTCTGATTATTATACTTATTACACTAATGCTACTACAATAAAGCGAGTTGATATCTCCTACGCCAGTCTCACTCATTTCGTCCACTTAAAAACAAATTTAAATTTTATAAACACGAAGATTGAATGTGATTTTTTTTCAAGGACATGTTATTCTATTGGGAAAAGTGATGTCATAATTTTTTTTATGTCACTTTTACCTATACACAGCGGGCTTGGGCAAATTTTTTAACCCCAAAGTTTGTTCAAGCTCGCTGTGTGTAGAATATGTCCTAGAAAAAAATTCAAAACCCAATCTCATTATCTACAATTACGAAATCATCGGTTAACCAAAGTGTATTTTCTGATTTTCAGAACAGCGACTTTCATTCATTGGCAACAGCATTGAAATAAATGTGCAATTTACCGGGAACTGACGCAGAAATGTTTGATCAAGCGCTTGAGCACTTCTTGTTGGAAGATCTTGAGAAAAGAGCACCATATTCCTCTTCAAAAGTGTCATTGTTTATTTAATGATCCATCTGTTTGACAAATTTTGTACTTAACCTGTGCTTCAAAAGAAACTTACTATTTACTTATATTTGATTATTGATGACAAAAATTAGTTGACAAGGTGGATCTACTGAATCACCAAAATTACAAAATGTGTTAAATAATATTCATCAAGATTAGTTATGATACATTACATGTACATTCCATCCATGGATTTCGAAAGTCAAAACAAATCAAAACATGTTTTGGTTTCAAAGTAATTGCTTAGTTTCGACCCCCATTTATTCTATGTATATGAAATTAATTTGTTTTTTCTTTATTTCAGTTCCACTTTTATAAATCAACTTCCTGTTTTATGTCATTGAAAATTATATATATAATACCAACAAGATGGCAATAGGCACACATTAGAAAGATATTATTCACATTGGAGTTAGGCCTGTAGACACTTGAATTTATATTTGTTTTTTATTTTTACTTACTTTCCCTCTAAATGTTTCCTCCTTTCAAAACTTATACCATAGTTAGTATCACAAAATATTAGTAAGACAAAGGTGGCCCTCTTACGGCGGCAACAATTCGCCTTTAGGAAAGTTTAGGGGGGGTCTCCTTGCTCCATATATATAATTACGTCTTTATATTTTTGTTCTATTTTACATTCCGATTTTTTTTTACAATGAGCAAATGAATAAATAAATAACTTATGATTGCATAATTGTAGACACCGAGCCTAAATGTGATTTCCTTTCCCAGGACATGTATTCTATAGGGAATATGATCAGAAAACTTATGACATAATTTTCCCCCTTATAATACATGTCCCAGAAACAATCATTATTAAGAAATATTCCGTAAGGGATTGCCAAGATGTAAACTTTTAACTTTTTTAATTAAGCCTGATGGCCGCGTGCCATTACAGTTGCGGAATATCACAGGACACCATAATAATTATCATAGATACAGATTTTCTCAGATGCACTCATTATACAGGAGCCATTGGGAGGTGGCAGCAAGGACCCAGACAGTGTAATCTCATTGCAAACAGGAACTTGGCCGCAGGGCCTTCAAGGATAATCTGGGGCTGCTCAGTCATTGAGTACACGGGAGGACTCAACAAGAAATTAAAAACTGCACATTCAAGTTGACTACATAATTTCCATGGGGAGAAAATGGCAATCAGAATTTAATTTCTGTTGGCTCACATATGTTTTTTTTTTACACAATTCATCCAATGTGTCCTCAATGAATTTTTTACAGTCATTGAAAGAGAAATGATCACTTATGCCTGTCAGGCAGTGATGTCATATATCCCTGTACTCACCATGCGTGGAAAATGCTCCTATCCCATGGATGTCTTGCTACAATTTTTCCCTAATATTAAAATTGCCCTGGGATTATCCCAGAAGCCAGAACATTATGGGGGAGGATACGGACAAAATCAGGGAAAATCTGGCAACTAGTGAAAGAATACATTGTACGACAGTATATGGGTTTCCTTCAAATGGCGTATGGGTTATAAAAATTCAAAAGTAAACATACAACTGCCTCCATTGAAATAACATTGGCAAAGTGCATATTCACTTTTGAACTTTTTTAACCTATACGCTATTTGAAGTAAAATAATGAAAACTTGTTGATACTGAATAAAGTAAATGTCATAAATTTACTCTGCGCAGCTTGATTTTATGGGAAAGACAATTTGGAATGTTTTATATGCATTTATTTGAAGTCTGTTTTACATGGATTCCTAGTATGGGAAATTGCCAACTGTATGTATTCATTTGACATCAACTATAATTGAGCAAACAGCATCGACAGTCCACCAGAGGACACCGCAGAACACAAAACACAATTTGATGTTGCAAAAATCCCCTGGTGGCTTGGAGATCTGATGCTGCTTGGCAGGAGTGTCTTTGATTTATTGGATTCAGATTGCAAATTATTATGGCAAAATGACACACAGACAAAAGTGAGAAAAATCGGATATTTCGTGATCAAAAGTTTCAGTTACTGGCTGGAAACTATACACGTAGAAAACACAGCAATGAGGCGAAGCTGATAGAAACAGCCGCCCAACATAGGCCAAGGTGACCCGGCAAGAGCTGGATTCGAAGCCTGGACCCAGCGATGGGCAGCCTGGCACCCTACCGCTAGACCAACCCTACCCCTGATGAAACCGAAGAAAAAGCAAATATTGAAGTTTTATCCATAACCAAAAAATCAATTCCATAATTCCAGATTTTTAAACATACTTTCGATTTGTGACAATTCTATCACTGTAAAAAACTTACTAATTAAGTCTTTTTACGACAGCTCTAGATATAAATGCAAATCTGCTCATTTTTGCTTCGAACAGTGCAACATAAAAGTCAAAATTTGGCAAAATTTTCAAGATGTCTATCCGGAAAAACATCAGTCAACTGAAAAAGTGACATTTACAGACTACATGGTGTATTGAACAATTTCACTCAAATTTGGATTTTGTAATTAATTGAATGTCGTTTTCCTTTATCAGTCACACAATATGGCTGGCTTTGGATGCCTTAATTTATATCAAAGTTCCTGCATGGATTTTCCCAAGAGCAAATTATTGACAAATTCCAAGCAGTAAATAACACAAATACAGATATTACTATTGATCCAACAAAACCATTAGTCCAACCACCTTTATTTTTTTATCACTCTACATGGTTCGAAGAAATCAGAGGCAGTGCGATGTAGATGTAAAAAAAGATTCAACTTGTTGAATCTTTGCGTAGCAGTCGCTAAGTAGAGGATGCGCAGGTAGAAAAATCTTAATGAGACGTCCTTTTTTCTATGCGCCCTGCAGTAAAAAGATCAACAACCGCTCAACCCAGTCTTTCCTGCCACCCGAAGTGTCTGCAGATATGCCCCGCTTCTGCTAATATCTGCACCGCTGATTTACACATCTGGCCCATGTGTCAAACGACGCCCGGTTACATTAATACCTACACTCTAAAAAATGTCGGGACAAAATTGGTTTTTTAGATTCAAAATGGTTTTTTGAAAAACCAAATTTCAATGCAAAACCAACATGGATTTTTTAAAAAATCCATGTTGGTTTTTTGAATCTAAAAAACCAATTTTGTCTGAAATTTTTTAGAGTGTAGATTTAGGGTGCAAGTTGGTGCTCAAGTATGTTGCTTCACCGCAGCCTGTCACTGGCCCGTCGAAGATAGAAAAACGGTAATTGCAGAGAGAAAAATGGCCGTCGTAGAAGGGCCACTACCTGTACCTGATTATGTAATGCTGTCCAGTTTATGTCCATTCATGTTCTACATCAAGTTTCCCTTCAAATGGACTTTCACTGACACAGTTCGCAAAAATCCCTGCCATGAGAAGTAGCATAATTGAATTCGAAATACAATGGACATCATACGATGTCCCTTGGGACCAGCTCTATGCAGCATTTACAATATTGAGTATTGCAATTTTATTGTTGCAACCTATTTGGTGGGGAAGAGTTCTCAAAACAGTGCACATTTTGCCAGATTACAAAATAAAACAATTACAAATAACAATAAAATTTTGCCTAATCTATTGCACTGCAAGAATAACAATCAACCCCAACTTGAAAGTACAAGTATTGGTCCAGTCAATTCATGTCATAACATGCCCTGACCCCCAAAAAATTGCAAGAAATTGTTTAAATGCATTTTCTGGCAGTATAGAGTCATAAGAACAACATTCTAAAAGTCTACCAAAATTGGGTCATCGGAAATGGGTTAACTAGGTCATCAAAAATTAGGCTGCTAATACCCAAAATTTCGGAAATACCAGGTGTTAGTCTAGTGGAAGTTTATAAAAGCATGTTATGTAGTATGAATGATGTTTTATGGTTAAATTCAGTACTCTGGTGTGTCTTGACCAGATCTAGCCTGGTGCCACTTTGGCAGAGTCAAATAAACTTTTTTTTTTGGCCAAAAACAAAATGACCGCCCAGAAAAATGCTCATAAATTCCTTGATATTAGTGATACAATGTTGATTTCAGTGTCTGTACATATGTTATTAGGGTCAACTAAACACAAAAATTTCTTCCTAATAATCTCCCCATAAAAGCTTTTAGCATTTCTCATATTATAAAGTTGTAATTTATGATGAAATACTTAAGAAATTAAGAAAGGACATAAAGATGTAAAGTCTATAGAACACAGGTCACAGGAAGTTTGTACAATACAACGTCATTACAAGATATTGAATATTGACAAAAATGTAAAATAGGCCTATTGATACCCATTTCTGATGACCAAATTTTGATAAAACCCATTTCCGATGCCCCAATTTTGGTAGACTTTTAGAATGTTGTTCTTATGACTCTATACTGTAAGAAAATGCCCAACATAATCATTATTTTGATTCAAAGCCATCTTGTTCATCCTTCATCTTTCAAAAACATCATTATGCTTATATGTCACAATGTAAACTACTTACTATAGTAATAAATATATGGAACCAAATTCATGAAGTTTTTTGGTGCCAAAAGGCAAATGGACTGGACTATATATAAATTCGTAAAGGCATCTCTAAAACGTGCTTCATGCATTATATAATGGGTCTCAATCGATGTCAGAATGTTTGTAATAGAGTTTTACTACACAATCTATAGATTCATGCCTTGTTTAATGTGTTTGTGCAACAGTGCAGATTAATTGCCAGTAATTTATTAACCACACCATTACGGTCTCCGTGGCACTGTTTATGCAACTTAACAAACTCATGACTTCCACATCTTTTATTACCAAATCTTAAGTGGTTAACTTACCATTAAAAGCAGAAATTGACAACCTCAAAAGACCAATACTTGTCATAGTTCAGAAAATAATATGATTTTGAATCAGTAGAAGCTTAAAGACAAAATGAGGGTATGGGCTAAACGCTCCGATAAGTACTAAACAGATGGTAATAATAGGGGTATTGCAAGTCATCTTTTCTGCACATCAATAATCAAATGAGAACCATTTCAATGCAGACAGTCACACTGAAGGTAGTGGGTCATAAAATCATGAGTATGAAAGCAATCTTACATTTCTACAGAGAAGCAAGAAAACTTAACCTTTACGGACTTATCACACAGAGGCGAAGAAATACGCATTTTGACACAGAAGCGTGAAACTTGGCAAACACTTGAAAAACATCGTTAGTCACACAATATATACAGACAAATGTGTAATCTCCATCAGTTAGGCATTCAGAAGTGTTTGTCAAATTGGCAAATTATCAAGCCTATTGTAAACATTATTCCCAGTTTATTGAATACAGCAGCTTGCATAAAATATTCAAACCGTGTTAGCGTCAGAAGAAATTATGCAAATATCTAGAGTTGCATGAACGATCATTGAATCAAGTACAAGAATGAATTATTCCTTCAGCAATGTAGTGGAGACATTTAGCGACCCAATGGGACCACTTGTGGCATACTACCTTCGCATGCATAACAAATGTCACTTGATGGAAAACGATTTGCCTGCTTTTCAAACATAAATTATTTAACGAGAACATTTAAGAGTCCGCAACTAGGCCTAACTTGATGGCACAAAGAGCATAAAGTTGCGGTAAGTCAAACCTTCATATAACATTGGTATAGAAGACAAGATGTATATTTCACAGTAAGTTTTTATATGAAAAAATATATGTGAGACCATCATAGAGTCAAGTATAACCTATTCAATGTGTTTCAATGTCTCTTCGAATTTCCCTACTTTAATGTTTTTTAAATTTAATATGATTAGATTTATAATCACAGATAGTTATAATTCTATTGGTCGATTCTCATACAAGTGGAACAATAATATTGTCTTTTCAGCAACTTAAGCCAAATGACTGATTCATTAAGAATTCTGACATTGCAGATGTTCATCTTATCCTTGTTTGGAATATTATTAACAAGCATATTCCGTGCGAGAGGTACCTTGATTCCAGGTAATTTTAAGAATTACTTCATTCTTTCTATCACACATATAACCCGGTGACTGGCCAGCAGGAAGCTCTTAATTTATTGATCAACCTCATGGAGAATCTACATTTTTGACCAACTATCTAAATTGGGAGCATTATAGCTTTCTGCAGACTGGTGGTCCAGACACTTTCAAGATGAACATTCAACTTGGTCTTGTGAAGTCCCTGGCTTAAAAATGTTATTATTTAGTTTGTGTCAGTAATCATTTGATCAGTCCATTCAGCATACATCACATCTGATGGCATAGGTGTGGATAAACAAACTAATTAACTAAATAAGTAGATTAGGAAACCAACAGGTAACTGAACAATAATGATGTGGTAAAGTCAGTTTGCGAATCAAAAAGAAGAAAACATTTTTTTCCAATGGACTAGCTCTAAGATACAATTTTAATGATTAGACAATCTACAACGTAACCCCCCCTCCCCTACAACGTACCTGGATGGCCAGGGTTCTCCTAAATGAAGAGGAGGAAAATACAACACAAGTATGCAAGTATGCAAGTAGACAATTGAATATGTTTGTACTTTTCTTTCAGGGTGCACTTTACCATCCAGTTGTGCTGAAGTAAAATCTTGGGTCGCAACATTGAAAAGTGGGGACTACGCCATCAGTATCAATGATACAGTCGGGGTCCTTTACTGTCTCACTCAGAACAGTTTGCCACCAAAGACGTTCATCTCCTTGCAACATCGAAACCAATTTGATGATTTCAACAACAATGGCGGAAAAAGACATTCCACAACTTACACCAAGGTCGGATTGTTCAGGAATTCCACGGTGAGGCATTTGAATTATATTTAGGACATTGAAATTGTGAATTATATTTCAGACATTGTGAAATTGTGAATTATATTTCTGAAATTGAAATTGTGAATTATATTTCGGACATTGAAATTGTAAATTATATTTCGGACATTGAAATTGTGAACAACGAAAGGATACTTATGCATGTCATCCCTGCATTATACACAAGTCTAGCTCTTGAAAAAATTGCTAATGACAGGAACTAGGATAGGTTACTACACTGTAAAATTTGAAATTTTGAGTCAGCTTAAATAGTTGAGTGAGATTGTCACAATTCCATTGAGCTCACATGGCTTGTTGTTTTGAGTTATGATAATATGTCCGTTTTTAAAACTCAAAACAACAAGCTATGTCAACTCAAAGAAATTGTGATCTCACTCAATCATTTAGGTTGACTCAAAATTAAAATTTTCCATTGTACAGATCTGAAATACCTAAATGCCAATTATCAAAAGAATTATTTTAGAAATATCAAGAGAGGCGCTACATTAATGAGGTGCAACTGTTATCTGTTGCAACAATCTTTCTCAGCGTTGGTTAGTTCCAGCACAGTGATAATAGACCTAAATATGTAATTAAGATTCAAATTATATTTGCAAATAATATTTAGAAATAAAAAATACAAGGCAAGAGGAAAAGAACAGATTGACAAAATAAATAAATTGACAATAAAATCACTTCAGTTACTGGAAGAAACCTTGTAGAAAACTGGTTGACTGAAGACATTTTGATCGATACCAATACACGACATAAAATTTTTTTCAACAATTAAGTTTTTTCAACGTTCATGTTTTACAGGTTTTGTCGCCAATTTTGGATGACTTCACATTTTCAAGCAATACAAGAGTAACTGGAACACACGTGATGCAACCAGTCAAATTCCTTCATGTGAGTTATTGTTGCCATTTGGCAGTGGACTCCTCTTTATGATGCAGAAATGTATGGTAGAAATTAGGTTGCCTAATAAAACACGTCGAGATTTTTTCACTACGTTGTGACAATGTTGACAATTTTTGATGCTAACGTCATATTTTGACATTGCTTCATGAGGTTGTGACAACATCATTTTTACTATACAATTCTATGTAACTTTCATCACTGAGATGTCATCCCGACGTTGTTACAACGTTGCTGCTATGTAGATGTGCTAAATGGGATATGATAATCACTGACAGAAATTTATTTTTGCTTCAGGTGGCAAACTGCGAGTGCTTCAGTAATCCCATCACCGGAAATGCCCACCTGGATCTGAGGGACACCGGGTTTAGTCTCACTGACAAAGTAAGTAAAAAATTCTAGCTTGGTAACTTTGTGCACCTCTTCTAGGTTGAAAATTATTATATGCTGCTTGTGCCTCTGCTTCCTTCCTTCTTAATAAGGACTAGGGTGTCCCACAAAAAGTGAAAGTCTGAAATTCATTGCAGTCTAATTTTGGATTTAAACATGAGACAATCACACATTGGTTCCAAAGACACAAGAACATCAACCAATGTCTTACAATCTGTTTTACACTATTGAAACAATCTAAGACCTTTTTTTTAAATCACAGAAAATCGCGTTATATATGTATATACCACATATATAGATTTTCTCAACACCAAGCAATGTGTTTTGGTGCACTGAAACCTATAATTTGTGAGCTATTGCCTAAAATAGCCATTTTCGCATGAAATTTCAATGTTAAACTCCTATCTATCTTTAGGGTTCTTGAGCAACATCTAAAACACCTTCAAATGAGCTGAAATTTTACATGGTAATCAGAGAGGGGCTATAGAACACATTTAGAGGTTAGCCCCAATGAATTTCAGACTTTCATTTTTTTTGGGACACCCTAATAAGGACAGCAGAGCAATCTCTTAGACAAGAGGGACTAGTCAATGGGGTTGGTTGATGTTGATGAGATGGAAGAGAGAGCGCCGGTTATCAACATGTTACTAATTTTTTACCCCATATGAGAGATGAATAAACAATACATCTGCCACAAACAAGTGATTAAAACACTCCTAAATGAGTGACGTCAGAAGGCCAAACTGAGAATATTTTCTGAAGCTGTTGAAAGCTGTTCTGCATAAGGTTAAAATTTATGGTGGCCTTGACATTTAACAGAACAATTAATTACTTAGCCCTATCATATGGCATGGCAGGTACAAGGGCATGCATATGGTTAACACTCTTGAATTGATAGTTTTACAATAGAGTTTTATAATTTACACCTGGCACTGAAAGGTAACCTTGATAGTTACAACAAAATAGGCATACAAAAATTACTGGAAGGACTATGAGCAAGATAAATAAAAGTGCACTGAAAAAAAAAAATAATAATAATAATAATACAAAAACAATAATAATACTAAAAATCCAAACAATATAATTATTTTGTGAAACTCAAATTTATTAAGTACACTTTTTTTATTTCAAAGCAAAAAAAAAGAAAAACGTGATATTTTTTCACAACACATCAAATAATGGGATCAGGCACATTGAAAAAGCGACTTTAAAAAATTACGAAGTGAAGAACATTGGCGCAAGTATCATCCTCAATGGTGTGTTTCGCACAATGTTGTTTCCTTACAAATTGGATACCAAATATCATGATTGCATCAGAATATTCATAGGGGTCACATTACCTTGTACTGAAAGAGTAGATATCCTTACTGAATATTTCCACAGGAAGTGTATTATGTCCAGTCGCTTTGATTGTGATTGGTCAGGGTAAATTTTGGTTGCCATCCATAATATAATTTTAAAGGTGACTTTAGTCTGGTTGTGCTACATTGAAGCCATTTCTGTCTCATATCTGCTCCTTATTTGAAGAGGAAGTGGGACCTTATGACAGAGAACACTTCAGTAAACTTCTTACACTTAAAAATGAACACTTTTTAAAAGTAACCGAACTTGAAGCTACATGAAGACTACAAAGACATCCACCAAGATAACATTGCAAAAATTGTCACATTGATGTAATTGTCCAAGCTCGTGACATGACTGAATTGAAAAAGATGTGATAAACAAATTTGAAACTTGACCCAAAATTCCACCCAAACCCATCAAAATGCACTAAAAATGCTTGAAGTAGTCAGGGGACAACTTTCATTATTAAAAAACTCCAGACATTGAACTTTTGGAAAATTTATTTATACCTCAATTTGTAGGCCTATTGATTGTTACTTAAGGTGACTCAAGCGTGGTACACTGCACATACTTCTGAGCAGCCTGGTTGCCTAGCAACACAGCGTCACAACTGCAGCAGGCCCTGAAACAGTTGTGACGTTACCATTTTCTGTTCTCTTTTTTTTAACAGCATAGCTGTGCTAGTTTAAAGTTTCAGCTTCTCAGCTTTAACCAAAACATTTTCTCAGTTAATTTCAGTCAACTGTGTCAAGAATTGTCTTTGTTTATTTAAAATGATATTGGCACAGTCATGGCACTGCAGTAAAAAAATGACTCGGTGAAATTTTTTTATTTTTTGCCATTTGTTTGACAATAACTTGTTTATGATATATGCAAATTTTTAAAAAAATCTGTATGATCGTTTTCCTAAAATTTGATTACTGCCAAAATTGATGCATGCAAAATCTGCAATTAATTAGTGTGTTGGTGCCCTTTGAGCTCTTACAGAAAAAAGTATTTTAACATTTTTCTTCAAATCTCTGGCAAATGTATTGGTGTAAATCCTTGGGAAGACATTTCTGACGTTTTTGCGTGAAATACGCATGTAATGCTTTATTCTGTGGTATATAACCAAAAACTCAATTTATGACTTTTACGCTGTCATCAGGCAAAACATGCTGTTACCATGGCAACCAAACGAGTCGGCGAAATTTTTTTGTTTTTCATTTTTGAAGTGTATGGGTCCCATTGAGTACCTGTGCAAAATTTTAGAAAAATCTGTATTCAAACCACCATGCTTGAGTCACCTTAAGTTTTTGAAGCTGTCTCACTAAAAGAGGCCTGATTCCAGCATTGCATTTCATACTGTTTCGCAAGAAATTTTCAATTGAATCAGTGCACATTTTATATCGCAATTGCTCAATTAGAAGCTAGTTATTTAAGATGCATCAAAAGGTGCACAATTTTAAGTGTGAGCAGTATAGAAAATGTTAATACATTTGTGACCATTTTCAAACCTCCAAGTAACTACAAATTGAGAAAAATTAAGAAATTGATAATTTTGCAAAGGTCAGCAACCTCACTGGCTTTGAACCATGGAAAAACAACTTTGATCATTTTGTTCACACACTGTAAAATTTGAATTTTGAGTTAGCTCAATTGATTGAGTGAGATGGTTGCACAATTCCTTTGAGCTATCAGAGCTTGTTGTTTAAAGTTGTAACAACGAAAAGATTATCATAACTCAAAACATCAAGCTATGTTGGCTCAAACAATTTGTGCAACCATCTCACTCAATCAATTAGCTAACTCAAAATTTCAAAATTTACAGTGCAAGAGGGGAGTCCAATCAACCTATCTAAGCCGGTGGCAGATCTATTTCAGGCACAATTTTATGAACATCTTCCGCAAACTTCACCTTCTTATTACTAATTCATTCCAAGTAAAATCAAGTTCTCTTGGGACCATATTGGTTCCTCGGCGCGAATCCTTGCGGTTTCTTCATTTTGCCCACCTGATTTATACTTCATCTGTCCTTCTCTTTACGCACTTTCTTTGACATGGACTAGAGAACTGATTTAATATTCATAACCATCACTTACTAATAAATAAATAATTCACAACTCGTCATGAAACAACCGATGGGATGCAATAATAGACTTGCTCTTATTCCAAAGCCTCTCAATAACGGCTTTTTTGCATAGTGAGGTCTCTTCATAATGAAAAGAATATACATTAACTTTGCTTTTCATTTGAAACTCGTGTGTTAGTTCTATCTTGTTTAATATATATATGTATAACACAATGGAAGACATATCTCTTTATCTGGGATGCATTTTGTCTGTAAGATTACACAGTTTAACCAGCTGCATCTCTTGGAATGAAAACTACACTGTAAAAATTGAATTTTGAGTCAGCTTACAGGGTAAATGATAGAGTGAGATGGTTTCGCTAGTCATTTCTGTCTCATATCAGCTCTTTTGTGAAGAGGAAATGGGACCTTATGACAGAGAACACTTCAGTAAAGTGCTTACACTTAAAAATGCACACCTTTTAAAAGTAACTGAACTGAAAACCTAAAAGATATCCACCAAGATAACATTACAAAAACAGTCACATTGAGGTAATTGTCCAAGCTTGTGATACTACTGAATTGAAAAAGATAACAAACAGATTATCTTAGCTGAAAACAACAAGCTGTGACAGCACAAAGGAATCGTGCAACCATCTCACTCTATTTATTTAAGCTGACTAGAAATTTTGAATTTTACAGTGTACCATTATGATTGCAAAAAATGGCTTTTGACAGTCGAAAACCATTGTTTTCATGACCGGATTGTCTAAACAGTCACTGCCGTTAAAGTTAAGCAAGTAGGCCTATACCTTCATGCTAAATATCTGGTAAATCAGCCATTACTTTATATTTCCTTTCTGCATTCATCTGGTGCCAGTAAGGAACGTTAACAATGTTTGTATGTACCATAAGAGAACTCATTGACATTCATGACAAATAGTTATCGACTGTTTTATAAAAAGTCAATAAATAAATAAAAAGCAATGGCGCACAGCCAGAAGTTTGGAGAGTTCAAATTTATGATCTATGATGATTTATATTTAAGTGCAAATCCATCAAAAAATTCACATAAAGACCAAAGATCTCCCCATAAATCAGATGTGGTCCAAAAAAATACTTCCACCTTGATATATTGAATGAGATAGACAGGACCAGGCGGACAAGCTTCCCTGGACAATGAACAACTGCAGTGGCTATTTTATTTATACAAAAGATTTTTCATAATAATTGAAGATAACGCAGTGCAGGACAGGGACAAAGTGAGTGAGAGAGTGAGTTGGTTTTTTACGTCTCATTAGCACCGGAGTGGGCTATTTAGAGACACACCTACTTGGTTTGTATCTGTATGTTAAGTCTGTGAGATGTGACTGGTGCTTTTTAAAAAAGCCTTTTTTGTTGCTTGTCATTTTTCTCTTGTCTATGCAAGGAAATCGTTGGTCTGTTGAACTGTCTCGATTTGTTTTGGATGGTTTCTTTTACTCAGAAGCCAAAGTTTCTTTCTTCTTCAGTTGTTGGAGTGACATTTTTGTCCGTAGAGCACAAGAAGACAATGGTTGACTTAGTTGAATCTTTTTACTTGGTGGTGTACATAAGTCAGATTCAGGATATTTCACAGTTTCTCCCATCTTTGGTCGGTCTGGTGAAGGTGTTGTCCGAAAGGGATCCATGAAAAGGTTCCCATCAAGTTTAATCCTTCACCATGGTGATGAATGTAACACTCTTGGTCAATTTTGTCCATGTCCTGCTCAATTATGCGCCTGGCTCCAGGAAACGAACATCCTGTGTCAATCTGAAATTGTACAATTTCTTTTTCTCTCTTGAAGACTTCACAGTTGTGGCTAAACGCAGTGTGGTCCCCTCTGCAATTGACACAATGCAAGGGCCTGAAGCATGGTTTGTCTCTTGTGTGAGTGTGATCTCGATCACCACAATTGGCACAAATTTTGAACCTTCTACATGTTGTGCTGATATGTCCATACAATTGGCAATTGAAACAGTGTTTTGGTTGGGAAAGAGAGGGCAAACTCTGCACTTTTCAAAAGCTACAGGTACTTTCTCAGGTACATTGTTGTTTTTGAATGTCAGTTTTATAGCTTCATAACCATTTCGTTGAGACAAACATTTGAAATGGGTGATGCCATGTTTTTGGAACCACTTCGTCATTTGAGATTCGGAGCATGTCTTGCTCTCTTTCGAGAAGATAATGTCTCTGCCTGGTTTTTTGAAAGATTCAATGGAGACTTGTGTATTCGGTATTTCTTTGACAAATGCCAATTTCTCTTTTTGTGAGTCATTCTGTGGCTGAATGAGAAACGTTCCATTGACTTGAAGCTTTATTGTATACTTCACAATATTCATTTTGAAAAGGTCTCAGACTCATAATGCATTGCAGCAGGGTCGACAATCGATGGTGAAACCGAATTTCTCCAAGAAAACTGATATTTTTGGTCCTAAGAAAAGCATTGCCTGTACAGATAACCCCATGAATTATGACCTCTTAATGCCCCCAAAATACTCAGCTGAGGAGTGAGTTTCTTAATAGGTCAGGCATTGGAGAATGTACTTTTTCCCTGGTTTCCAGATATTCTTTGACAGGATAGGCTGAAAGTTTTGTTTGTTGGTCATGTTGCAGTATCTTATTTTATTAATTTTAACCCATTTCTAATTTCTACATAGAATCAATGTTATTTTACTCCTTGAATGTCAGATTGAACCACCTCACAGTGCCTCAGTGCCTCAAATAGTGGAACGGGTGATCATGACCACAAAGTTTAAGTTCAAGTCGCATCTATCAAACATTTTCCAATTAAGAGGCAAAAACATAAACAAATCGTTGCTAATTGCTGGAGAACTCATCTGTTGTTCACATAGAAATAATTATATGACAGAAATTATGTTGCCACAAAATGAACACAACTTTGCCGTTTTAACATTGTGAAAACATTGTCACATCGCATGTGCTTCTCATTGTTGTGACACTATTTCTGCCAAACAATTCTACAGTGCCGCCTGTAAGTAAGTGAAACGCATGACATTGTGCCATTTCATCAATACTAAACATCCTTAGCCAAACTTCTTGCAGAGGGATGAATTCTCATCGGTCATAAAGGCCGATATGTGAGGCAAGTGGGATAAAAATATCAGCAAATTTTCTTTGCTGTAGTCAGAGTTAGGTATGGGTCAAAGTCTTTGATAAGTAAGTGAACCACCCTTCCCTATGTTTTAACATTGGGCCTGTGTTTCACTTACTTATCAAAGACTTTGACCAATACCTAACTCCAACTACGGCAAAGAAAATTGGCTGCTATTTTTATCCCACATGGCTCACATATCGGCCTTTATGACCCAAAATGTTTTTCTCTCATCGGATGAGAATTCGTCCTTCCAGAAGCATTTTGGTTAAGGATGTTTAACATTGATGCAATGGCACAATATCATGCGTTTCACTTACAGGCAGCACTGTACATAATTTTCACAAACATTGCCACGTTATCACAACATTGCTGCAACGTAGATGAGCCCATCAGTTTGGCACATAGTGTGGGACTTTACAAGGTGCTTCCCACCTAATGCAATCAAGCTTGCCTACTAATTACCAGTTCTGTGTTTGGAAGCACGTCCATCAGGCTTTCAAGCAGAAGAATACCATCGCTCCAATAAACTATCTGCTTCCAATATTTTGCAGCTGTCTGAATGCATATAGCACAAAAGATTTTTGTCAAGACCAACGGAAACTCCTGTCATCCAGAATTGACTAAATTTCATCGCTGAGGGAGGCTGGGGACTGATGGGCCGCTTCCAAAAAGAATTAGTCCAAATTAGAATCAACACATTAGTAAATCATTTTTGTCCACTAAACACTTGGGACTGTTATTGATTAATTTGTCATAAATATGGTTCAAAGTCGTAAGAATAAACATACCAAAAAATATCATGATGTCGTAATCTCTTTTTGACAAGGAGTTAGCAAACTGGTCCCTTCGTCCCCATGGCACGGTGGTCCCAATTTCCCCCTCCTCCAACCGTTATTGATCCAAAGGGAGCAAATGTGAAAAATCGCATGAGGATAATGCGAAATTATGGAAAATCATAGAACTCGAGTACATTTACAATGTTATTATAAATATTATAAAATGATTCAGAATTGTTTTGTAGCATGCAACACAAACATCAGTTCCAAGGCACACAGAAAGATGCAGTAGGAGAGTCAAGCCTGACTGAGTTCCATTTGCTTGGCCACTTTGCAGCATGACTATCTTGCACGAGGTGGCTCCCTGTCAGTATCTTAATATAGCAGTCAAGTATTAGGTCTGTCTCCATTTGCAGTTCTGAATTTATGTACAGGTGGTGTCTCCAAGAAATAGGAGCTATGATGGAATCCCTGTCTACAAGTTGACCACTATTTGCTGCCACCTAGGGTGCAAAATTCGCGAGCTCCTGTGAGCGGTCAACAGAATTTCGATCTCTGGAAGAAACCAGGACAGTGTGGAAGACACCAGGACAGTTTCATCATTTAGTGATGGTCTAGTTTATTTCGAAAAACTCTGCAAGTGTCTAATCTGACTTTGGTTGGCTTCAATTTTAAGCAGACAGCTTGTAAATACCAAAATAAGTTGGAACTATTTTTCATAACAGAGGATGTATACATTGTAGCTCACATATATTGCCAGTATAGAGGGGGCCACTTGTGGCATGGACAAGACATTTTGCTGAGTGTAACCTAGCTTTTATGAAATTGTGAATTATATTGTTGTCCTAGTTAATAAATCTCCATAAAGTAACAGAATAAATACAACTGAGCATTTTTGATATCACAAAGCAAAAACATTGGCTTTGTGTGGACACGTGAATAAGTGAGAATGCATTCTTTTTGGACCCTTTTCTGACCACAATTTAACATGCACTAAATGGCATAAGTAGATTGAATACCATGAAACTTCTGATGAGTAAAATCATCCCTTTCACAGGCAAAGTGTATGCTAAAGTTTCAAAACTTTCTTTTTGTCTCATGATTTCCAAACATTTTCATTCAAAGCAGAGGACTGGATATTTGCCAGCAACCATGCTTTGTGAAAGTAGTTTGGCGTAGTAATATGGACAGCTGTTGTGCGACCTGATCTGGTGATCTGTCCAAAACAGATCAAATTATTGTTGACCCAATTCGATTTTCCAGGGACTGTCAGCATTCTGCTGCCACTTGACAGTCCCGAACAGAGACAGATGGAATCCCCTTTGCCTTTCAACAAGGTGATTGGTGTTGTTGACCAAGCCAAGGAGTCTCACTTTTAAAATGAGTGTGTTTGTTGAATGTTTGATTGTTTGGGTCAGCTACACTGTATTATGTTCTCAAAACAGCAGTTCAACAGAAAAGAGTGTTGTTATCATACATATTGGGGATTGTAACTTGTTAACAACCAGATTATAATTAACTGTAGGTCACAGGATTTCACTTCCTTTGCAAACAAACCAGATGATATGTCATTTGGAGGGTTCTCCCAAGACAAAAATAGAACTCCCCCCTTATCGTAGTGCCACCTACCTATAATATCTGCCGTAATCCCTATATGGAGACAGACCTAATCCTCAAAATTACAAGGATAGCACGCTACCCACTCATCAGCCACTGAGACAAATGACATTCCAGTGGGGAAAAAATCTTCACACCAATGTGCATCATAACCTTGTGGAATCTTAAATTGAAATTTAAGTGCAAGACAGGAATTTTGGGTATATTAAGTAACTTGATTCTACAAATTTAAGAACAGCAGAAGTGAAATATCCTCTATAGGCCCCCACTTCCTGTCTTGCTTGATATAAATCTTTTAACAAAGTGGCCAATCACAGACTAGCATCATGACTGTAAAATGTGATTTCCAGTTGCAGGCCAGTATAAAAATCCCACAGAACACTGTCCTGCTACTCAAATTCGCATTTGGTTGGCAAAAATTATCACAAGGGGAGCTAAAGTGTTTATGTTATTGGGAATGACATTAATCTATGTGTATTGTGTAAGGCATAAAAATACTATTCATATAGCTTACATGTTTTTTCATTTTCTAGAGAAAAATAAATGACCATTCATGTTCTCTCTCTCTCTCTCTCTCTCTCTCTCTCTCTCTCTCTCTCTCTCTCTCTCTCTCTCTCTCTCACTCTCTCTCTCTCTCTCTCTCTCTCTCTCTCTCTCTCTCTAAAAAAAAAAGATTTCTAACTATGAAAAAAGTAACAAATCTGTAAATTGTGTATGCTTTAAAAAATTTGTAAATGTTAGTAAGATTGGACAGTATAAAAAGTATCATGAATATGATTCTTGTCTCTTCAGTTTGGCTGGGAATTATATGGTTACAAACCCAGGATCAAGTCTGAATCCAAGTCCCCAGACATGACACAGGTGGACAATATCTGTACTGCTTGTTGTGGTGGCTGCAAACCTGTCAATTACACATTCGCTTTTGACACCACAAGAGGTAAGTAATTGAAAGGACTCATAAATAATCACAATGAACAGTTGTTCTCAGAAGTACACCAGGTCCTATCATCAGTGATTTGTAAGTAATCGCATGGACTCCTAATTATAAAGAACAGTTGTTCTCAGAAGTAAATATGCCAATCATCAGTGATTTTTAAGTAATCACATGGACTCCTAATTATAAAGAACAGTTGTTCTCAGAAGTAAATATGCCAATCATCAGTGATTTTTAAGTAATCGCATGGACTCCTAATTATAAAGAACAGTTGTTCTCAGAAGTAAATATGCCAATCATCAGTGATTTTTAAGTAATCGCATGGACTCCTAATTATAAAGAACAGTTGTTCTCAGAAGTAAATATGCCAATCATCAGTGATTTTTAAGTAATCGCATGGACTCCTAATTATAAAGAACAGTTGTTCTCAGAAGTAAATATGCCAATCATCAGTGATTTTTAAGTAATCACATGGACTCCTAATTATAAAGAACAGTTGTTCTCAGAAGTAAATATGCCAATCATCAGTGATTTTTAAGTAATCACATGGACTCCTAATTATAAAGAACAGTTGTTCTCAGAAGTAAATATGCCAATCATCAGTGATTTTTAAGTAATCGCATGGACTCCTAATTATAAAGAACAGTTGTTCTCAGAAGTAAATATGCCAATCATCAGTGATTTTTAAGTAATCGCATGGACTCCTAATTATAAAGAACAGTTGTTCTCAGAAGTAAATATGCCAATCATCAGTGATTTTTAAGTAATCGCATGGACTCCTAATTATAAAGAACAGTTGTTCTCAGAAGTAAATATGCCAATCATCAGTGATTTTTAAGTAATCGCATGGACTCCTAATTATAAAGAACAGTTGTTCTCAGAAGTAAATATGCCAATCATCAGTGATTTTTAAGTAATCACATGGACTCCTAATTATAAAGAACAGTTGTTCTCAGAAGTAAATATGCCAATCATCAGTGATTTTTAAGTAATCACATGGACTCCTAATTATAAAGAACAGTTGTTCTCAGAAGTAAATATGCCAATCATCAGTGATTTTTAAGTAATCGCATGGACTCCTAATTATAAAGAACAGTTGTTCTCAGAAGTAAATATGCCAATCATCAGTGATTTTTAAGTAATCACATGGACTCCTAATTATAAAGAACAGTTGTTCTCAGAAGTAAATATGCCAATCATCAGTGATTTTTAAGTAATCGCATGGACTCCTAATTATAAAGAACAGTTGTTCTCAGAAGTAAATATGCCAATCATCAGTGATTTTTAAGTAATCACATGGACTCCTAATTATAAAGAACAGTTGTTCTCAGAAGTAAATATGCCAATCATCAGTGATTTTTAAGTAATCACATGGACTCCTAATTATAAAGAACAGTTGTTCTCAGAAGTAAATATGCCAATCATCAGTGATTTTTAAGTAATCACATGGACTCCTAATTATAAAGAACAGTTGTTCTCAGAAGTAAATATGCCAATCATCAGTGATTTTTAAGTAATCACATGGACTCCTAATTATAAAGAACAGTTGTTCTCAGAAGTAAATATGCCAATCATCAGTGATTTTTAAGTAATCGCATGGACTCCTAATTATAAAGAACAGTTGTTCTCAGAAGTAAATATGCCAATCATCAGTGATTTTTAAGTAATCGCATGGACTCCTAATTATAAAGAACAGTTGTTCTCAGAAGTAAATATGCCAATCATCAGTGATTTTTAAGTAATCGCATGGACTCCTAATTATAAAGAACAGTTGTTCTCAGAAGTAAGTATGTCCATCACTTGTGATTTGTAAGTAATTGAACGTACTCAGCATATAATGAAAAGTTGTTTTTGGGAAGCAACTATGCCCTTCATCAACAATTTTCACGAAAAAGCAATGAAGAATTTTCATCTCAAATGTGATTTTTTTCTGGTTCTGTTACAGTTGGTGGAACACTGAAGCAGATCGCGGACCTCCAATGCACCAAAGAGTCAACCACAACCTGGCTGAACGAGACCGTTTATGAAGTGAACAACAATTCTTGCTTCCGAGTAAATTTCACTGAGGCTAAAACACAAACACCAATCTTCAGGGTGACCTTACCATGCAAACCTTCGTCCTTCTCTATAAATATTGGGGGTCTCTACTGCAACCAAACCGATGGATTAATGATCGGTGGAAATCCTGCTATACAAACCCAATCGGACGTCAGTAGCATCTCATCCGAGTTCCCAAAATTCAAACGTTCTTCAGCAAATCCATACATGTGCATCATATCAACAGATCTCTCTTTCCTCGAAGATCCAGATGAGGACATTGATAAGTATTACATCTACGGAGTAAAAGCTACCGATGAGTTGTCATCACCAACGTTCTGCTCTCCTGATATCAAATACCAGTGTCCCATAAAAAGAAAAATGCCTTGGCTTTAACTTCACGAATTTCATCATTTGGTAATAAAGTAACTACTAATAGTAATACTCATATAGAGCTACCTGTTGTATAAATTTGTTGTTGTCTATTTGAGGACATATTGACTCAACTGACCAAAAGCAACCTAAAGGTTTTCATATCACTATGACTGGATTTTGACAATATCGAGACTCGAAGACTTATGGAGAACCGTAATATAGCCTACACATGTAGAGTGTATTCAATTAAAAACATAAATTGGCATTACCATCATCCTTTATAGATGACTGAACATGTTTTGAAGTCACTGATGCTAGGTTTTTCTTCCTCCTTTTTGCACTGGTGAAATTGTAAAATCACTCTTTACTTTTTCATAAATAACCAATGTCAATGAGACTTAAAGGTAATTTCATGACTGGTTTCCTTTAACAACAGGTCAATAAGCAATCGCAGGACTCATTAAGCACTAACTGGATGAATAATAGTTATTATTGATGTGAATAATAAGGTAATATGCATACTAAATTAGATCCCATCACCTGTTAATTGCTTAGAATGCAAACATTTTGCCATTTACACCCCCACAGAGTCACTCTCAAATGGTGCTAAAACATAATCAACATATTAAGAGGTCGAACATTTAAGTTCCGGGGGGGGGGGGGCTTGGAGTTTTCCTCAGCGGGAAATTATTTATTTCATGGTAAAGGCAGCAGTATTTATTTATTTGAATCGAGGGCGCGAAAGTCCCAAAATATTCATTCATAAAGCAAGCAACGCCTTATTAAGAAATACCCCTGGCAGAAATTATTTATTTCAAGATTGCCCAAAAAATATTTATTTCACCAAAACTGAGCAAGAAATTATATATTTTTAAAAAAAACTCCAAGGCCCCCCCCCTCCTTGATGTTAAATGGTCTCCCCCAATCACTTCAGACACATGCAGTTTAGCTTTAATGGCATAACAATTTTTAGTGTGCTTAAATTTTTCATTATTCATTATCATTATCACCACTGCTATAGCTCAATTAGATGAAGGCCGCTAGTCATAAATCATTCAGGCCAGGCTGTACGCTGAAGGTCCCAGATTCGATTCGAATTTATCTTTTTGGTCTGAGGTCATAGGTTTCAGGAGGAATGTGCCATCGGTTTGGCGCCTCATGCTATCTGCGACTGTCTTGTCGCAAAGGTCTGCAATTGTTTTGTATAGAGCAACAGATGATAGGTCTTCCAGTGATTGTGTGACACCTTTGATAACAAGCAAATTTTTAGTCTTTAACAGCTGTGGGGACGGTCGAGGTCAGTCAAGGCATCCGAAGATGTCCTTGTCCATTGAAATCTTGCTATTCCAGTCCCTAACTTTTCGATCTCAGCCTGGTTACCCACTGAGGGACGCGCACCTTAGTTACCCGGCTGACTTACGATCCGGTTGTGAAACGTGGTACTTGACATAATCATTGATATTCATGTTGGGTAGGGGACACACCGTGCATGCGCACTGTCTCATGTTGGCCACTAAGGATAGAGGTCTTCACCTTAATGTTACCACCCACCGCCACGAGACCCGTAACCTGTGGGTGGCATGTTTGCCTTGTAATTTTGAGGCCCAGGGTTCGATTCCAATGCATGGCAATATTTCACTGCTGAGAGACGGAGTCCCAATATACACCAGGTGATAGTAATATTGCAAAATTACCAAGCAAGTGGAACTTGGCAAGGCTTGAAACTCAACCCACAACTTAGCAAGTGAAATGTATTGTGACATCGGCCACATGGCAAATTGTTCTTGCAACCTTTATAGACTACCAGAAAAATGTCAATATGCCCTTTAGGAAAACTAAATTTACACGTGTACACAATAGTATACACTGTTCTGAAATAATGACATTGAGTAGCTTTGAGTTGTGATCAATCAGATCAATGCAGTTAATTAATTTTAAACGCATATAAACGATTAAGCGATCAATCCATGGATTTCAATAAACTTATATAAGGGCCATACATAATAACATTACATAGAATCAATATTTTTACATTTTAAGAGAAACGTACCCTTCAAAGTTGACATTTGAGCCGAAATAACTCTTGCTAGTCAATTATTGATAGGCTACCACCGTTATAAGGTTAAAGTGCACATATAGTAAATAATTATCAATCAAATTATATAGATTTTATATGGGGCCATTCCATGCCAAATGGACCAATGTCTCCCACATCATGGCTTCAGATTTTAAGGAAATTATTACACAAACTACATGTACATGTTTTATGACGCCATGCAAAATATTTTCCCTGTATTCCAAGTATTTTGAATTTGACAGCATTTTCAAAATTAAGGTCTGCAAACTAAAATTTTTGTTTTCCACTAGTCAAGTCATTTCAAAAAGCTACCGAAGCTACGTTTTTCAAGATATCGTGATAAAATTGTTCACAGACCATGCTCAGATATATAAAATGCTGCTGGCCGAAGCTAATACAGATGATGCTTTCCATCTGTTCGCACTAGCCTGTTAAATTTGATTCATTTTTGCGAAATTTGGGTTAATTGTGGGTTTTTGGAATTTTTTCACTCAGAAACCAAGCTTTCAATAAACCTGAAACTTTGCATGAATTGAGGCAGTATCGAGTTCTATTGGTATTAATTTATTCATATTTCTAACTCCAATACTTTTTATGCAAATGAAGAAAATCTCAGGACGATTCCTAAAATTGACTAATTTCAAGTGCAAAAATGGCCATGTGGGACAGGTGATAGAAACTTGAAATTTATTTTTGAAGCAGTTTATGTGATCATCTTTTATTTCTGCAAAAATGGTAGATGCATTATTTTTCATATTTCTGGAATTAATTTTTAGAATTTCGAAGAAAAGCCTTATTTATGCTATATATAGTATGTAGGAGCCTTCCAAGACCAGGTGGAACCTTAGATAAAGAGCTTAATTTATTTCTGAAAGTACCTCAGATGGACACATTTTAAAATTCCAAACTTTAAATAGGTATATTGGTTCCTCACAAAAGGAAATAGTAAAAAATATTATGTTAGTGAATTTTTGCAAAAGAGTTCAAAATTGACAGTATGGGACTGTTGTGACAGATTTTGTAAATGAGATTAGTTGATACAGTTGCCTTTTAATGATGTTAAATATGAGAATGTATCTTCGGTTATCAATATGTTTAGAAAAATATCACATTATTTATGATGAAAAATATGTAAAATTCATGTGCAGTGACATTAATTTCAGTTTTGGAAATAACATCATTCTAGTGACAGATGACCAGAATTTAGCAAATGTGGCTTTATAATTATTAAGTATGTAGGTATATATACCCCAGGGACCCCTTTATGGGTACAAAGTAATGCATTCCATTGGAGTCATGAGAATCTGACATGATTTCACACGCAAAGAACTGGACAAAATTTAAAAAAAATCCTGGTGATTCTAAATAAAACTGATTTGTAATGTTCAGAAGGCAATTTGAGGCACCTTAAAAAAAATTGGCACTTTATTTTGAGTTCCACCTGCTCTTGGAAGGCTCCTACATAGTGAAGTAAGGCTTTTCTCCAAATTTCTAAAAATTAATTCCAGAAAAATGAAAAATAGTGCATCTACCATTTTCACAGAAATACAAGATGATCACATAAACTGTTTCAAAAATAAATTTCAAGTTTCTATCACCTGTCCCACATGGCCATTTTTGCACTTGAAATTTGTCAATTTTAGGAATTGTCCTGAGATTTTCTTCATTTGCATAAAAAGTATTCGAGTTAGAAACATGAATAAATTCATACCACTAGAACTCGATACTGCCTCAATTCATGCAAAGTTTCAGGTTTATTGAAAGCTTGGTTTCTGAGTGAAAAAAATCCAAAAACCCACAATTTACCCAAATTTCGCAAAAATGAACCAAATTTAACAGGCTGGTGCGAACAGACGGAAAGCATCATTTACATTATATTCAGGGTATATTATGGTTTATATCTCACCATGATATATGCCTGGTTTTGTGGCGATATCTTGAAAAATGAGCCTTCAGCAGCCTTTCTCGAAGATATCAAAAGATAAAAATTTAATTTTATGTTGAAAGCCCAACATTTTCAAAATGCTTTCACAAGCAAAATGTGTGGAATATGTCAGACATATTTCGCATGTGCTCATTAAACATATACATGTATATCAGGTTAAAATTTCATCAAAATCGGAAAACATGATGTGGGAAAATTTCTTGATTTTGGTCCATTTGGCGTGGAATGGCCCTATGGAGAACTTTTCAGGGTTCCCACAAAATTTTGCGACAGGAATTCCATGACTTTTCCATGACTTTCCATGACCAAATTTCGGATCTTCCATGACCAATGTTTGACGCATTGAGGTCGAGATTCACCCCAAAACGAATTCACGCGATGATCATCGTTCACTGTCCAGCTATCCGATCAACCATCTGACTACCATAAGCTCCCAAATGTGTTAAATTTTAGTGCGAATCGTAGTAAAAATGTGAATTTTCCATGACTTTTCAAAATATTTTGAATTTCCATGACTTTTCCATGACTTTCCATGACCACTATTTTTTCCATGACTTTCCATTACTGTGGGAACCCTGACTTTAACAGACATCAACAAACACATGCGCAAATCATGCGGAAGTTGCCAAGAATTGACTAACCATTCCACGATGACTATCACAAAATTGAAAAATGAACAGATAAAGCTGCTTTGCTCATGAATTCATTTTGATAAAAGTCACAAGTCAGAGTAGCGAAACACTTTAAGAACACCATCAACTAGACAAGCATCCTCGGATACAATGGCTGGTTAATCCTATGGGAAAGTAGGTGTGATTTGCAGCATGGGAGAGCGTCCGAGGCAAAAAATATGAGTGTAGGAACAGTGGAACTGGAGCTTGAGGTATAGTAGGGTGATGTCTGCGCGAACTAGATTCTCTTGACATGAGGGTATAGCAATGAAGTATAGGTGCAACTTGCTGCAGTGAGCATTGCGCAAGTGTTTGAGTAGAAGGTAACAGCAGACACTAGTGTCTAACAGAGTCGCTGCCCATATAGAGCTATAGGCCGACAAATTCATAATGTTGAATACTTGTACCAAATTTCATAACTTTAAAATAAGCAGAATATTAAGGTCACAAATGGAGAGTTCAAGAATGACAAAAGATGGCTGCCAAAAAGGCCTACATCTTGAATTTATCGTCATGTTCCCAATCAATACCCACAGGCGTAGACCTGAACCAAATTTTATAACTCTTTTAAGTGAAATATTAAGGTCACATTTGGCAGTCCAGGAATGAAGAAAGATGGCTGCTAAAATGCCCACTATCTCAGTTGTCTCGACAGGTAGGCTACTCAATAAAATGTTTTTTTTTAAACTAGTTACAGCAAGTGCACACCTAACTGGTCATTCTTCTGCTTTCACCCCCTAGCATATAACTAGGAAAAAAATATTTTTTGCGAGGACACCCCCCCCCCGACGTGACCCCCCCCAAACTTGTAAAATCTAAAATTTTAAAATTACTTTCCAAGGAGACCCCAAGCCTAGAAATATAACTAGCAAAAATAAAAATTTCTGCAAGTACCCCCCCGTATGTGACCCCCCCGGGCTTTGTATAGAATATAAAATTTAATACCTCCCCCGAGGTTTTAATACCTCCCCCGAGGTGACCCTAGCCTATCTAGCAGAAATAAACTTCTTTTTTTTTGAGAGTACCCCCCCTCCCCGAGGTGACCCCCCTCGGGACTTGTAAAATCCAAAAATTTTTAATTACCTCCCTCCGAGGTGACCAGCCTAGAAATATAACTAGCAAAAATACAAAATTTCTGCAAGCTCCCCCCGGATGTGACCCCCCCGGGCCTTGTATAGAATATAAAATTTAATACCTCCCCCGAGGTGACCCCAGCCTAGCATATCTAGCAGGAAAAAAAACATTTTTTTTTACAAGTATCCCCCCCCCGAGGTGACCCCCCTCGGGACTTGTAAAATCTAAAATTTTAAAATGACCTCCCTCCGAGGTGACCCCTAGCCTAGAAATATAACTAGCAAAAAAAATAATTTCTGCAAGTACCCCCCTGGAAATGTCCTCCCCCCCCCCCCATCGGGCCTTGCATAGAATATAAAATTTTATACCTCCCCCGAGGTGACCCTAGCCTGGCAATATAACAAGCAGAATTTTTTTGCGAGTACCCCCCCCCCGAGATGACCCCCCTTGGGACTTGTAAAATCCAAAATTTTTAAATTACCTCCCTCCGAGGTGACCAGCCTAGAAATATAACAAGCAAAAAAAAAATTTCTGCAAGTACCCCCCTGGATGTGTCCTCCCCCCCCCAGGCCTTGCATACTACATGTCTCCCTATTGGCTGAAATGGCCCCTCCCACCAAGTCCTTCATTCTCATTGGCTCTAAATGGCCACACCCCCAAAAATTAAAAAATTTCAAGCACTGCCACAGTTTCAACCGAACAACTGTCAACCCATTACACCTTGCCTAATGCTGTCAAATTAGCCAACTAAGATTGCTTCTAACCAGCAATTACCACAAACACAAACTCAACGCATGATGGCCAAAAATGCATACCTGTCATTATGCGCCACACCTCCAAATATAGACCACACCCCCAAAACCCATTATTAAAAAACTGCAGTTCCAAACTTAGCAATGATTTTGATGAAAACTTCAGCTCAAAACCCAGCAAAGATTTGATGAAAATCACATGCTTTAACTGGAAAACATTTTAATGACACGGTGCAGGTCAGCTGACTGATTAATGACATTGCAAACTTGAAATTATCCGGTATAAAGATATTTCATTTCACAGACATGCTTCAACCATTTTTCAATCCAATTTGATGAAAATCACATGCTTCAACAGGGAAACATTTTAATAACACTGCACAAGTCAGCCCATTGTGATTATTGATATTGGAACCATGAAATTCTATCCAATATATATAGAAATGTATCATTTCACTAACCTGTCTTCAACCATTTTTCAACCCAATTTGATGAAAATCACATGCTTCAACTGGGAAACATTTTAATAGTAGGCCTACAAAACAACATAACACACTTTGATTAACAATAGTTTATATAATATCATGACAGCACATTCACAGGTAACATTCAGTCTAACTGAAATCCTAAAACATTGATATAATGTAAGTAATTGAAATTCTTAATAGAAGCAATAGACCTTATTTCTTATCAAATAAATAGGAAAGTTTTTATGAAGAGCCTAGTTATTTTGTCCTGTTTCGATGGTATAGGCACTGGGGTACAAGGAGCCGCCAATTTTCACAATAAAAATTAATATAGATTTTCTAGCTGTAATTTTACACTTAACTGTCCATGATGTTATAAAAAACAACAGGAAACTGTAATAAATGCCATGATCTTAGCATTAACATTCTGGATAATATATTGAAGTCACAACAACAAATTGGAAACTTCAAAAAATGTAAAACTAATAAAAGCCTCCCTTTCTTCCAAAGTAATAGAGAGAGGATGCGCAAAGTTACACACAAATCTGTTCCTTAGTTTTTTCCGCAACTGTTAATATTCCCATTTAAACCCATCATATTCAGGTAACTCCATTACAACCTTACTTGCGTTTGGGATAATTAGGGAACTGCTTCTTATTCAGAATAACAAGTTATACTCTTCTATTAGAGCTCTTTGCAGATTGGCGGTCTGCTGGCTTTGCCACTTCATTGACAGTTTTCTGTTGATATCCTAATCATCTCATTTGATTAGTACCTTTAGCCACTTCATCAGTTTCTTTATTAACACCTATGCCACTACACATGATATGCACTGAATCAACAGATTAACCATTAAACTGACACAAACAAAACATTTTCAAGCCAGTGACATCATAAGACCAAGTTGAAAGTTAATTTTGAATGTGTTCGGACCACCAATCCGCAAAGAGCTATAAGGTCTGTTTGAGACACTAACATAACAAATTTAAGTGGATGACGGCAATAATACTAATCAATGGCATTCACCATAATATATTTTCTGTCACCCAAGAGTAAGAGTCAAGTTCAGTCAACGCATTAATTCAACGAACTGGTAAGTAAATGATACACTTACTAACTTATAATACACTTGAGTCAATACCATTTTGGAGTATCAGAAAAACTGTAACACAAAATCAACAAAACAAAAAATAAATGCTGCCTTGAAATGGGAACATGATCCATTGTCTTCTTCCTCAACAATTTCAGATAGAAAAAAAGAGTAGATCTCGTCACAACACTTCTAACAATCATGATTGTACTATTTAACATTCCTCAATTATATTACTTCCCTTTTAGACTATAATCTATTAAAACATCTATATGACAAACAAGACAATTATAATATTCAAGTACTTATGATACAGACAAATATTAAATCTTCATTCTTTGCCACAATGGCTTCCAACATATCATAGATCTATACATCTATCAATACAATAACTATAATATAACAGACATAATCAAGCTACCTTCTGTTTAAGTTTCTATTTTGCGCCAAAGTGAACGCTGTATCAATAATCTAATATAAATTTACGCTTCGCAAAATGGAAAACCATTAACATATGGGTAGATATCTATTCTGTATTTGCCTTATTAACACGAATAATTCAATATCCCGATAAACTTGCATTTTTTTAAAATTGTCATGTAAATTATTATTCCTGATTGAAGAACATCAACAATTTTTTACACTCCTAATTCCAAAGGCAACTGACTGCCGTATGGCGTATGTCTTACAAAAACTTCAGAAATAGACTCACAGGATGATGAATCTCCTAAAGGAAGAAGTCTTTTTGAGGACTTTCATCGCAGGCAACAAATTAAAGCAGCAGCTAATAGGTAAGTAAACCACATGAGACTTCAGAAATGGTTCCCGCAAAGACAATAGATGGCGTCACAATCCAATTGTTACATAACCTGTTACATAACAATACTACAATGCCATCGTTCAACTGTGACTTCATAAATCTTTCTGAGCACTTCTGGGAACTTAAAACCAGTGTACAAAGACATGACTTACACTCCCTATTCAACAACTTACATGTCTTTCCGATCTCCAATATAGCATGCCTGTCACTTAGATGAGCCTCTCAGTCAGAACAACCATTTAGGAGTGTTGGAGGTCTCGAGGTCATATTTTGAACGCCTCGGCCTTGGTCTCGGCCTCGGATGTCCAATCCTTGGTATTGGATTGGTCTCGGATGTCCGTGGGCCGAGACTGGCCTCGTCCTTCAGGCTGGCCTCAATGCCAAATTTTGATGGCTATGGCCTTGAGGGCTCATGTCTTGGCCTCGGATGTCCCAGCCTCAACTACAACACAGTCATTTAGGTTCCAAAACGAATTACCGCAGTGAAATTGCACCTACTGGCAAAGTAGAGTACATATGTAATTGCGCATACAGAGTCCATACACTTTTAAATTCGTACGTAATACGTACATATTCGATATTTCTCTGCAGAGCTAACTAATACTACTGTTAAGACGATTTGGGAGGTGTGGGGGTGGTTCGTTTGCGGTTCTTTGACTTAGACGTCTGGCGCTGCATGGGAGCGGGATTCTGTTGCAATTGTACTTGTAGCTGCTGCTGTTGTTGTTTTTGTTGTAGTGCTAATTGAGCAATGTGTTGTTGCTGTTGTGGGGTAAGAGGCTGTTGAGTCAGTTGTAGCAATTGCTGATGCCCAATCTGCTGTGCTCCTCCTGTTCTTGTTAACAGCTGTTGCGGAATCTGCTGTGCTGTCAACACTGAAGAAAAGTATAAGACACACATATAAATACGAAAACAGTATTAAGGGTTCTGACATTTCTGTCTAAGACATATAATTTATAAAAGGTTCACTACACTTTACTAGTAAGCAAAATGTGATGTTTGAACATTTTAAGTGAAATAGGTTTGTTTTACAGCATCTACAAGGTGATAACAATAATAATTTATTAAGCAAAAGAAGTTATTTAAGTAAAATTATACTTCAATCAAATAATGGCAGTTTTCAAGAAAGCTTCATACCATAACTAAACCTTCAAATTAAATCTAACTTCAGCAATTTTACAATCTAAAATCTCAAAATCTCTACATAAATCTAGTAATCTGCATGAGAACGCCCGTTACAAAAAAATTGACAATGGTTTTAGTAGCGACTTTGTGAAGATCAGAAGTAATATCAACATACCAGTAGTAGATGTTGGCAGCCCTGTAGCTGATTTACCAGCTGCACCTGCAGCTGGTTGCTGGACCAATGATGCCCTGGCACCTTGGAAACTGGCTGCATTCAGGAGCTGCATTTGCTGGAAGAGAACATTCTCCAAACTAGTATAACTGATATTGCCGTACGGCAATATCGGATAATCCCCCGCGGGCCCCGTATGACCCGAGCCCTGCATATTCTTCTCTGCCAATTCATGTCCATTATTTTTGTGTATTACCCTGGCCCGCTTTGTAGGGAATGAAGTTCTATTCCAAGAGTGCACATAACATCATTACTGTAGTGGCTGAATGCCTTAATAAGTTGAATGCACAAATGCGGGATAAAACCCTATCATAAAACCCTTACGCATGATGCCCTTTCAATGTGCCACTTATATCATTCCAATGTGATTATCACACAGTGCATGTTTTCGTTGATGCTAGAGACGCTGCCTTGACAGTACAGAGCGGTTAGCTGCAAATGTTGAAGCAGGTCAGCTGTTGGGAAAGGTGGCAGTGAGACAGAATATACCCGAGTGCTGACTAACATGCATCTGTGAAGGATTTTTTAGCTTTAGTTTACCAGCAAAGTATTGGAGATAGGAGGATGTCCTTATATCACAAAATAGGCCAAAAAATTAGCAACATGTACATTGAGTTTTAAGTTATTTGAAATAATAATTCACAAGTTATAATTGAATATATAAGATCATTTCTGTTAAAATGGCTATGAGGACAAGGTAAATGCCCTTGGAGGACAGTGAAGTCCATAATTTTACGCATCTTTTGGTATTAATTTCATGAAATTTGAATGAGTAGAAGCTGAGCAATGTGCATTTCAATTTTGAATTTCAAAAAATTCTCTTGGAAAAACCGTTTGATGCAGGCAAATTTCCTTTGAGGACAGTATGGAGGCATAGCAAGGGAATTAGTAAAAAAATATTCATCAACATTCACAAAGGACTTCATTGCTTTTTCAGCCTAAAACGTTTCGAGGGACGCAAAAAGTGACAGAAAATTTTGAATGTCTGACGCGATTCTACGCCGCGCATCTGAGACTATAATGCTATACACCGTTGGAAAGCTGACAAACAGACCTTTCTTGTGATATGTGATACTTTGTTGTAGCTCAATTAGGGACCGAGATATGAGCACTTGAAAATTGCATTTTTGGACGTCCGTAGCGCCAAGACCGTTTGTGCGAGGGATCCGTAACTTTGTGAAGTTAGTACACTAGGGTAGGTCTGTAAGTGTACCTACTTTCAGCTTTCTACGAGCATTCCTTCCCTGTTTTTCAAAAAAATTTCAGTCAATTTTCGGGATGTCCAATTTTCAAAAAATCATATCTTGCAATGTATTCATGAAATCTCCACAGGAGGCCTTTCTGCACTGGAGACTTAGTCAAGGTATCTTAGAAAAAATCAACAGGTCTCAGTTATGCTTAGATTCTCAGAAACCTGCGCCGGAAATTTTTTTTGTATTTTGCTCATAACTCATAAGTGTCATGAAATTTGATCATGAAATTCCGTCAGAAGAAGCGCGCAATGGAGTCACATATTACCCTCCACTTGTAAAACCAATATCTCTAATAGTTTTGAAGTAATCGCAGTTTTCCTGAGCTGAATAATAATAAGAATAATAAGAATAAGAATAATAATAATAAAACGAACAATATCAATATAATCCCCCGCAAGCGGCGGGGGATTATAATTAGTATCATAATCGGACAATGCAAATATGACCTAAAATACATGAGATAATACATGCATGTTCTTTGTCATAGAACCTACATATTCTATCACAATCAGTTGAAGACCATAATATCATGTTAAATTCTCTGCTCCTCAAAACATTGCAGTGGTCATCAACAAATTCTCAACTATAGATAGTCTGTGGGTCCACAGGAGTCAGATTTCAGCACAGACTCAGAAGTGTTTACAAGTAAATCATTAATAATGGTATGGTATTTACATTTTGGCTAATTTTGACCTTGCATACCACAATGAATATTACATTCACAAAGAGTAAAAAGATATCGGCCACTAAGCAAAATCATAATTTAGTACCATCACTTCCCTTTCTCTCACTGTTCTAATTTGAAAACTCAAAAAGATAAACATAGAACATACCGGGACCTGAAGAACGGACAGTGGGGCTCCAGCCCTAATTTGTCCTTGAGCACCCTTCAGATTAGCCGCAGTCACCAGCTGAGCCATGTTGATTGGAAGAGACAGCATGTTCTGAGACGCTAACACTGTAAGCAACAATTGTCATTTTTACTGTAGAGTCCTTTAATGCAAATTCATGATTAATTAGACTTAAAAATGATTTAATTTGTGTAGATTCCAAAGTTATCGAAAAAATGTCCGAGAGAGTGAAATTACCAAATTGATGCACATTTATAAAGAAAGCTTACTGGAATTTGCAGGTTTAAATCAATGCATTTCAACAAGATCACTTGACGACAGCAATGCAACTCAATTGTGACTGGATAATCATGAATCCGGATTATTTTGTTTTTTCTCTTAAAGCGGGCGAAAGAGATAAACAGTTGTACTTCTAGCAATGTAAGACTCCTGATGAACCTACCTGACTGACTGGTTGATGAGCTGCTGGTGGTTGTCGTGGCCGTGGTGGTCGTCATGCTGCCTGGCATTGCAGTTACCATGGTAACTAATGTAGGTCCTAAGTTCTGGAGACAGGGAAAACAACAAAAATTATGTCAAATACCATTTCATACCAGGAGATGTCAGATAAAATAATCCACCTTCAAACACGATTGTAAAGATTAGTCATCAAGGTAAGATCATGTTAAACTTTGGGCCGTTCACACAGCCAAGAGTAAGCTGACAAGTGCAAAATTCAGAAATTGAGTTTTCCAAAAAATTCAAAATATCAAAAGGATATGAAAGCAACACTTACCCCTGATGTGGTTGGTGTGGATGCAGTGTCTGTACCCGAAGTAGTCGTACCAGCTTGAATATTTGGGGGTAGGGAACTAACTAGAATACCAGTGGGGTTAATTGCTCCAGAGTTAATCATACTCAGAGGAACAGGAACCGTCAATCCTCCCTGCCCAGTCACATTCGCAAGGGACACTTGGACATTTTGGAGACCCTAAAAGGACAGAATATCATGAAGAAATGAAATATGGATATATTCAAAAAAAGAAAAGAGCAATGGGACAGACACAGCAAACTGGGCTTCGACCTCATCATGATATTATTATCATAGGAAAAAAGCCGGGATCTAACTGGCAATTTTGCATGATAACTTCCTGCTAAGGATTAGCAGCCAACAGAATATAATCAGCTCAGTTGAAAACCATAATCAGATTGTCATTTATTTCACAAAAATCACTTCTCAGAAGGTATAGTTTAAGAAGCATATGAGGTCTAAATCAATTAGACACTTCATTTTCAGGTTCTAACATGCATTTTTCAGTTAGAACTCTCAAAATAGGTGTCTATACCGTCTTCATGGGCTAAAATCATCTGGGACTTACAGATATGTCACAATTTTTGACTCATTTCTACTCCTAAAACATCGCCACAAAATAGCGCACAACTCATTTGCATCTCATGGGTCTGAATGGTCATTGGCAGAGTGTGAGAGGGTAGGAAACTGATTATAGCTGATGGCTTTGCTGAAGTGCAATACACAAATGAGAATTCAGGATAAATACCTGTAAATTTGGCAAGTTGGCAATGCCCATGCTCTGCAGATTGGTCATGATGTTCTGGGGAAGACCGAGGTTGGTGATATTGATGTTTGGTGCAGCTATCTGTTGCGTTTCTACTCCATCTGAAAACAGAATTAAGGACATATTTTGCAACACATTAAATCACTGAAAAAACCTAACCATCCTTCTACAACCTAGTGGACCTACATATATCACAGGCAAATGTACTTTAAAAGCAATGAAAAAACAGCTTTCTCTGTTTCAAACAATTCATGGAAATAAAGAAATCCATTTACAACAGATTGAACTTTCTTCAAGCCAATTTCACTAAAACATAGTTTGTGGCATATTGACAGGGGTGGGGCATTTGGCCATATAACTCCACCTCCCTCAGGCCAGAGCCCAAAATTAACATGGGACACATAAGAAAAGCCATAGATTTCCACCCATTTGTTGCATGTTATGACCCTCCCCTCAGGCAATTTTCAAATTCAAGTACAATGTACACTTCTAAATAAGTTCCTGACTTTCCACATACCCATAATGGTGACACTAGGTGCCTGGTGGACTGCCTTGGCAACATGGAGAGTGTCTCCAGCGGAAGTTCTCCTTGATCCAGGGGTCGAGGGCGTCTTAGAAGGACTTGTTACTGTCGTGGTGGGGGCTGTGCTGGTGGGTATTCCTGTAGCCTGAGTGTAGCTTGGCAGTTGTGCTGTGAAAACAACAAGACCTTTTTTTGAAGATCATCATGAGCAAATCTTGTAAGTTATACTGGATTATAATGATAGATAATTCAGCAGAATAACTCTTTGGAAATCAAGGCATTTGTACCAAGAAAATAATTTGCTTTCCCACTAGTGAGTTCCTCCACCAGTCAGTTTCAGTGGACTGATTGACCACTCAGGTTTCATTTCAATAATTAACGGAACAAAGATTTTTTCAGCAACTAATATTATGAAGATATGAAGATATGCCCGATCGATGTACAGAATACAACATCTTCTCAGACTGAGAATAACACGAATCTAGTATCAAAGTTAACAACTAAAACTACAACTAATCCGAAACACAAAGAAATGGACTTACGTTGACCTGTGGGAGTGGTAGCTGGACTCTGTCCAGGAGCCCTGCAGCAAAAATAATGTTATTTAGAACTCGACAAGTAGAATTAAACTAAAACAAATACTTCAAAATTTAAATTATAAACAATGCTTCAAACTCAATCTCTTAAATGTTATTGTGCAGTATAGTACCCACCTTTGCAATGTGCCTAGTACAGAAAGCTGCCTATTACGTTGTCCAGTCAACTGCTGAACAGGAAGATTCAGAGTCAGTTGACCACCCGCTAATTGGCCAGCTTGTATGTGGCCTCCACTAGCTGGACCTAAAAAATCATGCAGATGTTTAAACACAATACAAAGCAATTCAACCCTACTCACTTCATCACCCAAGACGTCCGTCATATGAACTGGAATTGGGAGGTGTTAATTAAAAGACTAACTGGCCCCATGATCTTTGTGAATATTGAAAGTGTTATTTTGCATGTTTTCATAAAATTTTACATTTTGCTTCTAATCATGTTGACTTTATATCTTCTTTGAAGAGTATACATGGACACGTAATAAATAACATGTTAAGATATGTAAATCTTGTAAGACCAAGGATATCAAAGATGTGACATGAAAAGAAATTAACAAATTTGTTTGTGATATTGACAAAAAACAACAAGAATCCGCGGATTCAAAGCCTGGCTCAAGTGGCAGTGATGACCGCAAAATATGTGGCAGTGATGACGGCAAAATATGTAGCAATGCTGGTGAAATAGTTAAGTCTACTTTTTTGGAAATGGCAGAGAAAGGTGGTTCTGAATTGCGGCAAGTGAAGTGCTGTTATTGGGGTTGTTCCATGAAGAAAATAATATCCAAATCACCACAAAAAGAATGTGTACGATTTTTTTAAATCTTGAAGTCACCCAATTTCCTCCTTTGAAAATATTGGCGAAATTGAAAAAAATGTGGAACAAAAAAATTGTTTTTTTTTTAATAGGAAAACAATTTTTTTCTTTTTTTTAATTTAGGAAAAAAAATTTTTAATGTTGGAGCAAAAAATGTTTAAATTTTGTAAAACAGAAGTTGCCCGACTTCCTCTTTTTGAAAAAAAAAAAAAAAAATTGTGTAATTGAAAAAAAGTTAAAATTTTTTTTTTTTTTCAAATCTTGGAAAAAAAATTTTTTTGAAATTAAAAAAAAAAAAGTAATTTCCATACATCTAGCTACCCTAACAAACCAATAAAACACAAAAACAGATATATTGAACCTGTAGTTATTGAACAGTAGAGTTGACAGACAATATTTTCAGACCATTACTCCAGAATTAGCCTGGTGAGCCAGGCTAAAAAGTAGATCATATACACAGAAACAGCCTCCAAATAAACAAATTCAGAATACTGATACAGTGATAGCATCATATCAACACCTCCGCAGATCAAGTCATCTAAGGTCACATCACTGCCATTGAAATGATTTTCAACTTACTAGGTTGAGCATTAGCGGCCTGGCCTGGAGGACTACCAAGAGTAGCAGCAGCGCCCCCTGCATTTGGGTTGATCTGTAGCGAGAGTTTGATGGGCGGTTGCGGGCGCTTTCCATCAGCAGTCTGAAATGAGCAACAATTTCAAAGAATGTTCAAAGTCCCAAGATATTAAGTAACAATCAGAGAAACAAACTCAGAAAAAATATGTATAGTAATTCCTGCAAAAATTTAGAATAGACAATATTTTTGCTTGGATGGCATGCAGTGCCATGCATTAGTTTACTTTTTAGGACCTTCCCTTAGGGTGGAGATATCCCAAAGATCATAGAATATATATTTGGGTTATTTGTCAATCCAAATGACTGAAACAAAGTTGACTCTTCATTAAATCTTTGTAGTATGTCTCTCTATCTATCAAGGGAGAAATGCCAGTCAACGCCATATTTAACTGTAGTCTACCAATGAGAAGAAGCAGTTCACAACTACTCAAAAAGTTTTCTCTCTTTTTTGGAATAATTTCTGTGCTATACATATAATCAAACATTTCAAGTTTCACCGACCTGTCCAGCAGTAATAGATGCCGCCAGATTCTGGGCTTGAGTGAGCAGGGCTTGGGCTCCAGCAGCAGTCACACTAGAGACACTCCCGCCCGAACTGGAAGTAGTGGTCGTCGACCCAGAGCCACTTGAGGCTTGACTGGCCGTGTAAGAGGGAACTGTTTGGGTGTAAGTAACAATAGGAGGTTGGCCTGGCCGCTGGTGAGTGATCTTGACCGACCGTCGGCCCTCCTCCGTGAAGATCTCTGTGAATTGTTTGATATAACTGAAATTTAATAAAAGATTGAAATCAATTAATCAAAAAAGAATTTTGTTCAAAGCCAAAGACATAGAAATCATTGAAGTACATCCTATCCTCAGTGTTTAAATAAACACTCACTTGTCAACATTGTGCTTCTGGCCAAGGGGAAATCGGCAGACGCTGCCTCTGTGTTGGTTCTGTACGTAGTCCCTGTCCACGTACAACTCCCCAATGTAAGTGTCGTCAGTCGTCCTTCTTTGAATTGTTAGCTTAGTCAAGTAAACCTTCCCTTGACTCCTCTCTGTTTCCAGTGTGTATTCTTCAACAGTGACCTATAAATGTGAACCAATCCAAATTTTTTTAGCATCATTTCAATTAATTTGTTTATACTACAACACAAATGTTAGACAACTTTCGGCAGTGTTTCTTTCTTTGCATTCTTCACAGCCAAATTTACACATCATCAGCTTATAGCTAATCACCTATTAAGCTTTAACAAGAACTTAAGAAGATTTCACAATATCTCAGGATGGATGGATGATTGAGGCTTTGTGGCCTGTATTTATACGCTGGGTGGCTAGCTGGGTGGCTAATAAGGACAGGAGGACACAGCATCGAGGACAAGGATGATTGAAACTGCCTTCCAGCCAAGATGGATGGATGGATGGACATTTGGGGCTTTACGTCCTGTATTTATGCACTTGGTAGGCTAATTAGGAACGGAGGAGGACACGACAATTAGGCGAAGGATGATTGTAACAGCCCTCCAAAATAGGCCCAGGTGACCCGGAAAGAGCTGGATTCGAACCCTGGACCCAGCGATAGGCAGTCCAGCACGCTACCTGTTGCTACCTGTCGCTACCACTGAGGTAAGCCTCCCCCTTCAAAACATATCTCAGCAAATTACGATTATAGACTTACCGGTGTGTTGTCATTGGACATCTTGGGTTTCTCTAAAGCTCTGGCATATTTGTCAACCTGAAACATAAAACAATCTCAATGTAGGTACTGCTAAGCAACATAACCTTGAACATTACAAAAATCAAATTCATGCAAGCTTGATATAACAAATTGTTAATTAATCACTGCGTTCAGTATGAATTCACTTACCTCAATTACTGAAGGAACCGCTAAATCTGTATCTCTCTGCTGCCACATGTCCACACTCTGGAGAAAGGTATGAAAACACATTATCATTGAAAAATTATCTTTAAGGGAAAAATGTGTGTATGCTGTCCAGAAGAATCTGTTGCAGCTAGAGCTATGAAATTTTACACAGGTCTTAAGGGCACCAAATTATGACCCTCCATGAAATTTTAAGTTGCCATGGTTACGGTTGCCATGGCAACAAAGAATTTTACATATTTTTAAGTATGCGGCCTTGCAAAAAATTCATCTCAAGACTGAGCAATCAGAATAATCAGGACTCATTTATTTTCATAATTTTAGGTATTCGGATCCGCAATAAGACTATTTTCAGACTAAAAATATGTTTTTATAGGGTTTTTCTGGGTTCGCGAACATGGGACTGTGGAGCTAATTCACAATCCTTCAGGTTCCAATCGCTGTCCCGCGGCCTTTAATCCAAATACAGTTCTGAAAATAGCCTTATTGCGGATGCAAACTTGTCAGTAAGCAGCATGCCAAAATTCGTTATGATGCCTTCAGCGGTTTTTGAGATAAATTTTTTGTAAGCACTCAAAGTCACTAAAATTCACAGTTTTCGGAAAATGGCAAAAAAAGGAAATAAACTCTTCATAATTTTAACTGTAATGGTAAGTTTGGCAAGGTTGTTTACAGGGTTAGAATAGGAATTTTTGCAAAATTTCAGTTGCATTTGTTGTCTGGACATCTGTATTTATAGAAACTGTCAAAATCAGAATTTCCATTTTCTAAAATATTTTCACCATTTTTGGACCAGCATGTGCCCTTAAACCTAAAACGGTAATCAAATACACCGATACCTCCGATATTTCCAAGTACTTATAATAAGAAGACAGCTTAAAACCCATTTGAAAGCATATCAAAAAGAAGGGCCAGTTGTACGGTGACTAGACAGGTTTTGCTTCACGTTACGTATGCCGTGTATGTGTACAAGTGTTATCTAATAGTATTAAGTCATGAAAACCCACAAGTTCACGCGAACCGTATAGCCGTATACATATAGCAAAACCTCTCTACTAAACATCACATCAGCATAAATCTCTAATAATTTACACAGGTACTTTTTTTTCAAATTCAATTAAAATCATTGACCACTACCAGGACACTTACAGATTTTCCAACTTTGAGATTGACAGGAGGGTTTGTCTTTATCTTTTCTCTCTTCTGTGAAATGAAGTCATGAAGAAACAGGTGCTTGGGAGCAGCAGCTTGAGAAAATTTTCTCTTCCGATTGATAGATGCTTGAGTAAACTTCTTTACAGACCTGTAAAGCGAAGAATAATGGTATCATAAAGGAATGTCAAACAACAATGATGATAACAGAGAGTCAGATTCTTTCTTAATATCATAGATAAAATCACATTCACTTCTGATAAACGCAATAGCGCATGTTGGTAAATTCATAAAAAAGCTCAGCAGAAGCTTATAGATTGAGTTGCCAGGCAAAACTGATCACATGATTTGCAGAAACATAATGGCGTAATGGTGACAGACAAGACACAAAACTGTCATCCACCGGAAGTCCAGAAGTCATAAATGGCAAAACCATACTGTCAGTTTGTGACGGAATCATATTACACTTATTAGGCCTACTCACCGTTTGAGCAAATTTGTACTGAGTTTGCTCTTCTCATAGTGCAGCCGGTTGGCAACAAGGAAAACAACAGGACTGGGATCTAAGCACAGGGGCTCGTTGGTGTGCAGGAGGAGTTGGCTTTCTAAGGCAAACTTGTCCTCTTGTGTCCATCGGTGACCATCGTTGGTCAAACTGTTTATATCACAGAGCAATGTCTGAAAGGAAAGGAACATAATTGTTAAAATAGGTAATAATTCATTACTAATAAATAAGGGAAGCAATGGGCAGTGCGGCCAAAAATGGCAAAGATGGTATCAGTAATAGAGATTTAGAAATTAGAGGCAGTCCTGAGATTCAGACAATGTGATATCAACATAGACAACAAGAATCTGAGGATTCAATTAACAATGCTCAGCAGCCTTTTAAAAAATCAATCTTGATAATTTGTACATTTTCGTCGAAGTAGATCTATACAGGCCATACCAGTAATACTCACATGAGGGGTTGGTTTCAGCAGAGAATATTTAGTGTCATAATCGTCATTCATGGATCTTCGGTAATCCCTCACTTCAGCTATCACACAACCGCTATAAAATATATTTGCCTGAAATTAAAGAAGAGAGGAAAATCATCACCACGGTTCATAAACTACAAGGACAGCATAGCAAATATCGAGTCACCAAAATTTGAAATAATAATTTCATTATTTACCTGTGCATTCTCAAGCAAGTCTATAAGTATCGGAGGCAGCTGCAAAGAGATGATTCATGATCAGTTGGTTATAATCAATGGAAATATAATATCATTCAAAGACCTATTTAGTCATTAGGACAAGAAGTAGTATTTTGTCAAAGTGACACTCAAATTTGTCTTCTCATGCATGTCACCAAATTGAGACAAACATGATGTACCAAAGTTGTTTTGACTAATTGAGTTCACAGGTTCACATGCATCATAATTAATTACTATTCAGCAGGAAATTGTCATCAGAAACACATATATAATAGAATGAGTCAGATTGAATCTTCCCAACCAATCCCCGGCCAGATTATCTTAAATCATCATTTAATTTGTATAATTCGAAGAAATTTTCTTGCGTTATTAACAGTGATACATCCAATTTGGTTCTTCAATCAGAAATCCTAGAGCTAGCCGGGCTAAAAAATGCATGCCACGACAACAGTCACAGAAAAAAAGATTATATTACCTCTTCATGGTCTATGTATTCCAATAAGTCTGTCTCCTGCAATCAAACAACATTATCATCAGTATAATCATGGATGGACGCATTGGACGGATGACTAGGGTTTTACATCCTATATTTATGCACTGGGTAGGCTAAGTAGGACTGGAGGAGGACGCAGTAATGGGGTGTATGATTGAAAGTGCTGTGCAACAGCAACATAAGTCAATGTGACGGAGCCAGCGGGGAATCGAACCTTGGACATTGGAATAATTAATTGTTCACTTTGAAATTCAGGAGCAGCAAATAAGTTTTGAAAGAAAATCGATTGATTATATAAATTTTGATATGTCCTTTTTCTTCACTCACCTCATATGGAAGCTTTATAGTTTCAGATTCAATCCCATTTCCCCCTCTCAACAATAATGAGTAACCTTCATTGCCAGGGTACAAGTTCACTACTAAAGTATTAAGGTGATCCCGGGCCACCAGCTTCATGAGCAAATTGGAAGTGTTTTTTAACTTCTGAAAGACAATAAGAACTGTTTTAATGGCATTGCAATAATTTCAGACAGTGACACAGTCAAAATCTTTTAAATATAAAAACAACACACTTTAAAACCAAACCTCAATTTAAGAATGCAGTACTTTTGAATCGAAAATTTAATTTTAATTCATTGTCTTACCTTGCAATGAAGCTGTTTCTTGCTCTCTTCTATGTAGAGGTCTATAAGACGCTGATGGATACTTTTCCTGCAATTAAAACAAAAAGAAACTTGCAACTGAGACCAACTAAACATTATCAAATCAGCAAATGAAGCAAACTAATCATGAGGCACCTTCACTAATAATCTCCAGAACGTTGGTGTCTTATTGTTTCAGTCTTTTCCTTCCTGACTGGATTACATTGTATTAATCTCATGAAATAAGCAGTCTACACCATCAAGCAAGCTACTTTTTATAATCCTATTAGCCAAGTAGGCCCTCTAATAATTACCATTTTGATCCCCCTTGACTCAAGTCCAGAAGCTTTTCAGGCTTCTTCTGGGCAGCCTCAATCAGGAGCTGGAACATCAAGAAAGTCCTTGTCAAAAAAACTATTCAACATACACGTATACAGCTTCATAATTTGAGACAAAATTGCAAAGAAACTCACGTCGGCTTGCTCCATTAAGGTGTTCAGGTTCTGCATCTGTCACAAAAATAATAGAAAAGAATTATTAAAGATCTATAAAACATCAGTTCAATGACTTGGTGCAAAAATAACAGCAGAGATTTTACTGAACTGTATAAAACACATTTATTCTGATTCCAAGCCTTTAGCAGGCAGTTCAATCCGCATGTGGAAAATGTTATCCTTTTGCATCACATTCGGCACAGCAACAAATTACCAACAATCACGGAGCTGAACATGGGACAATTAAGACAATTAAGTCAATTCAATGTCCAATGTCCATGCTGCCTTATATTTAAGAAGAAGTAGGCTACTAGCTATGTAAAGGAGAACATTAATAGTTTGTCAAAATCAAAATTTCAAATTCACAACTTGTTTCCGATTTTGACAAGCTGCCAATTTGCTTGCCACAAAGAGATGCACAATAAACTACACCAAACTTTCATGGTAAATCACGGTATTTCCAGTTTTTCTTTGCTGTTAATGACAAACATACAATTCACACTATCCTGCTACATTGCAAGGATCAATTGAGCAGCTTTGAAGTTTGGGAATCAGATTTTGACAGATGTGTTTAGGAGCAGTTTGGAGCATAACCAAAGCTACTTGCCACCTCAAAACGCTCTCTGCGTCTACAAATATCATGCTACACATGCAGAACATTCACCTTTGTGCTATTTCCCTTACTATCACATGATTATTATCATTTTAGGGGCATCTTTTTGAAGATTCTTGATTGTAAACATGCTTTGCTTTCTGAATACAATCCACTTTCCGTTTCCGCTTATCTGCCTAATCCGGCAGATGGCGACACTTACCTTGCAGGTGCTGCCACCAACAGTCCCAACCTTCTGCACTTCTTCACACCCTTGTTTTCCCCCCCCCCCCCAAACCCCCAACTACCCCTAGATTTTCCTAATTGGATTAATTTACCGCACAGTGACCAAATGTTGACATTATGAAGAACACTTACTGCCATCGACAACCTCAGAGCTTCAGTAACTCTGGCCTCCAGGTCCTTGTCTTGTTTGTGTAGATTAATGCTTTGAGTTCAGGAGCACCCCAATCAAAGCAAATGAATAAGACAGATTAAAGTTTTCAGAGAAGCATTTATTGCCCTTTTCACTCTATTTTAAATATTTTTCTGTCATAAATAACACTCCCTTAGGTGTCGGACAATTATACATACAATTTGAATATATAGTTCACAGTGGCATAGAGAATATCATACAATATTTCGTCATCTCCAGTCTTAACAAATATACAAGTATAATTAACGGAGCCACCGAAGTGACCTGGATATTATATTACGGATGTTATAATTTTGGGATTCAAAATTTTGAGACAATGCTGACGTTTTGAAGTATATAGGCCTAGTCAAATAACCTCCGAATCTAAAATAAAGTACACTTGAACCGGATAAATTAAATACAATTACACCATTAAAATACAATAAGGCCGGAGAATGACCTCAAATATATATTATAATATTATGTACATACTGATTTAACAGGAAAAGTAAGCATTCATAATTGTAACAGGCATTCAAAGATGTCAAATAGTGGCTACAGGACAAGAATGAGACTGATGCATTTCAGTACCACAATATCATATGACAAAATATTAGTAAGAATTAAATTAAACGTGGCTATAATGGAATGACTCGATATTTGGATCAATATTTTGATGGTGGTATGATTGTCTTTCTTCTATTGCATGTCAAGGCCTAAATATCATAAGACAGGATTAGACCTTATTCTCTGCTTCTCTTAATTGAAATCGAGCCTTCGTCTACAGAGTACAATTCTGCTATAAAATATGTACGTTATTATGTCCTATAGCCAGCTTCATTCTCAAAAATATTTAAAAATAAAATTATGGCTATACTATGACGCAAAGAGTCTCTTCATATTTCATAAGACCAATTATCTCTTAATATATTAAAAGTCAATAACCTCACAATTTTATATTATAATTCAATTATTCATAATCCACTCGAACAACTGCACATGTATTCAGAACTGCGGTCGATCAATCATATGTCATAAAAGTTGCTTTAAAGAACAATTTAAAATGAAAAATACTTTTATTTACATTAACAAATATTTAATACGCTAAATACAAGCCTCAATTACACCTTGGAGCATCACGTGACCAATAAATTTATATTTTTTTGACAATAAACGGTATTATATTTATTCAATTTTTTTAAAGTAAATTTTCTTTTGAACCAAAATTTTAGACTCCTAGTCTTACAGCATTGCAGCCATAGGTCTGTTTTTTAAAAATTTCAATCACAGTGAACAACAATGAGAGCGTCTAGCACTTAGTAATATATATATCACAATCAGCAATTCAGCTTAGAAAAATAACATCTCCAGTCACAGAATCACGCAACACATTGAGGCCAGCACTGGGCAAAATAAAACGGGGCGGATAGATGAGATATACTACAAAAAGAAGGGAGGATTGGTGTTAATAAATGAGAAAAATCAGAATAACTACAGTCGCAGATTTGTTTCTGAACTTATCCCATTTCCAGGCATAGCAAGGACAACCAGTTCTCAAGAAACATTATTCAAAACTACCTCCTAAATTAGGGCATTCTTCTCAAAACACGCAAAACTTGAGAATCTTGGAGATGGGAGCACAGGGTCCGGGAATCTGGGACCCCGAGATTCACAGTAGAACTATTCACAGGAGAGAGTAAGACAATTGACAAGTTAATACTGGCAGAGGGACTATGGACAAGCACAGCTTCGATTTGGATCCAAAAATAATTTCTGATCACTTTTAGTTTGCTACAATTAAATTCAACTATACATTTTAGCGGATGAGAGAAATAACATCAATTAAGACTGAAGAAGGATTTCACTATCTTGTATAAGTACATCATAGTCAACAGGTTATTCATCTTTCACAGTATTGTACTGGCATTCAAAAATGCAAAATATAATTCACAACTGATGACAATTCATATCATACATAGGAAGCGTCCACAACTCACTTAGACAAATAAGTACTGTTAAGTTGGTTTTCATAATAAAACATCGCAATAATCCAAAAAATACACAAATTGAAATCATACAACAAAATCATTAAAATTACATACATGTATGTTAAATGATATTATTATCATTATTGGTCATATGGGCTCAGCAATGCACAACCACTGAGCTGAAAAATTATAATATGACATCAATGGATAAAAGAGGATACTCAACATATAATATAAACATTGAATATTGTACATACAACATAAGCAACTTGCTTGCCAGCGATGCTATAAGTCATGTAATGATACTCCTAGGTTGGAAATAGTATTTTCATAATGTACAAATATCAGCCTTAACCTATTGTCCCTTTTCAGTTAATAACTCATACTCCCTCCATTGCAATTAATAAATCTATATATGTATACATATTTTTTTTTTTATAAATCATCTATCAACCAAAATGAGTGATTTCAACGCTCGGACCTCGTTTTAATCTTACAAGCTCTAACCTAGAAGAAAGCAAAGTCTAAGCAGTTGTCTATTGAAGTGATGAGCTCGATCACTGCTGGCCATCGCATTAATAACATTTCAATGGTTAGTAATTCTGGAACTACACGGTTATTTCAGTCACTTGACAAAACTAAAAAGTTTCTAAGAGGACTTGTCATCTGCAGGAGGCTGAATGTCCATAATGTTGCAAACCCAAAAACCAAAATTGATTTCCTTGTCGTACTCTTGTTCGGTTTTCCTCACAAATGCATGGTTCTGGAAAGGACAAAACAGAAATTAATTTCACGAAAAATTATCACAAATGAACATCTTTTAATGTATTTAAGACTTCACACTTGAGGAGCATATTCACAAGTGCCATGATAACCAGAGTTGACAGACTGAATTACATGACTTCAGGTAGGCCTACATAACGGGAAAGGATACAAGAATCCGAGGATTCAAACCCTGGGTTCTGTTGGGAATGAGTAATAGGCCTATAAGCATAAGATCCATGGATATAACATCAAAGTAGCACTGCACTGCGAAGTGCAATCAGCTTTGACACCTGTCAGATTGCCTTCAAGTGCTGTTCCTCAATGGCAATTTGGTAAACTGAGGATGAAAATAGGCTTTAGAACTTGCAGAATTGCAATTAGCATTGTTAGACTGCTTTGAGAATAGATGCACTGCAAAAAGCAAATGCTAAATGCATTATTGGCCTTCCTTGAAACGCATGGACGATTGTCATGTGGGCGATATTATAATGCAAAGTCAGCTTGAAAACAGTCCCTCAAGACACAAACAATCTATCAACAAACCGTAAAAAAAAAAATAATTAAAAAAAAAAAATCAACTCAACCCAATTTAACCCAAACCTGAAACGCATTTTACTATAACATCATTAGAACATGAAGTGGCCATATTGGCTGTACCCACACCCCTATTCATGCCAGGACAACACTTCTCAGAAAACCTCTCAGACTGGTTTTTCAAAAAAAGTACCCTGGGTGAATCACCCAGGGCAAAAATCAGATTAAGCATGTCAAGGGTCAGCCAGTGATCTTTGAATGGCACACAAAATAAGATATCAATTGAAACAGAGAGCAAATTAGCACAGCAATCAAACATTAGGTGTCAAATCTCGTATGGTTTTATCAACAATATGGTTATTTTACAAGGTGTAAAATAAGGAAATACACTTATAGAGTCAAGGATGAAGAATGAGCAGAACGCTTGCGGACAAAAAGTTTACAATATTACCAATCTAACATAAATCTATCAAATGTGATTATGCAAGGTGAACATACCATCAAACTGTGCAGGTCTGCTCTCTCAGCAGGGTTCTTCTTGAGGCTGAAAATGGTAGCAGAAGAAGTTTCAAATACAGATATTTTTTGATGAAATGCTCTGGTTATAAGCTATTCAGAGCTACCGTAACAGATATGCAGAAAGCACTCAGGCTGTAGGGCATCTGCACCCATAAGTTCAGCCCAAAATTTCATAATCATCAAGCAGTGAGTTTGAGTGAATTTGTGTTTTACGCCCCATCAAAACACAAACTCACTCAAACTCACTGCTTGATGATTATGAAATTATCAAGCAGACAGCATAACACGTCAATATTACAACACTATTTGAAAATGCCAGTGAATTACTCCAGCAGATGTGGCTCTTACAAAAACAGTACAATAAATGAATATCTCGCAGGCAGGCGCTATAAACCTGCATATGTCTAGGCTATTTTAATGTCTAACAATGAAGTCTTAATCCTGACCTTTGGAAAAAAAGGTCTCAAATAGACTCACAAGTCAGAAATTGTTATGGGAAACAAACGCAAAATCATTTTTATGTCATCTGTGAACAAAAACTAGTTTCATGAGTGCAAATTCCAGACTCTGCAGGAGCAAAAATCAACAGAGACTGGCTATCAAGAAACACCTTAGTGGTCTTTCCGGAAATTTCCGACTTTGCAGGCGGACACAATTATAACTGAAAACACGTACCAACTATTAATGAAATCCTGGAACTCTTGAGAGAAGTACTTGGCAGGAAGTGTAGGTGGAGGCTATAAACAGAAACAAGCCAATATGATAAACTGAAAATAAATCTATTTTAGCATGGAATATCACTAATAATAAGATGTACTACAATTTTCACAATTCTGATCCAATATTACGTTAACACATCATAAGATCCAGAGAAATATTAATTCCCAATAGTATTGACAATATACATTTTTTGCAAAAAATTCAGATTCTATCTCTTTTAGTTTTTTATAAACAAAGACAATAAAACATATTTCTGAGCATTGTAATTTTGAATATGGGTTGTAAACTTGAAATTAACAATACGCTTGAGCTCATGATGCATTCCTAACTGCTCGCCAAAATTAAACACCCTTCAAATCTCCAAAATTTGGAATTATTTACATCAAGCCAGAGCACTCAACATTAAATTTTCATTCTAACATTGTTTGAAACCTTCTGTCCATAAATTGTGTAGTTATGCCACTAGGAGGTAGTATAATGTCGTCAAATTTCTAAAATTTTCTCCGCTATGTAATTATAATGTATTGGAACATTTCTGATCAATAAATCAAATCAAGAAACCAAACCATAAGGCTATAAATTTATCTTTGATACCTTTTAAAGAATTTCAAAGACAATATCAGCGGTGACAAAACAAATGATTTTAAATCACAGATATGCGAGCCTTTGCTCCTTTCAACACCCATTTTGAATTAAACTTGATGCAGTTACTGTGTCGCCAGTTTCTTCCCTCCTCTCATAATACATATCACGGGGTAAAAATTGCAACACTTTCAGTCCTTCACTGAAGATTAACATTTTCCAACAAAACATTGACAATAGTTCATTTGTGGATGATCGCCCAATGGCGAGTGTGATGACGACACATTTCTCAGGATCCAACGAATTGCGTATCTTGGGGAGTCCACAGTGTAATCATGGAAATAATAATGGGATATTTTTCCCTAATGAGGGCGTATTAGATACAAGTATGATTGGTACAAATTACCATACAACAATTAAAGAATTTAAAACAGACAGAACAGAATTATCATAAATAGGCCAAGGGCAGATTGTATTGAAATTCCTCCAATCTCGTGTATACAAGTATAAGTGATTATCATATATGGCCTCATCAAAAATTAGGTAGAAAGTTACGTTGGTTCCTCCACCTGTATTAATTATATGGCTAAGAATTTGAAACTGCTACCATGGACATATAAATTTCGACTTCAGCTGACATATTTTAAGTTAATGCCATTTCAGACACCCCATTTTTGCCTTATATTTCCCAAAATATGGATCTCAAAAACTTAATTTGTGACTTTATTTTTCCTAATTTTAAGTGTTCAAAAAAGCGTAACCGAGTTGTCCACTTTCACCGTTTGACCGCCTGAATCTGGAAAACTATGGCAACCAGCAGCACAATTTTTTTTTTGCATGAAGAGTATCCACAGCTTAGTGACCTGGAAAAAATATTACCCACAATGCATCAGTGGATAATTTTTTACGGTTTGTCGATATTACAGGGTGTTACTGGACAATTTTGGCTGTTCAACCAGCTTTAGTTGGGGTCCGACTTATGCCAGCACCAAACCGATGGTTTTATACATTTTTCCACAATGGGAGGCAATTTTCTGAAGCATTACATAGCTTCCATGACCTTTTTTTTATCTCTCAGGATACATGGAGATTTTAGTTGTCCACACAGTTGTCCGCAAAATGTTACATGAGGACTGTGAGGACAACTCAAGGGACAATGCGGACAACTAGAGGACAATGCGAAAATTTCGAGGACAATGCGGACAATTTAGAGGACAATGCGGACAATTTAGAGGACAATGCGGACAATTTAGGGGACGATGCAGACTATTTAGAGGACAATGTAGACAACTCAATGGACATTGTAGAAAATTTAACAGATATTTCAAGGGGTAGGCTGACAGCCTAATCTGAGCTATCTCTTTGAACAAAAAACCAAGGCTGATCAGTGATCATTTTCTTTATATATATATTAGATTCTAATTATTGAGATCTAGTACCATCCATATTGCATGGTGTGGCTACCCATGGCACCGTAGCCCGTAGGGCAGTGTAGGCAGCAGGGGGGTTCGAGTCGGGAAACATAGATACTCCCCAGTGTTCGAAATAAGGGGGGGTCAAAGGGGTTTTGACACCCCCCCCCCCAATGCTCATGGGACCCCTCAAATACATTTTTCAAAAGAATCAAGCAGTGTTGGAGTCGAGGCCAGGACATCGGAGACCGAGGCATGAGCATCCGAGACTGAGACGGTCCGAGACCGTCCGAGACCGTCCGAGACCGTCCGAGACCGAGGCATCAGCTATCGAGACCGAGACCGACGCCGGCTGAACATAAATTATGGTTGACTGCCAAACTATTTTAGCTTGATATATTATCGACATATCACTTACAATAAGGCTATAACATGTGAGGACAACTAGAGGACAATGCGAACAATTTCGAGGACAATGCGGACAATTTAGGGGACAATGCGGACAATTTAGGGGACAATGCGGACAATTTAGAGGACAATGCGGACAATTTAGAGGACAATGCGGACAATTTAGGGGACAATGCAGACTATTTAGAGGACAATGTAGACAACCCAATGGACATTTGTTAAACAGTATTGTAGGCCGGCTGAAATTATACTATCAATTCCAATTCATGTGCAGGACTCAATATAAAAAAAATTATCTAATGAATTGTTCAAATTAAATAATACTGTGCTAAATATTTGGGCTTGGTCAATTTATTTGCATAATGATTATATTATATGAAATTTAGCCAATGAACAGGCTTGTATTCTCAAACTTAGGATGGCCCCATGCATCAAACTTCTAAGTAATGGCCTTTTCACTCCTCTGGAAGTCAAAGTTGTAAATTGCAATCAGATTGCCAACTCTAATTGCCATTATGAGAAATAAAAGCAGGGAACTTCTCATCTTCCTTAATTGCAATTACGAATGTCCTATTGATTCTCCTGTAAATTAAACCTCAATTGCCATAGAGCTAAGGGCTTTAATTGGTTTCAAGCTGGCTTTTCATCTCGGCTGACTTGAAGCAAAGTCTGCTGCTAGACTGACCAACTTCAGCTCACTGCAGCTGAGAGCAAAATCAGCTCGCGGCGGCGCAAAATGTCGGCGGTTCCGAGCTCTACCAGTGTTCGAAATAAGGGGGGTCAGGGGGGTTTTGACCCCCCCCCCCAAATGCTCATAGGACCCCTCAAATACATTTTTCAAAAGAACCAAGCAGTGTTGGAGTCGAGGCCAGGACATCCGAGACCGAAGCATGAGCATCTGAGACCGAGACCGAGGCATTGACCGACCGAGACCGAGGCATTGACCCTCCGAGACCGAGACCGAGGCATTAGCTGTCGAGACCGAGACCGAGGCCGGCTAACCATAAATTATGGTTGACTGCCAAACTATTTTAGCTTGATATATTATCGACATATCACTTACAATAAGGCTATAACATTGCAATTGAAGATTCACTCAATCACTGAAGTAAAAACGCTGACCTGAAGACAATAAGGGGGGCAATCATTGCATTTTTAAAGGACAGGCCGTGTAAATCGTCTCGCTGGGAATAAATTTATTTCTTACGGAAAAAGTGACAGATTAAATTTGTTTTGAGTGTCTGAAAACCTTTATTACTTCTCAATCAAACATTGCAGACTGAGACTGAGATAGGTCATCCACCGGAAATTTATTTCAACACAGCCGGGAAAGAATATTTATACTAAGCTTTCTCGGCTTGAATGGAACAACAAATGGCATCGTTTTTTCGAAAACTGAGGTGCTTGTCTGTTTCCTTACACTTTCTAGATAGATACATACTCTGAGCTTCTCTGTTCCCATCTATTAGGCAGTAGCATATTTGTGTTATATCAAAGATAATCTGAATATTTTTGAGGCATGGATGCATGTTAGGATATTCTGTCAAAAATGTTGTCCAATTTCGTTTTGTCGAGTTATATGTCAAACACTCTGGTGTGTAAAGTTAAGGATAAGGTGTCTTGCATTAAACATGTTAAATGTAAACAAAAATGTTAAACCTGCATCATTATGGCTGAAATTTACATGAAACAATGTTCAATGTCAAGGTACCTCAATAAGTGAAGTAAAAATTAAAAATATTTAATACTCGAGGACTCCAACACTTGAACCAAGAGGGGGTCCTCAAAAAACCCCCCCAAATACTGAATCTGTTCCGAGGAATAAGCATGAAGCCCCAGTAATGCCTTATCAGCTTACAACAACTTCTTGTGATTTATATTCACCAGCAATAGGGTTATAAAACTAATTTTCTGAAATGAAACATGCCTTTAAAACTAATTTTTAGAGCATTAAGAAAAGCTATTAGGCTTCTGGTGGTCCACTGGCGGCCCTCCGTCTCAAGGGCTTCTATCCTTCTAGCCTTGCAACTGAGAGACACCCCCAAATGACGTGGCCTGTTTCGACCACTGACTGGAATGTAGATACATCTTCAGCTATTTCTTTAGTAGAACAATTAACCATTTAGCAAGTACACGTTTCCATTAAAAATAACAGATGATGACGACAGATGTATATATACTTGCTAAAATATATGGGCCTATTACATTGATCAGCTTCCTTCTCCTCAATCTCCATTTTGGTAACAACCAGGGATGGACGCATTGGGGGGGGGATGGGGGGGTGCACCAGATGAAATTTATATTTTTACATGCCAATAATATCGGCACGGCGTCACATTATGTTCGGCTATGAGTTCCGAAACGCAATAACCCAATACACCCCCCACCAGAATTTTCTGAATCCACGCCCCCTGGTAATAATCTCTGGACATGGCCGGAGCAGGGTTTGAATGCCTTACCAAGCAGGACAGACATGCCAACAACTGTAGGCCTATACTATGGACCATGTGTTTTAAGAGTTGTACCAATAAAACTTCAAGCATTTCAAGGTAGTTTTGCTGAGGGTTACATTAGAATCTAGCGAATGTTAATAATGATGGTGCCAAGCGTTTGAAGTTCTTTATGATCATAATATATCCAAAGTTGTGCGATTGTAGGCTGACCAGATGATCCTTGGATGGGGACAGCGGATTAAAAAAAAAATTGTTTGATATATGTATGACACCAAAAGTAGCTTGATCAGCACAGGAGAAAAACTTTTGTTTCCACATTTAGGATGTTCATCTATCATACCATTAGGTTTAATGTCAAAATTGCAATAAAAAGGTCTGTCGCTCCTTTGCATGTGAAAAATAGTTAGCGTTGCTTCTCCTGTCGAAAAGTTGTTCCCGAGGGTTAAATCCATAGCCCCCTCCTCCAAACTATCATCTTGCGGCAACTTCTCTTGAACTGAGTCCAATTTTCACTTTTTTGCCTCAACAACAAGCCAGCAGGACAATTCGTACAGGCCATAATATTATGCCCAAAAAACAGTGGTGTCCAAATGAGAGTTCATTACAGCAATATTGTCACATGTAGATTAATTAGTTTTGATGAAATATATACTTTAGAACATGCCAAAATATTACACAGCTTTCATTTTTCAATAAAATATCTCACAGTTGTCCTATGAAAAGAATAAGTGTAGACAACTGATCATCTGAGTTGTCCAACTTAAAAATTATTACTTGACATGAATGAAACATCATGAAGATGCGCACGCCAGGCAACAACATATTAAAATATTCATGAGATTTTAAAATTATACCTACAAATATTGAATTCTTGGAAATATAAATAGTCTTGTCCCAGAGGTGACCAGAGTCAGCATTTGTCTGAAGACTTCTAAAAGCTACATTGTCCATTATCCAAGGACAACATGATTTTGATTGTCCACAAAACATGTCTTAAGGTGCTCTATGTGGACAATTTTCGGACAACAAATACAAAAATCCACTGCAATTTTCTTTCCTTTGACATTTCATTCACTTTCAGATGTTTTATTCAGTCTCAGAGGCTGCACCAATCACCCCAATTGACGGTTTGTGGATCCGTCCAACGGTTTTAGATTTATAGCTGTTTAAAAAATGTAACCATTGTGGACAACTCTCAAAATTAAAACACATTATCTGATCTGTAAAAAAAATACTGTATATTGGTCAAAAAAAGTATAGGAAAATGAAATAGATTGGCAAGCTAAAGTTAAAAAAAGAAAGAGCATCTGAAAATTCACATTCTTTCTTTCATTTTGAGGTCATTGAAAAACTGGTTATTTTGTCAAAATGTGTAACGCTTATGTAGGCCTCTTTGCGACCTGAATTTTTCAATAACTATGAGGGCTACAAAAAACAGCAAACAGATATAGAATATTCAGATGGTGCTCTTTCAAATGACACCAAGTTTTGGAGGTCCAAACCTATTACTTTTTCGCCAAGGAGCTCCGAAATCTTGCTGTACGGTGAAAGGTAGTTTGTCGCGCTAAAATAGGGGTGTTACACAACGTTTAGCTCATCATTGCCAAATACTTTATATTGATAATGGCATTGTTCTTATTTGGCACAAAGGGGATTTTCTGCTTATTCCTCTGGTGTTTAAATCATAAAGATTGGCCAAATAGAAGTGTAGTTACACCTTGTCATGTACCTAAAAGTCAGTAGAGTAGTCCGCGATAGCAGTTTCAAATTCTTAGCCATATGGTAATCTTCTTGTTTGCTCTGCTCCAGGATTGTATTTTTTCCGATTCTGTTCATCAGTTTTATTTGTTTCTAAAATTTGAAACCTTTGAGTACTCTGGCTTCTGGTAAAAATATTCCATAAATTTCAATGAGAAAAAAAATTAACCAATAAATTTGTGATCTCCTTGTCTGAAGCTCAATCATTGTGTGGAGTTAAAAGTAAAATACTATCACTGATACCACTGACGGAACATTCCACAGAATAGGCAATTGGCCGCTTTATATATAATCATAACAGTCAGTGAAACAGTTATATCCTCGATCAGTATAAACATCTGTAAGGTTTTAAAGATAATTTTTCACCAACACATAAATAGGACTTATGATGTCATAGATAGTATTATAGACAGTATAATAAGCAAGTAATTCTGTATTAAGACAGGATGACACCAGAATACTGAATGTTACAGACGCAGCACCTTGAAATAATCGTACAAAAGTAACAATGACACTATGATCTATATAGTCATGAGAAAGCAGAGCTGATGATTCAGAATTGCGCAGCGAAATCAAGGCATAATTTAACGGCAAGGCAACTGACGACAACCCAATAGTCTACGGAAAAAGATCAGAAAGAAATAAAGAGAACCACAGTTCCTGTATATGTACGATACGATATATATACGAAATAAGACACAGATCTATGACTATGTTACACATCACATGATCCACAGACACTCGCAGACAAACTAGGATACTCGACACAGAGCAGCGCATGCTAGTCTCAGTCGCCACCGGACCTTGCAAAGTCTTCAAATTTGCAATTTGAATTTGCAATTGGATTCAGCAACCGGGTATTGCTATTACGACAACCTCCTGCAAATTCCACATTCCACCAAGACGCCACAAACATATGGACAATACTAAGGGGAGATACATGCACGTGCCACGTCTCTGAGGTATGTTAATGTGAGAGTCTCCTTTCCCTTACAACTGATTCAGAAAATCGTCAGACAATTGAATCGGATAATCGAATCTCGTGATCAAATCAGTAAATCTCATCTGATAATGTTATCTGATAATCTGTCATAATATTCACTCTCAAATGAAATATATCAGCAAATGGTAAGTTGCAACAAGTCTCTGGTAGATCAGGTCTAAATGCCGAAGAGCCTGTCAAATTGTGTTCATAAATAAATCTTGCTAAAGGACAATCCAGGCCTAATTCTTCACTAATATTTCTGTTTCTGCCAATTGGCAAGAGATCCATAATCTAATAGTCCTCCTTCACATTGAGTTCTTATCATCAGCCATCAGAATTAAAATCTGTGAACTTGGTACACTAAGTAAAAAAACAGAAAAAAAAACCTCATGTATTTGTGAGAAATAAAAGTATCCTAAATTACAAAAGGCTATGAATGCTGAAAAGCAAAGCAAGAGCTTTATATTCCACAAAACATCAAAAGCATGTTTCAATTGGTTTCAGGTTATTTGCAATGGCGCTTTAATCGCAAATAAGCGTGGCAATCACTTCAACGCGGCCCTATATTTTAAGCAGGCCTTTTTAGATCAAACAACTCCATAAAACAGTCCACTGGTTTGGGTGTTCCCTTCTAGATATTCAAAGCCATACAGTTAGAGAGCGAAATGATTGGATGAAATGAAGCAGTAAAACCACACAAGGTTTCCATTTTATGACCTGTCATCCTATTCAATGTCTTGATGCGGAACAAACGCCCTGGCTCATAAGAATGAGATGGATAAGTGGGTCTCACTGGATATGATAAGAGATGCAATATAGCTGTGTCCTGCAGGTGGCAAATTATATCATATTCAGGAATTCTTAGCTCATTTGCTCATTACTGACTTTAGTCTGCATAGGTTTTGTATATCAGAAGCGCCACTATAGCCATACTATTTCATGATATCACAAAGAATAGTAACAACGCATGGCTGTAAAACAGCGTAGGGGTCAAAACCATCAAGGTTGTCATATGTATATCAAACAGTTGTTCTTTCTCTTATAATCATATGATAATGATGGAAGTATCTATGGACTACTGCGACAGTGAGTCTCTAAAGACCGAAAGATATGTACTTTCATGTACAATAGGTTAAAATGCATGGACTGGAAGGGATGGTGAAATAAATGAAGGCATGCATTCGGGGGCAGTGTCCATAGACACAAAGACGGACCACCTCTGTGCGATGTGCACAGATCAGCCTCCTAGAGCCGATTCTATAACCACAGGGCCATGCAACATCTGCCACATTCTGGCACCTAAGAACATCACTCACAGAAGGAACAGAACATAAAGAAATGCAACAAAAACAGAAACACACAAAGCAACTAATTCGGAAGCACACTGATCCATTGTCAACAGGGGTCGAAGATTTCGTTTTCTAGCCCAGAGCCCAAGACCTAGATTTCAAACCACGATTCAAACCTGTCAACTTCAAGGTAGAATCATATTTAACATATCTTCAATTGTGTTCAAATCGCCTATCGTATATATTTGCCCCACTTTGTGTGGATATGTGTAAGAAATATTAGTAACATAAAGAATTATTTCTGTGTTTCTGAGATTTCATATTCTTCTAAATACTAGTACATAATAGTTTATTTGAATGTGGTTAGTTACACATGTTTATGAAAAGGGTACCCCCACTGCCCAATTGTCCCAATGTAAACGTATTAGGGACAGTGAAATGAATGTGATACACTATCTTCGAGCCCTGTTTTGAGAGTGACATTCTGAAATGTTTGTCAGCTGGCAAATATTTTTTTCTCATTTTTGATCAAATTGATCTATTGCCACCGAATCATTAAGAGACAGTAATTTGACTAATTAATTTTTCCCACTTTAACATATATATATTGAAGCTAACATATTACTTATCGCACTTTAGTCTTTACACAAATAACTCAAATAATTTTGCAAACATTTCCAGATAATGTTAAGGTGACAGCAGTGGAAAAGCTCAAAACATAGAAGTAAAGAAATTGTTAATAAAGAAAGCCCACAAAAAACCACACACAAAAGAAGTCTCAAACAATGAAATCACAAACTGATTGAAATTCTGATGGCTTCAATCCTTTCTTACACTTTCATTACAACCTACTTTCCAAAATGTCACAGAATTTTCACTTCAGCTCAAAATAAATTGACTAGAATTGGCAGGGATTTAAAGGCATTTAAAAAACGTTAATTCAATTCATTACCGAGCAGCAACGTCTTTGCTTTGCCTTTATAAGTTTTTTTAAGTTTTTACGTCGTTTTAATAGTTTGACAGAATGTCACAAGTGAAAGATATATGTGTGCAGGTTGGGCACACAGTAACATACCTCGAGTACAATATAATCTAAAAGCTCAAATATGGCCATAGGTCGTGGTCCATCACTGCTTTGCAGCGCAGTGCTAAGGCTGTTGCCTGCAAGCAAAAATAACAACAAGCGGATAACATTGGGACCAACAGCAATGAATCACAACAATTCCTTTCCGAGGCAAGTTCCACCCTCTTGCTAGAGGCCCTCGCCGGGAGAACAGGTCCTAGGGGGAGTAGTGCCCTACCGTCCACACCAGACACATAACCCCTGGCCACTCATGGACATCATTACTCTCACCAGTTACAAGATCAACTCATTTCAAAATGAAATTCATTTGATGATCTAATTCACACTAAATTTAGGGGCATCACTTCCAAGACTTCCATATTTTTTGGAGTAGAGAATTTTGAAGTAATTTGATCACTTTTCGCTTATTAAAATTTCATATTTTTGGTAATTCCAGATACTTTTCTGTTCATAATATTCAGGTCTATTCATAACTCCTCTTCTGCAGCACCTCTGATTATGGTGATGATCAATATCCCGTTGAATTGAATCTCAGGCTGAATGTTTCATACAATGACCGGCAGAAGAAACAAGCTGTTGTATGAAGCATAACAGACCCAGGCACATGACCTAATGAAGCTTATCGCATGCTGTTAGAGAGCCAGAAAACGGGCAGACTTAGCCAAACAGGCAGGGCATTACAAAATGAGGCCAACTTAATACCAAAGATAATATCAAAGATAATATCAAAGATAATATCATCATAATCACAGATATATATGTTCATAGCTACATATCCAAAGAGCGTAAGTGACACATTTAAGAGTGACAGCTACAAATTAAGAGTATAATTTAGGCCAGGCATTTTTATAAGCAGAAGAGGACTTAATGGAGGATGTCTGATGAAAGCTGTGGTTCCATGAGTGGCCAGCAGAGTGACCACTGAGCAATGTTGTACAGCAGGTGACACTTTGAGGTTGTTTTACCTCGTTGACGATATACTCCAGGAGCTCAAAGATGGCCATGTGTAATGGACCATCCCCAGAAATCACCTCAAAACTACCTGGGCATCCTGTAACATGGTAGCAAACAGTCATTGAAATGTATATTACATCATGTCTTCATACATCTTCTTTCCAACACATTTATTATAAACATTATAAAATTCAATCCAATCGAAAATGTTGCAAAACTATCACTCTTATCTTCATTATACCACCATACAGTGCAATCAGAAGTACCAGCACACTAGAATTTGTTAATTTATGAGTTTAATCAACATACATTTTCATGACATGATTCATCTTTGGAACTCACATAATGACTTTCTTGATAAATACATCAACTTGAATGCATTCATGAATATAGTTAAGAATTTGGAGTTGAGATAATGTATTTGGTCAATGTGGAAAATAGTCAAATCAATTAATCAAACAAGCTCCCAAGTGTCCCTGTACTTCCGATTGAAGCCACTGAATGGAATCGTCTATGACCCAATTTATTATCAGCTAAGTAGACATGGTAAAATTTAATTCATTCTTGAATCTGTCTCAGCAGAAAGGCAACAATATATCAATATTTCTGGATATATGTTACAAAATATTGCAAGTTGATGATAGTTTGGCAAATTATAAATCTAATAATTAATAAATTCAACTGAAATTATCATTTTTCTGAAATTTTACAACAGTACTATTCAACAATTTAAGTCAAACAGAGAATGATGGATAAAATGGAATGTTTGGTAATATTGAGTCATAAAAACTTAGGGACCAATACAGCTCAAATACAAATTTACATGGATAAAACTTTTACAACAGCTGCCATATGTCTGCCAAATAGAATTTAACATAACATCAATAAGTGACGGTTATAAGAATCACACATGCATGACAATTAACAAGAATGAATGGACCTACCCTTCAGGGGTTTTCCCACTCGAGCTGCCTCCATGTGTTCTTCTAGGGCGTTTTCCCCAAAGATCCGGTCGAGATCTTCTTGGCTGGGAGGAGGGATGGGATACTTTCCAATGGCTAACTCAACCAACGACAGTCCTAAGCTCCAAATGTCCGACTGCACTGTATAGTGAGTGCCTTGTAATCGCTCCGGCTGAAAGATTTTAAAGTAATCATGAGTTACTGATACAGACAAACGAGATGATAATCTATTTGTTACAGTTTAGTTGCTACTATATGATTACGAATGGTAATTGAAATGGAAGAAGGAGGAGAATAAGGAAGAGGGAGGAGAATAAGGGAGAAGGATGAGAATAAGGGAGAGGGGGAAGAATAAGGGAGAGGGAGGAGAAAAAGGGAGAAGGAGGAGAATAAGAGAGAGGAAGGAGAACAAGAGGGAGGATAATAAAGAGAGAGGGAGGAGAATAAGAGAGAGGCAGAAGAATAAGGGAGAAGGATGAGAATAAGGGAGAGGGGGAAGAATAAGGGAGAGGGAGGAGAAAAAGGGAGAAGGAGGAGAATAAGAGAGAGGAAGGAGAATAAGAGAGAGGAAGGAGAACAAGAGGGAGGATAATAAGAGAGAGGGAGGAAAATAAGAGAGAGGCAGAAGAATAAGGGAGAGGGAGGAGAATAAAAGAGAGGGAGGAGAACAATGGAGAGGGAGGAGAATAAGGGAGAGGCAGGAGAATAAGGGAGAGGGAGGAGAATAAGGGAGAGGGAGGAGAATAAGGGAGGGAGGATAATAAGAGAGAGGGAGGAAAATAAGAGAGAGGCAGAAGAATAAGGGAGAGGGAGGAGAATAAAAGAGAGGGAGGAGAACAAGGGAGAGGGAGGAGAATAAGGGAGAGGCAGGAGAATAAGGGAGAGGGAGGAGAATAAGGGAGAGGGAGGAGAATAAGGGAGAGGGAGGAGAATAAGGGAGAGGGAGGAGAATAAGGGAGAGGGAGGAGAATAAGGGAGAGGGAGGGGAATAAGAGAGAGGGAGAAGAATAAGGGAGAGGGAGGAGAAAAAGGGAGAGGGAGGAGAATAAAAGAGAGGGAGGAGAAGAGGGAGGATAATAAGAGAGAGGGAGGAGAATAAGGGAGAGGGAGGAGAATAAGGGAGAGGGAGGAGAATAAGAGAGAGGGAGGAAAATAAGGGAGAGGGATGAGAATAAGGGAGAGGGAGGAGAATAAGGGAGAGGCAGGAGAATAAGGGAGAGGGAGCAGAATAAGGGAGAGGGAGGAGAATAAGAGAGAGGCAGGAGAATAAGGGAGAAGGAGGAGAATAAGGGAGAGGGAGGAGAATAAGGGAGAGGGAGAATTGGCAGAGATAGGGGAATAATAAAACCAGAGGTATACATAAGATGAGGGAGATAGAAAATGCAAGAAAATAAGATAAGCATGTAGGGTGAGAGGAGAGTGGGGGAAAAAGCAACAGGAGAAGAAAGGAAGAGATTGACGGAGTGAAGAGGAAAGGGAGCAAGAGGGATAGAGAATAAGGGAGAGAGGGGACAAGATAACGACAGATAGAATAAGAGGGGAAGGAGAGAAGAGAGAGGCGTGTAAAGGCAAGGCTTAGAGGGAGATTGAGTGGCATAAGGGAGGTTGAGATTGAGGGAGGGAGGGAGACTGAAGAGAAAGGAAAGAGAGAAGAGAGAGATAGGAGAGAGAGAAGAGGGAGAGGAGAATAAGGAAGCAGGCGAAGCTGAGAACTCGAGAACTCAGACAAGGGGGTGAGAAGTGGGAGAATAAGAGAAAAAGAATTTCAAATCGTGTCACACTTACAGACATGTAGGATCGCGTCCCAACAAAAGAATTTGCCATGGAATCTATAAGTTGCCCACTGACACCAAAATCACATATCTTTATTTCACCTCGAGAGTTCACGAGAATATTTGACGGTTTTACATCTGCAAGGAAAAACCAAACATATGTGTTAAGAATAGTTTGTCAGCTTATATTGCTTAGTTAACAGTTAAAAGTCACTTTTTTAAAAAGAAAATTCTCAATACTGAATGCACTGAAGGTATTCTCTTTGAAATATCGATATAATAACGCCGTGGTTTTATTTTTGAGTCGTTATGATGAGGGTATATAGAACTAAATGAATTTGAAATCTGAAATTTCAATACTCACCCCTATGCATTATTTGATGCTTTTCTCGCAAGTAACTGAGCCCTTTCAATACCTGAAACACAAATGTTGTAGTTATTGAGACAATAATTCATACATGCATGTCTATTTTTTTGAAAATGCAAAGCTAAAGGTTTAATTTATTGTTTCAGTAATCATCAAATCCTACTTACTGCTACACTGATTTTCCCTGAGATAGGTTCTGGTATTCTGCCAGCCTTTTTCAAAATTAAATCTAAGGAGCCTCCGTCCTGAAAATAAGATATAACAACATGCATCACTGTCCATAAAATCAATCAATTCATAAACTGTTACAGTCAATGTTCCATTTAGAAATACAAATGACACCATCCAATTTCAACTTAGGACTACTAAGAGAAACTGGTCTGTAAGAAATCTCACATTTTACAAAATTCTATTAGTCACAAGTAGCTACGGGAGAATCGCAGAGCTTTTTAATAGCTTGCATGGCGACATTCAACATTGTTCAATGAGGCAAGGTATTTAACAATGAACAGACGCATCAATTCTCCAACACTAGTTTTCCAAGTGCTGTGTCTTTTCAGAATTGGGCTCAGCCCTCTCTTTTATCAATAGATATAAATAACAACTTATTTCATAAAACTAACTCAGTAAATAAACGCAACCATGTTCTTACCATATATTCCATACATATACTGATTTCAGCATCATTGTAGAAGGCTCCATAAAAACCAACTATGTAAGGAGAATTGCACTCGTGCAAAACTTTGAGTTCTCTAAGGATTTGGTTTCTCACAGCAGGCTTGATTTCTAGATGTATTAACTGAAAACAGAATATTCAAAAAAGTAAAATCCAATCAATGATTTTATTCATTATCGGCTGGAGCAATTAACTTTCAGAGTAGAATTGTTATTTCACGTTAATTATGTAGTAAACACCTGAACAGCAGCTGATCAGAGGTCCCTGATAAATACTTAACAAATACATTTCATAGTAAGTTCCACTATTCTGGAGGCTTTTTAAAGCCTTACAGTGTTCCAGCTAGGCCATTTGACCCTCGTCCGCAATGCCCCCCCCCCCCCAAGAAATGTTTTTTTTTTTTTCAAAATTTTTGGTAATTTTTTTTTTTTGGAAAAGTGCCCTCATTTCTAGAAAATTGTATGCCTGAATCAAATCCTAGCTGGAACACTAACAAAATGGCATAATCTCGCCCCGTCCCCCCCCCCACCTTCGGAGCAGCGGCTCCCCTGCTCAAACCATTTCCATTAAGTTAAATAATTTCTGATTCGTGCAATTGAATTGCCATCAGCAGATCAAACATGAGTTAATTTTTAAAACCATAGCGCACAGTCAGATATCCAAGTACAAGTATACACCATGTAAAATGTCCACATGTGTACATTATGAAGTATGATAGATTCATACATCAATTTCACACTGTATATAACAAGGTATCGTACAATACAGAGATGAAAAGGCATTCATACAATATGAATGATCACCTGACAAATTCATACACTTTTCTTGGTTTTTTTTTATGTACACATTAAAAAATATCAAAATTGATATACATGAATTCACAACACAGTGGTGATTCTTTGAAAAACAACAATCAAATGGAAACTGGAAAGAATTCAACATTCCAATCATTTACAAAACCAAGCCAGTTTTTTTTTAGATTGGTGCAAAAATTATTTCACTAAATTAGCATCAAGAACTGAGTTGCATGATAACCACTCAGCCAGTTATTGGCATAAGTTAGAAATTTACATTCCTCTTATTTATAACTTTTACTGGACAAAAGTAGTTAGGAATGTCTAATTTTCAAAAGATGAGGGGAAATGGTTGTGCCAGCCATTAACAGTCTGGGAAAACACCATCATATGAGGAAAATTGCAATTATAGGCAAGTCCTGGTTTAAATGGCCACTCAAGATTTTGTCATGATTTTGTCAAACTTTCGCACAGCCTTTTACACATTATTAACACATGCATAAATTCACCCGAGTATTTCAATTCACACAAATTACACAAATGATTGGTACAAAACTGCCTAATATAATAAATAACTTTAGATATAAATACATGTCAAAATTTCAAATATTGAAGTCTTACCTTTCTGGCCATAATTGTCTCTGAATTTTTGTGTAACACCTTCCACACAACCCCACCATTGCCAGCACCTAATTCACCAAGTTTTTCAAAATTGTCTTGGCTTAATTCTCCTACTTTTTGCTTTTGTGTTAAAAATTGTTCAAGTCTTTCTCTTTGCTGGTCATCTAAGTCCATTTCTTTTAACTTTTCTTGTAATCCTTCCATGTTGGCATCGCCCATACTTTTGCTGTAAGGAAGAAAAGAGCAAAACATAATGTGACAGACCTTAGACTATAATGTTATGATATACAATGAGACAATAACTAGGACTTAAGAAAATCCACTTTCGAAGATGCAGCAGACCTGAACTTGTAGGGACATAAATAGCTTTACATGTGAATTTAATAAACAGACACATTTCAGTATTTAATTAAAAGGCAACCAACTATTAAAACAATATGACCCATTACAAAAACAGTTCATTAACAAACCATTTGCGAACATATCTTAAAAGTAGCTCTTCAAACACACTGTGGTAGTGTTCTGGATGATGGATGAATGGGGCTTTACGTCCTGTATTTATGTACTTGGTGGGCTAATTAGGACAGGAGGAGGACACGGCAATGAGGTGAAGGATGCTTGAAACAGCCGTCCAACATAGGCCCAGGTGACCCAGCAAGGGCTGGATTCGAACCCTGGACCCAGCAATTGGCAGTCCAGCAATAGACCAACCCCTCCCCCAGTGGTAGTGTTCTAAAGTCAACAATTGAACATTGCATGTCGGCAGCGTGACCTCTTCCGCCATCGAAGTAAGTTATGCATATGCACCTCCGTGCAGCAGTGGCGTAGCATTGAAGGGGAGAGTCACAGTTGCCCCTGCCCGGTAGCCCCGGAATTGTGGATATTTGGCGATTCTAAACTAATCGCGCAAGTTTGGAGTTGGCACGATTGCCCCTCCCCCCTCAAATACAGCTCTACCCCACCCCCCAGCAATTACCCAGCTACGCCACTGCCGAGCGGAGCTCATCCCAATCAATGCCTCATGATTTGATGTTACTGATTACTTGTCAACATCAGTCATCACTATTAATTTTGACTGAATATAATTTACATTTAGTGTTACAATCAACAAGGTTAAATAGCTACTATAACTTGAACATTGTTGAATAATATTCATTATTGAGAAAAAAAAAGAGTGGGGTTCTAAACATTAATAGTTCAATTTCCATGACTCAAACAAAGTAAATGATCACAGAATAGACTAAGTGCCAACAATTTAAAATGTAAAGTCTTGAGATGTCAGAAGTGGCACTGCTGTCAAAGCTGTGAAATATGACAGCAGAAAAATGAATGCCCAATGTCTACATGTCGGCGACAGACACTCACTCGATGCCATCATTTGCGTTGGTGTCCAAGGACGCCGGGGGCAAGATTAACCCCTCCTTTTTCTTCTCTCGAAACATTTTGTCAGTTTCGTGGTGTCATAGATGCAAAATTTGACGAACTACCGACAATCAACAAGGAAATGGTGGGATGACAATCTTGTCAGACGCAACATTACATGCACATCCCATAATAGGCGGAACCTATCAGCGCACTTGCGCACTCATTAATTATTCATGAGCTAGTTCCAGAATGAACACGAGGTGGCAGTGCGAGCGTCATCGTGCTGCCACCTTCTGGAATTTCACCCCTGGATCTTTCTTTTTCCGGTGTGGTTGAGCGAGGTAAGAATGGCGAAAATATTTGTGAATTCGAAAATCAATCGACATCGGCGATTCCATGGCTCTAATCGACAAATAACTGCCACAAAGCACCATTAAGGAATATGCACTATCTGTTTAGACTGATTTGTTGAGTATCCTCCAAGTAGTTACCAATTTATCGGTATGTAAACATTGCCTACACATGAGACATGTCCAGAGCCAGTTGTGCTATTTGCGATGACAGCTTAGTCTCTTGATTTTTTAAGGGAACTAATTTTCGATGTTCGCGTCAGCCTGTGATGTCTAATTCAGGCATCTCATGATTTTGCCTTTTTAACGTGTCAGGTGTGTGATAGACTCGCACAGTGTCATCATGGAATGACAGTGTCAATGTGTCATTTATTGACAGGTACAATTTCAAGTTGTTCAGCTTTGACAGTTTGTCCTGCAACTGCTTGGTATGGTAATACCAGAACTTGCAATGTAGCATGTTGTCATTGATTTCGATTACTCCAATAAAGTTTTTAATCCCTTTGGCTTTGTATTTTGAATCAATTGCAGTTACCGCCTAAAGATGACTCGCTATTCTCTCGACCCCGAGAATTCAACCAAATGTAAGTTTCGTACTTTTTTATTTATCTCAAATATTCTCTATCTTTCCGCTGATTGACTTGCGTCAGTACGTATCAAATTGTCTCTTGCCATGCACTGATATCGAGTTGCTTAGGAATACCTTATTTATTTGGTGAAATCATTGTTTCAGCTGCCAAGGCTCGAGGGAGTCACCTTCGAGTTCATTTCAAGAACACTCGCGAGACAGCTCACGCCATCAAGAGAATGCACGTGCGCAGGGCCACAGGATTCCTCAAGAATGTTGTAGAGAAGAAAGAATGTGTGCCATTCAGGCGATTCAATGGCGGTGTTGGCAGGTGTGCTCAGGTAAGCTGAAGTAGCAGTAATTTTCTGTCTAATCTGAAATATATTGGAAGTTTTTACAGATGTGGATTGCAGACTGCTAGATTGTCTAAATTAGGCATAATTCTGAACTATGCCCGCATGTTTATAACACAATGAGCCACCCTTTATGTCAAATTTTCAATTTAATGCTCGTCTCAGCGATAGTTTAATTAGATAACCGGAATTACCATTTCTTACTCTAAGCTGCATCCTCATAACTCAGGGCTCCCTAACCAAGCCCTGATTGCCAGCCCTGCCTAAACCTGGGGTATGGGCAGGCTGCCAGCGGCGACGGAAATGGGGTACCGAAAGGAGCATGGGTGGGATGAGGGGTACAGCTGTGTTTTCTGTGTCACCATCACTGCTGATAGGTGCTCTTAAATTCCAACGTCCGCTCATGCATACAGGGGTGTCGATTAAGCTATTTTTTGTGGTCGCCCACAGGACTAGTAGCTCCACAAATTTACTAGTCCTGAATAAAATTTGGTCGCCCTGAATAGTGGAGCATCGCAATCACCAATAAATAGAAAGAACTTAACCTGAAACGAGTATATAAATCTGAGGTACAAAATTGCACAGATAAAAGTTTAAAAAATGAAATTTTGCTTATAATTAGGGTTTGGACCTTGTGGCTTTTATTTTTTTACCAAATGTGTGCAAAAGTCTTTAGACCCGAACATTGACTGACTTATTTTCTGTCCAGTTTGTGTGCCCTTGAAAATATTTGATCCTGTTCTCCCTGTTTTCCCTTCCTCAGAATATCCTGATGTATATTGTAATCATGCTTTTGTCCAAAGACCCTCACAACAAAATCAGTAAATGCACTTGCTTATAATAGCTTCATGAAGCCTGGAGAACCATCCCTGTTGACTATGCTATCTAAATTACAACATCATCTGGACTGAAAAATAGTTTGGAAATCCAACATAAACACTTTGGGGCTGGCTCAAGACTTTTGCACAGCACTGTACATGTAAAACAAACTAATTTAAAATGTTATCATTATACTTTTGCACAGCACTGTACATATGAATTAACCAAGTAATTAATGTGCGCAGCCACATTGTTGTAGTGAGAAGACCGGAAGTGCCTGATGTCTCAAATACCTGTATTTTCGCTCACGTAGCAACGCCTATTGCCGATGAATTCACTGTGCACAGGAGTTAATGGCATCAAAAAGTGTGCAATTTATTATCAAAATGTCAAAATCTCGCCGAGGAATACTTTTCCCGTGCTGAAATGGCTCGAAAATCGGCAAAGCGGCCCCACAACAGCCGAGTTTAAAGCTCAAAGTAAACATCCATACATGTGCTGCACTGCAAAGCCCTATTGACATGAACTACATCCCAGACAGCAGCGCCTCTGGTGGTATGGCCAGTAAATAACGATACCACAATGAAAGGCAATGAATATTTCTTTTTCATGCCTTATTATACTATAATTACAAATAATCATAATGACAATGTACACATTCATTATTACTCAACATGGGGCCTACCTATTAAATGCTGAGAGAAAAGTTAAAACATTTCATAAATGTCTTTTTGATATTGTGCTTCATCAATACCAACTCATTCGAAACTGTCTCACTCAACAAGTAAATAAAAAGGACTTAAACTTTTCTTTTTTTAACTCACAGTATCTCCTATCATCCTCATTTTGTTTTTAAGTTCAGTCATTAATATTGTAAAGGAGTCTTAGCACTTCAGAAATTACAGCAACGGATAGATCTGCAAGGGCGTCTCTCTTGCGCACATTGCAAACCTGTTTGCTTCTAGTTTAAAATGTAATCATTATAATAGGCCTTATCAATTGGTATGTAATGATACTTGGCAGACTGCCAAATAATTGGTTGCCTAGATTCCATTGATTAGCATTGCTGAAGTACTTTTGGTTATTTGAGCTAGCCTGGATATTAGTGTTTGGTATCAAATCAACTTTATTTTGCAAAATATGAACAATTATATTGTTTCCACAACAAAAACATCACAACTAACAAAGTTGTAACTCAACAAGATCAAGTTATAGGCCCTGATTGGTAAACAATCAGAGGCAATGCACAGGTCACGGTTGAGTGAACACATGGCTCAGAGACTTTCTTTTGATGCCTTTGATATTTACTCGCCCATCGGACGAGTAGGGGGATTAAAACAACTAGTCCTGACCAAAATTCACTCGCCTCGGGCGATCGGGCGACCGTTAATCGACACCCCTGTGCATATTCATCACACCCCAGACTATTGGCACCCTCGCAAGCAGAGTTTGAGTGAAGTCAAGCTCTGAGGTAGGAGGATGCTCATCTGTGCTATTGATGTTCCCTTGATTGCAAATTTAAAGTAAGACTGTTTATTTTCAGGCCAAGAACTGGAAGACCACCCAAGGCCGTTGGCCCAAGAAGAGCGCCCAGTTCCTCCTTCAGTTGTTGAAGAATGCCGAGAGCAATGCTGAGTACAATGTAAGTGATTGTGTTTTACTCCCATTGAACTCTTGTCGTTGCAGCTTTCAGAATATATCCACCCTGCCTGAAAATTTAGAATAAAAGGTTATTGAAAAAACCCTTGCTTGAGAAAATCTTGTAATTTGAAGTTGGACACAAATTAAGGGGCAACGCAAAAATTCTTGTGCTTCGTATAGTTCAAGAGAAAAAACCCTCTGTAATGTCAACCAAAATTGCTTTATTCAGTGAAGTTCTGAGACTTCGTTAGATTTGTGTTAAAATCTGCAAATTTTTATCCTGCACTGCGTAGATTTTACACCTCTGGTCTTTTACTTGCTTTGGCTTGTTGTTCATCTCTAGTTTGATGATCTGTATAATTGTTCTCTTACGCTTATTTTTGGTGCAATTGCAGGGTCTTGACACTGACCATTTGGTGATCGAGCACATCCAGGTCAACCGTGCCCCTCAAATGAGAAGGAGAACATACAGAGCTCATGGAAGAATCAACCGTAAGTTTGGTGTTACAAACTTAATATTACTGATGCTGTAGGGGGCCTGTAAATTAAAACATTTAAAGAATCTTGGTATTCAAATTAACAGAATTGATGAAGGGCTGGATGCGTTCTGAAAGCTTTTCAACACTTAATTTCATTTTGAGTAAATGTTTAAAATCTTCCAAGAAATCTTGGTATTGTTAGAACATTTTCATCCGTCTTGATCCATCTCTGGTCTAGTGGTAGCGTGCTAGGCTTCCAATCGCTGTGTCCAGGGTTAGAATCCAGCTCCTGCATATGGACTATGGGGTCTATGTTGGAAGGCTGTTTCAATCCTCCTACGCCTCATTGCTGTGCCCTCCTCCTGTCCTTATTCGTAACTAGCCTACTAAATGCATAAATGCAGGACATAAAGTCCCAGTCCTCTATTCATCCACCCCTGTTCTCCTACAGTCCCTTAGAACCCCCATTAAAGTAGCCCGTGTTGGGTCAGAAAAAGAAAAAGAGCATATGCCAAGGGGGGACTATTAACTCCCTTCTTTCCTTTGGGCCTAAAGATTTTTATGCATAATATAAGCCCAGTACATTATCATTCTTCAATGAAAATGAATTGTCATTAATCAAAAGAAAAGCTTTTTTTAACAGAGGGCGCTTTTAGCGCCCTCGTTCAACGATTACTTGTTACAAGATAACTGTTTCAACTCCTCAGACGACTAATTATTGACGCAGCTCTATTGTTTATTTGGGTTGTTGTTTTCTGGTATGAAAGTTGTACCAATCAGAAATATGGGCAATATAGGAGTGGGCTGGCATAGAACTGGGATTGGGAAAACGTTGTGATGTGAGAAATACGGCTTTTTATCAGGAATTCGTCTGCAAAACGATCGTTTTAATGGTGAAATCACCTACTCACAGACTTGGTTGTAATCGCCAGTTTAGCCTTGGTGGAAAACTATAGGGGCCAGTAAGAGGCAGATATCGTTTTTAGGTGGCCACAGGGTGGCCACCTCTTCTAAATGACAGAAATTCGGGTGTCACAAGGTCAATTTTCGCAACAATGATCAATTTAAACAACGTTTTCTGGCATTCAATCAATCAGTTTAGTCAGCAGCTACGTTGTTCTCGTTGCATAGAAGCTAATCTTGCCTTGTTTTGTAGGTAGAACAACTTTATTTTTCTTCATTGAGCCCATGCTTTTCATTTTCAGCAGGATGACATCGCGATTGCCTAATAGTATTGTGGCAGATGCTCTTTTTGATTATTTCTCTCTCCGCAAATTACATTGATAAAAAATTGCAAACAAATTTAATTCAATCCATTTATTATACACTGCCAGATTAAAACTAGTTTAACGTTAATGTATGCTTCTATATTTAACTAGAATGCCCGTTGGAGAGACAGGTGGCCTGAGAATGCATTTCATGTGATATTTATTGAATTGCATGCATTTTTACTAAGATATGATATTAGCCATGCATGCGTTGGCAAATAATGGAGAAAGGTTGATACTTGATAGCCTATATATGTCTATCTATCTATCTATCTATCTATCTATCTATCTATCTATCTATCTATCTGTGTAACTATGTATGTATCAATGTATGAGATGAGGGAAACATTGTCCACATGTACAGGAGCGAACTACCTATCTATCTATCGATCTATCTATGTATCTGTCTATCTATCTCTTTATCTATATATCTAGCGATGCAGCTATCTGTCTATCCATGTATCTATCGACCTACCTACCTATTTACCTATCTATCTATCTATCTATCTATCTATCTATCTATCTATCTATCTATCTATCTATCTATCTATCTATCTATCTATCTATCTATCTATCTATCTATCTATCTATCTATCTATCTATCTATCTATCTATCTATCTACCTACCTACCTACCTACCTATCTAGCTATCTATCTATCTATCTATGATGCATGAGTCATGCTACGAACAGGTCATCGATCATTGAGAGTTTATGAAATGGTAGACAGAGCGGCAATTGTGCGAGGATTTGGCGGAAGAACATTATTTAGACACTTAGACCATAAGAGTTGCCAGTCAGGGCAAATGAATGTTAGAACTGTGAGAAACTTATGAACTGCTGGCTAATGAGCGTGTTTGGACAATATTTGTGTATTGGGATGTGATTGTGGTGCTATATAAGTGAGGGCCTACTGTAGTATTATAGGGCTGTATCTTCGTGTCAAAGTAAATTATTCTGTGTGTTATTCAGATATAAATTTTGACTTGGTATGCCTATGTGTTGTGCTTTTTATTCTTTAATTAGGTCCGCATAACATGACTTGACATCTTGGTATAACGTATATATAAATGTATAGCAGTACTTATAGAGGACGACCCGCGAAAAGGCTTGGTGTGTACCCAGGAGAGCTAAGGCTGTTGCTTTTGTGACTGTCCCTCCCTCCGAAATACATTGCCTCACTGAGAAGAGCAGGGGGAGTGTGTGCAAGTGAAGTGAGTGTCTAATTAATGGCGTAGTAGGTGCATGAAGGAATTGCGTGAAAAGGGCTGCAGAAAAGACTGATTTGAAAGAAATAAAGGAGGATTTCTGGGCATTTTATGAGCCACACACAAAGGCAATGTCAGTGGGAATCGTCATGCAAAATGTGGTGGATGAGGCTGGAGGAGGGAAGGAGGAGAAGAAGTCACATCACAGTTGAATAGATAGAGTTTTAAGAGTAGGATTATGATGGCCTCCTGAAACAAATGCCCTTTTCTTCTTCTTCTTCTTGGGCTTCCCTCCTGTATAAGGAGCTCCCACAATGAGGTGTATGATCAGACCCAGCTTTGTTTCAACTTAGTTCCACTAATTGCCATGCAATAATAGTCAGATCTGATTGAACTTTATACTTAACAACACTTGTAGGCCTAATTTTCATGTGATGTGATCTATCTATAAATTTATAATTGAATTAAATGGATAAATTAAAATATCACTATTGTATCATTTTTGAAGACTTTTTTGTAATCATAGAGTAGTGATAGGCCATTATCTGGATGTGTTGTATTTTCTTATATTTAGGCGTATTTGTTGTTCAGCATTATGATAGGCAACCTGGCCGGACTGTAGCTATGGCAGCAACTGATGTCTTCATTTGATCTGAGAAATTCCATATTAATTTTGTTAATATCATTTTTTAAAATTTGAGCAGCATAATCAGGCCTACATATCAAATAATTGGTTATGGCAAGTCAATTATGCTTAAGAAGGTACAGAGCTCTTGTGGATATGGCCTATAACTCGAGGCAAATGGTGCATTTACAGGGCTCGAATCCAGCTCTAGCCTGGTCTCAGGGGCCTATGTTGGACGGCGGTTTAATCATCCTTTGCCTGCTCCTGTCTAAATTAGCCTGCCAAGTGCACTTAGTGCATAAATTCATTACGTGCTGAAAAATGAGGTGACTTTAAGCAGTTTTCACCTCAATTTTCTTAACTTTAAAAATGTGTAGGATCGACAAAGTATTTCACAGGACAAAATGTTGGCCACTGGCATGTAGTTAAACTGTGAATCAGCATTTTGAGATGTATAGCCTATAGGTAGCCTACATAATGTATATATGTATGGCAATTTTTTTCAAACTCACCCCAAGATCGAGGATGACTTTGAACAGAGTGAATTCCAGTGCAAGAAAACGATCAATTACAAGAAAACAAATGTTTTATATATGTGACCTGCTCTACCAAAATGAGTTCAAAGTAGGCAATCTCTATTTCTCAGAAATTAGCAAAATGTGTCAAAAGCTCACATTTTGATGTTTTTAGCTGTTGGTACCACGTTTTAGCAAAATTTATTTTCTTTGAATAATCAAGGCCGTCTTTATCAGCTTCTCTGCTTACTGAATTGGCTCATTGGGTCACATGACTGCCCAGGGTCAAGTCATGCGACAGGAGGGTGCAGAAATTGGGGGAAGGTCCTAGCCTTGGTCCTGGTCAGTAAACTGAAGAAGCCCATGGGAGAGCGGCGAATGCAGATTATCATTTATCAGCTTTTTGGAAGATAACTCAAGCTGGGCATGGCCACCTTTGAATCCCCGGATTCTTGTTCTATGATGTTGAGGTGATACATCTATGGGGAATTTCTCCTCAGATACCGCTGTGACTGGTGACAGCCGTTTGGAAATGTCACGATTTTGCAACTGGCATGGACGATTGACCATGTTGACAGGCATTTCTTTGAGAAGAAAGGTCAAGGTCGATTTTGGGAGGTGGTGCCACCTGGATCATTGAGTGTGCTGCAGCAAACCATGGTGGACATTCCTGCTGTTTGAGGCAAATCCCATATCTTGGCATTTAATTGACCATTGCGCCGCCGATTTCCGGCTAAGCCATATATATACCAGCCTCCACTAATTGCATAAAATAGCCAGTCAGCCGCCGCCTATCTAATACAGCCGATCGCCGCCAGGCTGTCTAGCATTTAATTAGCACTTGTCCAACACTTTGGCAGTGAAATTCTGATAACCAAAAATAGTCCCAAAACGCTAATTGCAATTCTGGAACTTAGTGGAAGGTCTCCTATGCTTTGTTCCACCCTCAGGTTCCCTGATTGCCATTGAGGAACAGCACAAAGGTCAATCTGGCAAGTGTCAAAGCTGATTGCACTTTACAGCAGAGTCTTAGAATGCACTCTGCTTTGCAGTGTAACTTTGATGTCTGTTGTTCTCAAGCTAATGCAGTGCTTACACGCACTGAGGGGAATTTCCTTTTGAAGATGTAATTATAATGCTAAGTTAATGCACCAAGAGACTTGATGTTACTCTTCTTTAAAAATTTTAAATCCAATTGAAGACCTCATTGAATAAAATGTAATCATCATAGCGAAAATTTCAGAATTTGCAAATTTTGACACATGGGCCTAGGCCTATATAAACCAAAACTAAGAACTTAGAGCATTTTTCTTTAACTGTGACCATGGACATGATGGCGGTCTTTGCCATGTATATATTGTACTATGAAGTACAATATATACATGGCAAAGACTAGATTGCTAGAGTGGTACAAATCTATTTCCCATAAACAAGTAAGCAAATGACAATGTGACAGCAGTCACAAAGAGATGCTGAAAATGGGTGTCTGCCAATAAATAAATAGCAACACATCAACAGACAAAGAGCAGACATTAAAGTAATAGAGTACCATAATCTACATATCTAGTCTGAGTACAAAAAAAAAAAAAAAAAAAAATTGTACTATGAAGTCCTGCAGACCGCTGCACATCACCCATGGGAATTTGCTGTTGACCCATAACATACCAAATCTATGAAAAACGGATGAATTGTAGGTCAATTCTTGGAATCTGAACTTCAAATCTCGTGGATGGGTGATTAGGGTTTTATGTCCTGTGTGCACTAGGTAGGCTAATTAGGACAGTAAGACACAGCAATGAGGTGAAGGCTGTTTGGAACTTCTGTCCAACATATAGGTCCAGGTGACTTTGGCAGAGCGGGAATCAAACCTGGGGAACCCCAAACCCGGAGACTCAGTGATTGGCAGCCCAGTGCACTGCCAACTGAGCCAACCCTCCCACTTGAAAGATTCTGGGAACTCTCTTGTCAGTCTTGTGAAGTGCTGAAACTATTAAAATTGTCACCATTTGGTGGGCAGTTGAAGTAGCTAAAATAGAAAATTCTGCTGCAAGCCACTGCGAGCCGATGACGCAGGTCTGTTCAAACGGGGAAGAATTCATGTTCCTATGTTGTTAATATGTTATTATGATTACAGTTAATTACATTTAATAAATATTTTAATCACCTTTCCTTGACGGAGTTCTAGCTTCTCACAAAAAATGTTTTCAGAATTTTTTGGCTAATTTCTTAGAAAATGCTCTATTTTGGTGATGGCGGTCAGGGAAAAAAATGCTGTGATACTGCGTTAATTGTACGTTTTCACTGATGAGCTTCAAGAAATAAGAGCCTTTATATAGTTACATCTTTTATGATTAAGCATAATTCGTACGAAAATGTAAGGGGAAAACTATGTTAAAGTTACCCATTGTATCCAAAGCACAGCTGCCGCTACATTGGGCTAGGCTGATGCTGTCAGTTGCTGTGAGTGACAAAATGTATAATAGCCCTAAATGTGAGAATTGTGCTAGTTTGGAGCACCAAAGCCAGCCTATACCTTGTAGGGTATCAGGGTAAGTTCCATGCAAGTTTTCATGAGTTTGCAATCAGTAGTTTGGCTGGGCAAGAAGGAGGGGTACATGAACTTATAGTATGAAGTATGATGGTTTCTCTAAATCCTCACTCGGCTTTTCTTATGTTTTATCTTAACATTTTCACTGAAAACAACTTTCAACATACATAACTAACGGTTCGGTAAGATAGGTCCTAATTTTTTTATATGCATTAACTTTTCAAATTTATTCTTTGTATTTTCAGGTTGGATTCATATTTTAAACAGACAGCTTCTTAAAATTTCTTGATTAAGAATTGTTGTATAAACGTTTGCTCAGACTCGTTCAAAAATTGGGAGTTTTTCTGATATTTCAGTTCCAATCAGACATTTGCAAATCTATTTGCAAATCATGCATTTTTGCCTTACTTTGGTATATCTCCTAAAGTTAATAAGTTATAACATGTCCAGTCGATCAACCAAGTCAAATGCATTTACACAACTAACCTCGTAAAAACAAACCTAAAGTCTTAAAAACTCCATCGCTATGCACCCCTCTGTTATGCAATCCGCGGATTCTTGTTTTGGAGTTCTGTACTCTTTACCTTGTGTTTACACTCTTTATCACATTTTGGAAAGAGTAATTTGTTTGCCCAAGATGAGTCTTGTTGAACCCTAAAATTACCCAAGACCCCCTTTTTCACCAGTGAGAAAAAATTTCGTGAAAATGTGACCAAAAGAAAAACAATTGAAAATTTGAACATGCAGAACAAGAACCATTTCTGACTGACAAGTTCTTATTAAATTTCTACTAAGGTTAGCCTGGTTGGGTGCCAATTTTGAATAAATTTGAGTCTTGTGTGTCAATTTTCGCGTTGCTCGAGTGCGGTTTGGTCCAATTTTCGCAGCCTGTGCCAACTATCTCCACCAAAATCTGCCAATAGGCTCCTAGATTTATCCTGTCAGTCCCCACAAATACCCTCAAAATATATTTGCATTTTATAATTGACATAGCTTTACATCTCAAAGGAATAATGTATGTATTTTGGTGTGATAAAGTATAATGCTTGTCCTGTAGATTGTACTAATGTCTTGAGACTTGAGAAATTTGAAATTGGTTAGATGGATGCCAAATGTTGCGTTAACCCACAAGGACCAATTAGTTTGTTTGCAGCACTGGCAGCAGTTTGCAAGTCTGAAAGATGCATTAAATATTGCTTTTCACTTTCCAAACCATTAGTACATGTATTGCTTTTCATTGTCAATTTATGTATAAAAGCAGCTTGTTGATTGCTCATATGACTTGCATTTGTCTCCTTGCAGCATACATGAGCAGCCCATGCCACGTGGAAGTCATCTTGGCAGAGAAGGAGATGGCCATCGCCAAACCAGAGGAGGAGACGACCAAGAAGAAGGTCTCAGCCAAGAAGTTGAAGAAGCAGAAGATGAAGATGAGGGATTAAATGTTAAACGTCTTCGGAATAAAAAAAAATTGAAAAATATTATTGACTGCCGAGTTTTCTTGTACGTCTGATTCACAAAGTGATGAACTTTGTTTTGAAAATAGCAATTCCCGACTTAATCTTGTGCTGATGCAGCTGACCATTTTTGTGGAAGTGCCTGATTGGTCATGACTCCTGAAGAAATTCTTTTACCAAACCTGTTATTAAATGCCAGATAGGTATGATTCTTGTTGCAGGTTTCCTAGAATCAGTCTGGCTGTGATTTTCATCAAACTTCGTTGAACATGTCAAAAGAAATCTTGATTGTAGAATATTGGTTCCCTGGTTCATGAATAGGATGAATTTTACTTTCAGGAGTTCATGTTAATTCTTGCTAGAATGTTTGGCGACGTTTGGTCTTCATCAGTTGCTTTGTTACGGGGCTGAGGTCACTGAAGAAGACTGGACTTAGCTGAAAATTCTGGCAAGAATTAACATCTCCAGAAGGTAAAATTCTTCCTGCACTGTCGAAAGTTGTTCTTTGCATTTCTTGCCATTTTCTTCTATTGAAATGTATGTGCTGGAATTTTCGTGTCGCGTGGTTTCTTTATTGTATTGCATACTGCTGAACATGAGTTGTACATTGAGCTGTTCCATGAAAAGGCCAGGCCTATTGGATAGTTTGCTTGCTGGTCGTTCTGCTCAGTTTTTAGCCTGGCTCACCAGGCTAATTCAGGAGTAATGGTCTGAAAATATTGTCTGTCAACTCTACTGTTCAATAACTACAGGTTCAATATATCTGTTTTTGTGTTTTATTGGTTTGTTAGGGTAGCTAGATGTATGGAAATTACTTTTTTTTTTCAATTTCAAAAATTTGTTTTTTCCCAAAATTTTTTTCCAAGATTTGAAAAAAAAAAAAAAAAAAAAAAAATTCAACTTCTTTTCAATTACACAAATTTTTTTTTTTTTTCAAAAAGAGGAAATCGGGCAACTTCTGTTTTTCAAAATTTCAACTTTTTTTGCTCCAAGATTTAATTATTTTTTTTCCTAAATTAAAAAAAAGAAAAAAATTGCTTTCCTAGAATAAAAAACAATTTTTTTGTTCCAATTTTTTTTCAATTTCGCCAATATTTTCAAAGGAGGAAATTGAGCGACTTCACACTTTAAAAAATCGTACACATGCTTTTCGTGGTTATTTGGATATTATTTTGTTCATGGAACAACCACAATAACAGCACTTCACTTGCCGCAATTCAGAACCACCTTTCTCTGCCATTTCCAAAAAAGTAGACTTAACTATTTCACCAACATTGCTACATATTTTGCCGTCGTCACTGCCACATATTTTGTCGTCATCACTGCCACTTGAGCCAGGCTTTGAATCCGCGGATTCTTGTTCTTTTGCTCTTTGGTATTGTCCTGCAGTGAGTCCCAATATGTGAGTGGTTATCACTGCAGTGTTCTATTCCCAGAAAAAGTGGAATTTTGGGTTGTGCTTTTCAAAATTTGTAAAATACAATATTTCCATCGAAGTCTCAAATTTGGCAAAACGTGTAGATTTTTGTATCGTCATTCTTCTGGTCTACACTGCGGGCTGCAAAATCTGGTTCATGGACTTTCAACGACTTTCCAAAGTACACAATCCTGTTGAAACAATGGCAGAGTTTGGCTATTTTGATCTTGAAATTTAATTTTGGCAGCCTGGAAAAAGAACTTCACAAAGGCTCTTGTGACAAAACTGAGTTACGCTCTTCTCAAAATTAGCCTTAAATATTATGCAACATTGGATTTGAGCCTATGACTTATGTTACTGGCTAATCAAGGGCTGCATGACCATTATCTTTGATCCAAATGAAATTTCAAGAAATAGCCAGGCTGAATTCAGTCTCTGAGAGTTCAGAAATGGCTTAAAGAAGCAATGTGCATGCCATTGCCAGTCATGTGCTATAACACCTCTAGTTTACTGAGGTGTAAGCATCTCTTGAGTTTCTCTTTAACCATTGTCTCCACAATTTTTTAATTTGACACTTTTGACGATTTAAAAAAAATCACCAAGGAGTCGTGAGGCGTGACGAGGATTCAGAGTCAGCGTCGTGGTTGGGAATCAGGTTAGGAGTCCAGAGTCAGAAGGCGGAGCTTATGGGAGTCCTAAAGTCGAAGGTATTATGGTGGAGTTGGAGGCAAACTTTCTCCACTGGAGTCAGTTGACTGAGGAGAAGCCACTGAAATTATTTATAGGGCCAAAGTTGATGACAATTCACCTTGACGTAGTTGATGCCCCAAGGATTGTTTGGGGCATTGCGCAGACATTCCCCCAATTGAGAATAATATGTCCATTTTCTTTGCTTTCTTTTTCACGGATTTAGACACAGCTTCTGAAAACAGAGAATGATGTCGGATAAATCAAAATGTAAATTTTTACTGTAAACACAGGGATTCCAGTACTTAATTAAAAAGGTACAGTAGCGGACGAAAGTTTAAACCGCGTCAATATTATCTAGTCATTATAAGGGAAAATAGGTGCTCAGCTGAAGAAATTCTGCATGGATTTTCTTGCATACGATTCAGGGAGTTCTAGATATAGATATATATAGATATATTTATTTTATCTTGTTGTAGAAATACACACATTTTACATGATATTGTGAACTACCAATTAAACAAAGGACATAAAACAACAAGACGGGACACAACAGAGTTAGAAAAACTATATCAAGTTGCACCCAGACTACAAATACAAACAACAACATACATACAGACAAACATATATTTACATACAGGTTGGTGATGAATAAACATGATTTTAAATAAGATGATTGATTGATGAGTTGGGGGATGGTAATAAGTTATCATTAGCTTTTAGTTTAAATATAAGGACGTTTTCCATTTGGTATAGTTTTTTGCAAATAATTTAGCATTCTTTCTGTCTTTTAAATGATCATCTAAGTGAAGCCAGATATGTGGAGCCCTACCCACAAGCTTTTATTATATTGCTCTATCGTATGTTGTGGCGCTCTTAATAGGTTTCTATTTCTAGTCAAATGCACATGATCAATAACGTCGAACAAACCAACAATTCTTTGTGGGAGAGTATTTTTTTACATATCTGAAGGAAATTCTAGCAAGACTTAACTGTATTAGATCTTGTATCGTAAGTACTTTTGCTCTTTTGTATAGTGGCAGCATTCGAGTTCTTATGCCTACTTTGAAAATTGCTCTGATCGCTCTGTTCTGTTGTTTTCTGATTTGATTTAAATCTTTAAGTTTAAGCATTGGTCCCCACACATTGAGAGCGTAATTCAAATGACTTTCAATATTTGAATGGTAGATCTGTAACTTAATTTCAGAGGGAAGCATATTTTTCACCATGTTAAGGCTATAGTTGCCGGCAATAATTTTTGTGATTACGTTTTGAACATGTAACTTCCATTCTAAGTGCTCGTCAGTTGTAATTCCTAAGAATTTGATACTACTAACTCTCTCTATCTCCTTGCCTCCTAATTTAATGCTGCCATTATATCTTATTTCCTTTCTTTTGGTGCGATAGAGGATGTATTTTGATTTCTCAACATTTAACGTAAGTGAGTTACTGTCAAACCAGTCACCGAGATTTTTCAAGTCAGCATTCACTTTCCTATATAAAAACTTCAAATACCCCCTGACGCTAAAACTGTCGTGTCATCAGCAAATGTAACACAACTACAGAATTTCAAACATTTAGCAAGATCATTTGCCAGCACTATATATATCAGTGGACCTAAGACAGATCCTTGTGGCGTACCATATGACATCAAGTAATTATTTGATAATGTATTTTTATATTTTACTGCAATATGTCTGTCAACCAGATAGCTCTTAAACCATGAGAGTGCACTTCCTCTAATGCCGTAAAATTCTAATTTGTTGAACAAAGTGTCATGTTTTATGCTGTCAAAGGCTTTAGACATATCAAGAAAGAGACTCAGTGTATAATGACCTCTATTCATATTTTCCAAGATATTTCCTGTGAAATCTAATATAGCATCATTTGTATTTCGTCCTTTTCGGAATCCATACTGCCCTTCAGATAGTACGTTATGTTTTACAAAGAAATTCACTACTCGGGTATGTATCACCTTTTCTAGAATCTTTGACATTACCGGCAGAAGAGAGACTAGGCGATAGTTGGCAATTTCTGTCTTATCTTTGCCTTTGTAAAGTGGTTTGACAATTGCATATTTCATGTTATCGGGGAATATTCCTTCTTGTATTGATTTGTTAAAAATGATTTTCAAAGCTTCAACTATTCCAGGACATATCTTCTTCAAAATTCTATTTGAAATTTCATCATAGCCTCTACTATCTTTAGCCTTTAGTTTCTTCACTACATTTACAATTTCTTGTGCATTGGTTGGAAAAAGAAAACAGCTATGCTCCACTGGATTCACCATATTTTGCATGGGATCTTTTATGTTACCCTCTTCGATTTTTTCCGCAAGTCGTTTCCCAACTTCACTATAGTGTTTCGCAACTGCATTACTTACTATACCTGCTCTTCTTTCTTTTATTCCATTAACCAGAATTTCATCAGATATATCTTTTTTATTATTCAGTTTCTACACTAGAGAAAGTTTCAACTATTTTTATCACTTGAATATATGCGATAAACAATGAATTCAGGTGGTCTGATGCTGTTTACATTCACAAAGGCCCTTTTAAATGGCATTGTAAATTAGAGGAAATATGGGCAAATTATTCAATGTTATTTTAGACAAGTTATTCTATATGTTTCATGTGATTTAAAGGTAATCAGTCATGATGCAGGAATTTTTTTCTTTTTGTAATTTCAACTTATGGGGTTGTAATGGAATTCAGTTAACAAGAATTGTTAATAAATGAAAGGTCAATTAAACAGCATCAAGAAAATAAATGTCTGACGCATTTTCATCTCAATCGAGTATAAATACACTGGACACCCAATCATACTGCAAAAATGGTGTTCTTACTTGTGTTTAGTCTGAGAGGCATGTATTTGAAGCATAAAACAGTGAAAGGAGAGTTTTCATTCACCTGAGTATGTTTCCTTATAAAATCAACAAACTTGTAGTTAATTTTCCACAGTACAAAAAAAATTACAGATGCCACTCTTGGAAAGTTTATTGAAAGGTTATGCTAATCAATTTACCAGTTTTACGCCTTCCATAAAAAAAGTGCCTGTAGTTTCATCATAAGTAAAGCGAACAAACCAAAGTTGTTTGATTTTATCAGGAGGCATGCTCAGGTCAATGTTTTATAACACTTCAAATAGGTGTCTGTTGGACAAAACCAATCAAAAACACATTTTTTGCCGTTTGACTGGGTGTCAAGTGTATTCCTATGCCATTTTATTTTTAGAAGGATGAAAATGCGTCAGAAATATATTTCCTTGGTGCTTTTTGGTTAACCTTTTATTTATTTATTAACCTTTTATTTATTAAAAATGTTGGCTCATTGTATCACCATTAAGTTGAATTTTTTTTTTACATATTAAAAAAATGTTTTTTCCTGTACTTGATTTTATATTTTCCCTTTTAAATCACATGAAACATGATTGAATAATTTGACGAAAATTACATTGAATAGTTTACCCACCTTTCCTCTAGTGTACAATGTCATGAAGGGCGTGAGTGGATGTAAGCAGCATCAGACTGTAAGTTTAGACAATACATCTGAAATTTTTGTTTATTACACATATTCAAGTAAGTGATAAAAATAGCTGAAATTCTCTCTATTGTAGAACTCCCCTGAAATGTAGGCAAGAAAATCCATGCAGATTTTTTTCAGATGAGCACATATTTTTCCTTATTAAATTGACAAAATGTTGATGCGGTCTCAACTTTCGTTTGCTACTGTACAGATTGCCTCTAAATAGCCCACACCGGTGTCGATGGGACGTAAAACACAAACTCACTCGCTACTGTACAGCTAATTACCACATTCTCATCTCATTTTGGGCAAGCCAGCTCCGATTTGTGAGAACTGCCAGTATCCCCTCACAATAATACTCCTCTTGAAAGAATGTAGAAATTTCCAACTGCAAAGAAATGCATTACTCCCATCATACCCACCACAACTTCTTACACACAAACCAGAAAACGTAATCGCATTTCTGCACCAAACACAGACACACTGCAAAATATGAGAAAAATAAACCAAGACATAAAACACTGGCATCCCTCGATATAACCCAATCAGCCGCTGCTGAGGTATAAAACACAATCACACACACACACTCCTTTATTGGAAATTTTTTGTGGTTCTCTTGTGTTATCATGAATTCTCAGTCTCTTTTTTTCCAGGTCAACTGTTGAATAACTATCAGATAGAACTTTGTTTTGTATTGTGCCAACTTTGAAGATTCTACTGTTTATAGTTTGTTTGTAGTAAACAAAAATGTAATGCAGCAATCTTGAGTAAATTGGCCTGTAAAAAAGGCATTCATTAGGGCAACAGCACAAATTCCCCAACTTAAGAAAAACATTTTCGGATTATCGACTGATAGCCCATTTTATACTATAATAAGAAATTATGTTGAGATTGACAAAAAAGTTTTTCCTCAGCCCATGGTCTATCTGTGGTATTCTGTGCGATATTCCAGGTTACCACCCAGCAAACTATTTTCTTGGTTGTTTTCTGCTGTTTTTCTTGGTTATTTTCTGCTGGTTTTCTGCTGTTTTTCTGTATTGTTGTCCATTAGCTTTTATTCGGGTTCTGTTTTCTCTCGAGCCAGATGAACAAGGATGGTGGAAATCTTCCCAAAGAATGAAAGAAGACATCCTGGGACCCATAGACCTGGAAGGCATAGGAACACGCTCAAGAAAACGGATAGTGGACCAGGCGATCGGAAAAAAAAAGGAACTGGAACTAAAAGAAGAGTGCATGAAAAAAAAGCAAGGCCAAGTTCTACATACAGAACAAAGCAACAGAAAGCCTGGGTTCATGTGCAAAGTACATGAAAGAATGCACAAGAGCAGTAGCAAGCATAATCTTCAAAGCGAGGACAAGAATGCTGGACATAAAGGAGAACTTCAGAAACAAGTATGAGGACACCCAATGCAGAAACTGCAGAATAGAAACAGAAACACAAGAACACATCTTGGAAAGATGCCAGGAAATCCATGGCAACGGTGCGAGGCTGAAAGTCACAAAAGATTTTTTTGAAGAAAATCCGACTACACTGAGAAGAACAGCAAAGAAGATTGAAACAATTATGGAAAAACTCAGAAGTGCTGCCCCCCACTAACACTTGGTGAGCAACCTGGCTGATCCAGGGATGCACACAGAAGAAGAAGAAGAAGTAGTTTTCTGTAATTATTCTGTGGTTCTGTTCACTGGACCGGGTTTTTATGCTCAATATTTTTATGCTCACTGTTTAGAGTTTTTCTCGAGGGTAGGGTCCCCAATACAAATGCTTTCCATTTTTCTATGTTCAAATACTGACCAGTGAGTCCAAAATTATTCAAATACAAATACTTTCTAGTATTCTTTAAAATACAAATGCAGATACTCTTAATTTCAAAGGTATTTAAATACAAATACAAACATATTTGCAAACATGTTTGCAAATAATTTTATTTTAAACCAAAACGTGGTTTAAATCAAATAATTTATTTTATAAATCATAGCAAATCAAATTATATTGATGCTAATTAGAAAATAACAAAACATGTATATTTCAAATCAAATTATGTTGATGTATATAAGCAAACTTTCTCACAATTTGAATTCGCCCCCGCAGGTCTTGGGCCTCCTAGTGGTGGAGGGTGATAACTCAAGGGTGAAGACCTCTATCTCTTGTGGCCGACGTGTGACAGTGCGCTGGCACACATCTCAACACTTGAATGTTTGCTGTGGGTTGCGACCCGTGTCGGAGGATGAAGGGATCCTGGTAGTTGAGTTGGGCGGGACTAAGTTGATCCCTTCCATACTACACAGTGTCAAAAATCTCTTTGGAAACACAAAATCCTCCCATGTATTTTTAATTCCACCCACTCTAATCACTAGATAACTCATTTCTAACCAACCAAATGGATGTGGATGGGTAGCCCTTGATGTCAGCTTTCATTTGGCAACTTGGTTTCCGTGTCACTACAACTGTCACACCCTCAAAAAGCTAAATAACTGTTGCTGACAGGTAAAAAATCTCTTCGGAAACACAAAATCCTCCCATATATTTTCAATTCCTGATATCCTAATCACTAGATAACTCATTGAAGTCATTCCTAGCCAACCAAAACGGATGTGAATTTGTAGCCCTTCATGTCAGCTTTCATTTGGCAACTTGGTTTCCATGTCACTACAACTGTCACACCCTAAAAAAGCTAAATAATTGTTGCTGTCAGTGTCAAAAATCTCTTCGAAAACACAAAATCCTCCTATGTATTTTCAATTCCACCCATCCTAATCACTAGATAACTCATTCCTAGCCAACCAAAATGGATGTGGATTTGTAGCCCTTCATGTCAGCTTTCATTTGGCAACTTGATTTCCATGTTACTACAACTGTCAACCCTCAAAAAGCTAAATAATTATTGCTGTCAGTGTCAAAAATCTCTTCGGAAACACAAAATCCTATGTATTTTCAATTCCACCCATCCTAATCACTAGATAACTCATTCCTAACCGACCAAAATGGATGTGGATGGAGAGCCCTTGATTTAAGCTTTCATTTGGCAACTTGGGTTTCCTTGTTATTACAAATGTCAACCCTATCCTAATCACTAGATAACTCATTCCTAACCGACCAAAATGGATGTGGATGGAGAGCCCTTGATTTAAGCTTTCATTTGGCAACTTGGGTTTCCTTGTTATTACAAATGTCAACCCTATCCTAATTACTAGATAACTCATTCCTAACCAACCTAAATGGATGTGGATGCATAGCCCTTGATGTCACCTTTCACTTGGCATCTTGGTTTCCTTGTTACTACAACTGTCAACCTTCAAAAAGCTAAATAAACGTTGCTGTCTTCAAACAAAAGTCCTTGGCACAGCATCTATTATCTAGTAGAACAGCACACAGATCTAGCTATCACAGAAACTTGAGCTACTCTTCCAAGTTCATCCACAGTTAATGTACTTCCAGAAGTTAAATTTGTGTAATTATAGGGTTTTCTTTGATATACATCCTGCACCCTTAATTGTTACTTGCTTATTTCCGAATTAAGAGTAAGATTATTGAATATACAGGATTACGTATAAGTATCATGAAAAATATCATTATTACAAGTTACTGACTCAATATGAGGTTAAAATAAGGAAATTTCGGAATGCTTATCAAAATCGTTTATCAGTTTGATCTGTTTGATTTCACACACTCAGCTTAGAAACTGTTGTTGAAATCACACTGGCAAGGTTATCAATACAATTTTTCTCACAAATTGTATCATGTGAAATGTTTCTATGGCTAAAATGTATTTACTGGTAATGCATAAACAAAACAAAATATATATACCCAAAAATCTGACAAAAACATCCAAAAACATGCCGCTTTTGGATGAATTGATGTCACACATGCTATTTTATCCACCAGGACGGATCCAATATTCTCCGTGATAGTTTTATTGTGTTCTCTGACCCTCAAAACATGGGGTTAGACACCTTGATTGCATTGCTAAGTATAATATTAGCCAAGATATGGAGAAAATACAATATTTCAATAATGGCCGCACTAATTTGCATGTAAAACATACGTGGGACATTTTTTCAACTTTTTAACAAGGCTTATCATTTTCTACACAATTTTTGCCATCTAGTAGCACTGGTTAAAAGTTTATTTCAGGGGGGTGCACCAGGACCCCCCGCTCCTACTAGACTACACTCACTTCCAAGAGTTTCCAGAATAAAATTTCCTTGGAGGAACAACAGGGGTGTTGTGGCCATAGATTTACTGGGCCCCAGAGGAAACTCAATGGATTTGTTGTGGGCAACTGTTTGTGGTTGAGTTGGAGGTTCACTGGTATCCTGGGAAATTTGTGTTTGTAGCGTTGTTGGTGGGATCTATTTATGTAAGGAAGTTCAAGTTGAACCTTCGTCCTTGGTGAAGCTTGTTGTGGATGAGGGTATCTAGTAATCTTTTGCATATCATTGTGTGCTGGAGCCTTGTTCTACCAGTCCTTTCACCTCAGGGAAGGATATATCCTTGTTTATCTTGAATTTCAAGATCTCCTTTTGTTTGATCCACTCTCGGCATTCCTTGCTGTAAGATGGGTGAGGTGAGGTCCTTTGCAGTTAATGCACTGCGGAGTTGCAGTGCATGGATCGTCCTTTGAATGAGTGTGGTCATTAACTCCACAGTGCCCACACACTTCCTGTTGTCGGCACCACTTAAGTGCGGAGTTGCAGTGCATGGATCGTCCTTTGAATGAGTGTGGTCATTAACTCCACAGTGCCCACACACTTCCTGTTGTCGGCACCACTTAAGTGCGGAGTTGCAGTGCATGGATCGTCCTTTGAATGAGTGTGGTCATTAGCTCCACAGTGCCCACACACTTCCTGTTGTCGGCATCACTTAAGTGGCCGAAATGCTGACATTGATAACAATGTCCTGGGTTGGGTATAAACTGACGGATTTTACACAATTCCTAGGTGACCACACCGAGTATGGAAGTTGGGTCCCTTTAAATGTGAGGATGTATAGGTCTCCTTCTTGTCCTTTCGCCCAATTCTTTTGAACTCAATAACAGTAGTCTCCTCAGAGAACCACTGACCCAATTCCTTGTTACTGCAACTGCCACTCTCTTCTGAGTAGACCACCCCCTTACAACTGTTAAGGGTTCGATGGGGTTCTACCAGAATGTCTCTTGGAGCTTTAAAGATTTGTCTTTGCAGCTGGTGTGTACCAAGAGGGTTCCATCCTGTTGTCTCTTTATACTATCAGGCTTTCCTATCAGGTTAGTGATGGCCTTGTTGATGACAAATGATGACAACTGACTTAGGGTACCTTCAGGAAACGCCATTATGAGAGGCTATAGAGCGAACCAACCAGGCCTGTCAGCCTTGGCCTCGGAACTGGGGCGAATGGAATGATGGAGGGGCTCCACAGACTTGGACACATGAAACAAGCGACCTTAAAAGCTCTGCCATTGCGGACTACTCTAGCAGCGAAGGAACATTTGCCCAAGATGCTGAGAAGACGCCTCTTGGTGATGGAGCGAGAGACAGACCAAGACTTAGCCTCATCTCGAAGGCTAACAAGGCGCTCCTGGGAGATGCGCAGCTGGCTGTTGGGGACATCAATGACGATACCTAGAAATTCAACGACCTGAGAAGGGGGGGGGCGATCTTGGAGGGCTGAACAGTAAAGCCCGCGAGGGGGTAAACCTGCAACATTAAATCAAGATTCAGCTGACACTCGTCCTTCGAACCTGCAACAACCAAGAAATCATCGACATAACAGACTACATTGGAAGTTACTCCAGAGTGAATCATGAATTTGAACAAAGCGTTGGCAAAAATATCAAAGAGAAAGGGGCAGAACGAAGTCCAAAATTGAGAACCTTAGAAAAGTTAAAACAGTGCACCCAAGTGAGTCGGACCAGGACAGGCCTAAGAGATGCTAGTCCTTCGGGTCTACAAAAACATGTTTGTATGCATTCTTGAGGTCAAGCTTAGCCATGAAAATATGAACTTGAGACACAGAGAGACAGCGTCCTCGACCGACGCAGAAGACAAAGTAAAGTCATCAGGATTGATGAGTGAGTTGACAGACCCCTGGTGGGGGAAGGAAAGGTCATGAATGAGACGTATCTTGGAAGAGTCTATTTTGAGAAAGGCCCCTGGGGGGGAGACGATGAAATGAGAATAAGGAGGGGCGTCAAATTGGCTTGGGGTCGGGGCCTCCACATCCGGCGCAGACGTGGTTTCTATGGCACTTGTCTGGCCAGGTACACTTTTTGTACTGGAACCTGAAACAAATCTCGTTCTTGAGATGGGGGGGGGGGGGCGGCTGCTAAGAAAGAGGGACTTATGACAATCAGAAGCAGCATGATCAGTAGATTGGCATTTGCTGCACTTAAGAATTGGCTTGGTGGAATTCGAGTCAAGAGTGATAATAAACGGCTCATGATCCAACCTAGAGAAGTGAAGGGATCGAGCTTGACCTAGACGCTGCCTGTGGCGAAGGTCATATAAAAGGACGTAAGAGGACTTGAATCTCTGACATAAATTGATGAGAATAGAGCGATAGCTTGCCATTTCGAAATAGACTGCTAAGCCATAGAATTTCGTGAGAATCATTTCATAAATGGCCCAGGCTTCAAGCCACTTAAACATAGTAGATATAGCAGGCCCTTTTTCAACTTTTTTTGAAAAGTCCTGCTCCATCATTCTAATATGAGGCCTTTAGGTCTTATAAACCACCTAATACCAAAATTTTGCAAATTTGGTGAAAAAAACCCAGGCCCCTGGGCCATTTTAGAAATTACGTTTTAGACAATAAGAAAAAATGCAAAAATACCCTCTATCTTGAGAACTAAAGCAGCCAGAGACATGACATTGACACCAAAATCTCCGGAATACCCACATTCATATTCATCTTCAATACATTTTAGGGCCTTAAACCCAATACTTTTTGAGTAATTGGCAAAAAACCATATTTTTGCCTTCATTTTCATGAAAATTGTCAGGAAAAATTCAATTAACTGTGTAAATCATCGAAGATAGGTACTTGCTGTGCCTCTGTCTATCTCCAGTATATATTATGTAATATGAGCCTTTATTTTTGTTGTTACTTGTACAAAAATGCTATCAATTAGTTATTGTGAATGAGTATTACATGCATTATTTACATCAAACCACTGCCTCGTTTAACCAAGTCGCTCAAAAAGTAAGAGGAGTTGCATTCTTCCAAAAGTTACAAAAGGATCTGCCCTTACTGTAATTTGTGTCCGATATGCTGCTGAAGCAGCTCTAGCTGTTATCAGAAATTATGTGTGTAAGTGTCTGTAAAATAATTGGTTATTTAAAGGAGGTATGCTTAGTGGATGGTTTACTCAGGGGTCTACCATCATTGGCAATGAAAAAATAACAGTGACACATTTTGGTGACTGGCAATTTGATATGGGACTTGAAAGGGTAACTTAATGCAGCTTGCAGGTGTAACATAGGTCTACATTTTAATTTTCTAATTGAAAATGTTTGAATTATCCCTAATAAATGAATAATGTATATCTCTCCTATGATAGAATTGGCATGCACAATAATATTCTAACTGGTGAATTTCTGCACTGACTCTACAGTCTACACGTATTGTTTAATGCTAATTGCCCACTCTGGTAAGGATATTTTTCATTCAGTATTTAAAGCTTTTGAATTTTATGACAAAACAATGCCAAGAATTGATCAACAGAGAGCTGATTCGCAGTCACGAGCCACTTTTTGGCTGGATTGTTAAATATTTCTTTTGTTGGCAAATTTTTAATTCTCTCTTCTTGTGAACATCTATGATATAATAATTGCTTTATCAATGACAGTCAGTGTCTCATGGCTGAGTGCACCCTTTTTAAAATTACCATTCATTGGGACCCACTTGATCTATAATCAATTATCTTCAGTTGTGCCATCATCATATGTACTCATGCTTTGGATTATCTCATATGAAACAAAGAGTGTTGCTGAATCTTTTGTCAATTTAGTCTCTCTGAATTTATTTGCCTTTGACCCTGTTAAATGACTTTGAGTTTGTAGTCTATGCTAAAATACCTAATGACATTCACTGTATTATCCACCACAGATAACAATTTGTTTTATTCTCATTCATTATCGGTTCATTGGCTTCATATTTCTTGACATTTCTAAGAATCTTAAATAAAACATTTTCTAAATATTTATGGTTGGTCACTCCATTCCTTAGTTTTCACATGGAGAAATTAATGAACCACAAGAACAACTTCCAAAGACTAATAGCATACATCTTTGATTATGTATTGCACTAATTTACCCTTCTCAAGTTCCATCTCATTGTTGCCGGTCCACAAAATGTGCCAATTCTTGTTGTTCGCTGCCGATGGTTGCGGACTCCTGAGTCATGAGTAAACCATCCACTAAGCATACCTCCTTTAAATAACCAATTATTTTACAGACACTTACACACATAATTTCTGATAACAGCTAGAGCTGCTTCAGCAGCATATCGGACACAAATTACAGTAAGGGCAGATCCTTTTGTAACTTTTGGAAGAATGCAACTCCTCTTACTTTTTGAGTGACTTGGTTAACGAGGCAGTGGTTTGATGTAAATAATGCATGTAATACTCATTTACAATAGCTAATTGACAGCATTTTTGTACTAGTAACAACAAAAATAAAGGCTCATATTACATAATGTATACTGGAGATAGACAGAGGCACAGCAGGTACCTATCATCAATGATTTACACAATTAATTGTATTTTTGCTGACGATTTTCGTAAAAATAAAGGTAAAAATATGTTTTTTTGCCAATTACTCAAAAAGTATTGGGTTTAGGGCCCTAAAATGTATTGATGATGAATATAAATGTGGGTATTCCGGAGATTTTGGTGTCAATATCATGTCTCTAGCTGCTTTAGTTCTCAAGATAGAGGGTATTTTTGCATTTTTTCTTATTGTCTAAAATGTAATTTCTAAAATGGCCCAGGGGCCTGGGTTTTTTTCATCAAATCTGCAACATTTTGGTATTAGGTGGTTTATAAGACCTAAAGGCCTCATATTAGAATGATGGAGCAGGACTTTTCAATAAAAGTTGAAAAAGGGCCAGCCCTAATATTATAGCACGTGTGGCTCTAACAGTTTTAATTTGTACATTGCCAAAATCATCAAGATGGGTCCGGGCTGGTAAATGCCCTAAAGGCCAGCGGCACCAATCACTCTGTGGTAGACTGGGCGAATGGAAGCACTGTCATACACACTCACGGGGGGGGGGGGGATCTGTACAAAGGGCTGATTAGGCAACGAGGCTGTCAACGAGTACACAGGCGCCGAAAATCCAGAAAATGTCGGGGCACTTGTGAAGGCCACACTAGAGGCGCAGCTGAAACCAAAGGTAAATCCTGTGGACGATGAGGGCGGGGGAAGCTGATGGAGCTGGAAAGCCCACTGAGTCCGGGGAACAATGGAGCGGGAGCGCGGATGGAGCTTTGTGGGTGAACGTTGAATCTGAGGAATCCATGCCCTCCGAAACCACCCCCGAATTGGAAGCTGCTCGTAGTAGCAGTAGATGGAGCGGTCGTAGCGTTCGCATGGGCAAACAACAAAAGAAGGAGAGGGGTACCCCGGAGACTCGGAGTGGGCCCTCGGCGTCCGTCAGCAGAACAACTTCAAAGCCTGTTGACTGGCCAGCTCACTGCAGTGGAAGACGAGGGGAATCCAGAGCCCCTAACCGCTGCAGTGAGGAAGGTCGCGCCCGATGAATGGAGAGGCTCTCAAGAAATGGAGAAGAATTTCCAGATAGAAGAAGAATTAGAGATGAACCAGCATGATGACATGAAATGAAGTGCTGGGCTGCCTGGCCTCTCGTGCAAGTGAACTGTGCAGTTGAAAAGACGCGGCAGAGGAGAAGATACAAGAGAGGTTATATAGGGGAGGAACAATTTTGACAGCTTGGAAAATCAGGTGAAATTAATAGAGAGAAATTATAAATGGAATCAAGAGAAAGGGAGAGAGACAAAGAGCCAGAGAAGGTGAGAAGACAGGAAAGCTGTGAGAGAAGGAAGAGCAGGAAGAAACGCGAACTGAGCACGTGCCTATACACTCGGAGTATGATCATCCTAGTTCAACGAACCTTAGTTAGACTAAGCTCCCAATAATTGAAGACTTTCTTTCCTCCAATGATCTTTGTATCTTCAACGACGCAACATTCACATATCTTTGTCCCGGTCATGGGGCCTTAGTTTTTAAAAGTGACTCCGCTATCTTCTTAGATTACAATTGGTATGTATGAAGGGATCATTAAACAGGGGCACCCCATGATCTGTTCTACCAATTATCTGTTATGCAGCAGGCGCCCGGCTGGCAGACTGTCAGCTAGGATGTTCCCAGCTGGCAAAGTTGTCAGCTGGAAGTCAATTTTTGGCTTTCAACTGATGAAATTTGCAGTCAGGTAATGAGAAAGCAGTTGAGGTGGCTGGCTGGGAAAAAAGAAGATTTATATCAGCTGGCTGGAGGTGCTGAATGACGCTTGGGCTGGCTGGCAACCCAGCTGGCAGCATAACAGATATTTTCTTCCAGTTGCATAAGAAATTAATCTAAGTGTCACAACAGATGTGCAACCAGGAGCTTACACTGATATGGGCATTATAATATCACACTGTCGTGAGGTGCCCCTGATTAAAATAAGGAAAAATTCTCTTAGAACATTCAACAACAGGCCAACAACGGATAGCTAGAAAGTTTCCTTTTTATAAGAGTTAAATGAAAGAACACCATCAGTTAAATGAAAGATCGAACACCATCGGCCAAAGTATGGAAAATGATTTAAAAAATCCAAGGCAAATCAACATCATCTCAAATCAGCCACCTCATGGTGAAGAATATTCATCACCAGAACATTTACAAATAAGCTTGCTGAAAAGTTCTCTTTCAATTCTTCTTCGGAAAAAAAATCTTCCGAAAAAAAAAAATTTTCCGAAAAAAAAAAAAATTTTCGAAAAAAGAAAATTTACATTAAAAAATTTTTTTTCTGAAAAAAAACTAATTTCCAGAAAAAAAAAATTTTCCCCAAAAAAATTATCATGGAACAAAACAATTGTGGACTTCAGTTTCGGTCAATATCAGGTTTTACGGACCTGACCTAGTGATATTCACCTCGGCCTTCGGCCTCGGTGAATATCACCGGTCAGGTCCGTAAAACCTGATATTGACCTCAACCGAAGTCCATAATTGTATAATATTGACTGATCGGTCAGTAACGTTTTCCATATTGACCTGCAATATGCAGGTGGCTTGTTGGCCAATCAGGAGGCTTGTTACACTGGCGTCTTGGAACAAAACTAATGATGGAATTCTGTACACAGATCTTTGTCCAGTTATAAATGAATACATGAAATCTGGATGCAAGTGATGTGGATTGCTTGCGAGGGAAATAAACTTTGAAGCATACTTTCAAGAATCAAGGAGGTACAAGGTATTAAAACCAGAACCAAATTGTGATCCGCAGATTTCTTATTGGACATTCACAACTAACCCACTCTCATCTTCTACTGGGTAATCTCTCTTCGATATGTGAGAACTGTCAATGTCCACTCACAATGAAACATATTAAGACTGTAGAGACTTTCAATGACAAAGAGACACACTACTCCCAACAAATCTACTTCCAATTTCTTACACACGAACCGGAAAACATAATTACATTTTTGCATCAAACACAGACTTATCACAAAATTTGAGTAAAAAAGACAAAGACACATAAAATTCTAGCCTGCCTTGATGTAGTACCCATACAAGTTGTCCGAAAAATAAAAATTCCAAGAAAATAGCCAAGATGCAAAATGCTACAACTGGTTTACCTTTATGGGATGCAACCCAATTAACTGATTAGGACAAGATCTTCTCAATTTGGACAAGATTCTCTCCATTTGGGGCTCTAGCCTAATGGCAATTTAGTAATTTGCTGTAGGGGAGAGCGGGGCACAGTGAGACAAAGCCTATAGCGTCTAGCTGACTGTTCACAGATCAACCCTGTTTTGTATAGTACAAAAAGTAAGTGTGTGAGACTGTGAGAGTCTGACCTATATCAGGAATGCCTACACAGTATATCGAGAGTGGAATTTCAATATTTTGGTTTTAGCCAGTAAAAGCAAATAATTTTGCTAAATGACTTTTTGTTATAATTCCCAAGAAAAATGGTATAATGCAAATCAATTGCCAGGGATTCAAACCTTGATTATGTGTCTTAGTTTCGTGAGAAGATGGGCCACAATACAGGCATCCGGTCCAAAAATTTTATGAAGAGAGCTGTGTGGGGCACAGTGTGACAGTTGAAGGTGGGACACAGTCAGACATCGCGAAATACACTCAAACGACCTAAATGTAAGGCATAGCTTACAATTCACTATTAAAAACAACATGCCTGCTATAAACTGCAGATTTTAGTGAGTCATATCCAAAGAGAAGCATCAGTAAATTTTGATTAGTATGTAACCGGTGTGGCAGGTTAAATAAGTCGTGCATGTGTCCTGTGCGATGAAGTTTCGAAACATGCTCAAAGAAGGACCTAAAAAATCACCTAGCCAGCTGCTTTTATAGGAGTACAGTAGTCTCTGTAGCAACAATTGATAGAACTGTAACAGGGTTCCCACTCAACCTGGAAAACCTGGAATTTTGGGTTGTGCTTTTCCCGGCCCTGGAAAATGTGATATTTCCATCAAAAACCTGGAAAAAGTCTGGAATTTGGGGTTCTCTTGCCAAAATTAAAACAGACCCAACAAATTGTGGACTTCGACGACTGTCCGGGACGCAAAATCAGTTTGAAAGAATTGCAGGTTTAGACCTTGAAAGTTGGTTTTGGCAGCCTTAAAACCTGGAAAAAACCTTGAATTTGAACTGGGCAAAAGAGTGGGAACCCTGAGAACATTTCCGCAGGTCCTGAGGATCGGCGGTTATGGCAGCAGATGCCATGTCTCACTGTGCCCCGTCCAGTGAGACACTTAACGAGCATGTACGTCACTCAAAATTTCTCCAAACCTGTAAGAGGTAGGAACCTGAAACTACTGGACAAGATACCCAACGTCTATCTATAATGTGGACCTGTTCTCACTGTGTCCCGCTCTCCCCTACATATCTGTAAATAACGCTGCCGGCAGGGATGTAGGGGCCCACTCACTCACTCCACAGGGCCCGAAATGCCTCCAGTCCACTGCTGGGTGCCAAGAAACCTGCCGGCGGTGAGATTCACTGAAATAATGGATGAGACCTGATTTCTGAACTGGAAGCCAGGGGGCCAGTTTGGAGAGTTGATCGGAGTCGAGACAAGGCGCCAGTCTATGGCGACCCCTTGTGTTAAGAAATGAAGAATGTGAACAGCTTGGGAGGAAGAATACACCTGCGGAAGAAGAGCAGACCAGTATGAATGTTGTTTTCCTGTGTTGACTAAGTTTGGTTTTTCAAATTGTCCGGCGATCATAACTATTGGGACACTACTTAATCCATCCTGGCTTGTAGCATGAGAACGTGTAGATTCTGGCCTCCACAGGGCGGTATGCTTCTAGAGCTTATATGGTTTTTTCAATAATATTTTTGATTCTTGCAAATTGCATGAGGTGATAGCTTGTTTCACAACAGTCATATTTTGAGCCTATTTATTATGCTAGGTAATTGAAAGTATTTGAGAAAAGGTCCAAAAATGAAATGTAGAAATAATACTTCACATTTTCGGTACGTCCTGCTTTGTAGCTGAGAGATGTGATAGAGACAGTTCCGAATCATGTCATGAGGTGGAGTGAATTTTTTAAGTTTGGTACGCACAATTAGGTATTGGCTTGAACAGTTTAAGCATTCGCTAAAATTTCAACTTTGTTCTCTCAGAGTATGTCACGTTTTGTAAACGTCCCATTTTTGGACATCACGTATATTACCAGATATGGAAACGCGCTTTGGAGAGTTATTAATTTTGGGAAGTAGACATTGCCACAAGACCAAGCTCTGGTAATAAACTCTAGACTACACTGAGAAGTACATGATGACAAAATCTGGAGCTCTTATACCTGGCCGATTAAATTTTTATGTAAATTTATAACGATACATTGATAATTAAATGTACATAAATTAATGAACTATAACCCAAACTATGTCACTTTCTGCACGGTGTAAATTGATCATATAGGAAGGGTTAACAAAAACAGTATTGCACATAAGTTATTTTTATTTACAAACCAAATGCAACATATAAGACAATGATAAGAGCATTAAATAAATATACAAACATGACATAAAGAAATACTTAAGAACTTGAATTTTTTACACATACAATGTATTTACATGAAATATACAGTAAGGAAGCAAGTGTGGTATATTTAGTACGCAGTTTATTCCAAAGACTTCAGTACGCAGTTTATTCCAAAGTTTGTTCCAAAGACTTCAGGTTGGTCTTTGGTAATCCGGAGCAGGTGACTTCATAAACCCAGACGATTCCTTGGAAATCGAGGAACCATTCAGGCACAGAAACCTTCTCTTTTAAACGCCATCTGCCATTGGCTTCCAGTTCGTCAAAGAGAGGTTGAAGGCGATTGTTGTACTCCTTTACAGTTTCCAAGAATTCTGTGCGAATGCCCAAACTGATGATCCCTCCAGGTCGTACCATTCTGAGCATCTCGGGAATGGACATGCACGGGATGTGACTGGGTCCGAAACCTCCTGCACTGCCGATGGCGTCGTAACAATCTGGAAAAGTGGAAATCGTAGGATTTTTATTTCACCCATTTATGTCACCTTATCAAAAAAGACCTTATCACATTTGTTGAGAATGGTCATGTCCCAGACCAATCAGATGCAAGTAAGTTGCTGAGTATGGTAATTAGAAAACAGAAGAGGCTGGTCTTTAAAACTCTATGACTGCCCAGTTGTTTCCCCTGAGCCAGTGTGTTCTTTTGTTCAGAGATAACTCCTCCCGTGGGAAAGTCTCAAAAGTGACTGAATGCAGGCCATCCAATCAAAATGTGTTGACTTCAAATTTTCCTATGGATTATGAAAATATGTTATTCTTTACAGTCTTGCCGGAGTCTATTTCCCTGAGTGATATATGTTGGACAGACCTGGACTATTTTTCTAGAGCTGCTATCTGACTCCAAGGAATTGTAATCACCAGATCTGTTTTGTGTTTTTGCAGATATGATATGTACAATTATAAAATAACCACTGAGCCAGTCCATGAGAAAAAGGGTTTCTTGGATTAAGAGTAATAAAGTCTGTTTGACTCTGCTGATAATAATAAATGGATGTTCTTGGAACGGCAGCTTAATTTCTTCATGAACATGTTCTGATGAAAGACCGAACTAAGGACCAAATGATCTATGGCACATCTATGGAAAGTGATTGCATTATTTCTCCAAACAAAATGTATTTTGGCGTAATGGTATCTTAGAATTAGAATTAGAATTTTTATTGGCAAACAAAATACAATTACACTATTGTTTTGAAAAAGAAGGTACATGTCATTGTCGTATTTATAAGGTCAAAAAGAAGTAACTTTCGACTGATTTTCTACAACATTCTAGAATGTATGTGCAAAGTTCTACAATGTGACATTTTAAGGAGCGTCTGGTATGTCATAATGACATAATATTTCTGACCTGTGAACAAGTGCAGATCAGATAACAGTGGATTGTTGTTTTTATGTTGCTCTTCAAACAGTATTGAGGAGTAGTGTACTTGTAAAAGTTTAACTTGTTCAAACTGCAATTACCATGAATGGACTACAGGCTCAATCCCGTTAAAAGGGCAAATTCCAGTCTAAAAGAAGTAAAAAAGTGACCATCACGGAAACAGACATTTTTGCTTAATATCTTTTATACATTGTCAAGAGGTACAGTTACTGGAGTATCTTTCACTAATTTTAACTTTTATTTTGCTAATTTCCAATGCAATTTCACAGGTTGAAATGAGAAATGGTAACGTAATTTACACTGTTTGGAACAAATTTACACAAATTTGGACACTTTTTCCCTTCTCAGTGCAAAAATAATCATCCAAAATTCATTGCCATAATAGATTTTAGAGTAAAAGTCAGAAGCATAGTCCTTTCGTTTGACTGTCACCATCAAGCATTTTTAGTCTCCTTACTGGTAATTTCATTAGCACGCGATTCTGGTCATTCACACTTGATAGTGAGAAATGAATGCTAAACAGGGACTTACTAGTATACTACATTTGATATATGATATGTGTGACGTTCCACTGCTTCTAAACCAATCAGATTAACCAAAAATACTATGTATTTTGTGGCCAAGAACCTGAGAATCGCATACTAATGAAATCACCTGTAAATCAAATTAACATTGAAATTATTGGTATGATCATGAAAAATCATCAGCATGATGACTCACGATGTGCCATTTTCACAGTGCAACAGTTCACTCTTTTTCTTTATCAAAGTGGAAGGCTGTAAGACTGCAGAATCACATAATTATTATTTAAACCTCTATGACGCTTATAGTCTTCACTGTGAAAAATGCACTTGGTGACTCATGATAGCTGATGATGTGCATCATCATACATTTTACATGGGAACCATAGAGGCTGTTTGACTAGTCATGATCAAGAGGAGGCGCCATTCAATTTCCCATAACAGATTTTAGAGTAAAATCAGAAGCACAGTCCTTTCGTTTGGCTGTTACATTCAAGCAGTATAGTCTCCTTAAATCGAATTAACATTGAAAGCATTGGGTATGATCATTGATCAATGATCATGACATAATCATCAGTATGATGACTCATGAAGTGCCATTTTCACAGTGCAACAATTCACTCTTTTTGCATAACAAATTTACAGACAAAATCTGATTAATTATAAGAAGGTACATATCCAGTCTTACCATCAGGAATGTCTTTGTTGTCGCCAAGGAGGGCGCAGTGGTAGTTTACGTACAGATCTTTCTTCTTTGCCTTTTCCAGCATTCCTTGGGAGGAGTCGAGGGCATCACAGTTTTGATAGCCCCACACTCTCAACTGTCAAAAGAAAAAAGAAAAAAACGTTCTCTTACTCTATTGTCGTTTATAAGGAAAGAGGAAATTTTAAAGTATCAATCAGTGACATACATGGAGAACAGACGTCAATCATCTTCAAACTGGTCCTGTATGAACGAAGCATTGTGTTAAGACAGGCGACAAAGCATAGTATGAAATGTACGTGTCTTACATAATCAATTTTTTAAATTTTGATGAAGCAATAAGTAGTTTTCAGAAGAGATTTACTTACATGTTCACACATGATTCCCGTTCCAGCTGCCACATCCAGGATTTTAGAGTTGAGCTCTCCCTGCAGGTGTTTGCTCAAGTACTCAGCCACATAGAGGGGCCCCTTGTACCTCTCATGGTTCAACTCCTGATTTAAAAAAATGAAGAAAGTGTAGAATATGTATTCATCAGTAAGTTAACAAGCTTAATTAACTATAAAGTGAACTCCAAAAAAGATTTTCAGAGTGTAATGTAATAACCTGGTTAACAGTCTATTTCGAATATCCAATTGATCAAAAGACTTTACAGTTACGCCCTTGGCAGGTCTGTTCAAAACATGAAATCTTCTCACACTTCTGGGGAGGATATATCGTTGTGGAGTGAATTTTACGTGCTCCTTAGTCATCATTCATCAAGCATTGTATTGTCATCACTGCCAAATACCCATTGCTACTAGGGTAAGGCAGTGGTTTGAGGAGGTTCTGTGCAACTCCTCCGTGCCAAGGCTGGATTTGAGCATTGGACTTCATGCTTACAAGCTGAAAAGCTTATCCAATTGGCCGGGCCATCAGAGCCACAAATATTGAAACAATATTGGTGACTTTTTCCAATTCTATTGATTGAACCGATCTGTCGTATTGTTTGGATAACATTTAGGAATGAAAAAAGGTTTGCAGTCTTATATTTGATATGCAAAAAGTGCGGACCATTTCACTTTGAAGAGTGCGCTTTGTGACTCATGATAGCCGATGATATGTCATTGTCATGCATTTAACATGGGAACCATAGAGTGATGATAGAGGCTGTTTGATTAGTCATGATCAAGAAAAGGCCATTTGATTTGTCACAACTGATTTTAGAGTAAAAATCAGATACATAACCCTTTCATTTGTCTGTCACCAACAAGCAGTATTTGTCTCCTTAAATCAAATTAACATTAAAAGTATTGGGTATGATCATGACAAATCATCAGTATGATGACTAAAAAAGTTCCATTTTCACAGTGCAACAGCCCACTCTTTTTGCATAACAAATTTAAAGACTGTAAAGTCATATGCACCAATGTATCCTAGTTATGCCATTTTTTATAAAGGAAAGGTGGGGCATGTAGCACAGCAAGCCTCACATCCTCCCAAGAATGTAGTCCCATATTTATGGCTATCGTTGGCTTGATTCGTTGCAACTTTTAATCTGAAAATTCCATTAAGATTGAGGTTACAAAAGAAGTAGAGCAACTTTTTTTTCTTCCTGTAAATGATCTGTTCCAGATAAGAATCTGTTGTGACTTAACAATTACTTCATTCGTTCGGTCTTTGTATTGTGACTGTGATTTCTGTTGTGTCATTGTGATCAATATGTTTTTATCTTCTGATTGAAATAGTAACTCAACTGACAGATACGAGTTTAGTCATGTTTCAAATGTTTCTTTTGAGTAGCATACTATTATGTAAGGAGCTCCCAGTCCCTTATCACAGACCGCCTTATTCATCATTCTTTGGTTATAATCGTGACAAGGTGAAATTTTAGAATGACGGTTGATAAGGTATATTTCTAGGAATATAAAGTTAATCAATTTCGTCTACAGACTACACATACACATACAAATAATTGTCATATACACTGAGGCCGAATGTTTGATCAAGAGAAGGCCATTTGATTTGTCATAACTGATTTTAGAGTAAAAATCTGATGCACAAGCCTTTCGTTTGGCTGTCACCAACAAGCTGTAGTAGTCACCTTAAATCAAATTAACATTGAAAGTATTGGGTACGATCATGAAAAATCAATATGATGACTCACGTAGTGCCATTTTTACAGAGCAACAGTCACTATTTTTGCACAACAAATTTACAGACTGTAACAGTTTAAAAGGTTTAGTCATCCCAATGAATGTAGGTGTGATACGTTTTCTTTTGTGTGTAATAATATTTTGGAGTTTAAACAAAACTGAACATATTTTGAAAACAGGTTTTTAGGAAAGTTGCCCTGTTGACTTGGTGCCATGTTTTTCCCCAGTTTTTTTAAAGCTCCATATTTTACTCCTACACATTTGACTGTGAAGGGAGTGGATGAACTTTTTGAGAAAGTCTTTGTAAATAAATTTGATCTTTATCTTTTTTTTCAGTCACAAGAAAAGAAAATGCTGTCACATTTTTAATGGAGGTGTTTACACACCGCCATTTATGTACTTGGTGAGAAAGGGGGGGGGGGGGTAGGAGAGTGGGTAAACTTTAGGCGGGAAATTCAAAATTTGGAGAAGAAAATCTGGAATAACTCTTTTCATATTTCGAATAATATCCGAATTGTTAAAATGCCCACAACTAGTGATGCAGGGGCAGCAGGGCTGTTATTGCAGCCTACTTGTATTGATCTCCAATAATTCTAAGTACTCCTTTTATCAGTTTTTGTTTGGAGTTTTTTTTTTTGGTGTTACAGTCCACCATTTTGAAAATAATGTGTATTGTGTTTGTGTGTATGCAAATGAGCTGTCCACCATTTTGAAAGTTATGTGTATTGGGTTTTGTGTATGCAAATGAGCTGATCTGGGGGACATTTGGACGTGTATTGGTCAGTTTGCTGACTTGGCAATTTATGTTATCATGATACTAGGTCACAGGACATGAGATTTCAACAGTTATATGTAAATTCCTACTAGTTATTTCAATGAAATTTAGGGATGAGTGTATACAGTATTTATGGACCTAAATTAATATACATAGACAGATTGCTAGCTAAATAAATGAATAGTTAAATACCGGTAGATACATGTAGATGGAAAGAGATAGAAAGAGAAGACTGAAGCGTGAAGGATGCCCCACACAGGGTTTTGAACTGATGCAAGTCAAGACCTTCAGCCGAGGTGGCAGCAACTTTAACCACTTGGTTGCCACAATGTCATACTTTCAGTCCAACTCCTGAGGGTCTTTCCTTGCGGCTTTGCCTGGGTTCAAACCTGGGTCAGTCAATTTGGAATATTTTCAGTTTACTCTCAATATTGTTACGTCTCGCTTGTTGTTCAATATCAATTGGTTGACTATAAACCTCTATAAATGTTAACTATTAAGATAAAAAAAAGTCCGAGGTGGTTGTCATTCAGAGGACATGTTAAATCAATGTCTCTTTCGATCATTTTCAAAAAGGGTAAACGTGCAACGTGTCGACGACTCCGGCTGTATCTACCATCTAGCTATCTAGCGACCTATCTGTTTGTCTATCTGTTTTTTTATCTGAAAATACCTGTCTGAATAGTTAGGGCAGTGCAATACAAATGATCTGCTGGATTCAGGGGGTGTGAACTTGGACACCACACCACCTCAATTTTGAACCCCTGGGTTCTTGTTCTTATTATCCATCCAATAATTATGTATCCTTCAAATTTGCTTCACTGACTCAGAACATGATGTCGTGCTGAGGCTGACTGTCGATCATTCTGATGTTTGGCAATTCACAGTTAAACTTCACCTAACTACTAAACTGTAGTAATAAATAATACGATTTTGAAATAATTGTTTTGTTATTGAATACATGATGAGCCTGTGCCGTTTTGATCCGATATATTTGACTGCCAAACGCAAGGATGAAAAACTAGCTTCAGCATGACATCATGCCCTCAACCAATGAAGAAAATTTGAAGGATATATGGTTATTGGATAAATAATAACAATAAACCTCTTGGTACATGGGTTTCTCCACACTACTGAAGCATTTATATGTTTCTCACCTCATCATATTTATCTGCCCAGCTGTCATAGACTTCATTTCTTCCTGAGTCACCATCTACTGCATGAGCTTTGTTGGCATTTTCATGAGCAACCTTCTTGATCACTTTTGTTTCGTGGCCTGTTGTGCTGAAATTAAAAAAAGTTAAAATACTTATATTTTGCAATATACAGCAGATTCCTCTTGAGTAATAGACTTTGTCCTTTTGGGGGGATCTAATAGAATAGTTTTACATGATATATATACATATATACATGTACATACATGACGGTAACTCTTTGTGTGTTGCAAAGTTGTCAACGTTCTATAAATATTCACTATTGTTAAATTGATTCGTACAATAAAAACCTAAAATTTACACTTTGGCACATGATATGGACACCATATCATGATTTTGTGTATCGCATTCAGGGATGACTTTAACATACTGTGAGATGAAAGTGAGTGTGGCTGACTGTGTTTACAATTCCAAAATTACATTTTTATTCTAATTTTACTTACCTTCATTCATTTGGGAATTTAAAACCCCTTGTAGCAATTGCAAGGAGTATAATGTTTTTTTTTTAATCAATTTTTTATTGTCACAAAAAAACACTTGGAAGAACACGCTTTCTACCGCCTCTGCTGCTTCTTTTTACCAATGTGTGGTTAAGTTGCTACTTCTAAAGCTATTATTTTTTAATGTGCCAAATCGACATACAATACATGTATCTGTTACGCAGTAACGACAACTTTTTATTTATTAAATCGGTTTGGTGGGTGTCACTACATAATTGTGGCATTTGAAAAACCTTTTACTCTGAAATTATCAATGAAATCTTAAAGCTCATTGGAGAAGCCAAAAAAATTGCAAACCTTGCAACATGGTTGAATCTCTTGAAAGTGCATAGTTCGTTTTAGTTACAAAGGACAATGGTATATTTATCAGTAGCTTAAAGAAATTGCTGCTTGTGCATTAGTACAATTTGATGATTAAAGCAAAAAATTGTTGCTGCCAACAGATTTCTTTAATTAGTTTGACCCAAGAGTTTTGCTACAAAAGGTGTGTTTGCGGCTAAAAATTGTGTTATGTTTGCTTCAAAGGACATTGACTTGTCCCCATCAAAAATTTAAAATATTCAGAAGATTTTGTGATATGATATCATTCCTATTGCTCCTTATTGTTTAGTGTTAGTTACAGAAAAGTGCCGTTTGGGGTTAAGCCGCATAAAGGGGCTCAAAGAGGATAAACTTGCAGAAGAACGCCTAAGCAGTGCAAAAATGCCTGAATCATGCAAATACTAGACACTTTGTTTAATGAAAAAACTGAATTGTTACAGTGAACTGTTTCGCTTTGACCTTTTGTTAAATATTGATACAATTTTTGTTAAATATTCATACCGTTTTGTTTTTTATATTGGCGCCTTTTTCAAATATTCAGTGTTTTTATGCGTTAATTCTTATGCGTTAATTCTCTCTGCTCGAAAAGTCCAATCAAACAAGAATGTTGAAAAAATTATTTAAATTTTGTTGCCTGTCACCAAAAACAAAAGGAGTCAAATGTTGTAAAACCTTATTACCTGTTCTGTGGAAGTACTGCTGTTGACATTTTCTGAGTTGGTTTTTACTGACCGGATAAGTTGGTCACCAAAGAGAGTGCTGGGCTGACAGGCTGATAGGTGGCTGGTGAGCAATTAAATGATGATGATGATCACCACTTGTCAGTTATTAGCTGGGTGCAGTGAATTGCATCACAGTTGACTTATATACACGTCAGCCAAGATGGCCGAGGAGCATGAAGGAGGGTCGCCTCATGGAGTTTGCCCATGGCAGATCAATCTGTCCTCCTTCAGCACAGGATTGGAGTAGGGAAAAGGAGAGGAGATAATGCCACGAGAAAGACACAAGGAGGCGAAGCTAGTGATAGCCAGTCTAGTTCAACTGGTCCCTACTAAATTAGAGGCTTTATCAGCCATGATCAATGCATTAAGGAGCTTGTTTTGTATGTATTATGCAACAGCTATCACGTGAATTGCACTCAATACCTGGCCAGTCTCTGGTCCAGCATAATGCCACATGCAAACTTTCCATTGGTTAATCCCTCTCAAAACCTCAATTCCAAGAACGAAATTCAAAGAAAACCACCAGAAAATATCTACCAGGGGATTGAAATACTATCAACCAAACTTTTCAGACTCATTTCATTCCAGTTGCATTGCTTATACCTAATAGATAATGTTTTGTGAGTGACATACTCCCTGAGTTAATGAGCAAAATGAGTGGAATTTACCCAAAATGTATGGAAAATTACTGCTACTAGGAATTTAAAGTTAAGTTCTTTAAAAATAGTTCATGCAGAATTTATGACTGCATGACAAGCGATTTGAAGAAGTTTGTCATTTGTTAAATTTTAGTTAATTTATTTGATGTGCGGTTTATTCTTGTAAGGTGATATTTACATTTATGCGCTTTTTATGCATTATATATAGACGAAAAAAATACGAAATAATTTATATTTGTTACTGAATGTCTAGAGTACTCCATGAATTAACATTGCCTATGATTAAAGAAAAACAAAATCCAAATGACTGAATCTTCTGAAAATGCTACAATCGCTTCTGTATCTTACAGATATAGAATTTAATACAAGTTCAAACTTTTCTTTTGCAATAAGCCAACCTGCCTGGACAAAAATGTAAACACTTGTAGAAACCTGTGCATTTCATTCAAGACAAAAATTAATATTACTTTATAAATACGTAGTTTTGTGTGAAACCTCTATGGAAAATTTCCTATTTTTGACACCGGTGCTGATGGGGCATAAAACACAAACTCACTCACTCCTATTTTTGACGGTGTTGTACAGCTGGATTTTAAAACTGCTACCTGGAACTAAATACAGTGCTGCCTGTAAATAAGTGAAACGCATAATATTGTGCCATTGCATCAATGCAAAACATCCTTAACAAAACTGCTTCTGCAACCATGAATTCTCATCCGAGGAAAGGAAAACACATTGGGTCATGAAGGCCGATATGTGAGGGATGTGGGATAATAATGGCAGCCAATTTTCATTGCTGTACTGGGAGTTAAGTATGGGTCAAAGTCTTTGATAAGTAAGTGAAACGCAGGCCCAATGTTAAAACATAGGGAAGGGCGGTTCACTTACTTATCAAAGACTTTGACCCATACCTAACTCCCGAGTACAGCAATGAAAATTGGCTGCCATTATTATCCCACATGCTTCACAATTCGGCCTTCATGACCCAATATGTTTTGTTCTCATTGGATAAGAATTCGCTCTTCCACAAGTAGTTTGGCTGAAGACGTTTAGCATTGATGCAATGGCACAATGTCATGCGTGTCACTTATTTACAAGTGGCACTGTAACACCTGGACAACTCATAACATCACAGTCGACGAAATGTGCCTTGTGAGGTCACATCCCTATCCATTCTATGTGTATGACTCCTGAGCAATATGTGAGATCATATAAACTTTCAGTGCTATCAAGCAAGTCACAAACTGAGTATCAATGATGTCACAAGTTCCTCAATGACAAGACAATGTTCTGTCCATTGAAAAGGATATAGGGCCTGATGTCCATTAGCAGCATAAGTGTGGGGCAAATCCGGCCCCTTTGAAATTCAATGAGATAAACCAAGAAAATATTGCTTCAGAAGGATATTTTATTTGTCAGTCAAGCAAACATTCTGAAGGATATATTAAACCATTTTGAAAGAATCGTTTTGGTCACGTTCTTTGAGAGACTGAAAAATTATATGTGACAAACACAATATTCCATGAAACCTGACAAGATTCCCAAATCCATCTCATTTGAACAACAATCACCATCAACTAATGTTTCAATGGCATAAAAGAGCACCTTACAAAGAATATTTTATGTTCATATGCTTTTAACATCAGAATCAGAGGGGCCACATTTGCCCCACCAACAAGGGCCGGAATTGCCCCGACCATCAGCAAAAGATGAATTTGCCATTTTCTGATTCTGTATTATTGAAATCCCTTGCACAAGCTAAGTTATCGACTAAATGTTGCTTTTCATGACAGTAACTAATGTGTTCCTGTAAAACTCGGTTGTGAAACACCCTGTTTTGAAAGTTTCTATCACACATTGAGATTGCTCAGTGATCAGATGCCTGTCTTCTTTCCTAGTTGTAGTTCAAACGAAAGTATTTTGCTGCATAATCTCTTTTATTCTGTAAGCTCCAAGTATAGTAGCAATGAATTATTAGGAAAATATTGATTGTCAATCAAATTTAGGGCCATGAGAAACATTTTATCCCCAAGGGGCCGGGTTGCCCCGGGGCCGGAATTACCCCACCTTACCCTAATTTCAAGATAGCTCAAAATGTTGCTTCAACAGAGTTTTCGATTTTACAGGGAAGGGCAATGTGGAAAAAATGAACAATGCCACACTAAAGAATTACATGAAAAGCATTGCAAACAACTTCGCAATCCAATGCAGGGACTGTGTACAATACTGTTCCTTGTTCGTGCCATTTAATAACAAATGGATGCAGCCAACTCAGCTTGATTTGATTAACCCGTCAAAATGATCAGAGCTATTTGCAGATTGGGCTGATTTGCAGCCCATTGACAGTTTAAAGCTCTTTGTGAGATCTTGTTACCCTTTTTGACAAAGTTATTCCATGGAATATTAAAGTAAATAAATAGTGCCAATTAATTTTGAACAACTACTTATTTTCATTTATAAGGTCGGTATATAAAAAAATATGTGTAGAAACAAAGTTTGGAAAAAAAAAATCTTTTTATGGAATTTTTTTTGTTTGAAAATTTTTGTTTGGAACATTTATTTTATTTGGAAATGTTTTGTTTTCGAGCAATTTTTTTTTTTTTTGGAAATTTTTGTTTTGAGAAATTTTTTTTTTTGGAAATTTTATTTTTTTCTTTTCGGGGAAATCTTTTTTTTGGAAATTCTGTTTTTCAAACATTTTTTTGCAGTCACGCGTGACAAGAAAAAAATACCAGGATCATATTATGGGATGTCTGAATCACTTCTTTTGATTAAATGTCTGGTTCACTCCTCGCATGTTTGCCATAAGGGACGAGACACCTCACTCCGCTCTGTGAGCTGGTGGCTCTGTCGCATCAGTGTCCTTGTATTTCCTCTTTTTAGCATTGCAGGCTAACCATTCACTAAAAATATAATTGGTGAATTGGGTGTTTGAACTGTCCAAAATGATCATTTCAAAATGAAAATATGGAAGATGATGACACTCACTGCTGCATCACTGAGTACGGTAACGTAAGTCACCTTCTCCTATACTGCAAGTAACCTCAGAACAATTTTTTCTGTAAATGTGGTTTCAAGGCTCTCATTGTACAATTCGTAAGATTATTACTAAAGGAATGCTGAGGGCAACTGCAAAGTGCAGAATTTAACTTAAGAAAGCTGCAATTCGTGGTAAATCAGGAGCAAGAGTATGTTAACGTAAACATGTGCCTTCTCGTTTCTGTCTCCACCAAAATCACATTACTGTACTCCCGGTTAGGCAAATGAAGCTCATTTTTTAGCAAGAAGTGATAAGTTAACAAGAATTATAGGCAGCCAACATCTTCTCTATGACTATTGGTTGTCAAAATAAAAGGATAAACGATGAAAAGATCATGAATAAAAGAAAATATTCCAAGATTATTTATGACAGGAGACGGCGACGTGCGTTACCGTACTGGTGGAGTAGTGACTCTTATGCTAGTGGCCCTGTCTGAATGTCTCAAGCGTCTTAAATTTTTTTAATGTCTAATGGATGTATTTTGCGTAGTTGTTACCATGCACTTCCCCTTGATAACTTCACTTGAGATCAGATCTCAAGTTGTAGTCATATATAGGTCAGGAGGCCTCTGAGAGCTGTAATTTTCCCCCATGCAAGTGTAACTGAGTGTGGGGATTATTGATGAGGTGATCTCATATTGCATAATTGTATTTTTTTTTTTGTCTTTTGCCATAACAGAAAAAAATGCTAAATGTAGTAACTGTGTATATGACTTCTTTATTGTGGCAAAAGCGAAACCTTCCTTGAAATTCAAACGATTTTAATATCGGTCTAATATTGGAAAGTGTGGAACAAAATATGGTAAGGCGTGCAGCTTTACCTTGGCATTCAGGACCAAGACATTAAGTGCCAAGCTGTGTGCATGTATTTTTACGTCAACAAATATTGTTGGTTTATGTTAAATTTACTTCAATGTATTTTTTCTTGTCTGTCTCATGCAAGACAGAGTACACTACACGAACGTCATACAATCATTCCTTTGAACAAACTAAGTTTTTTTTCTGAACATTCTGTTTCAATCACAGGATTTTTTCTAAAAAATTCCTTCAAAAGCTAGTGATAGCATCATAGTTATGTTCAATGAAACATTTTTTAATGGTCAAGTATGGTGCTGTTGCGACATCACAGTAGCAGGAAAAATAAAAGCATCAAACCAGTGAAACCTTTCTTATTCACCCACAGAATGATAAAAAGAAAGAGAAACTGAAATCGGTCAATGAAATAGACAGTTCAAAAGTCTTCATTGAACCTTTCAAAAGACCAGGCAAAGGCCTTATCTTCTCGAAAGAGAGTAAAACATGTTATGACTCTCAGCTAAAGAAGTGGTTTCAGAGACATGGCATTGAACAATTCAGATGTCTGGTGAAATGGATGTGAAATTGTGAATTACTACAACTGACATTTAATGACTACAAAGTTCCCGAGAAAGTACATGCGGTTTTTCAATTGCCAAAGATATGGCCATTTCAGCTTCCAAATTCAGCAGTATACCTGTAGATTGTAGAAGACTGAGGGTCTGTGCCAATTGTGGTGATCGAGATCATACATGTACTCACACGAGAGTTTAACATGCTTCCCCACATTGTGTTAATTGTAGAGGGGAACACCCTGCGTTTAGTCATGAATGTGGAGTTTTCAGGAAACAAAAAAAAATTTAACAACTTACAGATTTTCACCAGAATATCGTTTCCTGAAGCCAAGCACCTTGTAGAAGAAGATCGCCTTTCCCATCCCATGACTTTGGATGATGAAGAAGACATGGACAAAACAAAAGCTTCACCCTGGACCATGCAGTTTTGCATTTTCCCCACAGAGAAGGATTCAACTGAAGAGGAACCTCTTCATGGATGTCTTGCAGAAATCACCTACAAGAGATCAATCAAAGAAGGAAGAAATGATGGACTTTTCGGAACCAGATGCTTGAACATCATCCGGGAAAACAATGCGAATATTCCGAATAAGTCTAACTATCCACTCCAAATACCCTACAGACAAAAACCTTACTCAACTACGCCGTGAAGAAAGAAGCTTTGGCTTCTGAAAATAAGGAAACACCCATACGAACAAAACAAGAAAACCTGACGTTCCACTTGTTTCTTTGCACAGACAAAAGTAAAATTACAAGCACTAGAACAAGACCCTTGATACAAACTAAGTATGTCTCGAAACAGCCCACTCAGATGCTGATGAGAGAGTCATGTAAACACCAACCCACTCTCTCACTGTACCATCAAAAAATTAGAAACTGATTCTATGCAAATGAATGGTATGGATTCTGTGTCGCAATGATTCCGGGAATAAGAAGTATTGAGGTTAGAGAGAGCAAGGTACTTTGATACGAATCCCCTTATATCCAAGTGGAACTTTTTTTTTTTTAGCTTGGAAAATTAAATTTTGCAGCTTGGTACAGTGAGGCATCACCGAATAAGCCAGAAATACAATGTACAGCTGAAAATTTCTTATTAAAAATGAATGCCCGCCATCAACCTCTGATATTATTGATAGCTGCATGAAAAGGGAAGTATGAGAGAGGATTTGTGATTAGTTTAACAGGTGTGGCTGGTCAAATATATATGTTATTCAGTTGAAAATACATTTTATTGATAAGAAAGGTGTGATTTATTCGATGTGTTTACATTGTATTGTTCAGTCCTCACTTTGTACATGTATAATATTTTGGATTCCTTTAAATTAAATAGTTAACAATTAAAGAAAAAGGAAGAAAAAATGTCTTATTATCACACGTAAATTCACACTCGAACTGTGGACATCTTGATGGATTACATAATCTCACATCACGTGTAAGTAAGAATATGGGCCAGTCACACTGCAGAGGCACATGCAGCATGAACAAGATGGTTAAAAAAAGATGTGACAGGTTGTGACTTGAATGATCATAAATTTTACATACATCTTGAAAAATTCTTTAATTGACATTGACTTGCTTCTGATATGACAACTCTGAAATCCAATTTTCTGGAGTTTTGACCAAAAAAACACAACCTATTCATATTGAGCTATATCTATAGCCGAGTTGTGTGTGGTATTTGTGGATTTCCGTTTCTGTTTGTTTGTTTTTTTCGAAGGGAGTGACGCCCCCGCAGGTCTCGGGCCTCCTCGTGGCGGTGGGTGGTAACATTAAGGTGAAGACCTCTATCCTTAGTGGCCAACATGAGACAGTGCGCATGCACGGTGTGCCCCCTACCTTACAGGGGAATATCAATGAATATGTCATTTACCATGATTCCAAACCGGATCGTACGTCAACCGGGTAACCAAGGTGCGCGTCCCTCAGCGGGAAACCAGGCTGAGATCGAAAAGTTAGCGACTGGACTACCAAGATTTCAATGGACAAGTACATCCCCAGATGACTTGATGGACCCTGACTGCCCCTCACACATGACAAAAGATGAACATTGCCTCGTAATAAAAGGTGTTAAGAAATCACTGGACGACCTGTCAGCAATTGCTGTTTATGAAGTTATTGCGGACATTTGCGACAACACTGTAGCAGGAAAAATAAAGCGTCAAACCAACGGAACCTTTCTTATTTACCCTCGGACTGATAAACAAAAACAGAAACTGACATCAGTCAATGAAATAGACGGTACCAAAGTCTCCATAGAACCTTTCACAAGACCAGGCAAAGGCCTTATCTTCTCGAAAGAGAGTAAAACATGCACTGACTCTCAGCTAAAGAAGTGGTTCCAGAAACAAGGCATTGAACAATTCAGACGGATGTCCCAACGAAATGGATACGAATTACTACAACTGACATTCAAGGATGACAAAGTTCCTGAGAAAGTACCTGTTGCTTTTGAAAAGTGCAGAGTTCGCCCTATCCTTCCCCGACCCAGGCGTTGTTTCAATTGCCAAATATATGGCCATTTCGCCAGTACATGTAGAAGACCAACAGCTTGTGCCAATTGTGGTGATCGAGATCATGCCCATGCCAGAGATAAACCGTGCTGCAGACCCCCACATTGTGTTAATTGTGGAGGGGACCACCCTGCGTTTAGCCCTGAATGTGGAGTCTTCAAGAAACAAAGAGAAATTGTACAAGTACAGATTTACACTGGAATATCCTTTACTGAAGCCAAGCGTCTTGTAGAAGAAGATCATCCTCCCCATCCCAGGACTTGGGATGATGAAGAAACCATGGACAAAATTGATGAAGTATCCGATTACCCTCGACCAGTTTTGCATCCATCCCCACAGAGAAGGCTTCAACTGAAGAGGAACCTCTTCATGGATGTCTTGCAGAAATCGCCTCCTCAAGATCAACCAAAGAAGGAACAAACGATGAATTCTGCTGAACCAGTTGCTTGCGCATCACCCAGGAAAACAATCCTAACAGGTCAAACATTCTCTCCAACCCTACGGGCAAAGACATCACTCAACCACGTCAAGAAGAAAGAAGCTTTGGCTTCTGAAGACAAGAAAACACCCAAACCAACAAATCAAGAAAACTCAACAAACCATTTGATTCTTTGCCCAGACAAAACTAAAAAGACAGACACTCCCAACAAAAAAGCCCCCTCTACGTGTCACAAACAAAACATGACAAAACCCTTAGTTTTTATTTTTTAAGTTATCACAACCATTGATACCAACCAAGTATGTCTCTAAATAGCCCAATCAGGTGCTGATGAGACGTAAAACAATAACTCACTCACTCACTCACTTGAAGGGAGTGACCTGCAAAGACGCCTACATCTGCTAAAAACTATTTCTGTTTGTAATGAAGACATATGATGTCGATGTTCCAAGACAATGTCCACATATATACACATGTACATAGACAAAGATATTTTATTCCTTTCTCTTTAACATACTGTTTCAAAGGAATAAAATGTCTTGCGTCTACATACACAATTTTTTTTTCTGATTTAAATGATTGAAAATACTTAAACTGAACAACAGACCCAAGCCTTACATATGTATAGTATTTATAGACGGGACAGAGCCATATTATGGCTAACATGTGAGGAGTGAGTCAGATGGTTCAATCAAAAGATAGATAGATAGATAGATAGATATGGTAAGTGCAGCCCTCTAAGCCCAGTTCTGGGCGCTCACGAGGGTTGATTCAGACATTTCATAATATGATCCTGGTTTTTTTTTCTCGTCACGCGCACCACCAAAAATTTTCCCAAAACAAAAATCTTCGACAAAAAAGTGTTTTCTAAAAAAAAAAAAAAGTTGGAAAAAAAACACACTCCCAGAAAAAAAACAGTTTAAAAAAAAAATCCCAAAATTAAACAAATGTTCGAAAAAAAAAATGTCCAACACTTTTTAAAAAAATCTAAAAATGTACTTTTAGAATATTACCTTTCCGCTCTATTTCCCATTGTCCCAATTTTTTTCTCCAAACTTTTTATTGAACAAACCTGAATACAAAAATGAATTTTGAAAAATAATTTAGATAATTACTATTTAGAATCTTTAATATAAATTTTTTTTTTTAGTGTTCAGACGGTCCTGTCTTCATGCTTTGGCATTTACAATTTACATATTTGTGTTTACAGTGTTTTGACTTGTCGTGAGTATGTGTGTGTTTGTTATTTACGTCTTGTCGTGGGTATGTAATTCAAAGGTACCGTGCTCTGACTAAACCTGCTAACTTCTGGGCAGTAATTGGTCTCTTTTGAGCAAAGCCAATGAGAGAAGTTCTTACATATATCACATTTTGACCTAATTGCCATGATCCTGGTACCTTTCTAATATAGCCCCCGCAGGTCTCGGGCCTCCCCGTGGCGGTGGGTGGTAACACTAAGGTGAAGACCTGTATCCTTAGTGGCCAACACGAGACAGTGCGCAAGCACACGTCTCCCCGACGGGAATGGGGCAACCTGTTTGCCGTGGGTTGCGACCCGTGTCGGAGGATGAAGGGGTCCTGGTAGTTGAGTTGGGTGGGCCTAAGTTGGCCCCTCTCATACAATACACTACTTTGGCCTGGATTTCTCCTAGACGGGAGGCTGGATTGGCCCGGTCCAGTCAATCGGCTTGTCATGTTGTCATTAGGACTTCGGTCCTACTTGGCTATGGCTGATGGGTCAATCAAAGAAGGTTCTGACCAAGTCTACATGCTGGCCATGTTTTTAATATGATTGCAGCTGTATCTCTTACCAAGCCTTCTACGAGTATATCCCCCATGTATCCCTGGACTAGGGTACTGGGCGCAGCCCTACCCATATTAGTCCCCCTTGTTGGGCTCCTTGGTGGGTGGGGAGCATGGGGGATGAACATCACAAATTCCTATGGCATACTCTCTTCCTAATTCACAGTCTCGACTAAAACGGCAGCGGTCATCCTCGGATGACTGTATCGACCCGGAACTTCTAAATCGACAAACGACAACACGAAAGTCGGAGTACCGACACAGGTACATAGTGTTCAAACCAACTAACAGGCTATCTCCCTTCGCCATCTACAAGACCATACTTCAAGAAGTCGGCGAACCTGCAGAGACAACGTTACAGAGAGATGGAACCGTCCTATTTAAGACCAGAAACGACGACCAGACTCGGAAACTCCTTGGGCTGAAAGATGTTGCAGGTACACAGGCAATAATCGAGCCTCATCGGACCTTGAATACTTCCAAGGGAGTGGTTTTCTCCTCCCTTAGCTATTTAGACTCGGACGACGATTTACAAGAATGGTTTGAAACTTTTACTGATGTCATTCATTTTCATAGAATCCCACAGAGGGATAATCGGGAGCTTCTTATCTTGACTTTTTCAGACACGACTCTTCCAGAGAGTGTTAAAGTTATATGGGAGCAATGTAAGGTACGACCTTACATCCCCAATCCAAGAAGATGCTATAAATGTCAACGTTTTGGTCATCTGAGCAAGTGGTGCCGACGACAAGAAGTTTGTGGACATTGTGGATCCGAGGACCACGTTCAATCAAAGGAACAACCTTGCTCAGCCCCTCCTCTTTGTGTCAACTGTAAGGAGGATCATCCGTCTTACAGCAAAACTTGTAGACAGTGGACTAAGGAAAAAGATATCCTCACATTTAAGGCAACCCAAGCGATATCTTTTCCGGAGGCTAGAAGGATCGTGGACCAGCACTCAGCAATTCCCAGCTATGCGGACATGGCAGGATATCGACATCCTCATCAACGTGCGACACCAAGACGAAGACTACAACTTGAAGAACACAGCATCAACAGATCACACCAACAAAACACAGAGAACCCAGAAGACACTAGCAGACACTCGGGAAGAACAAATGAAAAAACCACTCTAAAGACAACAAACACCACAAACCAGTCTACTCCCGGGCGGACCTTGAAGAATCAAACACACCGGCTGGCACCACAACTCCTCCAGATACAGCAATGGAAGAAGAACATCCAAATGAAGCAGACACTGAAGAGGAACAGGAAGGATCAAATGATGGCGGGGACACGACACCCAGCAACGAATCCATGGAAGAAGAACAAGAGGAAGAGGAAGAACATGAAGAGGACCAAGGGGACTCACAGGAAGAAGAAAACGAAGAAGGACAAGAGGAAGAGGGAGAAGATGATCCACGAAACCAAGAACAGCATGGAATGGACAAAAAGGAAACCAAACCTGTGGATGAAGGAAAAGACAGAGCACAATACGATGACAACCAAACAGTCACAATCAAAGAGTATCTTTACTACTTCCTAGATGAAGAACCATCACCTGAAAAGATTGAAAAATTCCGACCGACGTTTGTACGCAACTGGCTAGAACCGGCAGTGAAGCATCTTCAAATGTCTGGCTTTGGCAATGTGTCTCGGAAGCTGACTGAACGAACAAAACAGAAGTTGCACAGCTGGCATGAAGATACACATACAACCAAAAGAGAATTATTCAATTTAGTCACCACCTGCACCTTCACTGACGAGTTCTATGGAATCCTCAGTATTTTGGTCTTACATGACCATTTGTCTGTTGCTATGAAATTGATAAAAAAACAACGGACGACAGACAACATAACACAAAAAAGGAATAACTAAGTAGCAATCTAACAGAACTATACAGACAATTAGTACAAACATGATACAAAAAAAGAATACCTAACTACCAATCAAACAGGACTATAAAGACACTTAGTAAAAACCAAGTATGTCTCTAAATAGCCCAACAAGGTGCTGATGAGACGTAAAGCCCAAACACACACACACACACACACACCTTTCTAATATACTGCAAAAAAGTCAGATTATACTTCACCCGGCTAGGATGTGTGACCGAAACAATTTTTTGGGAACAACTCTTAATGTAATGCATTCATCATACAAGAAATGAAATACATTATATATATATTGATTTTTTGCTTATACAGGCAATTGGCCTTGAAATTGATGTCTAAAATAGCTTTTTGGTTATTAAATGCACTGGTAGGTTTATATTACTCAGTACTCATCTGGTTAAAATAATTTTAAGGCGCTTGTTATTGCTACCAGTTTGGTTGTGAGGTCATGGGTTCGACTCCCACTCCTATAACTCAGTTTGGTCAGAGCCCATGGGCCAAGGTTCCCATGCCATAAAATTCTTCAGTGTTGGTAACCGCCGTATGATGATGAGTGATGAGAAGACTGAGAGTCTAATACATACCCTATTAATTCAGGGATGCCCAGGGTCTTTCAGTTGCCCCAGGACAGAACACTGGATGCAACCTGCCTCCATTTAATGTGCAGTGTTCCCCTTGCCTGTGCCCATGGACGCTGTACTATGGCTGCCCCGAGTTGTATTAGTGTGGATGGCTCACCATGAATTCCGTGCCTGCATTGCAATGCATTACTGATAGTAAATACAATACAATAATTAAGAGATTATGGCGTTGATTTCAGATATCTACATGGAGGGTTTTTTGGCAATAGGAAATAAAGTATAGCTAAACGTGTTCTATAGTCTTTTACCAGGTTCTACAGCAATGATTATCACACTAAATACTTAAAATGTAAATTAAAATAAAATGCAAATTAGTGGTGAAACAGAGGCTGCCACTTGGTTCGCATAAGATTTCGATGTACTGCACTACGGGAACATCAACCTTCATACAATCCTGTCTTATTTTCCACACACAGTAAGAAATTGACTTTTTTCCCCACACTGTAATTTACCATTGCATAAAACTAAGATTTGCCCTTTGAACTTCTTCTAATTTTCATTCACTGCTCTATTTTGTGACCCCTTGAATGTTATTGATGTCCTATGCCATTTGGTTGATTGTGACACTGCCATTTGCCATAAAATGTGTTCTAATCAAGCCTTCTGGTGACTGCTGCAATTCGTTTCTGATTGTTTCAAGTGTCTTGATTATTTAATTAGACTTTTTATTTTTTAGATTATTTGTTAGATTATGTCAATTGATGTAAACTGTTTGGAGTCACTTGCACTGCAACACACTCTCAGTCTGATCAATGTTTCGCTCTTTGAATTTTATCAAATTACTTTAAGTGTTCGATGTCAAAGTTTGAAGAAACCACTTCAGCAAAGCCTTCAGTGAATAAATCAGACACGCCCACAAAGCTGGCCAATGAACAGGCCTTAACACATGTTATGCAAATGAGGTCGATTACGTCTCTACGCGCATTCCCGTAAGACATACAGGTATGATTCACATACCAGTAGATTCGTCTCTCCAAGAGCTTTAAAATGACAGGTCTCATGTCTTTGGGAAGCGAGTACTTTTTACGCAAATCGCCGTTAAACATTTGAAGTGGATAGAAATACTGCTCGCTGATTGGCCATGACGCTGTGACGCAAAATCTTATGATAATATGCGGCCATGGAAAGATTCGTCTAGGGTAGATTCTCTGGGTGGAAGAAACAAAGTAAATACTTCAATTAAACAAATTCTGGAAACTTGATTTTGGAATTTTCTTGCACTGCATTGTTATTGTTATAGGATATAATAGGATATGAAGTACTCAGTGAACGGGTTTATGTGTTTTCACAAAATTGTAAAAAGCGAGCTAATTTTTTTTCTGTTTTCAGATAATATAAATTCTGCACCTCATTATGGACTACATCCTACAGACTTAACAGAATTTTGCACCGTCTTACTAATGTCTCATCCATGCTTCAGCTGAGCAGGCCTGGACTGTGATTATTCAGCCACCCAGCTGAGACATTAGAATTTCTTTTTATCCATATTTTAGACCACACTAAATGTGAACCAATTCCTATGGGTATGCACTTTACTTGAAGGTATAGCACTTTCAAAAAATATATAGGCCCCTACTCAGCAGGCAAGCGACGTAATTAAATACAACATCATTCTGAAGTGGGATTTGATGTTCAAATTCCGTTACAGTAAAGGTGGGTTTGCAAAATAAAAAGAGATGAATTATAACCTTGGGTGGATGTCAAAATCTGCTGTGAATGCAACATCATATTGTAGATACATTCAGATGGGCATCGGACTTAACTATGACATCAGTAGAAGGGCAATCAAAAACCTGGCTGAAGGATTTTTATGCAACATAATTCCTTGGCATCATTGTGAGGTCCCTTTCTGACCTCAGTCTGATGTCAGTAGCAGGTCAGTCAACTGACATCATGCTGACATTGCCTTAAATTGATTTCTGTGTGGGGGGAAACAATAATGTCACAATGGTTTAAATTTAAGTGAAGGTTACGCACAACCTAAAATAACCAAAATACAACAATAGGCGGACATCACAATGGCCGCTGGGTATACTTTTTTTGTAGTTCAAGATGAAGAATATTGCCCTTCAATGTCCCTTACACTGTAAATTTTGAATTTTGAGGTAACTTAATTGATTGACTGAGATGGTTGCACAATTCCTTTGAGCCAAGATGGCTTGTTGTTTGCAAGTTATAACAACATAAAGATTATCATAACTCAAAACAGCAAGCTATCATGGCTCAAACAAATTGTGCAACCGTCTCACTCAATCATTTGAGCTAACTCAGAATTTCAGAATTTACAGTGTGTGGAGCCACAGGCGGAATGATCACAATGGCTTAGCAGTTCTAGAGATAGAGAGGAAGGTGTATGGCTCAAGTGCCGCCTGGTGGAGTGCAAATATAGAAATTGATTAAAATTGCTCAAGGAGCAGACTTTCACAACATTCTTGTTGGTTCTGTGAGATAATAGTCTCTCAGCTACACTTAGAGATGGTTTTCACCCACTACACTGCATTTATACTCACATTAAACCTTGTTTGGCCAATCTTACCTATGTGTGCACCCATATCAGCATACATCACAAGGGAATTCCCTTTGACAGCCAATCAGAATTTAGGAGACCACAGAGCCATCTCTTGATTAAATTGGAACCTCAGTCTGCCCTTTGGTGAGCATACTATAGCCTGTTTCCCAGCCACCACAAAACAGGCCTGGTGGCCATGGGATATCCCAAGAATACTATTTATGGCAACTTCCGCAAATAGGACCGCACACGACGACTGTCATTTTCCCATGGGGGAGCTTGAGCAATACACCTTGGTATAATATAACAGAATAAGGGCAAAGCATGTGAACACTGCCTGTAATGGAGTACAACAGAGAGGTCAAGTGCTCCTTGTCAAAGATAATGTGTACTGCAGCAGTGCAGCTGCAGCGGTTTCAGGAGGGAGCCATGTATACTGGACTAGGAAGTGGACTTGTAGAGATACATTCTCCATGGCAGTACACTCTTAATCTACGTCCAATATTAGGAAGGTGCTGGCGGCTGATGCAGCAGTAGAGGTATATGCATTATGCAAATGATATTTACGAGTCAGGGATATGTGGGCCCTTTTGCCTTGATATATAGCTAAACCACTGCAACAAAATTGTAATGAATAAGGTTCAAACTGCATAAAAGCGACTCGTACTAGAGTGCATGTGAAAGTGCTTTTGCTCAAGTACATTAAAAAAAAGATGTACTCACATCACACCATTAGATGTGGCAAGATATCTTACTCTAATGCATTCTGATGACGTAGGATGCACTCTTGCCCAACTCTGAGTGGGTAATGTAAAATCATGTAAAGATTGATGCTGAGACATTGCCCTTCTTGTAAAGTGAGATTGGTCCTGACAGACTGTGGATTTTTCTACTGATTGAATTCTGCGAAATACAAACTCAGGAGTCGGAATGTAGTATAGACTGCAGATAAGAACAACAATTCCATACATATCTGATATAGGGTAAGTGCAGCCCTCTAAGCCCAGTTCTGGGTGCTCACGAGGGTTGATTGATGAAAAGAGAGAGCGGGAGTCCTCAACATGTTACACATTTACCCCATGTGAGGGATCTTTTACTTGCCCAGCATAACGCCCCCGCAGGTCTCGGGCCTCCTCGTGGCGGTGGGTGGTAACACTAAGGTGAAGACCTCTATCCTTAGTGGCCAACATGAGACAGTGCGCTTGCACGGTGTGTCCCCTACCTTACATGGGAGTATCAATGAATATGTCATTTACCATGTTTCCAAACCGGATCGTACGTCAACCGGGTAACCAAGGTGCGTGTCCCTCAGCGGGAAACCAGGCTGAGATCGAAAAGTTTGCGACTGGACTACCAAGATTTCAATGGACAAGGACATCGTCGGATGACTTGATTGACCCTGACTGCCCCTCACACATGACGAAAGATGAACATTGCCTTGTGATAAAAGGTGTTAAGAAATCACTTGACGACCTCTCAGCAATTGCTGTTTATGAAGTAATTGCGGACATTTGCGACAACACTGTAGCAGGAAAAATAAAGCGTCTAACCAACGGAACGTTTCTTATTTACCCTCAGACTGACAAACAAAAACAGAAACTGACGTCAGTCAATGAAATAGCCGGTACCAAAGTCTCCATAGAACCTTTCAAACGACCAGGCAAAGGCCTTATCTTCTCGAAAGAGAGTAAAACATGCACTGATTCTCAGTTAAAGAAGTGGTTCCAGAAACAAGGCATTGAAAAATTCAGACGTATGTCCCAACGAAATGGATACGAATTACTAGAACTGACATTCAAAGATGACAAAGTTCCTGAGAAAGTACCTGTTGCTTTTAAAAAGTGCAGAGTTTGCCCTCTCTTTCCCCGACCCAGGCGTTGTTTCAATTGCCAAATATATGGCCATTTTGCCAGTACATGTAGAAGACCAACAGCTTGTGCCAATTGTGGTGATCGAGATCATGCCCATGCCAGAGATAAACCGTGCTGCAGACCCCCACATTGTGTTAATTGTGGAGGAGACCACCCTGCGTTTAGCCCTGAATGTGGAGTCTTCAAGAAACAAAGAGAAATTGTGCAAGTTCAGATTTATACAGGAATATCCTTTACTGAAGCCAAGCGCCTTGTAGAAGACAGTCACCCTCCCCATCCCAGGACTTGGGATGATGAAGAAACCATGGACAAAATTAATTACCCACGACCAGTTTGGCATCCATCCCCACAGAGAAGGCCTCAACTGAAGAGGAACCTCTTCATCGATGTCTTGCAGAAATCGCCTGCTCAAGATCAACCAAAGAAGGAACAAATGATGGATTCTGCTGAACCAGTTGCTTGCGCATCACCCAGGAAAACAATCCTAACACGTCAAACATTCTCTCCAAATACCCTATGGACAAAGACATCACTCAACCACGCCAAGAAGAAAGAAGCTTTGGCTTCTGAAGACAAGAAAACACCCAAACCAACAAAACAAGAAAACTCGACAAACCGTTTGATTCTTTGCACAGACAAAAGTAAAAAGACAGGCACTCCCAACAAAAAAGAACCCTCCACATGTCACAAACAGATCATAGCATTTTCAAGACTCGTGACACCAACCAAACTGTATGTCTCTAAATAGCCCACTCAGGTGCTGATGAGACGTAAAACACCAACTCACTCACTCACTCACTTGCCCAGCATAACACTCAGGTGCTGATGAGACGTAAAAAACCAACTCACTCACTCACTCACTTGCCCAGCATAGACACTGATACAAGGGGCCGCCAATTTAACGTCTCATCTGAACGACATCCAGCTCGGATTTTGCTCATGAAGGACGGTGCACTGAAAACTTTGGGTTCCCCACCCGGGGTTCGAACACATGCAAGCAAAGACCTTCAGCGGAGCAGACGGGCACTTAAGCCACTTGGCCACCCAGTTGCTTTGAATGAATTTGTAGCTGTAATTGGCTGCACATTTTCCCGCAACATTCTTTAGGAATTTCATGACAATTGGGCTCTCTTGGAGCACCCTGAAAATTGGACTGTGGACAGAAGTCTCTGATTTATTTATTTTTAACTTGATATCTAAAGAACTGCAGTTTGAGGCACTTTTAGAAAATATGTCGCACAAAATTTGAACCCTTACCTTGAGACCAAAATTTTCTTCTCATTTGAGACATTTTGGACGTTCAGCTGTCGCAAATTTTTTTAAATGAAAAATGCGTTTTTCAAATGATCTTGTGCGGAACAGATTTCATATTATTTAATTTTCTCACTGCGGATTGAATATCTGTGTTAATATATATGAGTTTATGATTAATAATTATGCTTAGAATTAACTCACTGTCCTTCATTTATTAATTTTGTATTGTGATTAATAAACGCTTTTCTACTTAACCCAGTTGTATTTTTTTTTTCTGGTTCAGTCTTTATTTTTATCCTGAGGTGGACGGAAAACAACAGCAAGTAGCTTGACATAAGATAATTCACCAGTTCGATCTGGATCCATCTGAAAGTTATAGGTTGCACCAAGAACAACAAACATATTATGTGTTAATGTGATGTTTATTCAATGAAAATGTTTATCGGATTCTTGGCCTTTCTAATGTAAGGGTGTTTATTAATAAAAGCATTTCATTAAAGAAATTAAGGTATGGGATGTATAATTGTATGTTCTTCAATTTTGCATGTTAAAATTGAGGAGATTTTCACAACAGGCACCAAATTAATATTGAAAAAGGTGGTAACACTCTGTGTAGCGCACAGGTCCTCTGCCAGGAAATACTTGGGGGGGGGGGGGATTTATGTTGTTTTATCATTTTTTCCATTAGTTATGCAGATATAACAATTAAGTTTTTACTAAGATAGAATTATTTAATGTGCTGCCGTCCTGTAATGAGACGAATAATGCATCACTAATCACCTAGTTGGCTGTGAATATCGCGAAGATCCCATGCGCTTGAAGGTACTGGTAAGATAATACAATGTCTACTAAGAGAAGGTGCAACATGTCTCACAGAATTCTCATTTTGTACACTAGCTGCTTCCTGTTTGCATTGCAGCAGGAAGACGTCCTTTCACAGAAAACACATTTCTGATTAGCGTTGCATCTCCTCCTTGGTGAATATCACTGTTTACAGTCAAAAAAATATCAGGGCCTATGATATTGTAAAGAATAGGCCTACCACCCTTCAAGGGCGATATTTTTTAACAATGGTTATGACATCCTCAGCATTTCAGCTGCCCGATGACATCACAAGCCAAACAATGGCCAAAACAATGGGATTGTGACATCATATACATTGTTGCTCCATGGTGACATCACATTTTTGCAATGGCAGAAAATAGTCTCTCTTTAAAACTAAAAATTTGAGGTAAAACCAGGTGATAAAAAAAACAACTACGCATCAGGGCACTTCGTACAATATCACTTGCTGTCGTGTGAATTAATATAATTAATATAATTAATTCACACAAAAGCTCGTGATATTGTTACTCAGTGACCCTGACTTGGGTTGTTTTGTTATTATACATGTATGTATAATTGTATCTGATGATTGTGGCGTATCCATTGTATGGATCTTCACCAAAATCTAATCAGTTCTTCGGTGTGGTAATTTGAAAAATCGTGGTGACTTTCAGTTGAATCTGTTCTGTAGTTTTACCGCAATCATGCTCACAGAAGGACGGGCGGACAGACAGATGGACAGACACATGCGAGTGAAAACATTAGACCCGTCCTTCGGCGGGCCTAACAATTAAATATTGTTACCTTTTTTAACATCAATGTTGAAGTAGACTGTCATATTTATACGTAGTAGGGTGTAGTTTTTGTCATATAAAAATTATAATCAACCAGGGTGCAGTGAGTGTGCAATGGATTGGCCCTCTTGTGGTGTGTGGTGAAAGGAACATAAACAAAAGGTAAGAAAGTAACTCTTTTCAGTACTTTGTATGGGACTGTGATGATGCTGAGGAAAGATTGGATGCCAAGTGGTTAGCTAATGAGGTCAGAAGATAAGGTTGATAGGCTTAGCTGACACATGGGAGTGGAGGTGAGAGAGAAGATGTGCATCAAAGGCCTTGGCACCAGAGGCACATTCCGTTTCTAGGCATCACTAATTATATTCGCGCAGCGAACAAAGCGAAACTTAGCACAAGAAAGGTTTCAAAATTCTGTGCAGTGATGGTCTCAACATCAATGGTCGACAGCAGGAAATTAGGTCAAGTGGGACCAGCTTCTTATCAATGATTTAGTTTCGAATTAACAAAACATGACATTCATATTCAAAAGTGTCTTAAAAATTCAATATTCTCCAGTAATATTCCCTGTATCCATATTTTTTATTGAATAGTTAATTAGAAGCCTTGAAAAGCTAAATTATATTATTAACATGTGATTCATTTCATTTCAAAACAGACAACAAGAAAACGTAACAAAATTAAAGTTATATAATTTTTGTCAACTGATGATTATGTAACAGTGAGCAATTAATCTACATGCAGATCATGTTATCGTTTTTGTTATCACTATTATGTAATATCAACAATCTAGCATAGACTTAAATTTGGCAGTTTTCAGTGTTGTCTTCCTTTTTATTATTTAGCTGATTATCTATCAATTTTATTTATCCTCAATCCTATTTATTTGCTATCCTATGTATGTGTATCTATCTATCTATCTATCTCCGGCAACAACCAAACTACAGTTATTGAAAATTTTACAGGCAACAAACTATTTCAGTTCAAAACCCTAACAGAATCAGAAATTAAGAAATTGATCGAAAATATGCCAGTCAAACACTGTCAACTAGACCCCATCCCTACATGGTTACTGCTGGAGTGCATTGACAAATTCCTTCCATTGATAACTGAAATAGTCAACACATCATTGACTTTAGGGGAGATGCCCCTTGATCTGAAGCATGCACTTGTTAAGCCACTTCTAAAGAAAGGAGGTCTTGATCTCATCAAGAAAAACTACCGACCAGTATCAAACTTGTCCTTCCTTGGAAAGATAATTGAAAGTGCAGTTATTAAACAATACATGGATCACCTTGCTCGCAGCAAACTTGATGATGACAAGCAATCAGCATATAAGCAATTTCATAGTACAGAGACCCTTCTAACAAAGATCCACAATGACACAATGTTGAATATGAGCAAGGGTGAAATTACAATGCTTGTACTGCTAGATCTGTCAGCTGCTTTTGACACAATTGATGCCCCCGCAGGTCTCGGGCCTCCTCGTGGCGGTGGGTGGTAACACTAAGGTGAAGACCTCTATCCTTAGTGGCCAACATGAGACAGTGCGCATGCACGGTGTGTCCCCTACCTTACAGGGGAATATCAATGAATATGTCATTTACCATGATTCCAAACCGGATCGTACGTCAACCGGGTTACCAAGGTGCGCGTCCCTCAGCGGGAAACCAGGCTGAGATCGAAAAATTTGCGACTGGACTACCAAGATTCCCACGGATAAGTACATCCTCGGATGACTTGAATGACCCTGACCGCCCCTCACACATGTCAAAAGATGAAAATTGCCTTGTGATAAATGGACTTGAGAAATCGCTAGTGGACCTATCAGCAATCGCTGTGTACGAAATAGTTGCAGACATTTGTGACAACACCGTAGCAGATAAAATTCAGCGTCAATTCAATGGAACATTTCTCATTCACCCAAAGAATGACACACAAAAAGAGAAACTGACACTTGTCAAAGAAATAGCGCATACACAAGTCTCCATTGAGCCTTTCCAAAAACCAGGCAAAGGCATTATCTTCTCGAAAGAGAGCAAGACATGCTCAGACTCTCAACTGTCGAAGTGGTTCCACAAACATGGCATTACCCAATTCAAACGTTTGTCCCAACGAAATGGCTATGAATCCATAAAACTGACATTCAAAAACAACAATGTACCCAAGAAAGTACCTGTAGCTTTTGAAAAGTGCAGAGTTTGCCCACTCTTTCCCCGACCAAAACGCTGTTTCAATTGCCAATTGTATGGACATATCAGCACAACATGTAGACGGTTCACAACTTGTGCCAATTGTGGTGATCGAGATCACACTCACACGAGAGACAAACCATGCTTCAGGCCCCCGCATTGTGTCAATTGCCGAGGGGACCACCCTGCGTTTAGCCACAACTGTGAAGTCTTCAAGAGAGAAAAAGAAATTGTACAATTTCAGATTGACACAGGATGTTCGTTTCCTGAAGCCAAGCGCATAGTTCAACAGGACATGGACAAAACTGACCAAGACGCAGATTACCCAAGACCAGTTTTACATTCGTCACCACGGAGAAGGATTCAACTTTTTGAGAACCTTTTCAAGGATATGTTTGGGACAACGCCTTCACCAGACCGACCAAAGACGGGAGAAACTGTGAAATATCCTGACTCTGACTTATGCATACCACCCAGTAAAAAGATTCAACAAAGTCAACTATCCTCTCCTTGTGCTCCACGGACAAAACTGTCACTCCAACAACCAAAGAAGAAAGAAACGGCTTCTGAGTACAAGAAACCATCCAAAATAACAAATCGAGACAGCTCAACAGACCAACCATTTCCTTGCACCGACAAGAGAAACATGACAAGCAACAAAAAAACACCTGTCACATCTCACAGACTTAACAAATCAAGAACCTTGACACAAACCAAGTATGTCTCTAAATAGCCCACTCAGGTGCTGATGAGACGTAAAAAACCAACTCACTCACTCACTCACTTGACACAATTGATCATGATATTTTACTGGCGAGAATGAAAAACAGATATGGGGTGTGCAACTCAGCTCTCAACTGGTTTAAGTCATACATTTCAGAAAGATCACAATCTGTCTTGATAAATGACCAAATATCAGATAAGCTTCATCTCAAATTTGGTGTCCCTCAAGGGTCTAAGCTTGGTCCAATCCTATTCAATTCTTACATTGCTCCACTTAGTGAAGTTGCCTCACGAAACCAAATTGAGGATCAGAAATACGCTGATGATGAGCAACTCATTATATCATTTAAGCCAAATTTCTCAGATCAAGAAGTAGCAATTGAGAAAATGGAGAAATGCATTACAGAAATTAGAAAATTTCTCCATGAAAACAAACTGTGCAATAATGGTGACAAAACAGAACTTCTCTTGATTGGCACGCCACACCAACTGAATAAACTCCAGCTTTCATCAATCAAAGTTGATAACGTTTCAATCAAAACAGCAGAGGATGTCAGAAATTTAGGAGTGACCTTGGACAAAAACATGACAATGGAGAAGCAAGTAAACAAAATGTGCCGCAATGCCTACTTTAATCTGCGAAACATTTCCAAACTCCGAAAGTCTATGAACAAAGACATAGTCAAAACTGCAGTAAATGCTTTGGTCACACCCCACCTGGACTATGGTAATGGCCTTTTGTATGGCATATCTCGGCATCTAGTGAACAAACTTCAGGTAGCCCAAAACTCAGCAGTTCGTCTCATAGAGAGGTTAAAACGGCATGACAGTGTGGGACCACACAGAAAGAAACTTCATTGGCTGCCAATTCCTGCCAGAATATAATTCAAAATGATGACCACAATTTGGAAGGCATTGAACAGGCAAGCACCAACATACATTCAGCAACTCATCCAACTTAAACCAAACCTGAGCCATAACCTAAGGAGCAACAGCAAACTTTTATTGACGGAACCAGCTTCAAACAGCAACAATAAATTTGAAGACAGAGCTTTCTCTTTTGCCGCACCAAAACTCTGGAACAAGCTCCCAGGAAGTGTCATGGTTGCAAAGACTCTGGATTCATTCAAGAGAAAACTAAAAACCCACTTGTTTAAAGCATTTTACAAATAACAGCCAACTCGCACAAGCGCTTTTGAGCAGTTTACTGGAAAAGGCACTATATAAATTACTATTATTATTATATTATTATTATTATTATTATCTGTGTAAAATATCCGTCTTTCAATTTCTCTGAAACAGTAACATAACTGCGCGAATTTCATGGCTGTGCCATTTACATATTATAGGATTAAATGGTTGGACGACTAAGTAGTGCATGAAGAAAAAATTATATAAAGTGAAAACTACCTGGTATTTTTAACAAAATAGCACATACAGGAACTGGAGTTTTTATAAATCTAAATACTTCGTTTGTTAATCCAGGCATCCAATGTAGCAATAATCTATTAATCTGTGCATCCTTGATTTAGGCATTCATCATTGTTTTTATCTAAATTGTCATTTAATCTGCCATGGGTAACTTCCTCATAGTTATTATGTTCTTTGATTGAATCGAAGTACATAATCATTTCATATTCGTGTTTTATGACATATCACCATTATCCAAAAAAAGATGATGGTGATAGTAAATTTTCACTTACTCTCACGCAGTGTCGTTAAGGCCCGAGATCAGGCACTCGCAAAAAAAAAATGTTCACTTCCTCTCATGGAGTCGAATTTTGATGTATATAAGCCAAAGTTAACATGTGCATTTTATAGACCAACCTGCATCATGTAACGGGCTCGTTTTCTTTTTAATGTCCCAAAGGCCCGAGGGGTGTCCGGCAAAAAAATATTTTTTTGCTAATTATATTGCTGGGCGGGGGGTCACCTCCTGGGGAAGTACATTGACAATTTTATATTTTGCAAGCCCCGAGGGGGTCACCTTGGCAGGGGGGGGACACACAAAAAATAATTTTTTGCGGGTTATATTCCTAGGCTCAGGGTCATCTTATGGGGAGTTTTTTTTTTACTAGATATATTGCTAGCGGGGTTCACCTCGGAGTGAGGTAATTTCAAATTTTATATTTTACAAGGCCTGAGGGGGTCATCTACAGAGGGGCACTCACAAAAAAAATTCTTCTGGCTAGTTATATTGCTAGGCTGGGGATAACCTTGGACAGTGGTACTTAATTTTACAAGGTCAAAGGGGGTCATTTCTGGGGGGGTACTGGCAAATTTTTTGACCTGAAGGAGGTACTTAAATTTTTTTGCTAGTCATATTACTAGGCTGGGGGTCACGTCAGAGAGGTAGGCTACTCAATAAGAAAAGTTTGCTTACCTGTAACAGCAAGTACACACCTAGCTGGTCATTCTTCAGCTTTTTCAGAAATCCAAGATGGCTGCCAAAATGGCCGCAGTTTGTGGCGGCCATTCTTGATCTGCCGAAAAATATGATCATAAGAGTTTGTGACATTCTCCATTCTATATTTCTCACATAATTAATAAATGCATTTTTAAAAATTGTCTCTTCAGGACGCTTTCAATGAAATGTCATATATATGAAACATGTAAAGCTACACATTTACAGTTAGGTTGTTTGATGGGTGATACTGAGTGGTAATGATATTAATTAAAGGGGTGTGATGAATCAAAACTTTTATAATCAAGTAACTAAAAATTTTCCAAACAGAATATTTTACTTTTCACATCGATACGATTTTTAAACAATATTTTACTTTTCACATCGATACGAAGCTGAAACCTTTTTCTTTCTTACATTCATACCTTTTTCGGTATATTTTGAAAATCTTGCATTTTATTCAGGAGCACATTTTATTCAGGAGCGCTGTGTCCATCTTCTGGAAAAGTTTGCGAACAAAATACGAATTTGAGTAACAGCAGAGCATTCTTGGGGATTTCTACGGCGTAGAAATCCCCAAGAATGAGGTGCTGTTACTCAAATTTTACGCTGGCCTGCAACTGGAAACCGTTATAGTGAGTAGCATGCCTGCCTTGTACACATGAGGACGTGGGTTTGATCCCCACTCAGGCCTTGTCCAGAGGTTATCACTACAATGATTGGTATGATTGCCAAGCAGTATGGTGAGCGCCAGTGAGCAGTTTTATCTCGAATGGGCAATGGGCGCTATATAAAATCATACTATATTATTATAATATAATGCCGCAGCATAGAAGACGGGACATGTAAATACTTGTTTGATTAACAATATTCTTAGGTAAATGCCAAAGCATTTTTTTTTTTTAAATTGTGGAAATGGTTTGTTTTTTTCGAAAATGTTTGTTTTGTTTTGTTTTTTATACATTTTTTTTTCGGGACTTTTTTTCTAATTTTTTATTTTTTTTTCCCCCGAAATTTTTTTTTTTTTTCGAAGAATTTTTTTTTTTTCGAAAATTTATTTTTTGGAAAATTTTTTGTTCGCCTCATAAACAGGCGGTAATATCAAACAGAAGGGAAGAAAGTAGTCACGTTGTAGTCATGCGTGAAGAGAGGCAAATGCCAGGATCATATTATGGTATGTCTGAAAAAATTTTTGATTGAACCATCTGGATCACTCCACTCGCATTATAGCCATAAGGGACGAGACACCTCGCTTCGATCGGTGAGCCGGTGGCTCTATCCCGTCTATTAATATTATGCCTCAATTCCTTCCTGACTCACTTAAAAATCTCAATTTAAAAAGAGTCCATAATTGTAATGATCTACATTGATCTAAAGATTTTTCCCCCTCCACGGTAGCATCTGTCTCCGTGGCAGACCTATAATCCACCCTTGTATGGTGTCTAGGATGTAAGTAAGACTCATAAGAGAATATTATGTCGTTGGCAAGGCCTCAATCATGTGGGAAGGGAAGCAGTTTTCACAATTTCTAAAAGGCATAAACAGATATTTTTACCTGATGTGTGTGATTAGCTTGTGTGGGGCTATAGTGTTTATCTTGGACCATTAGGCAATACAAGGTTGGAAATGATTTACTGCCCTCTATGGGTTATTGATAAAATGTTTCTTGTAGTTTTTCTTGATCAATGCAACTCCCCTGCCTGGGCTCCCTTGAAAACCATATTTTTCTGAAGCTCAAGTTACTATTCTGGGGCACTAATCTCAACATGGCTTAATGCATTGGAAACACCTAGAGCATGATGTAAAAGCCACAATTCAGACTTAAAGTGTGTGGCCATCACGCCATCCGAGTAGTCCGAGCTCTGCTTCTGATCCCAGAAATGCATGTAATACCACCCGAGAGGAATTGTGATCACATGTAACGAGAAACCGATGCGGCAGGGTTATCATGTGCAATAAATATAATCCGTATATGTCCTTTGTAATGAACTTATTATATTTACACAAAAAATTTAATAAAAAACTGACTTAGTCAGCTGTTCTCATTGGAGTATGCTATTTTTCATAGAAACAACAAGAGCAGGTACTGCCTCCACATCCCCCATGCCTAGCACAATCTACATCAACCTCAAAAACAGTGAAGGGAGACCTTAGGGAGCAGGCCTTCCCAAAGTTAACATGAGTGTGTAGTTCCATGAACACCACTAGGTGCACCATTGTGCATACCTGCATGTGGTGACACCTATGAATGGCCTGGGCTTACCAAATTTAGAAATGGTGGCAGTCCCAGGCACACTCACAAGGAGCTACAAGGATGGCTGGGAAGTAAGTTAGTTTCCTACATTTGATGATTTAATTGTAGATTTGGCAAGTTACAGATGATTTCATATTTGTAGACATTGATGAAATAACAAAATATTTTGCAAATTTCTAGTCTGACATAAGAAAATCCTGCCATGTGATTGGTCAAGTTGCCTATTGCGTGTCACTTTTTTCAGCTTGCTTCAAGCAAGTGATGTATTGCGGGAAAAAAGATGTCATAATTTTGACCAATAGTATACTGCGAAGGCCAACTTGGTATTGTGGCAGTTGTTTACACATGTCAAACTACAATCCGCATGAACTCTTTAATTTCTTCATGAACTTTTGTATCTCACACTCCTGTGTACAACAGTTGATTGTTTCAATTGATGTTAAATCTGGGTTGAGGGGAAGACTAGAGTTTTACCTGATTGGGTGCTACATGCTTCAAGAGGGGGGGGGGCAGCACTAATTTTTGCTTTTTGTCCAGAAACTATTTACCTTGCAGGCTAAATAGAATTTATGACTGGGGGGAATGGGAGTTTCGCCCGACGGAGCACCAATTTTTCACACATGTTTCAAGGGGGGTACTTATTACTCGCAACATGATTAAGGGGGGTATGAAATTTTAACAAAAGAAAGGGGACATAATAAAAATCTGCTTGGAATGTATGAAGGTAAAAATAAGCCTGAAACCAAAGGGGGGTATAAATTTTTGACAGAAAGTTCCAACAAAACTCCCAACCTCCCTTCCCCCTTCCCGGAATCATAAATTCTGAATAGTCCCTCAGGACAGGATGGTGGCCCAGTAATGTGGCCAACATTCATAAGAAAATCACAGTGGGAATCAGATCAGGGACCCCGTGATTGGTAGCCCATTGTCCCAACGCCTGAGCTGAGCTGAGCCCCTCCTCTGAGAAAATGTTTTATTTACAATCATACTTGTTTATTTGCTGTATAAACTATAAACAGGCATTACTTGGATCACAGTCACCTGATCCCATTCGTCTGAATGCATAGTAGCCTATTGGATTTGCAGAATGTGTGTACTAAAAATGTGTGAAACACAAACTGAAACTCTCACTTGAAACTGCTAAAGTCAGTCCCTGTTAGGAGATCAATGGCTTAGAATGCCATGGTCACCCATGTAAAACGCTATGTCACTTTTCAGGAGAGAGTGGTGTCATACCTTCTCTCGACCAATGAAAATTGCAAGAAAAATGATGTATTTTCTAACTCAAATGTCTACAAATATGAAATCATCTGTAAAGGAGTTAAAGGAACTTGTGGAAAGTATGAACACTGTGCATGGTGAGGTATTGGAGATTTTTGATGGAAACCATGACATGGATACTGAAACCATATCCTCCATGCCATAGCATGGGGGATAATTATCTCCAAACCTTTTATAGTTAAGAAGCTGGAATTACTCGGAAATATACCCAACTTCATTATTCATAAAGTGGTTCTGAAGCTGGTTTTCTTCTGACTGACAACATTGCATCAAACTTGAAAATATTAAAAAGTGTGTTGCTGTGCCCTTTTCTCCCCTACTTATTATCAATGTTTTTAAAAATTGGGTGCAGTAGCTACCAGATCTATTGAAAACAAGTCAGCTAAAACAAGTTGGCTGTCACCTTCAACAGTACTGATTACTACTGAATGACATGCTCAGACATTTTTGAATCTGTGCTTTTGACTTCAGCTGCAAGTTCGTCCTTTCTTTTGAACCTGTAAATGTTTGCTTCTGGGGTATCTAGCTATGACTTTTAATCCTACTTCCTACTTTAAATCTGATACCTCCAGTTTTATCACAATTTTTCAGCAACTCTAGATAAGAATTGAGAAAACCGACTCTTTCGTATCTGAGCATGATAGGATAAGTGTCTTAATTTATGTTGCCACAACTTGAATTACTTGCTGAGTGCTGTTTTGCTGACACTCTCCTTTTCTGGAAACTACTTATTTTGCATTGTCACAGTTTCTTTTTATCCGGTATTTACACAAGGAGTCCCCCTTTACCCCTGAAGAATAATATTTCTCAATTTTTTGTTGACTAAAATAAATATTGTGACCGTCATCCTCAGTGACAGATGTGGTTCAAAAGACAGCACTTGCACTGTGTCTCCTGCCGCATCTCAGGAAACTCAAGAAGTCATATGCATTAGACATGATGAAAAATGCTTACCAAGAGGTTAATAATTATATATAATCCATGGTATCCTTTAAAAATTTATATCATATATGTGAGTTATTCCAAAAGCAGATAATCTCATTTTCTTCAATATTTAAAAGCAGTGCAGTGTTGTATATGCTGAAATATTAGACAAACAATTGATAGACACTAACATTATTTGCCATTTGGGAGGTAATCACCATATCTATGAACCACCCTGCCTGCCCGGCAGAAGCATAAATATGCAACAAATCTGTACACTGTAAAATTTTAATTTTGAGTCAGCTTAAATGATTGAGTAAGATGGTTGCACAATTCCTTTGAGCTAACATAGCTTGTTGTTATAAGTTATGACAATGGAAAGGTTATCATTTCAAATTTTACAGTGTACTTTGCCAGTTACCATGGATGCCTGCCAATCAGTAGAAGGCCAAAGATACAGGGTGCACGTCTACAGAAAAAAACGGACAGTCTGAACAATTTGATTTGTTTGCAGTTTATTTTGTGCCATGCAAGCATCATTATTCAAACAAAACATGATTTCTATGAACAATGTCATCAGAATAGTCAGATTACCCATTATTCGCACACCTTGCTGCTGTAACTTTCTGCAGAGGAGACCGAAATGATGCGAAAACATGTTTGATGCACTCCACCAACATTTTGCCCCATGCAGACATGATGGAGGCCTTTAATTTTACTGCGAGGGCTGGGATAACTTGCTTGATACTGTCTCCCAATTTGCCCATACCAAGTAATTCACTTTGTGCAGCTTAGGAGACAAGGGGTAGCACTATTGAGTCTTCTTTGCAGTATGAACAGGTGCTCCACCTTGTTGGAATATGATTTTGCCAACAAAAGTGTTTCTTGACTGACGCCATGGCATTACAAATTCTTTCAGAATGTTTTTATAAACATTTGCATTGATTCAAGCGTTCTGATCAATGGCTATTTCAGACGTTTTTGTGATTTTCATGTCATCAGATGACCCCATGACCATGTGTTAGGTCCTGAATTTGAATTATTGGCAGCAGATGTCCCACGACTCACGAATGATTCATTCCTTCTCTTATAAGCACCACATCTGTGGTGCTGGAGGAGGTGGTCCAACTTAAATGCAAATTCCCTTAAAGGTTTTGAATAGAGATGGTAACAACGATGACATGTTTTCTGGCAACAGGGTTTTTGTTTTCACTGTACACACTGGAGAGGAAATACAGTGGGGTGCCAAAGTTTGGGCACCCTTCGAGTGGGGTCACATTTTTTCAAATGTCAGACAAGCCATTTGCAGAATCTTTCCAATGTGAATTGTGTGAGTGAAGGATACCCATGACCTCAATTTTGACCAGAAAGAACAATGGAAATATAAAAACATTTAAAAACATGGGATTTTTTGTTAGATTTTACATGTGCAAAAGTTTGGGCACCCGTACAGATTCTGATCTTGATTTTGGTATAACTCTACATTAAAGCAATATAAAAGCTCTAAAACAAATTGGATAATAATATGAGAATCCCAGGACTTCATTTCTTGTGCATTTTTTATTGTTCTCCCCTACAGAGAGACTCCAAATGTTGCATCTTTGTGGTACCTATGGCATCATGGCACATGTCCAGTTACAGTGAGAGTTTTGAAAATTTCTGGGCCTGGAGACCTGGTTAGCCTCTCCTTGACCTAAAATTAACATTTTGTCTAAAATAGCCAAAACTGTTTAAGATTCCCATCATTTATTTAGGTTAATATCCAGCAAAATTGAAAATATTAGTGTGCGGTTCAACTTTGTGTTGCCAGCCAGTGACTATTTTTGTTGAAACAATTTCAATTTGGGGTTAATTTTGTTTCTATTTAGTCAATTTTGCTATTTTGAAACAATTAAATCTTATATGTCAACCTCATGGACCTCCACTGGTATGACAATGAATGTGGTCGACAGGTGCATCATTCCAACATCAGCATACAGATGTGAAAAGCCAGGCTATTCAAGGCATCACAATTTCATAACTTAATCTGACTGTCTGAGTCATGCTACAGGACCCATCTAGCTATTTGGAAGCATTCTGGATCAGTCATTGTGGTGTTTGAGACAAGGGAGTAAAAAAATGAATTGAAATGGAATCGCTCCAATACACCAGAATGTGATAAACAAGTTTGACTCCCCTAGGGCAAGAATAGGCAGGCCAAAAATTATGGATGACAGCTGCATTAATTCTGAAATTTTCATTTCTACACAAGACAACTTAGAAACAACAGGTTCCAGAAATATTTTAACATGAAAAGTCAAGGTACTCTGACATAGATGCCCAGAAAGTTAAACTTTAGTGGCATTTTATGTATTTTAATGGGATATAGGTCTGAGCTGCTCCAAAATTTAGTCAAAGAATAATCTTATGTTTAGGTGATGAAAAATAAACATGAAAAATCTACTTTTTCAGCTGCTGGACTCAAAATAATTGAAATTTTATTAAATAATCTGACGTACCTTGGGTACCTCCAATCTGCCAAGTTTGGAGTCATTCTGTTAAGGATTAAAATTAAAAATTCACACAAAATGAAGTCCTGGGACACTTACATTGCTATCCAAAGCATTTTAGAGCTTCTATATTGCTACAATATTGAGTTATACAAAAATCAAGATCAGAATCTGCAGGGGTGCCCAAACTTTTGCACATGTAAAATCTAACAAAAATACCCATATTGTTTTACATTTTTATATTTCCATTGTTCTTTGTGGCTAAAATTGAGTCCATGGGTAATTGGGTATCCTTCACTTACACAAGTCGCATTGGAAATATTCTGCCAATGGTTAAAAAAAATGTGACCCCACTCCAAGGGTGCCCAAACTTTCGCACCCCACTGTAAGTCCCAGGATATGAATCATAAAAGTGTGTGAAATGGTTGTCCAATAACGCCACCACACATATTTTTGTCTATTTGACATGGTTAAAGACACATTGCAACCTTATAGAAAATATTGTGTGACATATATATATTTCAGACAGAGGTGGCGGAACGCGTCAAAAAGTGGAGGGGGGGCACCTGGCTCTGGGGCAGTTCGTCTACGGTAATTATCCCACCACACCATGCACAATGCTCATACTTTCCCAACATTCAAAGACCCCCCTAAACTTGTCAAATCTGACCATAAATCAGTAAATATCATAACCATTTCCACATCCCAAATGCTTTTTGCTGTGCTTTTGGTCTGCAGCCATGTTATTTTTAAAAGCAAACTCCACCCCCAGGTGTCTCCACATCCTTACATGTATGCACAATTGTGGCCCTGGTGGAAATATTTGGCATAACTAAATTGGAATTCTGGTGGGTATAGGTAAATGTGTAGGGCATGGGGGATATGGAGGCAGTACACCTGCTCTTGTTTCAAGGAGAAAAATAGCATGCAATGCATGCATCGGGTCCTTGGTATATTTCAACAAGTTGGGCCTCTTCAATATTCTACCAACAATTTATCAAGTTAGGTATAAGAAAGCAGTATATTGTGACTATGCACAAGAGGGCAGCACAGTCCAACTTTTGGTGTGTATACAGAAACCAGTTTTTGTGTGAAGTGCTGACAGCTCAGAAGAAATATGTTTAATAGAAGAAAATTTGAGCACTGATAAACACAATATTGTAGCCAGGGGTGCATAAGCACCATCTTGATCACAAGGGCACATCTGTTGGGGTTGTCATTTTGTCTGTGAAATGTTTTAGTGAGTACAACAACTTTGCCTGAATGAAGCTGACGACAATGGTCTTGGAATGAATTCCAAGGACCCAAAAAGGGAGATTTTATGTATTTTTGGACCCAAAAGTGGGGGGGGGCACGTGCCCCCAGTGCCCCCCCCCCCAGTTCTGCTGCCTCTGATTTCAGACTACATTTCCGATATCGTTTAGGGTATAAAGAGTAGGGGATAATTTCCGTTTTGCAATAAAAAAAAATTACTTTTTTGAAAGAGGGGAAAGGTATATTTTTTTTTATGAAAACCCTCATTTTGTTGTTGTTCTTTTTTTTATTTGACTTGCTGTAAAAGCTTGAGTGACACGAAGTCTTAGTTTGCGTGGGATTCCTTCAGTCTGCAATTATTTTTTTTTTAATATTAGATTTTGTCGAAAACCGCTTCAAAGAAAACTTGGATTGTGTTCTCAAGGCAGCTATCAATAAGATCCCCAAAGTTCAACACACCCATAGCAACTGGAAAATGTCATAAAACAGTATTTTTAGTTTAATGGTTAAGTGGCTTAATCTCCTCTAGAGTTGGTTTTGGAAAGATGACCAGGCCAACATGTGTTTGACAACAGATAAGCGTCTCAAAATATTTACAAACACAGGGTCAAGAGATTTAGCCTTCACGAATAATATTGATGATTCCGCATTATGACCTCAGGGATTTTTGCCCCAGTATTTTTGTTGTTTATATAACTGTGTAATATAATACATTTATATTTTACAAATAGATAAAAGGTTCAAAAACCCCTATGATTATGACGGGAAGACAGTCTCCACAAGAGTGCTCATGCGGCAGTCAAAGCATTGCACTGCAGTCTCTGAGAATTGGTAATGCAAATGACCTGGAAAAAGCATAGATATGAGCCTAAAAAGGCAGATTGAATTTAAAACAAAATTGTTTTCTTTACTACAATGAGAAATTTTATTGTTATTGATTGAATACCATAAATAAGTACTGCATAAACTTTTATTGGACAATAATATATCACGAAGATATATGTCACGTCTGACGAAATTATGCAGCAGCACTAGAATTTTTTGGCTCACAGCATAACACTTTGATATAGAATTAGAGTGGACTGTGGCACTGTGAAAATGGCACTTTGTGACTCATGGTAGCCGATGAAATGTCATCTTCTCTACTTTCAACATGGGAAACATAGAGGCTGTTTGATTAGTCATGATCAAGAGAAAGCCATTTGACTTCTCATAACGGATTTTAGAGTGAAAATCAGATGCATAATCCTTTCGTTTGGCTGTCACCAACAAGTGGGGTAAGTCTCCTTCAATCAAATTAACATTTAAAGTATTGGGTTTGATCATGACAAATCATCAGCATGATGACACACGAAGTGCCATTTTCACAGTGCCACAGTCCACTCTTCTATTCTATATCAAAGTGTCTGGCTGTTATGTTGTATCCCTTTCACTTAATTCTTGGATTTTGCTGAGAAATATTCCATGTAACTTTCATCAAGTTTCATTGAGGCAAAGTTGGGTTTTGCCATATACTCAAGTACTTGTGTGACAAAATTATGTAAAATCAACATATTTTGTGGAAAGGCCTCAAGATAGTTAAATTTACAAATAATCATGCTCCAAACATCCGTGTTTTATCAACTACTCATATCAAGACATTTTTCTTGCTGGTTCAGCCGAACAAAATGTGTTGTCTCCACTTGAATTGCATTTGTTTTGCATACATTTTTCAAATCTCAAAAATAGTTCTGATCCTCTCAAATATGCTTTTAAAAATTACCTTCTTCTATCCATTTAGTTCAGTGAAACTGACAGACAAGTTACGTTGAAATTGCCAAATTATTAATAAGGAGTGCACATCTTAAACGCAATGCTATTCCAATGGCAGGCCTCTGAAATAATTTTTGATCGCTGGCCATTTTAAAGTAAGAGATTTTACCCCAGTTTCCGTTGAATGGGACTAAATAGATTGAACAATAAAGGTAACTACTACAAGCATGTTTTAAAGGAATGGAACCATTTTGAGGTTTTGGGGTGCGTAAATTGGAAAAATATGCAAAACTAACGTTATTCCAATGGAGACACTTAATATGCCCACAGGTCACACTCCAAAAAAAGGGTTATTTAAGGTGACAGTTTTATTTTCTGTGAAAAGTGTATTTTTATATTCATTTGTGAAGCAAGAAGTGGGTTACACTTTGTTGAATTGTCACAAAATGATGTTTTCTTGAGGCATTCACCCAGGTAAGTGAAAATATGAGTTTGAAAACAAACATGACAAAAGAAATATAGATAATTAATCAAAGAGGAACGTGTGTCAACATTTTCAGGAATTTGTTAATTTCTCTCTGTCACTCTGATCTGCCACAGAGTAGAGTCAGGGGGCTTATGGACACCCGAGGCTTAATGGGAGTGTGTCCTGTCTCCCAAATTTAAGACTGTGGGTAGCTCAAAAGTTGTTACTTGATTTATGTCAGGCACATTTTTACAAGTGTCTGTTGCAGAAAAACAAGTTTATTTGTTTTTTGCTATTTTGACTGCCTCCAGAAATTTGCAGCAAATTGCATTTCATTAATTATGGAGTAATTATGGAGGAATTTGCAATGATTGTTCTCAGATAAGCGGCTCTAAGACCAGACGTTGTTAATTTTTTTTTTTTTGTGCCAAAGTGTAATTTTACCTCAATTGAATTATCGAATGTTTTATTGGGAGTGTGAAAACCAGCGACCAAAAGCATCAGATTTCCTTTGTACATAGCATTGTTGAAACTTATCTAGAATGACTTTTGTTTAAGGGTAACATGTTGGAATTTTAAACCACTAATGCGTGGAATGTGTGCAATGTGATCTTACTAAAAAAAGCTATTTCCGTCTTGATTTACTTAGTTCCTCGTACCTAGTAGTGGAAAGGTGTCAGACTCGGTCGGGCATGGCAGTGAGTGTTGCACTAGTAGATTTTTCGAAAAGGGGGGGGGGCGCGGCAATACTTATAACACTAGAGTCTCTAATTTTTTTTTTTTCCGAATAGCAATATGAAGGATTTATCTGACAAAAGGGGGGGGGGGCGCACAAGGTTCTTATCAAGTTGAATCAAAGCACTTAAGTGAATGTTCAGGTGTTTTATTGTTGTCTGTTTGTTGTTGTTGAAACAACAGTTGTTTCAATGAGGTTTATTCACGATTGGCCATATGGTCAAGACAGTGATTCACAGCTTCAGGTGTCATCAACTGCCAGTTCACTTCACAGCTTCAGTGCTTCTTTTGTATTTGACCACTTCTAGTTCAGTTTTGTTTTAGTCATGGAACAATGACAAACACAAAGTTACTGACAATGGGATGATGGGCTTTGAGCTGAACATCTATTGTTTTAATGAAAAACTGAATGATGTATCAGGGGGTGACCATGAGATTTACAGGAGGGGGGCTTGGAGTTTTCCTTGAAGGGAAATTATATTTATTTTGGTAATGTTGACAGAATTTTTTTTATTTCAAGCTCAGTCCATATCCAAAATTTTCATTTTGAAATCAATCAATACCTTGTCAAGAAATACCTGAACCAGAAATATTTATTTTAAGGGTCCAAGGAAGTAAAGTGTTTATTGTTAGATTTCTTTTAAATCCAAACCGGAGTTCATATGAAATGACTTTCTCAATTTCATAATCACAGATGATAATATTTTGTATTCAACTGCACCCTTAGTGAATGCTGGCACTTGGGTATGCCAAAAGATGATCCATATTTCATGTGAGGCAAAATGTGCAGGGATCAAGTTTTGTTATTTTATGCCCTGTATTTTAGAAACAATTAAGTTACCTCATGGCAGGATACCAACCCTACACACTCACGGTGACTCCTCTAGCCGCAAATTCCCTAACCTAAACCCTTTTACCCTCACCGAATCTCAAATTCCCTCATCTTGCCCAGAATTCCAAATTCCATCAACTACCCTCAAGTTCCCTCAACTACCCTGGGCTACCCTCGACTATCTTCGACTTTCCTCTACTGAACTGAACTCTACTTCCTTTGACTAAGCTCAGCTTTCCTCAACTTAACTCAGTACCACACCGCTAAACTCAGCTCACTTCAACTACCTTCAGCTTTACTGAGGGCGTGGGTTCAAATCTCACCCCAGGAACTCACTTTAGTCCGAGCCCATGGGACATTAAATGGAGGCGGGTTGTATCCAGTATTCTATGCTTGGGTAACAGAAAGACCCTGCCTGGGCATCCCTGAATTAATAGGGTATGTGCCAGACTCACAGTCTTCTCATCTCATCATCATACGGTGATCGCCTGCCTCGATATAGCCCACTAAGGTGCTGCAGAGGCGTAAAACACATACAAACAAACAAACAAACAAAAACCTTCAACCAACTACCCTTGGTTATAGTTCCAACATTCAATTTGGTTGTCCAGACAGGAAAATAAGTCCAGGTCCCAGAGGTTAGCCTAAATCTTAAGAAAGAGAGAAAAAAATGCTGTTTTTTTTTAATCAACTCTTTCAGGAGGATAACTATGATTTGGTCCCCATATTTCTTTTGAATGTTGAATATAAGCAAGTTCTAATCATTCAGTTTGGCAATCAGTCAAAGATGAGCTGTTTCAGGGGGGAGGGCCTTGAAATTTTTCCTCAATGGGAAATTATATTTTATTTTGTGGTAACAGCGACATAAATTATTTATTTTTCAAGCATCCAATATCCATTTCCAAATCAAACAACACCCCTTTAATAAATACCCCACCAGAAATAGTTATTTTAAGACTGTCCAGAAAGAGTTTATTCATTTTTTATTGTTTGTTACAAATTAAAAAAAGTTCAGATGAACTGACTCTCTCTTTTCATAATCACAGATCATAATATATAGCTATATATTTTCATTCAGTAGCAACCTGCATGAATGCTCGGACTTGCCAAAAATTACTCATAGTTCATGTGAGGCAAAATTTTCAATGATTAAAATTTAATTTTCTCATTTTATGCCCTGTATGTTAGAAACAATTAAGAGACCTCATGGTAGGATAGGCCTACACCGCCACACACTCACCAATCCACAAATTCCCTAACCTAAAGCCCTCTTATCCTCACCTAGCCTCAAATTCCCTCATCTTACCTTAAATTTCCTCACCTGGCCTCAAATTCTATCAACTATATTCCCTCACTCAACTAAACTCAGCTCAACTCAACTACCCCCAGCTTTACCCTCTGTATCCCCTCAACGACGGTTGGTTACCCCATCATCACAATGGTTACCCTGTTAGACTATTTCGGCACAACACAGAAAAAAAACACCCAAAGAAGGACTCAAAACTTCTAAGGAGGTTATCCACAGAAACCACAGAAAGTTAAAAATTATTTCAAAAGAAATTCAAGCTTTTGATGCACTTTATACCCAGCGTGTCCGAGCTGAATGAACACTTTTGTCAAGCTGAAATTTTATGTTTGTGTGCCCCCTGAGCTTGAAAACAGAGATACGCTTAAGTTTGAGGTTTGGCAATGACAATTGATTTGAGCAATGAGTTAAAAGTGAAATTTTTCTCCTCGCATCCCTGCATCAAGAGTAAATACCAGTTATGCGCAGAATACTTAGCTGTATGAATATTTTTGTCCGCAACTGTATAGATCCATCATTGGTTGTCCAGACAGGATTTCATTTAAAAAAAAAAACAACTCCCAAGCCCCCCCCAACCCTTGATATGAAATGTGCTCCCTGAATGTTGAATAAAAAAAAGTTCTAATCCTTGAGGTTTGGCAATCACACAAATCTGGGCTGTTATTCACGCTGTCTGTTGGTTATATCTTTAAAGTAACCAGGCATGACTGTTCACCAAACTGCTAGTTGTCAAAAATAAAAGAGAGTTTTCAAACAGTGGGCAAATACAATGAAATTGCAATAACTGTGACACAACTCAAAAAGGTGTCTGGCCATACGGTCAATCGTGAATAAACCTCACTGAGTTTCTTTGAAGAAAACCAAAAACAATCACTTAGGCCTAAATCACGCCCAAAAAAAAGCTGATAAAGGAGATTTGAAAACTTCAGGATTTTATGTGTCGCTGTAATTTAGCCATAATGAAAGCTGACAGTAAGTGCATGTGCACTCATTGATTGTTTAACATTGTTGATTATAATGATTTGCTGGCAGCTTAAAGCTGTGCGTATGAGCACAAGTGATCAGAACCTTGTCATGCACAGTGAGCCCGAACCATTTTTGGGGTTAAAAAAATGGCCCAGTATAACCAATGGTGCCATTACGTGGCTTAAGATCAGACGCACAAGCAGATGTAAAGAACAAAAAAATCTGTTGGGAATATTTTGAGATATACATTTTTTTTAATTTCTGACTTATCACACCTAGTATTTAGCATCAAAAGTCATGTGGAAAGTCTTCTTAATGAATCCTATTCTTGCAAAACTTGTTTTAGGGATAGAAAATTTCATTCAAAAGAAATAAAGGTAGTTTCTTTGAAATCGCAAATCCATACAGTTGCATTTATAATAATAATAATGATAATAATAATAATATGGATTTATATAGCGCTAATTTCAGTAAACTGCTCATCAGCACTTTTTCGGATCAAATCAATTGTAGGAATTCTGGAACAAATGGGTTTTTAGATTCTTCTTGAAGATTTCTAGTGTTTGTGCAGTTCTCACTCTATCAGGAAGGTGTGACAAACTCATGAATGCGAAAATTCCAAGTAAAATGCCATTTTTCAAAACAATTGCAAAATGAACATGCTCAATCATTCCAGGGGCATAAATTAGAGATCATACTGCAACATGTTATGTGCGTACATGCTTGACATATCTTTTGAACTTGAATATATATTCTGAACCTGTCAATTAAGAAGTTAAGGGAAAAAAAACATTATTGCGAATTTGTGATAACAAACAGAGGTTAGTTAAATAATAACAAGCTTGACCTGTAATATACTGTTTGACTCCCATCCATTGAATAACAATAGCTTTTTGAATAGATGAACATGCATGCATGGCGCAACTTGATCAGTACAGCACTAAAATAACAAATTTTAGATCTGAAATAACGTTATTAAAGGCTAGGCTATACATGTAATAAGGTCTGTTTGAAGTGCATTGCCTGACATCAAATTCTTTTTACCCAACTAGAAAATACACTTAATTAATGAAATTAGAGTGAAAAAAAACTGATTGAGAACATTTGAATCTAAGGTTCAAAAATGTAAGATTCAAATGTTATACAACCAATTGAGTACTTCTTTTTAATACCAAACTGTGAAATGCAGCCACACAGGCATACATTATACGATCCATAGGTAAGACCATGCATGTCAAAAGAATGATAAAAAGATATGGCTATCCTGGATATATGTGTATAACTCGAAATTTCTAGAAAAAGCTATCAAATAATTAGTTTTAGGTAATTTATTTATCAAGGTATTGTGTCAGATATCGTCTTTTCTTCTCAAAGTCATAGGTAAGGCCAGCAATGTTACATAGTGCTTGTGACATACTAATAAATAAGTATAAATATGTAATTTAAGTTTATCACACACACACACCTCATCAAAATGTGAATTTTCTTAATAATTATGACATTCTGTATTTCAATTTTTATTTAAAAGCCATCAATATATTGCTTTGAAGTTCAATCCCGTGAAATTGTAATTTGCACCCAGTTTTGATGGAATATTCCCATAACAAAGGAATGTGACAAACAAGAAATTGAAATATCTCAAAGAATTCCCAACAGATTTTTTTGCTCTTTACATCTGCTTGTTCGTCTGACCTTAAGCTACGTAATGGCACCTATGGTTATGCTGGGCCATTTTTTTAACCCCAAAGATGGTTCGAGCTCGCTGTGCATGGATAAGAATTTTTTCATGGATATCTTTGGGGCACCGTCTTCACTGGACCAACCAAAAAAGGAAGAAACTATAAAATATCCCGAATCAGTTTCACATACATTACCCAAAAAAGAGATTCAACGAAGTGACACATCCTCTTCTCTTGCCTTACGGACGAAGATGTCACACTGCTCTCACAGTCATCACTAAACCACCCTGAAGAAGAAAGAAGCTTCAGCTTCTGATTGCAAGACACCACCAAAAAACAAGAAAGCTCAACAGATCACTTGTTTCCTCACCTAGACAAGAGAAAAATGACAAACACTGACAACAAAGATGCACCAACCACATGTCAAAAAGTTAACATGTCAAAAGCCTTGACACATATTCCTCGCAGACTTGTCAAGATGCCTTGACGCGAACCAGGTATGTCTCTAAATAGCCCACTCAGGTGCTGACGTAAAATTCAAACACACACACACACACACATCTACAGAACACTATCTAATCTAACTTGATATCTATCTATCTAGCTAGCTAGCTAGCTATCCACATTCTACATACCCACCTACCTGGTAGAGTCAAGGAGGGTAAATCCGTCCACTTTTGGCTATAACTGCGTTTTAAGGAAAATGGTACTAGATACAAAAATTAAAATTATCACATTGGAAGGGACATATTCAGTACTACCACTAGCAGCCAAAAAAGTAAAATATTCAAATAAGTTTTGCTGAAACCATGGCAACAAACATTGAAGGTTAGGGCCTCTAAATCCGTCCAGTTTGCTGCTAAATCCGTCCAGCAAGGATGGTAAATCCGTTCACAGAGTATTATGCAGCATATACCTATCATATCTCGTGATTTTTAAAAGTTTTGCAATATATTAACTGTCACAAAGGATTTTCTGTCAATATTAGAGCATTGGGGTGCTGATTGCACTAAAAATAGAAGAATTAAATAACAGTGGTCAAGTCAACTATCAAGAATTTCAATTGACTGCCTCAACCACAACTTAAAAAACCAACAATCTTATTTCTTTTATCTGTTTTTTTGCCATTTATAAATAATAAAGGTCATAAAAGTATTTTAAAAGACCATTTGAGGTGGGTGGACGGTAAGTTCTTTCCCAATTCCCTTATTTAAAGTGTTTCTTACCTGTTATTTACCCTTTTTATGCCATTTCCAGGTGATTTAAGAGCAATAACTTATTACCTGCCATCTCCACATCGTTTTCTGACTGCAATACACATTGTTTTGACCTCAATTTTCGCTCATTTTACCTTCGTTTTTGCACCTGAAAAGCTTTCCAACTTTTATATTTTCTATTTCCAGCACTAATCTACTTTTCCATACACTTTCCACATCACCTGACAGCACTAGGTAACGTGAATTTTAAGTTTGAACAGGAATTTTGAGTTTGAACACTGCCAATACACATCCAAGAACTCAACCCATTTTACCTTGTTTTTCCATCTGAAAAGTTATCTAATTGTCATATTTTCTATCTTCAGCACTCATTTATTATTTCAGACACTTACCACAACACCAGACAGCATTCGTTTTGGGGAATTAAAATTTATTATTATTTTTTGACTGTTTCAGCTTAACAGGAACATAGTTGCTCTGCAGCAAACCCTCAGCAGCTGACACACTTCAAATTTCACTTTGACCTGTGAAATCTTTCAGTTAGATTGACTTGATCTTGCCTCTCACAGACCTGAGAGACCATTCTTGCTTCTTGATTCTGACACTCTGACAGACCTCAGAGCCTCACTTCTCTCACCTCGTGCCTCTCACAGACCTGAGAGACTCACTACTTCTGCCTCTAAACTCTGACAGACCTCAGAGCCTAACTCTTCTCAACTCTTGCCTCTCACAGACCTGAGAGACTCACTACTTCTGCCTCTAAACTCTGACAGACCTCAGAGCCTAACTCTTCTCAAGTCTTGCCTCTCACAGACCTGAGAGACTCACTACTTCTGCCTCTAAACTCTGACAGACCTCAGAGCCTCACTCTTCTCACCGCTTAACTCTCACAGACCTGAGAGATCCACTTCTTTTGCCTCAAAACTCTGACAGACCTCAGAGCCTAACTCTTCTAAACTCTTGCCTTTCACAGACCTGAGAGACTTGCTAACTCTTACCTGATCTAACTAATTGTTTATCCTCGATTCTAACTTAATCTTTAGATCAGTCACAAATTGATTGTCATCGATTCTTACTTACTCCATCGGTCAGTCACAAATTGATGATCCTCGTTTCTAACTAATTCTCAGTCTACCTGCCTAACAATTTAATTTTTTTGTGTTGCCTGTCCGTAGCACTTGCGAACTGAGCCAACTTGCCTAACATACTTGCCTAACTAACTTGCTTGTGTTGCCTGTACGTAGCACTTGCGAACCAGCCAAACTTGCTTAACAAACTAACTTGCTTGTGTTGCCTGTACGTAGCACTTGCAAACTGAGCCAACTTGCCTGAAAACTTGCCTAACTAACTTGCTTGTGTTGCCTGTACGTAGCACTTGCGAACCAGCCAGATACTTGCTTAACAAACTAACTTGCTTGTGTTGCCTGTACGTAACACTTGCGAACTGAGCCAACTGCCTAACAAACTTGCCTAACTAACTTGCTTGTGTTGCCTGTACGTAGCACTTGCAAACCAGCCAGAAACTTGCTTAACAAACTAACTTGCTTGTGTTGCCTGTACGTAGCACTTGCGAACTGAGCCAACTTGCCTAACAAACTTGCCTAACTAACTTGGTTGTGTTGCCTGTACGTAGCACTTGCGAACCAGCCAAAAACTTGCTTAACAAACTAACTTGCGTGTGTTGTCTGTACGTAGCACTTACGAACAAGCCAGAAACTTGCTTATCAAACTAACGTGCTTGTGTTGCCTGTACGTAGCACTTGCGAACTGAGCCAACTTGCCTGACAAACTTGCTTAACAAACTAACTTGCTTGTGTTGCCTGTACGTAGCACTTGCAAACTGAGCCAACCTGCCTGAAAACTTGCTTAACTTACTGGCTTGTGTTGCCTGTACGTAGCACTTGCGAACCAGCCAGATACTTGCTTAACAAACTAACTTGCTTGTGTTGCCTGTACGTAACACTTGCGAACTGAGCCAACTGCCTAACAAACTTGCCTAACTAACTTGCTTGTGTTGCCTGTACGTAGCACTTGCGAACCAGCCAGAAACTTGCTTAACAAACTAACTTGCTTGTGTTGCCTGTACGTAGCACTTGCGAACTGAGCCAACTTGCCTCACCAACTTGCCTAACAAACTTGCCTAACTAACTTGGTTGTGTTGCCTGTACGTAGCACTTGCGAACCAGCCAAAAACTTGCTTAACAAACTAACTTGCGTGTGTTGTCTGTACGTAGCACTTACGAACAAGCCAGAAACTTGCTTATCAAACTAACGTGCTTGTGTTGCCTGTACGTGGCACTTGCGAACTGAGCCAACTTGCCTGACAAACTTGCTTAAGAAACCACTTGCTTGTGTTGTCTGTTTGTAACACCAGCCAACCAACCAAAAACTCGCTTAACAAACTAACTTGCTTGTGCTGCCTGACAAACTTGCCTATTATATTAACTTGCTTGTACTGCCTGTACGTAGCACTTGTGGATTGAACCAACTTGCCTGACAAGCTGCAGCTTCTTTGAATCTAATCTATTTTTTTGATAAACTAAGTTGCTTGTGTTGCCTATATGCAGCACTCGCACACAGTTGCCCGTGGATGTTGAATACTGACAGCTTTTAAAAGTATGTCCCAACCAATCAAGCTGTACTCTGATGTGGTGCGCTATGGTTTAAAAGATTTGGAAAATCGTCATGGTTCAAGTCAAATGATGAAACAAAAAGTCGGAACAACTACTGATCACAGATATATAACAAACCAAAGAAACAGATTTAATAAGTGTGCAGCAGCAGACGCTCAACTTGGCTCAGAAAATCTGAGGGAGTCCCGCCCACTGAAAGCTTGCATATGGAATGCTCAAAGCATACGGCAAAAAACACAAGTGGTGAAGGATTTCAGAGATGAATTTGATCTTGATGTTTTTCTTTTCACTGAGACCTGGCTGAAAGCAGATGACAGAGTTGAAATTGGTGAACTGGAAAGAAATGGTGAATGTTTTTACTTGGGTTCATCTCGCGAGGGTAGACCTGGAGGTGGAGTAGGATGCATTGTAAAAACAGGCATTCGAGCAGTGAAAAAGGAAAGCACAAAAACAAAAACTTTTGAGCACATGGAAATTCAGTTGCAATTAAATGGAAGAATTGTCACACTTCTTGTGGTATACAGGCCAGAACCCTCAAAGAAGAACAAATACAGTTTATCAGAATTTTTTAATGAATTCACAAACTTCTTATCCCACTATCTGACTTATCACAATGAAACTATAGTAGTCGGAGATTTCAACTTTCACGTGAATAAACCAGATGATGCCAAAGTTTTCCAATTTAACAACATTCTTGAAATGTTTGACCTTGTTCAACATGTATCTTCACCAACACACAAAGATGGAAACACACTTGATTTGGTAATAACCAATAAAACAACAACTCTCAGAGACTGTGCTGTCAGTGACCTATTGTCGGACCATAACTGTATCCTCTTTAACATTGACATTAACAAGGGCAAGAATCCACAGAAAAAGATTGCCTTCCGAAAGACCCGCAGCATAAATATAGTCAAATTCAAGAAAGACATTGAACAGCATCTGTCACAAAAACTACAACACCATAATCGATCAGTCTACTTGAACAGACTTGTGTCACTCTACAAATCAACTGAAAAGATTTTTGACAGACACGCCCCTGTTAAGACTAAACTTGTTACAGTTCGCAAACCTAATCCATTCACAAATCAAGAAATAAAGCCTCTTAAAATGGAAAAGAGAAAGGCAGAAAAATTATGGAGAAGAACTGGTTTAGAAAAAGACTGGAATATCTTCAAAGAAAAACGAAATTCTCTCAATGAAAAGCTTAATCAGCTTAAATCAGATGATCTCAGGTGTAAAATTCAAGCCACAAAGGGAAATTCTAAGGCGATGTTCAAAGTTCTAAATTCTCATCTCAACAGAAAACAAGATCTGCCTCTTCCACATCACACAAATGAAACAGAACTAGCGAATGATTTCAACGACTTCTTTGATGAAAAGATCAAAATCATCAGATCCAAATTAGATTCAGGAACGAAGATCACAACTGATGCCTCTCAAACCAACCTTGGCCACAATTTTCATCAGTTTAAAAGTCTATCAGAACAAGAAGTCAAGAAACTTATCACTGAAATGCCTGTCAAACACTGCCAACTTGATCCTATGCCAACATGGCTACTGCTTGAATGTGTTGATGAATTTCTGCCAGTCATAACCAAAATTGTTAATATGTCATTAACACTTGGAGAAATGCCCCTTGAACTGAAGCACGCACTTGTCAAACCACTCTTAAAGAAAGAAGGTCTTGAATTGATCAAAAAGAATTATCGGCCAGTCTCTAACCTTTCTTTTCTGAGTAAAATCATTGAGAGTGCTGTAATCAAACAGTATGTTGATCATCTCACTCAAAACAATCTTGATGATGAAAAACAATCAGCTTACAAGCAATTTCACAGCACAGAAACCCTCTTAACAAAAATCCATAATGATATTATGCTTAATCTGAGCAATGGGGAGGTGACAATGCTAGTATTGTTTGACTTGTCTGCTGCATTCGACACAATTGATCATGGCATTTTGCTAGAAAGACTGCGTAACAGGTGTGGTGTGCGAAGTGCAGCCTTAAGATGGTTCAAATCTTATATTTCTGAAAGATCACAGTCTGTGATAATAAATGATAAAACGTCAAGCAAACTTCCGCTCAATTATGGAGTTCCTCAAGGTTCCAAACTTGGACCAATCTTATTTAACTCCTATGTTGCCCCAGTTAGTGAAGTAGCACGAAGAAATCAAGTTCACGATCAGAAGTACGCTGATGATGAGCAACTTATCCTGTCATTTAAACCAACCTTTTTGGGTGAAGAACATGCAAAACAGAAAATGGAAAATTGTATTGCCGAAATTAGAAATTTCTTGCATGACAACAAGCTGTGCAATAATGGAGATAAAACTGAACTTCTTCTAATTGGAGCACCAAACCAACTGAAGAAACTGCAAATGACATCTATCAATGTTGACAATGTAGAAATCAAAATTGCCAACCATGTCCGCAATTTGGGAGTGCTCTTTGACAATAATATGACCATGGAGAAGCAGATCAACAGAATGTGTCGTAACGCATATTTCAATTTAAGAAACCTGTCGAAACTCCGAAAAAACCTGGACAAGGAAATAGCTAAAACTGCTGTCAATGCACTTGTTACTCCTCATTTAGACTACGGAAATGGGCTGTTGTATGGCACCGCTACCCGATTGTTAAATAAACTTCAGGTTGCTCAAAACTCAGCAGTGCGATTAATTGAGAGGTTGAAAAAACACGAAAGTGTCAGGCAGAGTAGGAAACAACTGCACTGGTTACCAATCACAGCAAGAATTCAGTTCAAATTGATGACAACTACATGGAAGGCAATGAACAATCAGGCACCACAATACATCCAAGAACTTGTTCAAGTCAAATCTCAACAAGAACATAACCTGAGAAGCAACCACAAACTGCTGTTAGCAGAACCTGCTCCATGCAACAAAAATAAGTTTGAAGATCGAGCATTTTCCTATGCTGCACCAAAGCTCTGGAACACTTTGCCTGAAAAAGTGAGGACTGCACAAACATTAGAAAGTTTCAAGAAGAATCTGAAAACTCATTTGTTCCAGAATTCCTACAGTTGATTTGATCTGAAAAAGCGCTGATGAGCAGTTTACTGAAATTAGCGCTATATAAATCCATATTATTATTAAACTTCACCTACACATAGGTGAAGTTTCTTGTAATCGGTAGAATTTATTATTTATTATTTATTCAAACTCATCGGCGAGTTTTCAAAAAATTCATGTACATAGCCTACAATAATCTAAGAACGCGTTTTTTTTATATTTGACCTTGACCTATTTTTCAAGGTCACAGAGCCTTTTAAAGTCGGATTTTGCAATATTTGAAATGCATGTACCTCATCTGGTTATTACCGGTTTTCATTTTCCTGCACATGGAAAGGTCCCAGACACTTTCTTCACAGTTTGACCTACTTTCATGAAAGTAGGTCAAGGTCACATTGTACAAAGTCCATTTTTATGGTTTGAGGTCTATCGCGGGATCTCAGAATCCGTAAGTCGTAGAGTCATACCGATGGTGCCAAAACGTGCTCAAAGTCACGGGACATCTGCACGACCCTTTATTTTTCATCGTCAGTACCGGTTCTTGAGTTACGTAACTTTAAAGTCATACCGCTTCACCAAAGCCGGTGACCTTGAGAATTTTACCTTGAAATATCGATGATAGCTCATAACATGTCATAGTAAACCCCCCCAAACATACACCTAATAAGCCCATAATGACCTTTAAATTTGACCTTGACCTCATTTTTCAGGGTCAATCGACCCGAAAAGTTTGAAAAGTTGCCACTCAACAATTTTTTTTACCATGTGTTTTTTAAGATATCAGCGTGATTCACAGGTGACAGATGAACATTGGCCTGTTTATTCATAATATCTAATAATTTTTTTAGTACCTCCTTCGCCGGATTTATGAAAATTTTTTTAATATTGCTAACCGACAAGGGTTAAAAAATGACACATTTCCGCGTTTTTGACAAGGAAATATTGATTGTACAGGGTTACAATGCATGGCTGACACCCCTTTTTCATACAATGCCATTATGAAAATCATATTTATTTTGACCTAGAAAATGTTTTTCAAGGTCAAACTCGAGGTCAAACATGTCAAAAAATTTTACATTTTTGACATTTCATATTTTTTAACAAAGAAAGAGTCTAGATATTGTTACAAAAATGGTAGAAAAACTTGCTACAATACTCTAGAGGCTTCTTGTAAATTTACAAGGTCCTCGGATTGACCTATGTTGCACAGTAAAGGTTAAAAGGTCAAAAAACGAGCGAAAAATTTATGATTTTTTTTCACATTTCTCAAAGATGGCCTCATTTCAAACGGCCGCAGCTCCGGTCCTAATTAAGATAGAGAGAATCTGAAAACAGATTTGGAAAGCCCATATTTTCCTCTAGTTTTCATTTTCTGAACATTTTGTCGTAGCTCCGCCGGTTAAAAAGATCGCCTGACCATGAAAATTTCATGTTTTTTGTCGAATTTTCACGATAGATCATCATATTGACAAGGAAGGAATCATCCTTTTTTTATCAACCTGCCTGGACCTATTTGTAACATCTGTTTACACAATCCTGGCAAATTATGTATGTTTTCATTGAACCATTTTGGTTATACAGTGATTTTAAGTTAAAAACTACATTTTTTCAGGTATTTCTACAGTTCATATTCCTGAATTGTACCATAGTTTCAATCTGTGTTACTCCGGTTCTAATTAAGATACAGAGAATCTGTTAACAGATTTTAAAAGGCCAAATTCTCCTCTAGTTTTCATTTCTGAACATTTTGTCGTAGCTATGACGGTTTAAAAGATCGCCGGATTCCGAAAATTTCATGTTTTTCCCTGCAGAGCCAGCGAATACACAACACACACAGTCCTCTCCTCTAATATAATCTCATATCTTTTTATTCTATTCTCTTCTAAATTAATATCTACATAGATCTATCTATCTGTGTATCAGTGTACCTATGTATAATGTATATATGTATATACTGTATCATTTTATATGTATCTGATGTCAATTCATTATGTGTGTCTGTTTATCAATGTATCTTTGTATTTATGGACCTATCTATGTATCTATCTATATGTATATCAATCTCTTTATCTGTAAGTTGATTTGCCTGTAAATGCACATAGCTATCAATGTGTTTATCCAGTGGAGTTAAGCTAATTTACCAGACATTTTGGAGGGGGGCATGGCACAGCAGGGCAGCCTCGCAAGGCAGCCAGTGGGTGGCACTGGCCAGTCAAGTCTGGTCAGCCAAATGTGCGTATTGCACCCTGCCTACTCCTCCCCCTCCTGAATTTACACGGCAATAGGCCTAAAACATACAGTGTATTGCTGCATCAGGCCTATATCAAAGTTAACCTCAATAGAACTCATTCCTTCCTTCTCCTTGCTTCCGCCTTCTTGCTTCCTTCACCTCGTTTCCTTCTTCTTGCTTCATTCTCCTGGCTTTTTTCTCCTTGCTTTGTTCTCCTGTCTTTACCTTCTCCTCCTTCCTTCTTCTCATTCCTTTCTTCTTTAATTTTCCTTCCTTCCCTTTCCTTTTCTCTCTTGTATTCCTTTTTCTTCCTTCCTTCTTCCTTCCTTCTTCCTTCCTTTTTCCTTCCTTCTTCCTTTCTTCTTGTACCCAAATATGATGTACAATGTACATTAATGGTTCGGAGTGATTCACTTCAATCAGATTGCACTAATATCTAAATGTTTACATTTTCCAAATTGTTCAGTTCTTGTTGAATAGGCTATTAATTACTCCAAAGCTAAAATCTCATCACTGAGAGATGCACATTTTGCAGGGCTTCAACTCAAGGAGGGGGGGGTGGAAGGGTCATTTGGGACAACACTTGCCCAGGAGGGATGTTTGCCAAATCCACTACCCCCAGTCAGTCTGCTTCATTGGACTGGGAGGGAGGGTGGCAACAAGAAAGGATGTCAATTGCCGAGAGTTTGAGAATCAGAAACCAGGGGTACAGTGGCTTGTCTGCTGATAAATGTATTTCTTAAAGATAAAACTACAAGACATTAATATATACTAGGCCTGATATAAGCTTCAAAGGTTTTATTAACAGACATTTTTGCAACAAATAGATAGATAGATAGATACATACATAAATAGATACATAGATACATAGATACATGTATAGACAGAAAAAGAGAGACATATTAGCAATATGAGCATTATACCAGTTGTATTGTGGAAGGGGTAAAACTGGCACCCCTTTTCCAGATGGTTCCTTTTAAAGGCAATCAAGGAGGCTAGCTCAGGAGCTGGTTGACAGTTGATAAATGGCTGAGGCTGAGCACATGACTTCTTAAACAGCGGCTGGAGCACTCAGACCCAATATGCAACATGGAATATACAGTAGCTACTTGTAGCTATACTACTGCCTATTAAGAGTTCATGGTCAATGAAATCACACCAGGGGGTCACGAATCCACACGAAAACGAGACGAAACTAGGTAAATCAATCAGTGACAATCAGTACACAGGCAAGTGTTCTGTGAGTTGGACTGTACTGGTTCATGTACTGGTTCATGTACTGGTTCATGTGCTGGTTCATGTACTGGTTCATGTACTGGTTCATGTACTGGTTCATTTACTGGTTCATTTACTGGTTCATATACTGGTTCATGTACTGGTTCATGTACTGGTTCATGTGTGGATCATGCACTGGTTCATGTACTGGTTTATGTACTCGTTTATGTACTCGTTTTTCTGTGCATGCTTGCACGCACTTAATGTACAGGAAACATTCTTGTATTCTTGTCTGTATGCATGTTACATAATTATGTATGATTCCTGTGTACTTTTCCATGTACCTTTTACTTGCTCATCTACTTGTGTCTGTTCGAGTTACTGGTACCACAGTAGGTGAAGTTTTGTTACCGCTCGCGGTTACGTCTACTAGTTATTATTATTATTGTTTACTTCACAACAATTAAAAATTATTAGAATAACTGGATGATCCCTCCAATGAAACACCGTATGCTCCCTAGATTGAGTTGCAGTCTTGTAGAATTCGGCATGAATTGGAATCATGGGATGGGGGGGGGGGGTTAGATTGAAAGTGAGTCCACTGGGACACCTCATAATGATAGGCCTACATAGTATCCAGCTATTCATTCTATTTTGACAAACAGACTGTAGCCAATGGTATGAGGCAGTTATAAGTTTAAATCTTAGCAGACGACCAATGACAGTTAAACAGTTATTTGTTTCATTTATGCCAAATGTGGCGCCATCTATACCTGCACCTCTACACAGACTTTAATAAAGTCACTACCTTTTATCTAAATTATAAGCGAAACATCAAATTTTATCATGCTACATGGGGGATACATACCAGATACACAACTTCAAATCATCACTTTGAGTTTTTAGACATATTTGAAGCCTGTTTACAGCGCTTTTGATCAGAGGGACAGGTACAGTCTGGACAAATGGTCTATTTTGAGTATCAGAGCACAGATTGCGAGATAAACTCCCACTAAAAAGTACAGTACATTACTCCACTTGGAAAACCTCAGGAATGTCACATGCCTGGAATGACAGTGGGTGACCAGTAGCTCATGATTCTTCAAGGGCTAATTTTCCCTAGCTAAGGGTCCTAAAATGAGGTCTGAATATTTCTAGACATGGTCCAACATTTCCAGCACTCCGAATTTCGCATAAAAATCACCTTCCGAAGGACATCCATGGTAGCAAAGAAGAAATTATTTGGGACAAATAATTAAAATAATACAGCCGACCTGAAAAAAAAGCCTCTTTGAGGGCGAATTTTCCCTAGTCCAGGGTCCTATTTTTGGGTTCCCGGCACTCCGTTACTGGGTCTGGGTGCGAGACGCTCAGCTGAGCACCCCCGTCATATTTTGGGGCGAGAACCCCCCCCCCCCCCAGGGAACAGTCACTTTACAGCGGACAAAAAACATAATTATGCTTACAGAAAAGCTGTTGGTGACCGTCAATGACCCATCAAACACATTACATTGAAATAAGCTGTCAACTTGTCATTGAGCAAATTGCAACCTTATTGATACTCAGTTGGTCACTCGTTTTGATAGCATTACAAGTATAGGCTGTGACCTCATAAATTGCTTATGACTCATGTAGAATAACATGGCATGGATGGAGCTACGACCTTACCAGGAACATTTCAGTCCAATTCTGTAAGCACTCGTTTTTCGTCTGCTGTAACACTTTCGTACCCTGTGTGGGCAGGGGTTGTCTTGGCAGAATGGGTGTAACCAGTGCAAACAATTTGGAACTTGCTGGTAGGCGTCATTTGAACCAGCCACACACAGGACATTGGATATAGGCTGTCTTCACTTAAATTAACTAGTGTGCCTGTGAACAGCCAATATAATACATTCCAGACCAAAGGATATAAATAAATACTAGGCCAACATCCGGCCATGTAGGCATATGATTTATAAATTTCCAATCATTCGTATTCAAATGTTAAATAGATTAGCAATGAATGAAATCTATTTATTATCAACTTTACTCCAGGAACCTTTGGATAAAAACAGGGGCTCCGTACATGAGGCATTATCAACAGAACCAGTGTTATAAATGCCTATTTTCTTTGGATACCTTTACATACTATCAGTTACGGAACATTTCCTCCAAATCTGCAACAGAAAAGTTATAACTGCCTCTGAGTGTGGATTATTTTGCATCAGAAATATGGATGATTATGAATATCCCGATTTTTTGGCAGGATTATTTGAATATACAACTGGAAATGCATCAGAGAATACGACCATGAACTTAGAAGATCTGGTATCTCAACTGATAGACCCCGAAGAGACAGAAAAAAGAGATAGATTCATCAGACTCAAGTTTTATCTTCTCTCTATTGTCATTTTCTGCGGTCTCCTGTTCAACTTTCTTGCATGTGCAGTGTTTCTCCAAAAAGGTATGCAAAAGACAGCCACCGTCATCTACTTCTTTGCTCTGGCATGTGCGGACAACACAGTCCTCCTTGGGGAATTCCTGCTCTGGCTAAAAACTGAAACCTTCGATCATGGATACATCGTTGGTGTCACGGGCATTGACACCAATGTGCACGCTTGCCAGTTGAATTACTTTCTGAGATACTTTGGCCGCCTTCTGTCCTCTTGGTTGGTAGTCACCATATGTATAGAGAGATTCATCACTGTGACATTTCCGCTCAAAATGGCACGTTTATCTACAACCCTCAAAGCCAAAGTCATCATTGGTTGTTTGATTTTAGCCTGCTTTATATTTGGTTCTCCCATCTTTGTTATATTTGGCATCATTGAACATTTCGGTATCAAAGAGTGCAATGTTCACGAAAACCACAAGGATTTATATGACAAGTGGATAATGTGTGTCATTTTCGTCGGCGAACTGGTGGTGCCAAGCATCATCGTATTGGTCTTCACTATACTGATTATCAGCAAATTGCACAAGGCCAAGCTGAGAAGGATAAACTCCAAGGAAGGCCAGAAAACGGAGAAAGACCGTGGAAGCCGACAGAGCACAATTGCACTACTTGCCGTTTCCATTGCTTTTGTGACATTGCGCACTCCCTATGCTATCATGTACCCCTTGCACCTGAAGGACCACGATCTTTTCAGCATCTCCCAGCTTCACAACTTCCGGAACACGTTCAACATGATGTACATCCTGGCTGTCACCAACTACGCAGTCAACTTTCCCCTGTACATCGTCACCGGCCAGAAGTTCAGGAGAGAATTTGTGAATTTCATCCGATGCAGAGGAACCGAAATGGCACGCCGAATGTCTCGATCAAGGTCTTACAGCTTTTCCACCAACAGCTCCTCTTTTCGCAGAGGAAGTGATGGTTCTGTATTGGCTCATCAGAACACACAAGTGGTTGTGAGTGATAAGAGTAGTTCTATGAGCCAGGAGACTCCGATGTGACGGAAGAATTTAGACATGAACTTCAACACATTGTCTTTTGACCTAGATTAGACTATCATTGCTCCAAGATGAGCAAATTTTAAAATGGAACTTATGTCTTATGGTGCAGATTCATCAACTACAACTTCATACAAAATGGTGAATTTGCATGTCATAATGATGACTTGGATCTGTTAGAAAATATTTCTGGTGTATAAGGAGACTAATGTTGCTTTTTGGTGACTGACAATGAAAGGATTATGCATCTGATTCTCACAGCAATGTCAGTTATGACAGTTCAAAAGGCCTTCCCCTATCAGCATGCCTCGGCAGTCCAAAGTCGGCCCGAAGCTGGTCCGATGCTACTGACATCGGACTGACACTGGGCCGACGTTGGACCGCCGAGGTATGCTGACAGGGTCTCTTGATCATGACTGATCAAACACGCTCTTTGGTTTTCATGTTAAAAGTGTGATGATCGACACATCATCAGCTATCATGAGCCACAAAGTGCATTTTTCATAGTGAAACTATAATGGCCACCCTTTTTGCATCAAGAATTGGCCAGCTGTAATAATATCATGATTATCAAGAAAACTTTCAGTATTATTGCTCCATTACTTATTGTGACCGTTTTTGGTCATCATGTATTTATTAGGGTGCTTACAGAATTGGACTGTAATGTTCCTTGTGAAGTAATATCCATGCTATGTTATTCTCTATGACTCATAAACAATTTGTGAGGTCATGGTGCACATATAATCTTCCAGATCAATCTAGTGCAGTTTACAAATGGAAATGTACAATCTGTGATGACTGACAGTCTTCAGCACTCCTGGTGACATTCTTTTCTTGTTGTGGTTTTCGCTTCCCATTGCTTATCCAGTCATCCAGTTCAGGGGAGTCTGGTTGGAGGTGTTGCTGTTCACACCTGACAGGAGGGTGGACTCCTGCCCGGCCGCTATTAGGTCACTAGTTACTTAATGACAAATTGGTTGTTCACTTCAATGCAAAAGACAGGTTATGTTGTGAGGTCATTGATGTCCACTAGCAGGTGAATGTAAGTACTCGTCATTCGTCGACTAGGACAATGCGGCAAAGACGAATGTCATGTGCAGTCTTGGTGTTGACACTCTTCGGACCATCAGAGTTAAAGCTCTGTTTGCATATTTTAATTCTGATTGCGCATAAAATGATAGATGATTTTGAAACTTTAAGATGAATATTAGAAAAAATTATACCAAATTTTTTTGAAAAATTAAAGTTTGTCTTTTTTTTGCAATTAGGCCTACGCCATTTTGTGCCCAATAAAAAGAGCAATATCGGTCTATTTGATTCACCATACATGTATGGCTAGTAAGGACTGGTTCAGAGCAAATCATTCTCATGGTGCTTTCATGTACAGTATTACTATTAGTATTATAGATTCGTGGAACGGACATATATGTAGCAGTTCCCGAATGATTTTGTGTGCCTCGCTGCTCCTTTGAAATTCTTACTTTAACTTAAAATTACTGGTAAAACACTATATTACTTTATATATTCAGTATCATTGCTTATACTTGTTTGTCTCGCCTCCTTCATGTTATTTGTAGTTACTATGCTTGTTGTACATATGTTTCTTATTTTAGATTTTTAGTTAGTTTATTTATACGACACATGTATGTTGATGATATTACGCTGTCTAATAAAATCATTTATATATATATATCCGGTTATATTGATAATGATTATGATAATTAGATAAAAATAATTAAAGTGGTTAAATTTAATCACGTGCATTTCGTGTACATTTTTACATTGGGGGGCCTGGGCCAATCATTAAATATCCAGGACCCTAGGGAGCTTGGAGTTATTTGGAAACGAATAATTTATTGTGCAGTTTTGGTGGGAAAAAAATTATTTGCAGGAAGTCTTGAAATAATATCCTAAAAAATGGCGCTGTTCAATTTTCTGACAAATATCTTTGGACATTGCACATGCACTCAAAATGAATGATTATGTCCCATATTATCATTAAAACAAATGTGCTGTCCAGAATCAGATTTTTTGTTGAAAATGTCAAATCTCTGGCTCTACAGTCTAAACAGTTTGCAGCATTGTAAACGTACTAGAAAATGCCCATTATAGTTAAAGATGTTTACAATGAATTATCGTGAAGTGATGCTGTCGTGTTAGTGTAAAAGTAAGGAAATATTTTATGGACATTTGATACTGGTATTTAGAGTGACATGTACGTGTTTAAATGTGGATAGGCTATCAAATTGAAAGTGGTTAATTGTTGAAATGTTCCTGTAGATGGAAAGCAGATGTTGGCTGGAGGCCTAAGACGTTATGAACAGGCAGGTAGAGGCTGATTAGTTGCGGGAGGAATTCGTCCTGGCAGGTGGCGTTTGGTTTGGCAGTGTGTCAAGCTTAAAACAAACTAAGACACATGCTGCCAGCTTTGGGAAAATGGTTATGAGAAGTGGCTCCCTCTGTGGAGCAAAATATGAGAGATATGCAGTTTCATGCACTCCTGGTGGCAGATGTGTGGTGGAGTATGAAAACGTAAATGAGAGAGGAGTTACAGCATTGTGGGCTCCCATCTGAAGTATGAGAGGAACAAAGAAGGATAGGTGGATAGTTTGAGTGAGTAACATGTCTGTGGGAGGCGTTAATAGCTGGCAACTGCGGTGGTCATGTGACCTGAGATTTAACTCAAATATTAGGGGGGATGTGAGTGTGAATAACAAGGAACATAGGCTGCGCAGCAGCACACCCTCGGATATTCAGTAGGCTATTCCGCGGGGTGGGAGGGGGGGGGGTAGCAGGACAGGCCACCCAAAAAAAGTTTGGAGAACAGTTAAAACATGGGCACAGACAATTAATTAAGGTTTTGATGAATAAGGCCATTAGCAATTTTGGAATTCAGATTGACTTGACAGCTTGTAATATTTCAGCCACTATAATCTCCATGGGAACCAATTTTTATCTGAATCTATTTATCATTTGAGTTTTTTCTCTATTAACATTTTATTTTGGCCTGTATGATTCAGACAATACGCCAATTATACCATGTAGTTGTCTAACAATAATAAGATGTTTTAAAAGCCATTTCCATTTTGCCATGATTTTCACAACTGATACATTGTAGGCCTATATATTTCCTATTGATAATATTTGATGAGGAGTGGTACAAAAAGTAATATTTAGACATTATTGTGGCAAATTTGCTTGACCATGGCCAAATATTGACTGAAATTATGATATCTGAAAATCCTTAATATTTATTAAATTTTGCCAATATTGACCTCTGTGAATGAAAATTTTCATATTGCTCAAAATTAGCATGATGATGATGTGAAACATGTCAGGTTTATTTTGACAGAAAATGTGAAAGACTGGTATGACATCAGAAATGAAAATGGGGAGTAAATAGAAACTTTAACATGTTAGAAAATTGGGATTTTTTTCTAATTTTTGGGTTTTTATAAAAATTCATAGGACCAACATTCCAGCTGGGTTGAGATGTTTAAAAAGACATAATTTAGACACCTACATGTATATATGGGAAAATTCAAAGGCCGGACGGACAAATTTTCCCAAAGTTATTACAATACCAAAAATCATATACATCCTCCATGATAAAAAAATTTTTCAAAATTAATTTGGTTTTGACAAGCTTCCTGCTTAAAATCGTAGTCAACAAAAGGTAGACAAGACACTTTCAGAGTTTAAGGAAATAGGCTAAGCCGTCACCAAATGCTGGGAATGTCCTGGTTTCTTCCAGACAAAGTTGTTTGAGTTTCTCATACTGAGTTTCTGTTGACCGCTCCCAGGAGCTTGCAAAATTGGCAACCTGGTCTTTAGCCTACATGCTGCTGTAGCACTGTTGTCATTCTTTCACTGAAATTGGGTGCCCCCACAGGTCTCGGGTCTCCTCGTGGCGGAGGGTGGTAACACTAGGGTGAAGACCTCTATCTCTTGTGGCCAACATGGGAGAGTGCACTTGCACGTGTATCCTCGATGCTTAAAAGGGCGACCTGTTTTCCGTGGGTTGCGACCCGTGTCGTAGGATGAAGGGGGCCTGACAGTTGAGTTGGGTGGGACTTGTTGGTCCCTCCCATACAAAACACTACTTTGGCCTGGATTTCTCCTAGACCGGAGGCTGGATTGGCTCGGTCCAGTCAATCGGCTTGTCATGTTGCCATCAGGACTTTGGTCCTATTTGGCCATTGCTGATGGGTCAATCAAAGAAGGTTCTGACCAAGTCTACATGCTGGCCATGTTTTGTAATATGATTGCAGCTGTATTTCTTACCAAGCCTTCTGCGAGTATATCCCTCATTGGGCGCAGCCCTACACATTGGGGGATGAACCACCAAAATTCCTATGGCATCTTATCTTTCTAATTCACAGTCCAGATTAAAACGGCGGCAATCCTAGGATTACTGCATCTACTCGGAACTTATAAATCAACCAATGACTACACGGAAGTCTTGAGTACCGTCACTGGAACATTGTGTTAAAACTGACCATCAGACTTTCCCCCTTTGCGATATGCAAGACAATACTTCAAAAAGTCCGTGGACCTGCAGAAACAACACAACAAAGAGATGGAACTGTCCTAGGGTAAGGTGGGGGAAATCCGGCCCCCTTTTATTCACGGGGAGGATTAAACTGTATCTGCACAAAATAAAAACAAGGTCAAATTGTTTGATTGTTTTTGAAACAATCTAACAAAGTGACCCTAATCATATGTTTGTTTGTTTGCTACTGTTTTTAATCTACTTGTTGTTGATTTTAATCTTTGGGGCCGAAATTGCCCCAGGGCCGGATTTCCCCTACCTTACCCTAGGACAGTTCCATCTCTTTGTTATCGTTTTCATAGATACCATTCTCACGTGGTCATCGGATCACTTCAAGCTGGCTCTGCCAGTGAGCCTCTGACTCTGTTTGCAGTTTTTCCTGTGGTTTCAGTCAAGTTAAGAACTGTCATGCTTGGGTTGTCCAGCCAACCAGAATGAATCTTCCAAAATAATTTTGGGATTAATCTATGACTATGACTGAACACAACTGAACTTGTAACAAACAACAGTTCTGGCGTAGAACAATGAAACAAAACATACAGACAGAAAATAAGAAACTGTCATCTTAAAGTTACATAAACTGTGAATGAGTGACGAGTATGAAAGACAAACACAAAACTGTGAACAGTTCAGGTGCCAATTATCATCAGCCATGCATTTAAATTCTGATCTGATTGGTTGCTGGATTGGAGTTAACTTCATGGTCAGTGATTGACTTGGTCCAAGATTGATATATTCAGAACGCATTTCTGAGCAAACACTCACTGCAGTTTTAAAATTTGGGTGCAACTGACCTTCGAGGACTGACATATACAGTTAATCTATACTTTTAATTTTGCAAAATAGATATATAGCCTATTTCTTGTCTATGCCGCATATTCAGGGGGGGGGGGGAACAGAGACATAGAGACAGATAAATAGACAGGTGGGTAGACAGATTATACAGATAGATATATAGATAAAATATATAGATAGATAAAATATATAGATAGATAAGATATATATAGATAGATAAAATATATAGATAGATAAAATGATTGCACATTGCACAATGCTTGTTGGCCACAGAATTGCTTAATTCAATGGAAAGTGGAGCAAATCCACTAATACTGAATAAGCCTGAATTTAATAACCATAGCTTCAATCAGAAAGGTTGATGTCAAACGTGAGGAAACTTACAACAACAAACGAATCAACAGACAACAGCAATCAACAGTATGCAATGTCTGAGATGACATAATCTTTCTCCAAATGTAACAGCCTCTCTGATTGTGCGACCACTTTCCTTCACAACCAATCAGCTTGAAACTCTAAAACCACACTTTTAGTGGCCATCCAAGTCAGAGGCTCACTGGCAGAGCCAGCTCGAGAAGTGAGCTGATGACCACGGGAGAATGCATAGATACCTGTTTTTTGAAAAACTTCGTTTTGCAGTTAAACTGTGACATCAGGGGGTATCTGTCAATGTGATTGGTCTAATCTTCAATCTGTGACATATCAGTTCAGAGTTTGACATCACAGTTAATGACAAAGGAATTTAAAACTCTCAGGCAATGTTACTATTTGTGAACAACCACAGCAAACAACGCATGTCTTAAGGCAAGTGTTGCACCTCATTGTTTTCCAAACAAAATGTGTTGCTGTTTTTCACAAGACACCAGTCATCACAATTTCAAACATCCTCCCCTCGCAAGCCCTGCTAAAATGGACAGGGCTTTCTGCTATTTCCAACTTCTTCTGTGATTGGCTGCTTATTTAGTTCATAAGCATTTTGCATGCAGATTTAGTCCGATTATGGACACTTAGAGGATTACTGGCAACTGAGAAAAACAGTGTAAAACAAGCAAACTTTCAAACAGTTTCATTTCAGAACTGTGAAAATACATAATTCAATGGAATTTTCGGAACTGTGATAGCACCTTTCAACAATACACAATTTCTCCATTTGTAACAGTGTGAAACAGAAGCAACAATTTCAAACTGTGATGTAGCTGAGCCAAAACTGGGTCAGTTAATTAAGTATTCATGAATTAGCAAAGGTTATGGGCCATTTTGTCATGGTATGACTTGGGATGATGAATTTCAAACAACTTTTTTGTCAGTAATTGCAAAGTTTTCCTTTGAGCAAAGTAGTCTGTTTGGTTCAGTTACAGTTATTTAAGCATCTTTAAGCCAGGGCAAGCTGAAACATACATCATCCTTGTTTCACTGCACTTTGGCAGTTTCCTGAAATCTGTGCTTGTAATAAACGAAATTATTCTACTAAATCTCTGACATCACAGTTTTGGAATGAAGCAAATTGCAAACTTGAAAAACACGTAGCTATGAAAACGATAATAAACTTGGTTTAACCCATAGTTTTACTCAGTTTAATAAGCCAGGTTTCAATAAACCTAGTTTAACTTGAGTTCAGACGCAGTTTAAAAACCACATTTTCTGTCTGACAAACCTTGGCTAGATTGGGTTTATTAAGACTTAGTTTAAACTCAGTTTGCAACCAGTACTATGAAACAAGGTGAAGAAAAAAAATCAAAAGAAGTAAAAAAAAAAAAGTAGTAAAGAAATAAATGAAGAGGAAGAAACAAGAAGCAATAAAGAGAAGATGGCAAGAAGGAAAAAAAAACAATTGAGCGGAAATGAAGCTGAAGTGAAATGGAGAGGAAATGGAGAAGAAATCAGGAGCTATGGTAAGAAGAAATGTAGAAGAAATGCAAGACAAATTTATAAGAAGAAATACATTGTAATAGATGGGAAGCTAAGAAGAAAAAAGGGGGAAAAGCATAAAGAAAGTAAGAAGAGAGTAAGAAAAGAGGCAAAAAGAACTGGCAAAAAGAAGACAAATAACAAAAACATAAGAAAGATACCTTAGGAAGAAGAACGACAGAAGGACAGGAAATAATAAGAAGGGAGATTAATAAAAAAGAAAGATGATGGAAAGCAGATTATACCGCAATATTTAATGAAAAAAAAATAATGAAAAAAAAACTGAAATATAAGAAAAGTGAAAAAGCAGAAGAAATAATAGAAGAAGATAAAAAGACAAAGGGACAAAAGAAGAAGAAACAAGGGGAAGAAAGAGGTCTTGAAAGGAGATAAAGAAAGAGAAGAAAAGAGACAAAGTAGACAATGAAAACAGAAGCAAATGAAGATGCAAAAACAAAACATCCATGAGGACAAAAAAGGAGGACATAATTAAAAGACACAAAAAGCCAGATTAAGAAGAAACCCAAAAAAAGGAGGAACACGAATATGGAAGAAAGAAAAAGAAGAAGAAAAAAAAGAGCAAAGAAAGAAGAAACAAGAAACAACAATTAGAATTAATAATTAGTAAGTCAGGAAGAATGCGATGGAAGGGGGAGTAAAGCCAACAAATAACAAAGAAGGAAGGTAAAATAAACTTAGAAGAATTTAAAAACTGAAGATGAAGAAAGCAGGACAAAAAAAAGAGGAATTAATATTTAAATGCCAAAGCTTGAAGACAGCAACACCTGGACCCAAAAGACAAATTTGGAAGACAATAAATTGTAATAATATTACTTAAAATTCATTCTTGCATAATGAAAACTTTGGGGGAAAATGAAAAAAAAAGGAGAAATTGGAAAAAAAAGTGTTTTGGGGAAACGTTTAGAAGTGGGGAATTCTTCTTTTTTTTAACCAGGCAAGAATTTTGTGGATACTGTGGAATGTGGATCCCAGGACGATATCTAATCAAAAGAAGGACCTTGCTCATCTCCTGCTCTTTTTGTCAACTGCAACGAAGATCATCCCTCTACAGCAAAACATGTACACAGTAGACCAGAGAAAAAGAAATCCTGGCCGTTCAACAAAGACGGTTTCAGTAGGCCTACAAAGTTGGAACTCATCAAAGCTATTAAAAATTAATCGAAGAAAGAACAGGTGCTCTGATCCTTCTTATACGCCACAACCTATTTACAAAGTTCTGCACTAAAAGTAGCCCAGAAGATCCGTATGGGCCCCCGGGGCATGATGGGTTTGGGCTTTAACTCCAAAGTTTAACTCTGGAGGAAGCTGATGTTTGTTGTTTAGAATACGTTTTGCTAACCTTTATTGAAGAAAAAGTTGCATGGTTCAGATACCAATACTTTAGCAGATATTGCCCTTTCTAGGATTTTGAAGCCCTAACAACTTTTTTTCCTGATTTTCCAAGTGCGTTGTGATTATGCGTAAGTGATATTTTAACAGCTGTCTTGTTTTACTTCCACAAAGAGATATCTCAACATTTTGCATGAAAACTCTTTGATTTGACTTTATTCTTGGAAACTGGTGTATGCCCCATTTGAACTAAGCATATGCATTTCTTGCAATATAATAGTTGAAGATAGGCGAGAAAGGACAATACTGCCTATTTCAATATCTATTGGTATTATCTTATTTTCATAATCAGCTATAGAATTAAGAACATAATTTGTGTGCCAAATCATCTTTTATGATGTTAAATTTAAGTTTTTGGATTATTACATGCATTTTTTAGATGAAAAAGTGATTATGATTTGCTGAGTTGGTTCAATAACTACCATTTATCATGTAATGCAAGTTTTTAATTAAGAATATTGGAATTATTTCAGTTTTACAACTATAATGCCGTAAGTATTGACCAAAATTTGAAGCTGCCCATCATGCCCCAACAAGGCGCCCATCATGCCCCACCCTTGCGGGGCATGATGGGCACCTGCCAAAAAATTAACAGTGCTTATAACTCAAACACTATTTCATTGAGCATAACAAGATTTTCTATGCTTAAAGTAGAACCTAATGCAAAACCAGTCAGCAACAAATAGTATTTTTTGTTGGCATAGTGATGACATGGTGGACCTCCAAAGTTAAGGTGCCCATCATGCCCCGCTCTCCCCTAAATAATTTCTTCACCCAGGGGCAGACTGGCGGCATTTCGGGCCCGTGGCAAAATGAGTTAAATGGCCCTTACCATCGGCGATATTTTAAAATAGAAAAGCGATACTACAGGTCTGATTTGCCAAGTTGTTAGAATAAGGTAGGGGCCCCCACATGAAAGGGTGCTGTCCTTTATATAGCCTAGTTTGTGTAGTGTCAACACACAATCATGAACATGATAGCAAAATTCAAAATTTTTCTTGAAAATCTTATTTTTTGGTATCTTGAATGGGCCCCCCTGAGTGGATGGGTCCGTGGCAGCTGCCACTTTGCCACATAGATCAGTCCGCCCCTGTCTTCACCAACCTACAAAGTTAGTTCCTCTAACACAGACATGCTATACATGTGGACAATAAACAAAGACAAATAACACATGAGCAAGCCTCGATATAGCCCAATAAGGTGCTGCAGAGGCGTAAAACACAAACACACACACACTGCAGAATTTCTGCAAAATTGCTCCGGGGAATTGCTGTTCTTTGCAGAATTTCTGCAGAACTGAAGAAGAATTTATACTTCTCGCTACATTACAGAATGCTGGAGGAAATGACAGTGCAGAAATACTGCGGAAAATTTATATTTGAGAACTGCAGAATTCTATCGCTTTCTGCACAATTCTGTCGTTGCAGGAAAAAATTAAAGTGCAGGCCGACCAGCGCTGGATCCGAGCCCCCTTCACTCAATCTACCACTGCACTCAATCTACCCCTGCCCATGCTTTGGACTTTTTTTTTTGGCCGGAGAGGGAGGGGGTGTTGCTATTACTACTTTCCAGATATTACTTTGCCCTGTGAGAGTGTGCCCATAAAATTTAAGCAACTTTTACAGATGGCTGATAAGGGCAAGGTAAGATGGTGGCGCTGCAAGTGTTTAATGTTGGTGGCGACACCTGCCGGAACGGAAATCTGCATCGCGCATGACCGTGCCTTGTTTTGGGAGGAAATTCGAAAAGTCAAGTGACAGGGCATGTGGGCAAAGGGCGCAAAATCCTGCCAAAATGTCTTTAAAGGGGCAGAAATTCAGCGTTGTGCTGATGGTGGACATGCAGCCGGACGCCGGCAACACAACTATGCAGGTGAATTACGAAAATCGGTTGAAATGCGTTCGATCTTGTAGTTTGAAACTGCTGACCTATTTCTCAAACAAAGTGCCAGAGGACAATTTTCACTGGGGTTTCAAATTCTTCAATTCCGTCTCCTCGAATGTGGGGGATCGGTGGGGCTTTGACAACTTCTCGTTGAGAAACTTTGAACTCTTTGAAAATCGATTGGAAGAGAAGTTTGAGACTGAGTGTATGAAGAGAGAAAGTTTGCATAGGAGTGCTGCCAAGTTGATGACAAGTGAATATGACAACACCCCCAGGTCAAGCAGGTTGGCCTCTGGCCCTAAATCTAGCAGTAGCTTGGAGGATGATGACAGGTCATCAATGCTTAAAACTGGTCTCAAAGAGATCTGCAATGATTTCTCTTGGGAGTTGTCTGACCCCAGTTCCCCCTCCAAATCTACCGCGCGACAGAAGGACAAACGCAGATCGGGAAAAACAGACACGAGCTCCGTCAACTTGGTGTTTGTGTTTTCCCCTTGCCCTCATTCGTTAGAAGAACTCCGAAGGTTTGCTGAATGCGACGGAACAAACTTAACAGCTGTCCTCTACTCTTTCCTGCCCGTGTACATCCTGAAGGAGTTGAAAGACAAACGGAAAATACAACTGTCATGGGTGGACGTATCTTCGGTCAAGCGTGACAACTTTGGAAAGGTATTTACATTGGCTGGTTGAGATATTTTATTGGTAAAATTCCTGAATCAACATGATTTGAAATGTAAAACTATGCATGTGATCTATGGAAACAGTCAGTGCTCAAGTTGATGATTATTTTGTGGATTCTGTATTATGTGTATTGTAGGAGTGTGTATTCAATACTAATGAGTTAAATTCTTAAGTACTAACCATGCCAACCTGAAACATAGGTAACTGTGTTCTCTCTTATCAAACAAAAGTATGCAGAATCTTGGTACTGGTGGTATGACAGGTAGGAACTAGGGCTGTGCCGATGCGACGATTATCGCCGACAATCGTCGCCAAAAGTTTCGATTTCGATCATCTCCACAAAATAACTAAAAATCGATTTTCAGCTGAATGAAGAATTGATGATACATGGCTGTATTTGGTATCGTTTTGAAGCTTTTGAGGAGCTGAACACCATCGTGCTATCTGTGATGTTCTTATCGGTGCATATACCACACTGCCAGCCATGAAAGATATTTCACAAATTAGAAATTAAGTTTTATTCCTACAAGTCTGCATCGAAGACAGAACTTTATCTAATACACATCTGTTATTTATTTACAACTGTACTGCTCTGCATGCAGGAGATGCATGGTTTTAAAGAAGTCAGCTTTATCAGCACTTACATTGAATCAATACACTATAATTATGAATAATATTAAGTTAATCAAATTAATTCGTATACTTTATTTCCTTTTTCCTTCCTGCAAAAAGTCTGTTGGTTCTTGTAATTTTAACACCATGGATATTCGTCGAGAATCAAGGAATTCATATAATTATGCTGATCTTGACATTCTAAGTAAAAATCGATTTAAAATCGATAATCGAATCGAAATACAAGTCGATTAATCGATTTCAGAAAATGTTTCGATTGCACAGCCCTAGTAGGAACCTATTAGAAATTATTGAAAAATAAATAAATGGCTTCTATTTCAGCTGCAAGACCTACGAGGTCTGAAAACCATGAATGAAGTACTGACTCAGATTGGTGGCTCCGTCATAGCAGCCAGTGCATTGATTCAAAATGGATCGTTATTCACATCATTGCTTGCTCCATTATTTCAAAAGTGTATGAAAGATGATGGTAACAACTGTGAGAATGCATCGGGAAATAATGCTTATTTGGAGGATCGTCTGCCCCCTTTGGTAATGCCCACATCGTCGTTATTAGATGCAATTTGCAAAGATGAATTAGAAGATTCACAGCATGAGGCCTACCTGGATCTGCCTTGCAGCAAAACGTCACAAGGTAATATAGGACTGCACAATTTTTAGCTCGTCTGTGTATAAAAGTTATAACTGACTTCACTTATTTTCTATAATTTGTTGAATATGTTTTGTTTCTGCAGATATCCGTGTCCATTTCAAGAAAGTATCATATATTTCTGTATAGTGCTATATATATATGTTGTGAAAATGAAATCTTATAAGACTGAGAAATTAATATAAAACAGTTTTGCTTCATTAAATTTAAATTTTGTTTTTGCTTGTTGGAGTCTCCACATTTGAGTTTATTATTATGGCCTTCAAAGAATCTTAGAAGCTTGAGGTTTATGCAAGTATGATGTCAAATTGTCAATATAGTCAGGCCTGAGCAGAGGGGGGGCCAGGGGGGCCAAATGGCAGGGGCCCCCAAATTTCAGGGGGCCTACTTCCAAAGTAAGGTTAACCCGCGTTGCGAAAATTAGATTGTACTCGATTTGTACACGGTTAGACTTTTGCCATTTTGGGCTCTGAAGCAAAATAAGTTGGCGGGCCCTCACATCTCTAATGTCGGCAATTTAAAATTTACTTATTATTGTACTGTGTAAGGTAAGATATTTAACCGATCAATTTTTTTCCATATTGGTTTATTCTTAGTAAATCTAAGATGTCTCGTTTATGGTCTATTTTTTCTCTGCAATTTCTATCGGCGGGTATTTCGTGAAATTGTTGTCAGGGCGAAACGTTTGGCCTCCAATGTGAGAGGGCCCTGTACAATACTAGACCCACTTCCATTGGGCAATTTGGGGCCCCAATCTTAAAGTTTGATTTTTGATCCAGGTCCTGCTTCAGGATCCAGTAAGCGGGTACCACATGATCCGAAGTTTTCCATAGATAGTTTTTCTCAATTTCTATATCTTGTTGGTATCTTCCTGGGTCCCCCTGAGTGAATGGGCCTGTAGCAGCAGTCACATTGCCACACAGGCCAGTCTACCCAAAGATTTGTATGTTACTGCTCATGTAAGATGCAAGATGAGAAACAAGGAGTAATGCTGTATTTGTCATTGAGGTCAATCTGTTCATAGAATATTGAGGTTCCACATGCACTAGTTGTACAATATCAATCAATTGTGAGATTTTTTTTTACAAGATCTGGAGGGTGAAATTCTACTGCTGAAAAGATTCTTCCATGTGAACTTTTAGTTTGTTTTGGTCAGCCTGAAGAATATCTATGAGGAAATTCTTTACTTGAAATTTGGTAACGTGTTCCCAAATTCAAGTTGCCCTGCATATTTTTGTCAAACCTGGCAACTGTTGCATCACATGAACATGGTTTTGATGTTTTGATATCGGTGATATGAATAATGTCTTACTTTTTGTTTGTTGATAGGGAAAGAATGTCTCCTCACTACTCTGTAAATCAACATTTATATTGCAAAATCATTGGAATTTTTAAATCTGATAGAATATCTTTTCGAAAGAAGCAATAAAACCTTTCACTAGGTAAATTTTAAGATTCGCTGATTAGTTTGCAAGGGAGTGCCTGACTTAATTGTATAAGAAATACTAGTCTAAATTTTTTCATGCGATTTGTGAGAGACTGTAAGCCCCCAAAGTATTACAGTCAGAATCTCAGTCTGTATTGAAATTTCACATTTTTATTGCATGGATTTTGCAAACTATTGTTTTTATGACTCATGAATCTGTTAATTGTTCTTAATTGCCCCAGGTAAACTCTTCGGTAATCTTGAACTTTTAATATTTAGCATCCATTAGCAGTTTGGTAATTTTGTAAGATAAGGTCAAAAATAAAAAGTATATTGCATGCTTCATAATAATTGCACCTGATCAGCATGATCAGTTGTCACCTAGCTTGATTTGGTAGAATTTATTTAAAGTATGCAGGTAAATCAAAATCTAAGATTAAATTTTTTAATAAGGGCTTTGAATTTTAAATTTTAACCTGGAGTGAGTAAATTTCAACAAGTCTTGTGTGAATAAATTAACAGTATATCGTAAATAGAAATATGCTTGGTTCAATGGCGTACTTAGAGGAGCATTGGGCTATATCCCATGCGCTCCCCCCCCCCCACCAAAAATTAACATGGGCGAGATAGGAAAAGCCACAAATCACCCCATGTAATGGCCCTGGGTTGGTTTTTATGCCTTCAGAAAATATATTTAACATGGTCATAATTTGTTGACCTGAAGCTGCAGAAGGGGAGGGGGCCTACTTTTTCATTTTGGCCTGGGCCTACTGCAGGCTCTGCACGGCCCTGAATATAGTTACTCTTTTCTTTTACAGGTAAAAAGATGTTGGAGAAGATCGAAGTACAGTCACTACATGTGCAACATTCAAGGTAAGCATGGCATTGGCTAACTAATAATCAGTGTGGTACTCTACTAAATTTTCCGTTGATGGACACTACTGGGAGAAATTTGCTAATTGACGCTGTTGTGCTGAAGTAATCTTGTCTATCTCTGAGAATTGCTTGTTTTCTCCTTGGAACTTGACCAAAGCTGACTAGTAATTTGTCCATGATTAATAGATTTCCAGTCCATACATCCATTCAAAGAGAGAACCAGCCAGGTCCAGTCTTGATTTCCAATTGATGCTACTTTCCATCTTTTTCAAACACTGAAAAACTGACACTGGTTAACAGGGGCGTATCTAGAAATTGCCTGGGGGGGGCATTACATGGGGTGAATACGGGGTTCTCCGCGGCTTTTCCTATCTCTTCCATGTTAATTTTGGGCCTGAGGGAGGGTCATGGCCCAACCCCCCCCCCCTTAATATGCCACTACTGATTGAATTATTATGTGGCCCCTGAAAAAGCCGATGCTTGTCTGGCTGCGTCCTTTGATATACAAAATATGTGTAAATTTAAATTAAAAAAAAAAGATTAATATGATTATTTTCAGCCAAGCAGACAGTAATGAGGACCCTATTCTACAGCTAACCCTACCATCAGGTATTCCTGCGGGGCAGGGTGACGGTCCAACAAATGACTCGGTTAGCCTTCACACTGGAGAGCGAGCGCCTACAAAATTTGCTCTTAGGCTCCGAGGCCAAGGATGTGTAGCAACCAAGCACCTCCCACTCCATGCGTTGCACAACGGTTCTGTGTATTTGGTCACCTCCAAAGGAGTGTCAACTGGGAATTTTTTTGAACCACTGATTTCACTTCTCGCTCAACACCAGCAGGTTCTGGTAAGTGTTTGACACATAGATCTACCATAGATCTGGGTAAAGTTGGCTATCCGGGTGAAGTTGGCACACCATTTTGACTAACTTAATGGAAGAAATGCCAACTTTCCTCACTGATACAAGTATCTTTGGCAAAGTTACCATACATGTCAGAGATGAAAAGTTGGCATTTCTGCCATTAAGTTGGTCAAAATTATCCCGGATTTCCAACTTTACACCATTTTATGGTATCTTATTCAGAATATTCCCATGATTGCTACTCTGTAGCCTGCATTTGCTACGATATTATAAAGTGCATTTATAAATATACCAACAGCCTAAATTTTTTGCTGTTTACATGCTCTTTTCTTTTTTATTTGTAAAAAAAATTGTTTCATATTCTTATCACAGTGCTCTGTAATTAAATGCTATTTCAGGTGGTAGAGTGCATGGATTCAGTGAATCAAACTCCTCTGACTGGAATTCTTCAACCCCTCACGGCTGTATCTGCGACCTTGACCCTTGTGAAGACGCTGTTCTTGCCAGTGTTAGAGAAACTGATGGTATTTGGCCCTCCTACATCATCACAAACACACCCTTCCAACGTACGAAAATTTATTGAACAGAGTGCTGCTAGTATACTCGGTCCATACAAGACAAAACAGCAAGAACTGACATCTGGTGAGTTGTTTCTTTTTACTATTATTTATTTCGTTTAGCTGCAATGCTGCTATGTGAAAGAAGTATGTCATTGAGTAAATTGTGAGGACGTTCAGTGGTGGATCCAGACACGGTAGTCTAGGGGGCCAGCTGTGTTTCGGCATTCGCGGGCCAGCGTCCTCGCATATTTTCCTCCAAATGTTATTTAAAATCCCAGTGGTCTAGGGGAAAGTGTGCATACTCTGAAGCTAAACTACTTGTAAGTGATAGGTTATTATTGATTATCAACTGAGGGGCCCATAAATTGTGATATCAGGCATTTAAAACAGCATTCATTGACAACCTGCTTACAAACTTGAGCGCTTTTGGTTGCCTGTTTGATTGCATTTGCTGAGTTTAAATTTATGTGACATGGAGGAATGCATTTCTTGGATTGGTTTTATCATTGTAAATGTTATATTTTGTTTTCTGCAGCGTTTGAAGATGAGCCAAACCAGAGTAACATTCATGGGAGATTAAAAGAGGAGACGTTAGACACATTCAATCCCAACATGGCAGAATCATGGTACCCAGTTGTGTCTTGTAAGAACGACCATCTTACAGAAAACCTGAAGAACCAGTGAGTGTCTATTGTTACAATTTACTGATAAACATAAAATAAGTTGCTCCGTGATCATCACCGATTTTAAAGCATAGATCTGCAACATCTTTGTGTTTCAAAAGTATGTAAGAAGAGATCTGCTTCAGTTCTTGTCTAGCGTGCAAAGTAGAACTAAATTGGAAATAGCAATGGGATTGGTGTGACGTCATTGCTTTCCAGGTTATGTAATTCTGGATACATTTTGAACAAGGGACCAGTGACATTGAAAATCAATGATATTATCAACAAATATGGTATTCCTTATTTTTCAGATCTTCGGGCTCGAGACACAAGGAGAATAAGGACATTTTGAAATGTCTGCGGCAGTTTTACAAGTCTAACAAGAACAAGACATTTGGAGAACAACCGTCTGATCAACCGTCAATGAACAGCAATCTTCGTAGAAGTCCTCGGAAGTCTCCTCGTAAATCTTACGGGCTCGGGAAGAGTCCTGCCAAGAGTTCAAATAGGGCATTACGGAAGTCGCCAAGGAAAAGCCTGTCAAGAAGTGAGTGTGCAATATTTTACAAAGAACAATGTTGCTCCTGTACCTGTATATTCTGTTGAGTAGAATATTTAATAATATTGTAAACCTGAAGTCCGAGATATCCAGGTGTAAGGTTACCTGTTAACTGGGTAACCATTGGAAAGGCAACTTTTATTGTAAGTCCAAGACTTCCAAGTATGGTAGGGTCTAGGGTTGGGTTCGATGCATCGATGCATCGATGTATCGTCGTCATCTTGATGGCAATACTAGTATTGTGAGCATCTTGCATTGTGAAGAAAGAAGCAATACCAACATCGCCGGAATTCACGATGTTTTGCAATCGCCACACTGACATCACGATACTTTCAAATTCCCGATAAAGCGCTTTTTTCATGCCTGCCAAACTTTTAATTGATAGTTCTGGACAGAAAAACGAAGTTTACTAGCCTGTCATCTCTGAATTTTCGACATTTTATTTAGTGGTACTTGCCCGCGATGTAGCCCACATATTTGTGTCATAGCCACCTAGTGTAAACATGGTAAACTAGTCATTTCACCACCAAACATAGGGTGCTCAGCAGCAACCCTACACAATCAAAGTATTGGGATACATATTGTATCGTCAGTCAGTATCGTGATACTTTATTGGATCGCATGATGGTTAATGATAAGTATCGTGGCAGTATTGGATCCCAGGGGTAGTATCGTGATAAGTATTGGATCCCCCAACCCTAAGCAATACCCAACCCTAGTAGGGTCTGCGAATAACAGGGGATGTTGCTCTTATACACATGATGAATGATACCTGAAAAAGTAGGGGAGAGCGGGGCACAGTGAGACGGCGGGCACAGTGAGACAAAGCCCGTAGCATCTACCTGGTACTGTTTACAGATTAACCCTTTTTTGTATAGTACAAAATTTAAGTAAGTGAGAGACTGTCCTATATCTTGATAGCTTACGCAGCATATCGAGAGTGGAATTTCTATATTTTTGTTTTTAGCCTGTAAAAGTAAATAATTTTGCTAAACGACTTTTTGTTATAATTCCCAAGAAAAATGGTATAATGCAAAGCAACTGCCAGGGATTCAAACTTTGGTTGCTTGTCTTAGTTCAGTGAGATGACGAACCACAATGCAGGCATCCGGTCCGCAGGATTCAAAAATTTTATAAACATAGCTGCGTGGGGCACAGTGAGACAGTTTGAAGCGGGGCACAGTGAGACATCACAAAATACACTCGAAACGACATGAATGTAATGCATGGCTCACAATTCACTATTAAAAACAAAATACCTGCTATAAACTACTGATTTTAGTGAGTAATATCCACATGGAAGCGTCAAAGAAGGATTTTGATTAGGATGAAACAGGTGCGGCAGGTTAAATAAGTCATGCATGTGTCCAATGCGATGAAGTTTCAAAACATGCTCAAAAAAGGACCTAAAAAATCACCTAGCCAGCTGCTTTTATTAGAGTACAAGGTTTCTGATGCAACAATTGATAGAACAATTCTGCAGGTCCTGATGATTGGCGGTTAAGACAGCAGATGCCCCGTCTCACTGTGCCCCGCCTGCTGTCTCACTGTGCCCCGCCCACGGGGCACAGTGAGACACTTAACGAGCACGTACATAACTCAAAGTTTCTCCAAACCTGTAAGAGGTAGGAACCTGAAACTATGTGACAATATACCCAATGTCATTATCTATAATGTGGACCTGATCTCCAGTGCTGGGCAACGCAAACCAAATTGAACTTCCACAAACGCAAATCAGCAAACTCTGATCACAACTTCCACAAACGCAAATCTGCAAACTTTTTTGAAATTTTATAAAAGGTTGTGCAAACGCAAACGCAAACATAATCGCAAACCAAAATTGCAATAAATAGGCCCAACTGTTGCTAAAAAAAATATGAATAAAGTTTAATCATGAGAGATGCTTAAAAAAAATGCATTTGATATTTGACCAAAAAAATATACAACTCACAATGTGGCTATATATAAATTGCATTGGCAATATCTGTATTATTCACAAATTCATAATTTCTTATCAACAGGAATCCAGAAATATCTATAGGCCTGCATAATTCATGACATTGTTGGCTCACTGTCAGTGCTCAATGCTCTGCTTCATGTTGGAGTCAATACTGTCAGTCATGCAACATGTGGAGCCATCTATACCATACCTTAACACAACCTTTAGATAAAGTCCTTTCCTGTTCTTATTCAAGCCAATATTAAACTAAAGTGACAATCTCTATAGGCTATATATAGTTTCCAACGGCAAATTGAGGTTTTCCAACTGGTTAGACCAATAGCTGACCAATGCAATAGGGATGAAAGTGGGACAAAGAACAACCAAAAACCTTGATCTGTGGCAGGCTTATATATTCTCCAACCAGGCATGTTAAAGCATTTTGTTTTCAGTTTGCATTTGCGCAACTTGGTAGATTTTAGATCGCAAACGCAAAGTGCAAAGTTGATTGGCAATCAGTGCAAAATGCAAACTGCAAACAAAATAGCACTTCCGCAAATTGCGGAATTTGCGGTTTGCGGAGGTGTTTGCGGTAGTGCCCAGCACTGCTGATCTCATTTAACTCGTTGCTGCCAACATTTTGGAAGACTTGTAAATAAAAAAAGTGTCTCACTGTGCCCCGCTCTCCCCTAATTTTCTGAAAACATAAATTTTAATGTGTAATTTGGTGTCTTTATAAGCTTAGCTCTGTCCAGGTACTGTCTCTGCCTTATCAACAAGAACAATATTTGGAATCTAAATGATACATAATTGCGTTATTTATTTTTGTAGAAAACTCTGATAAAGTGGTGGTTATGGATCGCAACAGAAGCTTCACGGCCCCTGTGAGCTCTAGATGCACAGCGATCTTCCAACGAAGCAAAAGCACTCTCTATGACTCGCCAAAGAAATCAGAAAAGGGCCAGATTACAAACGACAAGCTCAACAAGAAATCAAGTGTGGCTGACCTTGCTGTCATTGGTATGTAGATATTGCTAACAAATGTGTCACATGTGATAGATCATTGTTGAGTGAAGTGCTATTCAAATATATGAGGATGAGAAAAATTTAAACATTATTTGAACAGGTTATTTTCTTTGTATAACTTGGCACTGAGATGGTTGCCTTGGATGTGCCATCATTATCAGTGGTGTCGAATTATATTTTTCATGTGGTTGGTGACAGTACTCCATATTATGTACTAAATTTATGGGGGGATGGACAAGCAGTGTCTTCTATCAGTTCCTTGTTACGTGGGGCCACTGACTATTATCGCATGCCTGTTAGACTTGTTTTTAAGGGCCAGGATGCTCATGCTCTTGAGTGGAAATTGTTTGTATGCTTGTTATTAGAGCTGTGTATTGATTGTAATTTGTAAGAAGTGAAATTATCATGTCCAGTCGCTCAGGGATAGAAACATTTTTAATTTCCAGACAATTTGATTAAGTACGAAAAAATTTCCCACAAATGGTTGAAATTCAAGAGACTACTTCCAAGTCATAAATTTAGACCTTTCTTCAAGAATTTCCAGGCAATGTCATGTCAAATTCCATACTTTTTCCTGCCATGCCAAATGCTATTGACCCGTCATGTTCATTGGGTATTAATTTCCACTTTTCAGACTTTAAAGACACTCCAGACATGGTTCAGCATCTGCTGTCCCTCTATCAACAAACGCTTGACATGAGAAGTAATGCTCTTCACTGCGCCCAAACAATGGTCAACATTGCACACCACTACATGCAGAGTTTCCCTGCTTCCGAGGAACACAATCCTCTGGTATGGAATTTTGATATTTTGACAACACTATTATTATGATCTGCACAAGGCTCCTGAGGTACAGAGTGCATGAATTAATGTTTGATATAATTGTCTATCAAAAGGATGCGGCTGAGAAGATTGATAAATAGTTAAATAAAAGTATCATGATGGATATTTTGTGGTAAGGTCTGTCATCAATTTGTCCAATAGATAGATAGATTGATGATAGATAATACTTTATTATGCAGAAGGAAATTTGTTTTACATACCAAGATGAGTGTTTTATAAGCAATCCGAACAAGTAAAAGATGTTAATAAAAGCAGAGCTAATACAATGTGTGTCGCCACAGTGCAGTGCCACCTGGAAACAATACCGGTACTGCACGATATTACAATCTTATCTGTATGCAGTTTGTGACAAATTCAATATGTGGTGTTTTATTGTAATGTTTTTTGGCTTTTGGCTGCTTCACAAGTACATCCCAAAATTCGGATACACAAGTTTATATTTTGGAGATTTAACTGAATGGAATAAAATATGTGAAATTGTCTTCAGGCTTTAAACAAGAAATGTTTTGTAAATGTTATTCTAGGAGGAAGTGGACAAGGTGTTCAATGATTACATTTTGCAATCAAACAACCAGCTTAGAGATAAGTACATGGATCCTCAACTGGCTAGCTTGGACGATCTGAAAGCTGCAGAGTAAGTTTTACTTGTCAAATAATTTGGTTATGTTGGTAAAAACTGATTTCCATACATGCAATTCCATTGTGGAAATACATGAAAATGAAGACTGTAGCAGCTGACTATAGTACGCCTCCTGAATTGATTTATTTTCATATTTTGGCTTTGACAAATTTATACAACTAGAGATACCCAAGCCACATCTCATGTGACTACATTCAAGTTAAGAATCGATGTATGACAGGGTATACATTGTACCAAAATTTAAATGGTCATGTGGACACGGCAACTGCTTTGCAACAGAGAATTATATTACCACCAAAAGTGGTTCCACAGTTATGCTTAGAGAACTGTAACGATACACTGATGTCTCAAGTCTTCATAAATCTGTACAAAAGGTTAAAATGGTCTTGAACTGTATTATTTCAGATTTGAGTTACAAGTTCTATTGCCTCTTGAATTGGAGTCACTTGTTCGCACAGAGAATGAAGAACTGCTGGAGAGTAAAGTGCAGCAGGTGGGAATTATTAAAATCTACATAAAATTTTAATAATACCCTGAAATTCCACAAACTGTGTGTCAGTTTTCAATATATTTTGTAACTTGATTATTTACAGGTTGTCACCAAGCTTAGAACATTGGCTTTCATTAAGGATACAAATCATTTGAACGAGTTCCTTTCCAAGACATTATTGGACAAGTAAGTTTCTTTTCCTTAAGCGTTTTAAAAAGACTAATCTGAATGGAGACTGCTACATCTATCCAGAACCAGAGGGAAAACTTCAGAATCCTGTGCCAAGATTTCATTAAAAAATATGTGGACATTTTCCGAAGAAATCTATATTTGTTGGTCTTAAAGTAATGCTAAAGCTAGTTTGATGAAACATCACTTGATGTACGTAAATATATATTTGAAGATGCATTGGTCCATGTATGGCTTCTATATGTGAAGTAATGGAAATTTTCATTAAAAACTCAATTTGCATTATTTTTGCAGCTATGAACACACCCTACCAAAAGTGTTGGTCATGATATACGAGGAGCTACTGCAGCCTCTGCCTCCGCAACTGGAGGATTTCGGGGAAGATGACGAAATGGCATCTTCCGTTCAACCTCCAAGCAACGCCTCTTCTTGTAACACGGATCCCAGATCAGCTCTGAGTAATGACGACCTTACCTCTGTCAGATCTCACAGGTTAGTCATTTCTGAAGACAACTTTTAAATGGGTTAAAGGACAAACCAGGTTGGTGCTCGTCACATCTACAGGGCTGTAAAGATAACCTTTTTGGAAAATTGACGGAGACAATGTAGTAGGCATTGCATTTTTTCCTGTTCTCTATTAAATTTACATTTGGATCAGCTGTCCTATTTTGACAGACAAGCACTTGCTAACTGTTGTAATTACAACTTGTTAGTAAGAAATGTTTAATATTCATTTGATATTAACAGGGTTCCCACAGTCATGGAAAGTCAGGGAAAAAATAGTGGTCATGGAAAGTCATGGAAAAATCATGGAAAATCAAAATATTTTGAAAAGTCATGGAAAATTGAAATTTTGACTACGATTTGCGCTAAAATTTGACACATTTGGGGCTTACGGTAGTTGGATGGTTGATCAGATGGCCGGACAGTGAACGATGGTCATCGCGTGAATTCGTTTCCGGTGTGAATCTCAACCTCAATGAGTAAGACATTAGTCATGGAATATCCAAAAATTGGTCATGGAAAGTCATGGAAAAGTCATGGAATTCCCGTCGTAAGATTTTTTGGGAACCCTGGATATAGACCGTAACTGATTAGAGTGGTCTATTGTGAAGTCTCCTGTCCTGGTATTTGCTCACTGTTCAATATACGTTGCAAGCTCTTTGTAAGTATGCAAACCCCCGCTAGGTATGGTAAACTTTCTCCCGCTAATCGATATGTGTCATTTTCAGAAACAGAAGGTCAATCGGCAGCTTTCCATCTTTCACACAGGGTGCACGGAGACAAATTGCCATTCCTGGCAAAGTCCAAGGGAATGTAAGTGTCATTAGATTGAATCTGTCAAATTGATCTAATAATGATTGTGTGTAGGGTTAGTTCATTGTCAGACAATTTGATTATTTATATATATATATTTATGAACAAAAATATTAAACATTTTCCTTGATCAAATTTGCGGAGAATTGGGACCAATGATTTTATGTATTAATTGTAAAATTTTTGTTGCAGAACAAAATGATCACAAGATCGGCAAAGAAGAAGGCTTCAAAGAAACAGAAGAAAGAAAGTATGTGTAGAAATTCAATTGCATATATATGTATTTGAATTAAAATTCATCTTGAATTTCATGTATTTTCCATGCACTCATAATATTAGAAGATGTATATTTTACAACAAATGGTCCTGTGATTTTTCAGGCAAAGCGGAGATGAGGAAAGTGCGGAGGAACTTATTTGACCCCTGCGAGGCTGGAATGGTGGATGATAGCAATAAGGAGCCACCAAAGACTCCTCAGCGTGCTAGCCAGAGAATTGCTAAAAAAGATCTCTTGTCCACTACACCTAAAGGTATGGATACATCTGTTATCGATACATCTGGATAACACAGGGGCCCAAACGGAAAGGAAAAACAGGGAAATATAAGGGAATTTGAAATTTGATCTCAAACTCAGGCAAAAAACAGAGAATTTGGTTTTACATGTATTACTACGTGAAACAAGCCCTCTATTTAATGAAAAATTCGTAATAGTCAATGTTTTGTGTTTCCGATTAGCAAAACAAAATGATAAGCCCGAATTCGGTCTGACAGGGAAAACATCGGGTGAAGGAAAATACGGGGAATTTGCTCACCAAATTTCAGTGGGTATCCTGTAACAGATTAAATGTCTGGATTGAAAGTGATTTTGTTGCAGCATGAAGTAATGTTCAGCTGTTAGATTCTAAAATTTTCACATTGAGGGAGATGTTTCAAAAGCATGTATAGCTGAATGTGTATTTACAATGATCTGGTCCTTCTTTGTCAATGTGAAAGTAAAGGTAGCGAAGCCCACCTTATGAGGTGTTGTTTCTGCACTTGTAGTGAATCTCCTGTGCTCTTGGTGATCTCTGTGACATAATAGCTGTTATGAGCTTTGCTACCACAGGGATAAAATGCTACAAGGTACTAATTGTAAGTTACTTTGTCTTTCCTTCAGAACATCACATCCTCAAAACGAGAAAAGTTGAAGAGACCCCAAAACACAAGCAAGTGCGGCAGGCGTTATGGCGGAAACAGCAACCAAGCGTGGATTCTGAAGTCATGGTCATTCAGGAATCTCCAGACAAATGCCTGCGTGCAAATAAATCACGTACGTAAGATGATAAGAATTTTGACATGGGTTAATTTGTTAAAATGATAAATATTGTGTTCATTGTTTGTGTTACTTATACGGCTGAAATGTTGGAATGAAATATCAACAATTTTGTAATTAATTTCAAAACCTTTGATTGAGTGGTTTGACATCTGTTTTTAAGCTGTCTTCATGTCTGATGGCCAGAATTACTAGCACTGATTGAACTATATACTATAAAGGACAGGCTTCAACAAGTACCATAATTTCTAAATTCGTGAATCTGACAACGATATTGATACATTAATATTTTCTTTTACAGAAGGTCCTGTGCGAACACCAGGACGGCTCATCGGAGGTGCCAAGAGAAAGTCCTTCTATTCAGATGCCCCGGATAAGCAGTCTCGCAGCATGACCCGTTTCAAGGAGTCTCGTTCAGTTGAGGCTTCAAAGGCCACGCAAAGTCGTTACAATCTACTGGAGGCTCGTATGAGCGGCCGCAGTCCCAACAAGTTAAACTCATCTCAGTTAAACTCATCTCAGTTAAACTCATCTCAGAGTAGTACATCAACCTCACCCAGGCGCATCAAACCTATGTGCTTGTTTTCACACTTACTGAGTCCCTCGCCAAGCAAGCCTCTCTTGTCGAAAGGAACCCCTGGAAGTGCAAGACGTAGACTTGATATTTCAGGCTGCGACTCTCCCAGCAAGAATACTCGTTCGCAAGACACTGTGAGGGCTGACAGTCCGACATCCCATGTGACTCTGCCGGAGTATCAATCTCCTTTCAAAAACACAGCAGCCAAAAATTTGGCTTTTACACCAAGCAAAACTGCTCAATTCGAAAGCCTGTTTGCTGGGCGCTCTTTCAATGCTTCACCGTCTGGATCGAGGACTCCTGTCAAAACGCCAAGGCGTATTCAAGCTACGTCTCTTAGCTTGTCGCAACCGATTAATAATTTGACAAGAACTCCCGTCAAAGGCATTTTGAAGACGCCTGGAAAGCAGGGACCAGGTACTCCTCTCAAGGATCAGGCATTATCTGTCAGTGAACTAATGATGTCTCCAAGTCGTCTCACTCGACAACAAGTCAAGTCTTTCATGTTGTCATCAAGTGCCCCACGTCCTCAATTTCGACATGACCTCACTTCCACTCTGGCGTCGAGCAGCAGCGTCAAGTGGGAAGATGGATGTGTAGAATCGGACAAAGCTGCCGAGACTGATGATAGTGTTTTTGTCAGTCCCACAAAGTCGGCAGCTGAGTCTACCACATCCCCTGAAAACCGCCCTGTCACTCCCAATGAACAGTGCGCTAAAGTCCCTCAGACACCAACGAGATGTCCCTCTGACAAAACTGGCAAGGAAAATTGCATTTCTCCTCCCACTCCCAAGAACTCTCGGAAACGTGTAAAAACCCCCGACTCCTTGGACAAGTGGCCACGGCGGAAAAGGAGAAATACTTTAAACTCTCCTTCCAGAAAGTTTGTGTCGTGCAGCCCCGAACAAAATAATTTTGTGAGATCTAAGCAAGATTTAGAAAAAGACTCAACAGAGAATGTTGGTAAAGTTAAGGACACACCTTCAAAAAATCCTCCACCAATGACACTGAACGATAACCAGCAAAGTGGATTACCAAGTTACACGCCAAAGAAACGCAAGAGAGACCTAGCGCCTAGCAATGATGACATTCCAAATAAACTTGCGACTGGCTCTCCATTCAAGCGCTTCAAACTTGCTGCTCTGGAAAGCAGGATGTTGGGAAGTCAAGGTAGCAGTTCGGAGTATTTCGATTCAACTGATGTGTTCTTGAGCGACAGCGAATCCTCGCAATCGCAGAAACCCACCAATCGAATCATTACACGGATAATAAGCGGAGGTTCCGATGGAACTAGCTTGCAAATGAGTGAACCACCATCATCTCCTGTATTCCCCCTTGCTTCCCACTTATTGACGAGACAAGGATCGAGTCAAGATGCTTGGAGTGACCGTGATTCCCAGCAATCGCTATCCCCTGTGTTTCAGCGCAAAATAAGTAATTTAATTGACAATTTAGACAGTGACTCTGATAACTCTCCGAAAAAGCCAAGTGTTCCTAATTCTCCTGTCGTTGGATCTCCTGCCATGAACTTTCGCAAATTCTCACCGAACGTCTCGGCTAAAAGTCTGTCTCATTTGATGATGTCTCCCTTGATCTCGGAGAAAAAATCGACAGGATCTCCTCAAAAGACTGCTGGTCAGAAGAAGCACACTCCCAACACTGCCAAGCACAGTAGGCGCTCCTTGTACCAATCTCAGCCCTAGTATTCATATTAATTCCTGTTTTCATAATCTGTTTTGTATGTTGTTTTGTTTGTCCACTTGCCCTATGAAGTTAACCGTTCTGTAATTTATTATTCTTTTAACGTTGAAAATCTTTCAATACGTCTTAGGACATGCCTTGCTTGTAATTTTTTGAAAAATGAACTTAAGTCTGTGATCTTTAATTGAATGCTATTATTAAGCTAAATTTATACAAATATTTCATGGAAAATAATACTGTATTCATTACAGTGTTATCAAGATTTTTATCAATCATAAGCACGAGTAAGCATAATTTTTATCTTGTAATTATAGAATGCTTTGTGGTGCATTGTACTCCAAATATTAGCTATATATGGTGTTAATATTAGTATAAATTGTAAATATTTTTTAAAATACTGAAAGGCTTTTCAATTTGAATCGTCAAATACAACTGATGAATATATTTGTATAAAACCTTATGACTGGTTATTAAAATGCCACACTGAACATCTAAAATATGCCTGTTGAAAATATTATCTCCAGCTCTGCAGTTTGTTTTAGTTAGGGTTGGTTCTAAGTTGCCTAATGGTGTAAGGCTTCATTTTCTCCCGGTGTCATTTGCTACTTTTCGCAATGGGCAACTTAACAACTAAAGAGTGCTTGTTTGTGCAACCACCGGCTTTTGAAGTTCTGAAGGTGCAGTTCAAAACCTCCAGGGAACTTTTTTTAATCTTATTTGAGCCAAACAGAGTCTTTTTTATTCAGTATTCTTTACTGAGGCAAGTAAATGGTCCCATCCTTGGAAACTGAAAGTACCTTGGTGTGGACTCCTAGCCTTGTCTCTTCCAGGGCCGGACATTTACTAAGAAATTCATTTTCAAGGAAGTACAATCAGTGAAGGTCTCAGACCCGCACCCGCAGCAAACCTGCTCTTCACTTCTCAACAAATTATTGTGCTTGCCTTGGCCCTGTCCTGGGCAGTGTCATGTCTCAAAACATGGTTAAACATTGGCTAAATGTTTGCTGGGCATGAAATAAAAACTTATAGTTCAGTGCATAACAACTTTGTAAGACCAAAATAATGGCGAAGTGGATCAATACATTCAATGATTCTACTGTTGAGCAGTGCTTGAGAGTCAGTGGTGCATGAATCAATTCATTAAGCAGTTGCTCCTTAGTCCTTTTGGCACTGAAGGTAACATTAAATCCAGAGCATTAAATCCAAGGCTTGTTATATCAATACCAAACATGGCATAGATATGGGTGTAAGTATGTCTTAGCGGCCTATAGCACTGGTTGAAGGATACATTATTTCAAAACTGTTTTGGATGTATGTCAGTATCATAACAATGGTTAAGCTCAATGAAGGGGTGCTTTCTTCGTTGAAGGTAATTATAGAACTTTATAATATTTAAATGCTCACATAAGCATTAAAAGTAAATCACAGGCCCTAGGCTACAGCCTGCAGGTTTTAGAGTCTCTCACGAAACATGTGACGTCACCTTGGAGCAACAATGGTCATGACGTCACAATCCCATTGTTTTGGCCATTGTTCGTTTATGACATCATCAGTCTGCTGCAATGCTGGTGATGTCATAACCATTGTTTAAAAACAACACTACTTTGTCATGTTGAACTTTTTATAAATCCATGATTTCCCTCATTTCAAGTAATTTTTTGAAGGTGCAGACTGCAGGGACAGGTCCTGGTAAAAAAGAGGTCATCACAGTTGTGTCCTATGACCCCAAGCAACAAGTGAAGCACAGGGTAATTCAGATACATTGAATACAAATCATTTGTAAAATTTCACATTTAATGAAATAATCCTATAAATTTACCATGATTTTATAGGCCTATACACATGACACATGTAGGTTAGGCCTACCTATAGGCTATATTTTGATCGGACTTCATAGGTGTATATATATTTTGATTTAGCAAGGCTGACACAAACGTATTTTTCAATTTCAGGCGCACATATTCAAAAGTTCTCTGTCTTCTAATTTCACAACCACGGGTGGAAGAGAAAGCCAAGTTTTAAAGTCAGAAGCCAACAGAAAAAGTTACGAGCATTTGGCAAAGTCATTGTTGTGGAAAGATGATGCCAATCAGCGCCAGGATTTATTTAAACTAGAAGAAATTCGACAATTAACTGGCACTACTTCACCACTTCTTCCTCGAGTGCCCTTTGGCTCAACTTACAATGTTCACCATAGGCAAAAAACATCCAGCCCCGCCCACGGCGCCCAGAACCAGGCAGGAAAGCCAATGCCACCGATAAGTCATGTCTTCTTGGTAAATAACTTACCAGGACCCCAAGTAATTGATTCCGAAGTTGAACCTGAACAAAAAACTAGGAAATTCACAAACAAAAGAGACCTTCTATTTCACCAACACCTAAAAAGTAACTTATCAGGTCCCCATCTCATGAAAGGACCAGTACGAAAGTCTGAGAACTGCGAGATGCCACAAACGAGCTTCGAAAATAGCCATCTTCTTTTCGACAATACTCAGCATGAAAACATGGACGAACATCTGATGAAGAACTCCAAAGTGACCAAATACAAACCAGACTGTTTTTGCCCAAGATGTGAAATACTTCGTCAGGAATGGAGACTGAAAAGGATTCGCTTTTTAAACCCAGGACATCAAACAACTTTTAGCAAAATATAATTTCTAAATATTTTATATAACAGAAACATTTTTCAAAAACAAAAGAACTCATGAAATTTGTAACAATAAGTCAACGATAGCTTTCAGTCTGAATGAATATACTTACATAAGACACATTTTAATATTGAACACATATCGTAATGATTCATATATATGTAGATCTATACAGCCTATTACAGGTCTCAGTTCATTCGTTCAAAATTAGTTGATCAGAAAGCGCACAAAACTAGTTGCAGAATATCACCTTATTCACATTTATAATTCATTTGTTAACAATCGTCAGAATTCAGACTTTGGATGGCAGCCTCCAAGTGAGCAGTCTGTTCTTGCCAGTGTTTATTTGAAGTCCTGACCTCCTTCACTTGGCGCTTTAGCCTTGTCATCTGGGCAGCATTCCTTTTCTGCAAAAGTTGAAAATATGAATGATTTGATCAAAATGTAGGTCCAAACAGATTACACAGTTATTATGTGTATACCCATATAATTATATCAACAACAATAAATCAACATGCAGTCAATTTTTTCTGCGTACTGGTTTTTTTTTTTTATAAAGAAACCTACGTGAAGAACACTAGTGTCCATATGCAATTGTTTCTGTCTGGTTTTCATGTTCTTGATCTGCAAAAGAAATTGGAAAAATTGATGAAACTTTTAATCATTAAAACCATAGAACGGGGCAAAGTTGGCAATCCGGGATAAAGTTGGCATGCTATTTTGACCCACTTAATGGAAGAAATGCCAACTTTCCTCACTGACACAGGTATCTTTGGCAAAGTTGCCATACGTGTCAATGACGAAAAGTTGACATTTCTGCCATTAAGTGGGTCAAAATAGCTTGCCAACTTTACCCCGGATTGCCAACTTTACGCCATTTTACGGTACTATGTACACGCTTGTATATCACAAAACATCAATTGTTAAAAGGTTATGTTTTCTAAATGTAAAAAAAATTTTAGTCCAAACCTTTAGATTTTTTCCCTGAAGGTTTGCATCAATCTGTTTGTGAGCTTCCCTCATGACCCCGATCGCCGATCTTAGTTCAGCTTCTGCAGTTCCATTCAGGAGTTTAATGGACTCTCCATCTTCTTCCAGTTGTCTCTCTGAAAGTTTAAATTCAAAGAAAAATATCAAGTCAAACATTATCTAATCATTGAAGAAATAAATCAGTCATGTGCTTGACTATACCAGGTTACTTGTACTTCTTATATCCCAAAATGAAAAAGGATGATCAGCTAAGAAGCTGGATTTGACATAGATTTCACATGCATTTATCAGTTAGCCTACATTGTATATATTTGTAACGCAAACTAATTCCTGCAGTGCAGAAAACAGGAAAGAGACATAAAAAAATTTAACATTTACAAACATTCGGCATTTGGTGTCCAACTTAATTTTAAATATTGAGAATAGAAATATTGTGTAACAGCATGTCTTACTCTGTGTGGTTAACTTTTCCGTTGACTCCTGTTGTTGTCTCAGTTGCCGGAACGTATGGATGTCCTGATCCATGACATTTGTGTTCTGGATGTGTTCCATCATTTTGGCTTCATACTTCTCAATGCGAGACATAATCACTTCTGTTTCTGTCTCTCTCTCAGTCACTTGTTCTTGCACCTGATTCATCATCTTGACCAGTTTTTCCAAGTCTGAAAAAGTTAAGACAGGCCTGCATGATGATAAACATTGATAATGTCAACTCATCAAGGTCATTTCGAGAGTTAAGGACACATGCTGGTCGAAAAATGTGTGTAGGCCTATGCTGTCCAGAAGAAACTGTTGCGGCTAGAGCTATGAAATTTTACACAGGTCTTCAGGGCACAAAATTATGACCCTCCGTGAAATTTTAAGTTGCCATGGTTACGGTTGCCATGGCAACAAAGAATTTTACATATTTTCAAGTATTCCTCCTTACAAAAATTCATCTCAAGACTGAGCTATCCGAATAATCAGAACTCGTTTATTATCGAAATTTTAGGTATTCGGATCCGCAATAAGACTATTTTCAGACTAAAAATAAGTTTTTATAGGGTTTTTCTGGGTTCGCAAACATGGGACTAAGGAGCTAATTCACAATCTTTCAGGTTTGAATCGCTGTCCCTCGGCCTTTAATTCAAATACAGTTCTGAAAATAGCCTTATTGCAGAAGCGAACTTGTCAGTAAGCAGTATGCCAAAATTCATTATGATGCCTTCAGCGGTTTTTGAGATGAATTTTTTGTAAGCACTCAAAGTCACTAAAATTCACAGTTTTCGGAAAATGGCAAAAAAAGGAAATAGGCCTAAACTCTTGATAATTTTAACTGTAAAGGTATGATCGGCAAGGTCGTTTACAGGGTTATAATAGGAATTTTTGCGTAATTTCAGTTGCATTTGTTGTCTGGACATCTGTATTTATTGAAACTGTCAATATCAGAATTTCTATTTTCTAAAATATTTTCACCATTTTTCGACCAGCATGTGCCCTTAAGGGGGCGATCGTGTAATAATCAGGGGGGGGGCTTGGAGCCTTATTCGGTTGAAATTATTTATTTCACGGTGACTTTTTGGTCAATCATAGATGGGATCTGATTCAAATTTGGATGACCTAGGCTATACTTCAAGGTCAGAGGGGCTTACGGTAGGAATAGAATACATGTCACATTGACAGGAATTTTTGCCAGCACACATTAGGAGGAGACCATTTACTATCCAGGGGTTACAGATTGAAAAGTACCACAAAAACATTGCAAATTTACTTTATTTTTACATTAACTCTGCAGGCCTAAGGTGGGGCGGGGCTTAAACCCCCTAAACTTCCCCTCGATCTGATACTGCCCTTTGCAGTAAGCCAGAATCACTCTTTTATTCCCCAATCTAATTTCCGTATTTTACTATAGCAATCTAGCGGTCATGAGAGAAACTTTTGTACTGCCTGATATACGCGCACAATTCTTAAGAACTTTTAAGAAGAGGCCGATATTGTAAACTCACCATCCTGGTACAGCTGGCAGACTTGCCTGATGCGATCCTCCTGGTCCTGGCCCAAATAAATCTGTCTTTCGGTGCTTCGGATATCATCAACCATCCCTTGCAGTTTGGTCTCCTCTTTCAAATTAAAAATTAATTAAAACAGTTTTTGCTTTTAAACAAATTGTACTTAGCATAAATATTATATGTTATATTGGTGTAATATAAAATTAGAGGACAAAATGAAGCATCAATTTAATAGTAATTTTTTTTTTTACATTTATCGAGCTTTGGTTACAATGTTGTTTAAAGAAATTTATAGGGCAATTTTGAAATATTATGGAATCTCACCTGCAGTTAGGACAACCTGAAATCAATTTAGAAAAACTTTAAAGAAAGCTGACATGAATTTGAAACTCTGTAAAAAAGACTTTTATTTATAAAAGACATTTGTCTGGTCAGCAAAACAGGATTTTGTTTGTCACATGACACACATGACAAAGTAGGTCATTCAGAATTCAACATGGAGGACAAATAACACACACTGGAATTACTCTCCCAACTTCTCTAATAATTTTGTCTCTCAGCACTGGATTGCTTTATTCACTAGTTATACAACAGCATGGATTATTCAAGGAGCTGCTAGATCACATTAGATGATCATAGTCTGTTTATTGTGTTAGTTATCCACTTTCTTTAACTCTGCTCAGGCCTCAGTAAACTTTCTTATCATGGAGGCCATTTTTGTTTTCATGCAGCATGGCCAAAATAACATAGTTGGGAATAGCCCCAGGAAGTACAGTATCCTAACCCCTTCAACCTCTCACACCTCATGACCTTACTTCATAAAAAGTGAACTGTTTTATTTCGTATTTAAGAAACATCTACTATGTTTTTAACCAATGTTTTGACCATGTTTTGACCATGTTCATCAGTTCACTTATTATCCACTAGGTGGTCTGAAATTGTGAATATCACTATTTTAATGCCACCTGCTGGTAAATCCATAAGCTTTCTCTCTTACCTGCTGGTAAAACCTAAAAACTTTTTTCACAGCTCTGTCATCTTCAAGTTTATTCCATCCAGTAGTACATGGCTTGTTGTTCAAAATAAATCTATCTTTTAAATATGTAAATATAATAAAAACAGTAAATAAATAAAATTACAAATTTGTATGACTATAACAACAATTAAAATAAAACTTCTATAAGGTCTCTCATCCCTATCACAATAACTTTCTTTCTGACCTTATTTATTTCATCAGATATTTCAAACCTTTTGTCTCTAACAGTTTTATCATATTAAATTTTCCTCCTCCATCTGTATCTTTCTGATCACATACAGGTCTACATTTCTCTAAAATGTTTTCGTTCTCAGCCCAAGCCTGTGTATACTGTATAGCAATAATTTCTTTCCTTACCATTTCTCTGATCAAATTGATCAACATAACATCCATTTTTGACAGTCCTTTATTCCGCCATATCCATTCTATCACTTCAAAAAAAAAATTAACAAACCATCAACTTTTCACTTCTCGAAAATGTGTCTTTACGATACAAGAATTTATTAATCCACCATCACATCCCTACAGTTTCCCTCTCCTGCTAATTCAGCTCATATATATACCTTCTTTGTACCTATTTTATCATCATCACACATGTAGGCAGTTGATATTTCATTGTGCATAAAATATGTATATACATCACTCCATTAGTGCATCATCTTGCATCTATTATTAACATTTTTCCACTGCCCCCAATATATTTCATGATTACAAGAATTTATTAATTAAACCCTATTGTCGATTCAATCACACCATTTATTCGCTACAGCTTCTCACTGCTGCTACCATCTCTTATGATAACATTAATATAATAATGCACTGTTTTTTCTGACAGCTTGTCACCATTACAAATGTTTTTGTTTTTGTTTTTCTCACTATTACTCATTTTCTTTAATTAATTTCGAAAATCTTACCTGTTTGGTTTCAAAACAATTAATGAACAAAGGTTACTTTCCAAAACGTTTGTTGATTGGTTACATAACTTTTTCATAAAAAGTGTAGTTTGGGTTTGCACTTATATGCCAAAAACACCATGTGTCATTAATTATATAAACTTATAATTCCCCTTTGTTTCTTTTCTCCACGTTATAAAGAATACTCCGTGGTTTGAAGTGCACAACTTGCTCATTCCATACTGTTTCTTGTTCACTTGCATGCCAAATTCCTGGAGACTGCAGTTCAATGTTTTTGCACTGTCCATTTACAGGTTTCAAATGCAGCAAATATAGGTTACAAAACACTAATTATTTTATACAACAACAATTCTGGATGGCTTCTATCCACTGCAAAAGGCTATATCATGTTTTATATTTATTAATACATCATGCATCTTCTCACTGCTGAAGATACCAAACATCTGGATTTAAAGGTAGCAGTCAGTTTCAACTATTATGCCGCACTGATGCCATATTATATTTACGCTTTTATGAATACATCAATTCATTACTTCATGATTACTCTTTTCATGGTTACTAACGGATCGTTCTATTACATCACTTTATAAACCGCCAACTTTTATTATCATTTCCCCAATGCTCTTCACAGCCGCTAGTATAAAATGCTCCATCACCTCATAGCAGTAATTATTTTTCAAAATTATAAATGGATTTTATCATGAGGATGTAACAGCTGTTCCACTACATTGTATTAATTGGACAGCTGTTCACGTCATTACAAGGATTATGCTGCCAAAAATATTAATATTAATAACTACCACACTGTCAATTTGATAGCTTGTCACTGCTTCAAATGACACCCGAGCTTGTCACTGCTCTTTTACCAAATGACACTTTGTCCATAATTCGCCAGCTTGTCACTGCTGCAAACTTATGTATTACCATGCAACATTTGGAAGCTTGTCACTGCTTCAAATGAAACCCGAGCTTGTCACCGCTCTTGTACCACATGACATTGTCACTTTGTCCGTAATTTGCCAGCTTGTCACTGCTGCAAACTTATTCACTACCACACCGCATTTGATAGCTTGTCACTGCTTCTAATGATACCCGAGCTTGTCACTGCTCTTATTGTACCACATGTCGCAATTTGCCAGCTTGTCACAGCTGCAAATTTATGCACTACCACACTGCATTTGATAGCTTGTCACTGCTTCAAATGATACCCGAGCTTGTCACTGCTCTTATTGTACCACATGTCGCAATTTGCCAGCTTGTCACTGCTGCAAATTTATGCACTACCACACCGCATTTGATAGCTTGTCACTGCTTCAAATGATACCCGAGCTTGTCACTGCTCTTATTGTACCACATGTCGCAATTTGCCAGCTTGTCACTGCTGCAAATTTATGCACTACCACACCGCATTTGATAGCTTGTCACTGCTTCAAATGATACCCGAGCTTGTCACTGCTCTTATTGTACCACATGTCACTTATGTATTACCATACTACATTTGGAAGCTTGTCACTGCTTCAAACGAAACCCGACCTTGTCAATGCTCCTGTATCACAAGCCATTTTTGTGATTACCCAGCCTGTCACTGCCGCAATCAAGAATCATCTCACTTGGTCATCTGTCAACTTTACCGTGAACACTTAAAGATCAGTATAATCTTATATTTTTCAATTTTTCAAAAGTATAACTCATGCGATTTTACTACGGTTAACTTTACATTAATTTACTTGTATTTCCATTTTTCTTAAATAAAAGATAATAATTCTTCTTTGTTGAAATATGTGCATTATATAAATGAAATATTTTTTCTTAGTTAATTATTTATTATGATAATGTATTCTCTCTTGCTGACAAAACACAACTTAACTCTATTTTTCAGAACCACAAGAACCAGACAAACTGAGAACCTTCCAGACAAACTGAGAAACCTTCCACTGCACATTTGGTCCGCCTTTATCAATGCTGCAAACTCAATTACACACACAGAGCTTGTCACTGCTCTAAATAAAAATCAAGATGTTTACAGCTTATCACTGCTAAAAATTGGAGGATTACCACAATGTCTATATAGCAGCATATCACTGCTACAAAGTTGGAGGATTATCACAATATCTATATATCAATTTAAGTCATCAGCTCACTGCATTCTGTCAGCTTATCATTGCAAAAAATTAAGTTATATACAGCTTATCACTGCTGAACATTTGGAGGATTACCACAATATACAAGCAGCAGCTTGTCACTGCTGTGAATAAAGTCATCAGCTCACTGTGTATGTGTCACTGATGCAAAACCAAGTTATATACCGCTTGGCCCTGCCTTAAATCAGACTATTGTAACAATGTCTATATGGCAGTGTGTAACTGCTGCTTTATTATAACGTGTTCCTTACAATTTAAAATATATATACATGTTCTGGAAATACTGGATCAGCTTGCTGCTAGCCGTCATACTGCACCAGCTTTAGTCACTCCTGCATGTATGAACGGGACCTGGTTGTCACTCCAGCGTCTTTTATATATATCCTTTACCACTTCCCGGGTAGCCAAGTAGTTACTGAAAAGATCTTCGACCACAGCTACATTGTAGGTTCAGTTGTTATTTACTGGCCAGTCAATGATGCTTTTTATTCATAGTCTGTCATTTCCTTTCGCACAGCTACTCCTCCACCATAAAATATATTATGTGGTTCATTTTACGACAGCTTATCATTGTCGCATGTAAGTTATCATACAGCTCACTTCTGTAAAATTGAAGGATTACCTCACAACACTGTTATTTACTGAATACACTCATTTTCCTTCAGAATCGGGTATTCAATCCCAATTAATACCGAGCAGGTTATCACTCCTGTCTCTTCTTTACATAGAGCACACCAGCTGTGCCAATCCAGTGATGATTTCATTTTATGGTATTTCTCGCACAACATTGTTACTTACTGGACAATTAAGAAGTATCCTCAGACCGAGTAGCCAAGTAGTTGCTGGTCACGCACTATCAGACCAAGTACTGGTCACGCATCCTCATACCGAGCAGCCCTGTAGCAGCTGGTCACACATCGTCAGAACCAAATAGTCATGCGGCTCCTGGTCACGTATCATCAGACCGAATAGCCTATTACTTGCTGTTCATGCATCATCAGACCAAGTACGGGTCATGCATCATTGGACCGAGTTGCCTAGTAGTTGCTGGTCCCACATCATCAGACCAAGTAGCCTAGTAGTTACTGGTTTTCTATTTATGTTGGATTACAGATGCTCCTTTACAGAGCATTTAATCAATTCGAATTCAATTCCAATTAATTCGGAGCAGGTTATCACTCCTGTCTCTACTTTACATAGAGCACACCAGTTGTGCCAATCCTGTGATGATATAATTTTATTGCACTTCTCGCACAACATTGTTACTTACTGGACAATTAAGAAGTATCCTCAGACCGAGTAGCCAAGTAGTTGCTGGTCACACATCGTCAGAACCAAATAGTCATGTGGCGGCTTGTCACGTATCATCAGACCAAGTAGCCTATTACTTGCTGTTCATGCATCATCAGACCAAGTACGGGTCATGCATCATTGGACCGAGTAGCCTAGTAGTTGCTGGTCCCACATCATCAGACCAAGTAGCATAATAGTTACTGGTTTCTTTTTTTTTTGTTTTGTTGGATAACAGATGCTTCTTTACAGAGCATTAATTCAATAATCAATTCCAATTGAATTCCGATTAATTCGGAGCAGGTTATCACTCCTGTCTCTTTTTTACATCGAGCACACCAGTTGTGCCAATCCTGTGATGATTTCATTTTATTGTACTTCCAGCACAACATTGTTACTTACTGGAGAATTAAGAAGTATCCTCAGACCGAGTAGCCCAGTAGTAGCTGGTCACACATTGTCAGAATCAAATGGTCATGTAGCTGCCGGTCACGTATCACCAGACCGAGTAGCCTATTACTTGCTGTTCACGAATCATCAGAACAAGTACAGGTCATGCATCATTGGACCGAGTAGCCTAGTAGTTGCTGGTCCCACATCATCAGACCAAGAAGCCTAGTAGTTACTGGTTTCTATTTTCGTTGGATTACAGATGCTTCTTTACAGATCATTACTTCGATAAATCAATTTCAATTCAATTCCAATTAATTCGGAGCAGGTTATCACCCCTGTCTCTCCTTTAAATCGAGCACACTAGCTGTGCCAATCCTGTGCTGATTCCTTTTTATTAGCTAGTCGACTCGTCGACTAGCTCTTAGGAGAAATGAGAAAAAGCCCGCGAAAATCGGAAATTCAAAATACCGCGAAGCAGATTTGCCTCAGGATTCGTCTGTGGGCCCAGGAACTTCCTAGAATCATCCTGCGGCCGAGGTATCACTGAAATGAATCGTCCACAATCAAATTTACGATCGATACAGCTCAAAACAATCATGTGCACGTGTCCCGATGCATGCGCTGCATGATGATGCGGCGCAACGCTCGAGCAAGCGGTGGACCCAATGGTGCTGTTGGGTCCCACTAGGGGGCAACCTAAAAGTCGGGACAAGCGCCCGGGGCGACAAGGGACGCCCGGGACGAACTAATTGCCGTGACAGAGTTCCGGGACAGCAAATTTAATGATTTTTTTGAAAAAGGAACAACCATTTGAGATACAGAAACGGCAGACCATTTTTTAGAAAGCTGAGGTCATGTTCTATCTCATGAGAAACTTTCCTGTAGTGATTGGCATTGAACTAGTCCAGGGAGACTCAGCAGAGGTCTGGGCAGGCTCACTGCTAGCATTGAACTGAAAGTGTATGACTGTCACTTCTGATTGATTGGTAGTGTCAACTCTCTAAACTTGCAATTTAGGCCTATCATTCAGCATTGATCAACTCAACTTCTTCTTCTTCTTCCTGTAGATTCCGCTTCTAGGTAGGCGAACCACTCAGAGTAGACTCACAGTGTAGTTTTGGCTTGGGGGGGGGGGGGATCTTCTCCAGGTCTTGAGTCGAGCGGGGAAAGCAGCTTCAATCGGCGATTGTGTAAGAATTTCTGGGTCTATTTCCTTTCTGGCTGTCCGGGTATAGGATAAGAGTCTGGAGATATATGGCATCCTGGCGCTTCTCAGTGACTTGCATAACAGTGTTTTTCGTCTTCTTCTCCTTCATCACACAGTGGGCAGATTTCTCTTCGTTTTTTCCCAGCTCAACATGAATGGAGATGTATCTAAACTTCACAGCTCTGACATGTACTTTTTGAATAACAATGGATATACACAGAGCATCATTATACAGTACAGTGCTGTTGTATTTATAGTCCGAGTTATGGGCCTACATTTCTAGTGGAGCAACAAAAAAACTGTGATAGTTCTATTAATTTACATAATTTAGACACTCTCTGCTCTGACTGCCTGATTTTAGTCGAAAATGATCAACTAAGTCACATAAGTTAGTCGAAAATGGTCAGCTAAGTTGAAGTCACAAAACTTGGCTAAGTTAAGGTATGTTAGTCACAAATGCATGACTGACTTGGCTCCAGGCTCTACATGACATTATTGCAAAAACTACATGATAAGTACTAGGTAGGACAAGTAGAAATTATAACATAAGCTACATTTACCTTGAGTCTTAAGATGTACTGAAAAGCCATTATCCTCTCTTTTTTCTCATCCTCTTTGGCATGTTCTTCTTAAAGCATGTCTTGTTGTACACTGAACTGATGTACCAAGGCTGGTCTTTATATACTATTTACTAAACAGTGACACATTCAGAGTTGACAGCTAGTGTCTAATGATTGCAATTACTCATTGAGCAGTGTCAAAGAAAATATCAACTCAATTGGCTTGAGTTGGCAGGTAGTGTCAGATGATTGCAATTACTCATGGAGCGCAGTCACTGTCAAAGGTAATATCAATTAATGGCAATTGACTTGAGTTGGCAGGTAGTGTCTAATGATTGCTATTATTCATTGATCTGTGTCAAACAAAAAATCAAGTTATTGCAATTGCAGAATATCAAAATTTCTTGAAAGTATAACACAATGCTTTTAGTTAATTGTAATTATTTTGTATTTTATATTGTAAATTACACCACAGTGTGAATGAGAGTAAATAATTAAAAAAGTGTATGGTTATGTTTGTGTATGGAATACTCTATAACTAATTAAAAAAGTGTTCATTAATGTGTTGTCCAATTGAGCAGATTATAGAAGAAATATCAATTCAATTGCACTTAAATCATAAGTTACATGTCTTCTTTGATTTATTTTGTCTTATATCAAATAAATTACAGCCCAATAGAGCACAATTTTTGCAATAAGTGCTATATTTTTTATTTATCAAGACATAACTGTGTAAATAATTATACTACTTGTCCTACCTAGTTCTGTTGTCAAGCAATTTCACACACAAGCTGAATTTATCACATTTATCAGACACAACTAAAAAAACACAACAGATCAACAAAAAAGTGTAGTTGGAAATGAACAAAAGTCAGTGCAACTGGTCTGCTTAGTGATAATATAATGATAAGTAATGCACAGTAGACTGCAGTATCACAATCTGTTGTGTTTCATTGAACAATATTCAAATAAGGAATTTAATTTTAGACACATTGCTTGAAAACAATTTGAGATCAGGGCAATTAGACCTCACTTTGGTTACTTAACCTTCATATGATATCAATGCATGTTTTCCAAATGTTTGGTTAGTAGGCTTAAATAAATGTGCATGTCTATTTTGTGTATGTACAAAGTACAAACTTATGATTTCAAAAGATTTATAATAATATAAGTATCTTGGGTGCACATAGACTGCACAGTCAACACCACTCTATATACAGAACACAGAATGTTTTGAGAATTTGTGGCTATTTTTTCTGAAATGCTCTGTTTTTGATGATGGCCTTTGGAAAAAAAAAAAGCTGTCATACTGTGTAAATTGTTTGTTTTAACAGATAAGCTTCAAGAAACAACAGCCTTTATAGAGTTACATCTTTTATAATAATTTCTTCGAATCTTCATTTGCCTTTTTCTTATGTTTTATCTTAACATTTTCACTAAAACCAAAGCTGCTTGGCCATTCACTGTTGACTTTAATATTCTTATTAATGATTAATGCTTACTGAAAACACATCTGTACATAATTCATCCCATCATTTTGCCCTTTGTTGTTTGTTGATTTTACCTTGTCGGTCAAAAGCTTTGTAGCTTGTGTTGCTAGTTTTATTTTTCATCACCGACTTTAAATAAAAATTTTACTTTACTTCCATTTCGCACCTACCTGATCTAAAACCTGACTTTTTTCCGCAAATTTCACATTATTCATAATTATGATAACCATACCTGCAAGCCAGATGTAATATAGAGGAATATTCCATGTTAATCACTGCTTCATCAATATAGACCTAATACCGAATCGACTAGCTTTTGAATCCATGGATTCTTGTTGTACTTCCAGCACAACATTGTTCATTACCAGACAATTAAGTTGTTAGCAATAATGTTATTCCCTATGTCGTGCACACCAGTTGTGCTAATTCCATGATGAATTCATTTCATGGTGCTTCCCGTACAACATTGTTATTTACTAGACTACCAAGTGGTTAATAATAATGTTGTTCCTTACGTCGTGCACAACAGTGGTGCCCAATACTGTGACGAATTAATTTCATAGTGCTTCCCTGCAACATTGTCATTTATTCGATAATCAATCAAGTTGTTACTTATAACATTCTTCCTGACTTACAGCATTATCTGTGCTAATTCTTCTATTATTATTTCTTTTTTTATGATTTCATTATAGTTTACAGTACATCAGCACAGCACTCGGTCTTAAATTACAAGGTTTTTCACAACACTGTATCGCATTCAAACTTTCCCATCCCTTGGTTAACCAAGAAGTAACTAAAAAATTTTTAATGCATTTAAATAATATGGCATTAACCACTAACCACTGTCACCACTGGGTTTTGTTATTGTTTCTTTGTTTTCCCTTTGTTTCTCTTGTGGCAGCGGCTGAGTCTCCTTGCACTTTGCAAACAGTTGCAAGCCTCCTCACCTTTTGGCCATGTTTCACATGCTACCACAAGTGTATTAGTATTGCTATTATATGTACTTAGCATGATTTTCATATTTCAACTCTTTTATTTATATTTTTCATGATCTAAATATACATATAGGTTAATCATCTATCAGTAGGGGTTAATTACATTTTCTATATTTAATATGGGACTTTCAGCCACTGTTGACTGTCCACCGTATCTATCTTTTCACGTATACAAATGTACTGTATTTTCAATGCATATTATTTGTACACTTCTCATTTGTATACCACTTAATTGTAATTGAATAAACCCCTACTTATTTATACCAAATACATATGTTTGTTTTTGCTGACAACAGACAAAAAAGACTTTTATTTATAAAAGACATTTGTCTGGTCAGCAAAACAGGATTTTGTTTGTCACATGACACACATGACAAAGTAGGTCATTCAGAATTCAACATGGAGGACAAATAACACACACTGGAATTACTCTCCCAACTTCTCTAATAATTTTCCACCACCTCCCCACCATCCACCTTTCTCACATATATGTGTCATGTGCCCATGTTTCACATGCTACCACAAGTGTATTAGTATTGCTATTATATGTACTTAGCATGATTTTCATATTTCAACTCTTTTATTTATATTTTTCATGATCTAAATATACATATAGGTTAATCATCTATCAGTAGGGGTTAATTACATTTTCTATATTTAATATGGGACTTTCAGCCACTGTTGACTGTCCACCGTATCTATCTTTTCACGTATACAAATGTACTGTATTTTCAATGCATATTATTTGTACACTTCTCATTTGTATACCACTTAATTGTAATTGAATAAACCCCTACTTATTTATACCAAATACATATGTTTGTTTTTGCTGACAACAGACAAAAATGTTATAAGTAAACTTTTGTCTACAATACCTGAATTTTGTCCGTCTGTTGTTGGAGTCTTTCATACTCCTGGGTGTGACTCTTAAACTTGTTTGTCACCTGAGAAAGAACTTGAGGCAAACTCAAGACATTGGTTAATGCTTGGTCCACAGAATCAAGGCTGTACATTGACAAACCTGCAAAATTAACGATAGCATTAATGCACCAGACTCTAGTTCTATAAGATCCCTACTATGTAACAGACCCTCTTTGACCTTTGTGGACCCTAATTAATTCTCCTAATTAATTACTCTAATTAATAACCTTTAATTAATGAATTACACTAGCGTTGACTCAATCTGAAAAATAAAAATACCAAGCTAAAATCAATTATTTTAAGAGTCACAGTACTTCAAGAAGTAAAATTATCAAAAATGGTGAAACCACGCATATTTCTTCCTATGTTGTAGGCCTACATCTGACTTATAAAGACTTCTTTCAGTATTTTACCTTAAATTATAAATAGCAATATTTACTGATACACTTCAAAATTCTTATTTTCGACAATTCATTTTTGCATGTACATGTACGTACCTGTTGGTGTCATATCTTCCTTCAAGCCAGTCTGGTACTGTATCTGCTTTTCCTCAGAGACACTGGTGTCCCCAATGAACAGGGGAATGATGCCTGCTCCAGGTGATGTAATTGTACGCCCTCTGGTGGGAGGAGGGCATATCCCAGTGGCGACACCATCTGACATGTCCATGAATATTGCTGTCAATCTGCAGAAAATAACAAAGGCAATGAAAACACACATATTTTTATTTTATTTGGATACAAAGGCCGTAAAAGTTTCTGGAAATTTTGCAGGGAAAGTTTCCGGAATTTATTTGCGCTGGAATATTGAGAATTTTGGGAATTTTCCAATAAAATAATCAAATCTTTATATTTTTGTCACTGGTCCCTGGACATTGATCATTTGAAAGTCTGTCATTATTTGATAGCCTGTTATGTGGTCTTTCTAAAGGTCTTCCCTGTATATATATAGGTCTGTCAACAATGGTCAAGATCAGTGGTCGAAATAGCCCATGTCATTTGGGGGGGTCTGTCACTGGCAAGGCCTGAAGGGTCAAAGCTTTTGGGGCTGGAGGTCCGCGGGCGTCGGAGGTTCGTGGGCCGTCGGACTCGGAGGATCCCAGAAGCTGATGGGTTTCAGAAAGGACTACATGTACTCTGACATGATTTCTGAGTGTTTTAACCATGTATCATCCTTGAAAATTACTTTTGAAAACCCCATTTCTGGATTAAATCCTGCATATTTAGTATTTGAGGGGGTCTTTTGGGGACCCCCCCTGGGTCCCTCTAAAAAATGTATTAAAGGGGGTCCTTATAGCATTTGGGGGGGTCAAACCCCCTTGACCCCCCTTATTTCGAACACTGGTCAAGATCATTGCCATCTTTATTTGAGTTGGAAATTTCAAAAAAATCTTGTAAAAGGATGATAAAATTTTTTATTCTGTATTAGAAAGCTTAGAAACGAAGAAGCCCATGAGTTTCCCAGGGTTATAAATAATACGTAAATGCCAAAGCATGGAGACGGGACCGCCTGAACGCAAAAAAATATTAAAAAATTTCAGAAAATTTTTTTTAGAGGAAACTTTTTTTTTGAAAATTTTTCGTATAATTTTTTTTTCTAACAATTGGTTTTTTTCTCCAACATTTTGTTTTTGGCTTCTTTTTTTTTTGTCGAACATTTACTAATTTGTTTTTGAAATGTTTTTTTTTTTCTAACATTTTTGAAAATATTTTTTTGTTCAGACATTTACGGTGATTTTTTATTTTTCGAACATTTACGGTAATTTTATTTATTTTTTTTCGAAAAATTTTTTTTTATATATTTTTTTTTCAAACATTTTTGGTAGTCACGCGTGATGAGAAAAAAGTGCCAGGATCATATTATGGGATGTCTGAATCACTTTTTTTGATTGAACCATCTGGTTCACTCTTCGCATGTTTGCCATAAGGGACGAGACACGGTGGCTCTGTCCCGTCTATGATTGGTTGTCCTTTATTTCAAATTGAAAGATGTTTAATAAACATGCTTATAGGCTATAGCAAATGCTAAAAGCACATAGCTAAGTTTTAAGAAAGGCTAGGAAACCCAAGTAAAAACATAACATGATTCACATCATCTTTTATTTGCATTTAATACTCCTATTACATACAATGTATAGGCCTATACATGATACAATGTCAAATTAAAGTTTCTGGGTGATCACTTAATTTTTTGTTTTGTCAGAAAGGCTAGATAGACCAGAGTTATTCTGAAGCACATCAATTAATAACTATGATTGCCCCCACCCCCGAAAAGATTTTTACAGATATACCAAAAATAGGGGAAAAAATGGGGAAATGAGAAAAATGGGGAAATGATAAGCAAGATGGGGAAATGGTAATAGCGGGGCAGGTATGTAAAAAAATAGTGCATTTATACATAGAAGCATGAAACTTGGCGCACACTTAAAAAACATCTATATGAATATATTTGGATAGGGAGCCACCTCAAATTTAGCTTAGGTGGCTACTGGCAGCCATTTTCCAAAATGGCGGCCAATTCTTCCATTTTGCTTATTTCTGTGTAGTTCCTACAATTATAATACATGCAAATTGTGTTTTTTATTCTTTCTCAAGGTATTCAGTATGGGAGAGCGGGGCCAGTTGAACCAAATTTTTGAAATTGCTCTCCTGTGTGCATACCTTTACAGCTTTCAAGGAGAACAAAGATGGAAAAGGTAGTTTAAAAAGTTGTCTAAACATCCCAACTTTAGGTTTTTGCGTATGTCTTAACACAGCCGACATATGAGCCTCCAAAAAATAAAAAAAATTGGTTCAACTGGCCCCACCCACGGGGCCAGTTGAACCATCCATTGGGGCCAGTTGAACCATTGGAAGGATGATGGGTGAAGTGTGGGTCTGCAGTCCTTTATTTTTGCTAACAAGTTTAGCTTGGAGCATAGCATGTTTTGGCTAAATTTGGCATGTCTCGCACATTTCTTTCTGTTCAAAGAATAGCCTGGGGCCAGTTGAACCAGTCGACGGTTAAACTTTAATAATAAATTTTTTTAATCAATTTTAATCCATTGTAATGGGCCAATTAGAAAAACAGTTTTACTGAATAGTACCTCTCAATAAAATCTATATATATTATAAATGTATTTTATTAAAAATTTGATTTAAAAAAAATTAATAAACTACCATAAACACCCCTGGTTCAACTGGCCGTGCTTCGACCTTCATGTACCTATATATAGCCTGGCTGTACACTTGTTGTGGGACACCATTTTAAGACGGCGGGTTTCCATCTACACATAACCCATTATCTTATGATGATATGACATCCCTGCAGACCAAGTAATTCAAATACTATGAAAGCTCCAATCTCAACGTGACAAAATATACAATTTACATGCGAAAAACGAAAAAAGTGTGATAGTTTCGTTTCCATGTGTCTCACAGCCAAAATATCTACTTGGAAAAGACTAGCCTAATAAGGTCTAACACAAGGTTGTATGTATCTTCCCATGCCTGCTCCACCCAGTTAAAAATCAAGGGTGGTTCAACTCACGAACTTCCAATTGTAGGGGAGGCAGGGGTCAGAAGTCACAAAATTTAGAAAAAGCCCCAGAACAGAGCAGGTGTTTGTCAGATCGGAATGACCTTTGGCACAATTATGCAGTATTTAGTTGACTATGTTTGTATCACATAATAGCTGCTGTGTTGTAAATAGGCTTTAGTCAGTTCACAATTACTTAAGGCAAAGTCCGATGTGACTTTTTACCCCATGCCAGGGTCAAGTAGTCACAACCGCGGGGTAACAAGTCACATGCAATTGTTGTGAACATACAGCACTATATGAGGTAATATGCAGACCTAGACTAGATAGTCATCCTTGTGCATGAAATTTAGAGTGAGCCTTCCAAAGCTATCTGCATGCAATGACAATGCACCATCAGCAAAGCCTGCGTCAGAAATGTGTACAAAGTTTGCAAAATGAAAAATTGCTGCAATACTCTCTCCGATGTATTATTGATGATGGATGATGATAAGATTGTAAGCTAAAAGCCTCAAGTGTGGAATATTTTATTTTCCTTCACAAAAAAATATTAAATTCACGGTACCCTATGGTAAAATATCACAGTGCTGGGGTGAAATGTCACAGTGTGACATTTCACCCCTCAGCTGTTTTTTAAATTCAGCACATGATCATGGCAACTTGGTGACCATACAGCCAAATATGAGTTCACAGAATGAAAGAATATTATCCAAAAGACCTTGAAACAGTAGCACAACTTCCTATGTCACAGTGACCAGACATTAATAGAGAAAGTTCAGAGTCGACAAAAGCTGTTTGGGACCCCAAAAATGCATGAGGTGGGTAAAAACCAACTTTGCATAATGAGCATAATTTTCATATTCCCTACAGACCTTCTTCTCATAAAACCGTCCCAAATGATGATTAAAGCTTGATAATTAAGCCTAAATAGGTCACTGCAAATTGGTCAAAAAGGCCTGTGACTTTTTGCCCTTGTGACTTTTCATCCCCTCTTCCCCTACTTTAATACTGCTGTGTGTGTATAGTAAAGTAAGATGTTTTTTAATTGTGTGCCAGGTTTCATGCTTCTATGTACAAATGCAATATTTCTTCCCTATTCATGACAAATCTGCCCCGCTATAAGCAAAATGGGGAAATGACCAGAAATTGTGGGAAATGGTAGAGAATAATGGGGAAATTAATAGGTGTAAAAAAGAAATTGAAAGAAACCTTTAAAAACTTTTTTAGGGGATTTATACGAAGAATTTCATCGGATTTCTCCATTTTTTCTTCACAATTTCCTCATTTTTTCTTCACAACTTCCCCATCTAGTGGAAACAATCTTTTTTTTTCACCAAATATCAATAGCCAAAGATCATCTGGTCGGCCCCTTATGATGATAAATCTGAAATCTGGTCAAAGAGGTAGGCCTACTAACCTGCTAACATGGTAGCAGAGGACAGCAGGTCTTTGATCAAATTTCAGTGATGAATTGTCATTTTGACCTCATGCAGCTCGAAACTATATATATATGATCAAGGCTCCGATGTCCAGGTATGGCCGTTACGTCATGGACAGTTTGGTATCCTGCTTTTAAACTACCCTCAATATCATTGAAATCATAAGTGGAGGTAGACAGTACCATCTGCCATTTATATGTAATATTGCAAGATAATTGCTTTACTATCTTGGGAGATATTTAATTTTTTTATTTTCAAAAATTTGTGGACGTAACATGGACAGCACACTGAAATTGTGAAAAATCAGACAGCAAATAGCATCTGTCTACCACATTAAAGTACAAATGTACTTATCCTTCAAAAATAAACAATTACTTTCAATCTCTAGTGAAACCCAGTGAATCTTGTGGAATAAAATGGTAAAAATATTCCATGATGTAACAGGACACCATTTTAAAGTTTAAAATAATGTTAAAGAGGTTAGAACCTGACAGAGGCTAACAAAATTTATACTTTTTATAAATTATTTCAACAGAAGCAAAAATTGATGCAAGTATTGCATTGCTGTGAAGGATTTTGAACTGAATATTCATGAAACAAAAAATTTATGATGTAACATTGGACATCAATGTTCAACAGGTGATACAATTTCTCACCTAGCTATAATATATTATGTGCATTTTGCATAAATTACCACCAATGATCTGTGAGACTACTATCTACCCTCAAAATTTCATTTTCTTGCATTTTCATTAATTTTTACCGCAAGAAATTGCTGCTAAAACACCAAGCTAATTTTACTTTTTTTATGATTTGCAAAAATTAGCACGCGTTATGCTTTTCTGTGACAATAAATGAAAATTTATCAAACATCCATTAAAGGCTGCATTTCTGCAGTGCAGTCAAACAATATTAGACATCTATTTCTGTAGGAAAATTGATATTTCATGTGTTTAACTCCCCCACAGACGATAGCGTATGTTGATACAAGAGAAGTGGAGTTTGACTTGAGGTTTATGGATTGCTTTGTGGATTTCTTCCAATAAAAATGCAATTGAAATTAAATTTCCTATCCTGTGTATCCTTATTTTACCTGCCAGGTACAAATGAAGCACTCAAAATAAATTGTTTGACCAAAAGTAATCAGGATTTCAAATTGGTGTCTCGGTTACATCCTAGTCTTGAAAAGTTATGTCCTCAGAAATAATAGGATATCTTGTGATTGTCTTGCACAAAAAGTATCTAACATGAATTTATGAATGCCGGACTGTGAAAGTGAAGTAAAATGATAGAACAAGCCACGTTTTACTCCATTTTAGGGGAATTTTGATTTGATTTATGCCCATGATGTAACTTATGACACCACACATGCTGTCCATGTTACGTCATAGCCAGGATTTGGCTATTTACACTTACTTATAATATTAAATGAATATTGTGGGCCATCTTGGTATAACTCATGGCTAGTTTTTGAAATTCAAGTATGTATAACCTTCCATTCTGAGAAACTAAAAGAATTACACCTGCTTTTACCATGACGTAACATGGACACAAGATAGGATGAAGTGAATTTGGTGTCTCAGTTACATCCAGTTGTATTTTCAAAACAAACTGAGAAAAAGTGTTCCAGTTGAAGGTTTTTAAAGCATTCAAATGTTAGAAATGATCCAGATTACAGATTTTGTCAAGATGACTGTCTTCAGTGCCAGCTCTAGGCTAACATCTGTACTAAAATATTAGGAGTATATGACTTGGATGTAACATGGACAGCGCCGATTACAAAGTGGAGCTGACTTTGGTCTGGATTTTCTCTTTCTAAAAATGGTATGCATTGAAGAAATGTGGCCAAAACCTTAGCAAAATTAGTTGTGAGTCTGCAACAGATGGTTTCAACAACATCTCTGCTACTGTTAATTCAATATTATCAACTTTCTGTCAGCATTTCACTGCAGATTGTGGACGTAACGAAGACCAGCCTCACTTTGGCACAACAGGATCCTCTCTTATGCTAATTCCAGTGGTGATGGCACCTGTTTTGGTGTCAGAAATTATGCACAAGAATATGGGGATGTTATGAAATGTCTAAAAATAGAATATCCTTTGGCCAATAACAAACCAGCAGGGATGTTAGGGACGTAACATTTGGACACCATCTGACATAATGATGTTTGATGAAGTATTCTGTGGTGCCATAGGGGCTCCTGTAATATATTCAACCACTTTCCAAAGCCATTATAGATCTACTCAACATTGAGAGAAAGAAAATGAATTAGCTTGGTTATGTTTAGCTGTCAGGAGCCATGTCATGGATGTAACAAAATTGACACCAAATGTTACATCATGGTACCCACTGAAAATAGGCCTATATCTTATCAAATTTGGTCAAATTATGACTTTTTAAAATTTTGACACAATCTTCTGTTAAATGTCTATAAATTGCAGTCGAAATTATTGGAATTCAGTTACTTATGTCTAATATATTGTATAATCATTTTTGTCTCACCATTTGGACACCACAAAAGTGTCCAACTTTTTACCACTTTTGCAAGTGCCCTGTCTAAACCTTAATTAACAAGAGCAGTTATTGCCTTGGAGTTATCTCCCATAAAGGCATGTATTTCATTTGTAAAAAAAGATAAGAGCAGATAGCAACATATTTCTAGTGAAATGCATTTATTTATATTTTCCCATGACGTAACGGCCATACCTGGACATCGGAGCCTTGATCATATGATCCCAGCCCTCCGACAGAGTCAACCAAAGTCTTACAATGTTTCTATACTCACACAAATTGATAAAACTGATCAACCCTAAAAGTCTCATCGGCGTTGCCGTTGAAGATTTTCGTCCGTCTGCTACATTCACGCCTCTTAATGAGCTACGGGATTCCCTGCGTCACGGGCCGAAAGCGAGGCTACCAACCCAACTGGCTGGCCTGCTACATGACGTTACAGAGCAAAATATGTGACTTGTCTCAGAAAAAAAAATCTAGCTCGCTCAATTCTTAACGGATTTCAATGAATGGTGGCTTGTTGGAAAGCCCTCTTCCAGGCGCACAACATATCCGAACGGCATAAACGAGAAAAAATTATAAAGCAATGAAAGCGCCCGTCAAATCCAAGCTGTGATAGATGATGTTAACAAATCCCTTAGTCTGGGCTTGTCAAAATATCCCAGCAAACAAGAAAGTATGCTTTCATTGTCAATTTGGTAAAATAACCCAATTTCAGTGAAATTTCAATAAAATATACACTGTATGGGATTTTGGGAATTATGCAGGATTTTTTTTTCTGCTGTTTCTAGGACAAGGCCAACCTGTAGGCTTAAGTAAAGTGTAGGCCTGATAATCTGTAGAGGACAACCATTGATTAAAAAGAATGTTATCAGTTTGGCAATTTTTTTAAGAAAAAAAATTGATTATTAGCTAGGTCTAAAATGTATTGGGATTTCTACCGGGAGTGCCTTGGCCGTTTCACTTAAAATTGAATTTGTCGCCCCTTTATCCATTTCCCCCATTCAGAACCTCATAATTATTTTGTTGCAAAAAGAGATGAGAGGCTCATGCAGCTGAGGATCTCACTACTAGACTGTCACTGAATCATCCTCCCTGACCTCCCATTGCAGGGTTAATTTTCATTCACCCTGCCAACAAGTACTATAAAATTCTGAAGTTTTCAAATCCTGTAGGCTTTACAGCTTTTTTCCGCCGTCATATAAATAATTGTGTAGTTTTCTACAAAGAAACTCATTCAAACAATTAACAGCCTGCAACAATGAAACACTCAACCATCCTATCAATTTCTTTCAGGGGCGTATCTAAAAATGGCCTGAGGGGAGGGGCCATTACATGGGGTGAATACGCGGCGCTTCGCGGCTTGTCCTATCTCTTCCATGTTAATTTTGGGCCGGGGGGGGGGGGGGGGTGGCATGGCCCAATGCCCCCCCTAAATATGCCACTGATTGCTTTTAGCGATCTCAAACTGTTAATTATGTCTTTCACGCTTGAGGAGAGTTAATCTTTAAAAAAAAACTGTCTTTATGTTACAACTTCACAAAACAGTATATGTGGTCAGGATAGGCTCAACAGGCTTACACTGAGAAGTGAGGATGCGCACTGAAGTGCCTTGAACAAAAATGAGAACCTTTGTTGAAATACACAATTATTACTAATTCAGAGTGAGTGAGTGGGTTTGTGTTTTACGCCCCATAAGCAGCGGTGTGGGCTATTTAGAGGCAATTACTAATTCAGAGAGTAAATATTACTTAAAATGTTACTAAAATCTGCATGAAGGGGGGGGGGGTGTCAATATATGACTGGAAATGTGGAGTCGGAGTCAGATTCGAACTTTGATTTTCAGGTGGAGTCTGAGTCTCAGTCTGAGTCGAAAATTAAATAGGTGACTCTGACTCCAAACAATAATATATATATAATTAAAAAACACACAGTTACAAAAATGTGAAATGTACTCCAAATGTTACACAAACTTCCTGTACAAGTTTTCATGTACAGAATCCCATAAAAACTTATTAATTAATTACTTTTTCTGCCCTGTTAACAATATGTAATATTTGTGAGCCTGACTGCCGATAACCGGAGTCGGGAGTCTCAGTCAGAGTGGTGATTCAGGAGACCTATTATATAAAGGAGTCGCTTTTTACAAAGCCAAAGGAGTCGGAAGTAGGAGTCGGTTCAATTGTTATTGGACTCCAAAGCCCTGGTTCAAGCTGTCAATATTTTTCCCAATATCACCCCCTGAATTTTAGGTACAAAATGAAGTATTGAAGACCTGAAATTTGTGTTTAAGCGTCGATCACCACTTCTGTTTATAGCCAAATAGATTACCACAATCATTAGTATAGTCAGGTAATTGCCAGAGAGGGGAAGAGGGGGACAAGCATTCCTACAAGGGGACAGTCGTGCATACTCGCGTGATCGGGAAATTGTAATGCTAAAAGATACAATATGTAATACCGTAATTATATGAGCAGTGTAGACAGAAGACATGAAAATAACATTTAGGAAAATGCCTGGATGTATCGCGACAGAAATGTATTTTAAAGCAGGGCTGTAGGCTGAGCAAAATCGAAGGGGGGGGGGGGGGAGACCTGTACTGCAGCATTATTCGCCCCAAAAAATTTGAAATTTTTTCATGATGAAAACGTTGAAATTTGTGAAATTCTAGAGCTCTGCGCCCCCCCCCCCCGCCCCCCTGCAGGCTACGGCCCTGTAAACCATTTCCAAATGTCAACAATTTTAGCATTAAAATTTCCTGATCGTTTGAGTTGTCGCGACTGCCCCCTGAAGGACTGCATGCTCATCCCCCTCTGGCAATTACCTGGCTATGCAACTTTTTGCAGCAATTTATTTGGCTATCAACAGAAGTAGTGATCGACGCCTAAGGGACCGTTCAGAATTTATGACTGGGTTAGTTTTGCCAGAGGGGATACAAACTTTTCAAACGCATGAAACCAAAGGGTGGGGCGCTAAAAATACGCTTGAAACTTGAGGGCCTAGAAATCCTGTCTGGATCGGCGGCTGGTGCGTGTGATTCTGATAAGTTAGGCCAATAGCAGCCCAACTTTCAATGCACATGAAGATCACATAATCAACATGGGGAAAACTGGTGAACATGACATAACTGAGAGTTGTTACGTGCTTTTGTTCACATGAACTCCCACATTTCCATCAGATAAGCATGTTACCCCCCCCCCCCAGTTATGCATGTGAGTATTTTCATGACATAACTGAGAGTAGGGGAGACCGGGGCACGTTGGACCTCGGGGCACGTTGGACCGTTGCCAATATTTTTTTTATAAAACATGCGCAGTTATCCAAATCCCCGATGAAGAGACTTTTAGTGGTGTGCCTTCTTGCCAAAAAATTTCATGAGCATTGAAGGAAAAGTGTCAGTTCTATTTCAGGTTTCCTGATTTTTGGCATAAAGAGTAACTTTTTCAAGTCTCAATGGCTAGGCTACCCTTCTTAAAATATGGGGGGTCTAGTCAGACAATTCTCATAAATTGAAACTATCACCACTTAAGCAAAGTTTGATATAAGTTTCACAAGTTCACATTCAACCTTGTCAGTGAGACATGCACATTTTCATAAGAGGTTGGGACAGGGCAAGTTGGACCAGTATGGCCGGGGCACGTTGGACCAATATAAACTGGATTGACTGACAAAAAATTATTGGAAAAATGCCAGATGTGTAATTTTTAACATTAATAGAGCACCTAAGTCATTCATGAAAAATATGAGGGTAAAATCTATTCAGTTGGCTAATCTGCCAGACCTTCTAGCTGAAACAAGACTTATTAAAATTATCTGGGAAAATATTCCGATAAAATCATTCTGGAATGACACACAAGTGTGTGTTGTGATCTGTGAGAATGAAATGAGGTGTTTGCTCACTTTCTTCTACTTTTCTAGAATTTTATTTCATGGTCCAACGTGCCCCACATGGCGGTCCAACGTGCCCCGGGTCCGGGGCACGTTGGACCACAAAAAAAATTTTTTTCAAACCAATTTTTCTCCACAACTATAGAAGGTAGATCAACTTGGTTTGGCATTAGGATAGTGTAGATGTTCAGAAGTCAGGCAGTAAAAAGATTTTTCAAATATTTAGAGAAGTTTTTGATTGATAGCAAAAAACAAAAAAGTGGTCCAACGTGCCCCGGTCTCCCCTACATGTGCTTTTGTTCATGTGGGGGAATTTCCCAACAATTTCCATGGGAATGATGGGATAAACACACGATGACCATCACCAGATTATCATTTGATGTGTGATGTTTTCTCCAGATTGGCCTAAACCCATGCATTTGTACTGGATGGGGAGCTTACTCCAGAAAATCATTTAGTTAAGTGGTGAAGATACTCACCAGAAACTAACGTGGTTATAAGTGGTTAAGATTAGCCACCAGAAAATTACATGGTTAATTGGTGACAAAATATCGTGACTGACATTTGCAAATACATAACAGTTTCCCACGTGATAACTGAGGTGTAATTTCACGAGATAATCATCAGTTAACCACAAGATTTGTCAGCTGGGACTCGGAAGATATGACAAAACTTACAAATTAAAAAAAAAAGAATTAATGTTGTTCTCAGCATCAAATTAATCCATACGTTCATTCTGCATTTTGTGTAAAAATGGCATGGGCCTTTTTTTCTGGAATTAAATAACAAAATTAGGAGAAGAGTCAATTAAATTCTTGCTTTGTTGGAGCCTTTCTAAAAGAAAGTTTAAGAAAAAAAGCTGAGCATTTTTCTGAATGCACCTCGGAGAGTCATCTTCGTTTTGTCATATATTTGGGGAGACCATTTAGTTTCCAGGAGGGTCGACTTGGAATTTTCCTTGGTGGGAAATTATTTATTTCAAGGTGACCACTGTAGTAATTATTTTTTATTTCAAGACTGCCAAAAGAATTTATCTATTTCGTCACTTGGAAACTGAGCAAGAAATTATTTATATCAAAAAAATTCCCCTTGATATAAAATTTATGGTCTTCTGAATGAATATTAAGAGTGGGTCTTTTCGCCCAAGTTCCTCATAATCAATAGAAGATTGAAATTGTCAGTGGAACAAGGGAGGCTATAGTTTTTATATCCTCTTACAATGATATTAAATATAAAAAGATATCTTTATATAAATCTTACAAAGTCTAAAATTATCAAAATATGCAGAGATATAACTTATAAGGGAACAAAAGTATATAACCTCCCCCCCCCCTCCCCGCCGGGAGTATATAGGCCTATATATTGTGTGTGTAGTGCTATATCTTCATTATCTTGGGTCTTATTTTTCATTCAGCAAAAGATGATACTGCCAGAATATCATAGCATAGGCCTATAATTATACAGTGCCAGACTTCAATAAATGATAAGATAGGTCTACTGTGTACCTTAGCCCATGCTGTAATCTTCTGGATTGATTATAATCTACTGCTAAATAAATAAATAAATAAAATAAAATGGCAATTGTTGATTTGCTAGGGTTTTCTAAACTCATGGGGCCATGAAGGCATGCATTTGGGGCCTGGTGCTAGTATAAGCTGATCGATAAGGGGTCTATAGGGCATTTTGACAAGCTCTGAAATAGGCTTTTCTTGAGATGATGTGTTTCTGCTTGCATTTTCATGGCCTTAAAATTTTTGGATTTATGTGCCGCTTGGATATGTTATGCGCACCGATGAGAGCTTTAAAACAAGCCATCATTCATTAAAATCCGATAAGAATTGAGCGAGCTAGATTTTTTTTTCTGACTCGAGTCAAGTATTTTACTTTGAAACGTCATGTCAGCAGGCATTTGTTGTGGGTAGGTAGCCTCGTTTTGGTCATGACGTCACAACTCATGAATATTCGTTGAGAGTCGTGAATTGTAGTACTTGTGCGTGACGTCACGACGTTACACTTGACTGCACGATCTCGCCAGGCTAGCTGGCACTGCCTGGCATGGCAGAACTTAGCCTTTAGGAAAGGTAGGAAGGTATGAAACAAAAGAGCCCTAAAACTATTGACCAAATAACTTTTTCTCATGTGTTTCTTGTCTATTTTACTTCTTAGATCTAGGCCTATAGGAAAATCTACCAACAATGTGTGAAAAGCCTTTTCAGAAAAGCCAAAAAGGTAATGTGAGAAACAACTTGGTCAATATTTTCAGCACTGACATAATTTACATTGTTTTGCAACAGTACCTGTACTTAAACAATTCCTACCTTCTTTAAAATACAACTTCATTTGACACCTTTCCCTTCAACTTTTGATCAATGTGCAGACACAGTAAGTAGGCTATACCCCCGGGGGGGGGGGGGTACTCACTATGAAAGGGTGTATATGCTCCGCTGGCTGGTACTGGTTTTTTGGCCTTCTAGGATTAAAATGGTCTTGGTTTTTTGGGAATTCAGATTAATTTGGTTGCCCTTTTTGCACCCCCAACATGTTTGTAACCGTTAGAGTCAAGGATGGTAAATCCGTCCAGGAAGGTAAATCCGTCCACCCCCTATTATAGGCATATAATTACATTTGTTGCTGTTGTGTGAGTGGTATAAGCAAGGAAAACTCGTTTTTCAATCAATTTTGCCGTTTTTATTGTGTTGACAGCATTTTAAATGACATTTCAGGTCCTTTTAAAATATGAAGACAAAATACAATGAAATCCTGTGACGTCATCACAGCCATTTTGTAAGACAGATTGTTGCTCTTGTTGGCTTTATTTCCATCAACAAAATAAATATTAAAGGCAAAGGATTATTTCCTGAGACGAAGAATTGTATTGTTCATGAAGGATTTCTTAAACAACTTAATTCCAACACTTTGAAAGGTGATAAAAAGAAAATAAAAGTGGACGGATTTACCATCATTATTTTAAAACTAGTTTTATTGGGTGATTGTAAATCCGTCCACCCATTTCAAATGGTATTTAAAAGTACTTTTAGGACTTTTGATATTTGTAAATGGAATGACACTGATTGTAGACATTAGAATTAGCAATTATACCACTTGATTGGGTAAACATGTTTCTTTAATTGCCATTGAGGCAGTCAATTGAAATTCTTGATTGTTAACTTAACCTCTGTTATTTAATTCTTTCATTATAAGTGAAATCAGCACCCAAATGTTCTAATATCGACAGAAAATCCTTTGTGAAAGTTAAAAGAATGCAATAATTGAAGAAATCATAAGATATGATAGGTATATGCTGCACGATGCCCTGTGGACGGATCTACCATCCTTGCTGGACGGATTTAGCAGCAACCTGGACGGATTTAGATGCCCTGGCCTTCATTTTTTGTTGCCATGGTTTCACCAAAAATTATTTGAATATTTTACTTTTTTTTCTGGAAGTGACAGTACGGAATGAACCCTTTCCCAAGTACTCATTTTTATTTTTGCATCTTATACCATTTTCCTTAGAATACAGTTTTAGCCAAAAGTGGACGGATTTACCCTCCTTGACTCTAGAATCGGCTTGAAAAGACAATTTCAATGGTATAAAAGTCATTAAGATTAAATTGGTTGTGGATATTTTTTACAAAAAGATTAAAATGGTTTGTGGTTTTGGTCGGTTTCCGGATTAAAATGGTTCTGGTTTTTTAAATTGCGGTGGCGCATCCCTACCCAAAAGTCCGCGAATTTCCCCCCCCCCCCCGGGGCTATACCCCTGTGTGCAGAACTGTGTCACATGCTTTCTGTCAGGCTATCCAGGTGGCAGCATGGGCCAGGCACACTGGCAAGTGCTGCCACTTCAATATGCCCCATACACAAAGCGAATTTGTTTTCCGAGCCAAATCCAACATTTTGCATCAACTACGGACATAACAACTTAATATTTGCAATTTAAGCACAATGTTTCATATTAATGTCGATTTATGCTTATCAATTTTGACAACCGTGTCCTCCTTCACTGTCCGACAGTCGTATCTGTCATATTCAGGTACACACATCCTAGCCTAAAAGGCTCAAACACTTGCTCGCTATGCCGTTTTCTAGTAAACATTATAATAACATCTAATTTTTTTATCCCTAGCAGGGCGTCAACATGTAATACTCACTGTTGGGTTGTGACTTTTCCAATGGTAAAGGCATCATGGTGATGTTTAAATTGATATTAGTAACATTGAGAGCTGTCTCTAAGTTTGTGATCTTCTTGGAAGCTTCTGCACTTCCTATCTTAGGGGCTTGAGACATGCCAAGGGCATGGCCTGGTTGCGTGTGTGCGGTCCATGCAGAGCTTTGCGAACTAATGAGGTTGGCGAGGAGACTTTTGAAGGACCTTGAAACTTGCACGAATAAGGACCTTGTAGCCTCATGGACCTTGAGGGGCACTGATGCAATGTTTTTCTTCCTCTGGCATGAGGTCGTATGTAAGATTTGGCAAATAGGTCAAGGATGTGGGACTTGTGGGACGAAATGTGGGTGTATTCAATCTAAAAAATTTCAGACAACATCGGTTTTTTATTTTCAAAATATTTTTTTTGAAAACCAAATTTCAATGCAAAAAACCATATCTAGATATATGACTGTTGCCCGAGACCGTCCATATTGATTTGTTTAATTTTCCAACTTTTTAAAAACACTAAGTTAGTAAGTATAATAACTCTTTTTTGCATTGAAATTTGGTTTTTCAAAAAACGTTTTTGAAAATAAAAAAACAATTTTGTCCCGACATTTTTTAGAGTGTTGTCATGAAGTAATTAAATAGCTAGAATTCCTCTGGAAGCATGGAGGATTGAAAATGAAGAATCCTTAGGGATTGTAGAATTTTTTTTTGTTAGTAGAGGTAGCGGGGTACCTTTGGGCTGATCTGATAAAAAGGAATACTATTCGCTTAGTAGATATCAAAATATTATACAAATATTGACCGATTTCGAGGCCACTAGTCAAATCTATTTGCTCGAGGGTGAGTAAGAGATAACACTCACGAGAGGGAGATAGATATATATGACTATTGCCCGAGACCGTCCATATTGATTAGTTTAATTTTCCAACTTCTTAAAAACACTAAGTTAGTAAGTATAATACTCTAATAGTTTGTCATTCCCAGGACCTTACGGTTAAGTGTGCTTGTTTGTGCAATCACAGGCTCTGAGGTCACGGGTTCAAATTCCACTCAGGGATCAAACTCAATTTGGTCAAAGCTCATGGGTAATTGAACGGAGGCCGTAAGAGTCTACCCAGTAGAATATATGCTAGCTCAACATAAAGACCCTGGGCAAGTAGCTTAGGCATCTCTCAATTAATAGCCTATCATTGTGAGACGTTCACCACAAATTTCTTGGCCAAATTGCTGTGAAAGGCAAAAGGACTTCAAATAATAATTCGAAACAATCACAATACCACCTTCCTGATTTTGAACTGATTGAAACATTCTTTGTTGTCCTCATTTTGAGTATGATTTTGGTTCAAAGTCTCATTAATAGCCAGAAGAATTAATTCATCTTGATCAAACTGTTGGCAGCAATCAATGCGTCATTCCAAGGACAGGCAGGTTGTCAAGACAATATTTCGACCCACATGAGTTTGAAAGGGATGAACGTCAATTACTGCACTTGATTACTACTAAATGTGACTTATTTGCTGCTCTCTGCTTTTGGCCAAGGACAATTGGTTGCTTACCATTTTCCAAATATTGTGGTACATAGTGCTATTTGGAACATCCAACTAGCCTATGTACTGCTATTTGGTCTATTGAAAAGTATTTTAAATTGCTATTAGACACTTTTGCATGAGAGACTTTGTCACAAATATTCAGAAAAAAGACGCTTTTCCGAGGGCAGCTGCACAAAATAAATATTTCTAGTATCACTGACATCTTGATTATTATTTCTTTCACAAAGCACTTGGTAAACATACTTTGATATTGTAAATTTCTGACACAATTAATTTCCTAATTAATATCCGCGATGTATATTAATGGCTAATTATATTCGCGCAGCGAAACGGCCGAAGGCCGTTGAGCGAAGCGAATTGAGTGCAAGAGAAGACTCAAAAATCTGTGCTGTGATGGTCTCAACTACAACAGTCCACAGCTGGGAATTAGGTCAAGTGGGTCCAGGTTCTTATCAATGATTTTGTTTGAAGGCTTAGTTTTAACTAAGAGCGATTGAGTTAAACATTCATGGCCGCAGGGGCCTCTTTGGCATATAACCTTTATGTGCCTCTTGGTGTGTCTCTATCCTGTTTTCCACTGTTGGGCTTTCACAACTCCTTTAAACCCTTCTCTATAAAATCACACGTCGCTGCTTCACAGCGTCGCTTTGTTAAACGAACTCTTGCACGTAGCACATCGCTTGGAGTACACCTGCACTACATCTGCACTCAACGAGGCCATGCTGCTGGCTATGTCATCTGTCATCTCATAACTTCATCTATTCTCCATTATTACGTCCGTATATCACCGATTCTTCGTCCGTGTCAGCTGAAGCTTTCTACTGGAGTAATTGCCACCCGCGGTTTGGTCATCCCGGCTAACTGCGCACTTGGGTAGCACGGCCAAGTTCTGGGCCCCTACCCTCGTGATAACGTCGTGCTAGTTGCACTGCCATCGTTACGATAGTGTCACCTGTGGCTTAAAGTTTACGGTTGTGAGAGGAGAATCCTGGCAGCTGGATTGGAGTTATCAAGTTTTCGAGGGTACTCGCTACGTTGTGCTTGAACTTTTCTAGAATTTCACCTGTGTTGCAAGAAAGTCAATTCGTTTTTGGGCGACTACTGCGCTTCGGTTGTCAATTTTCCGTGAGGGCGCTATCTGGCTAAGTCTCCGGCACCTAAGTCCGTGGGAGCATAGAGCCAGCAGAATGGGGAAGAATAAGGTCCACTGTTGTTCTACATGCCGTCAGCCCGTGAAGGGGCACGAGGGAGCGACCGGCAAGGGCTGCAAATACTATCAAGGGCCGCCGGCTCAGGACCAGCCGAATTTGTCAAGACAGCAGCGGAGACAGCCCCCCCCAGATTTCCCTGAGTTCGATTCGCTGGGCGACACGAGTCCGGACCGGACTGTCTACAGGCATCAGCAGCCTCCTTCTGCGGTCAGATTCGCCCCGAACGTCGATGCCCGGGGCAACTATGTTCGATCGCCTTCATCCCTGGGGTACCCACCCCATCGTTCGTCGTCTCCAGGGCGTTACGACGACCCCCGTTCTCACGAGGGCTTCACCTACGGTCGCCATATAGACCATGGAAATTTCGCCCCACCCCCACCCCCACACGTAGACTATGGGAGTCACAGCCTGCCGCCACCTCTCTGGCGCAGAGAGCCCCCCCCCCAAGAACAGTTACGTGATCACAGTGATGGCCGTGCGGGCTGGGGTGGCCACCGGCGGGAAAATGTCTGGGAATTACCACGTAATATACATCCCGCTCGTACGTCTTCGTCCCATTACCTGGGAGCCGTGGATTCGGGTCCTGCTGGAGCAGGTGCCCCCCTCGCTTTCGCAGAGCAGCAGCCAGCTGCCCCCCATACGAACATTGCTAACCCCCATACGAACAATGCTGGATTTCCATTGGAGGTCAGGATGGAATTTCTTACCCCCCGGACCGTGAACACTGCGTTGAATGGTGAGTTTGCCTCTTTGGATGAGTTTCTCGATTGCAATGCTGATACTGATGAGATTAAGTCTTTTGTTGACCCAAATGGCATGGTTCAGGTTAGGTCAGTTAGAGCCAAGAGGTCAATCGTATCCTTATATAAATGGTTAGAGGCCTGGCTCATCTACATGATGCTAATGGCCAAGGCTCAGGGATTTGCTACCTTTTACCAGATGGCTAGGTATATGGGCTTTATTCTCAACATAGCCCAGAAGTTCAAAATTGCTAGTGTTCTCTCTTACGATGTGAGACATCGCCAGCGCTTAGCCCAGACTGGCAGTGTGGAGTTCAGTAGACTTGATCATGAGTTATTTGTTACTACGTTTGATGTCAATGCTGCTAAGAGCAATAAATGCCTTAAATGTGGTGCTAGTGATCACGCTTCAGCCGACTGTGTTCGTAGGACAGCTTCTGGGAATGGTGGCCCTAACAATAGAGGTGCTTCATCTGGTTCTAACGCAGGGGGATCTAATTTTCGTGGCCCACAGAAACCATTTGTTGACAGGTCCACCGAGATATGTTTCATGTTTCAATTCAGAAAGTGTAGATGGGCGGACAAGTGCCAGAGACGCCACGTGTGCGCCACTTGTCAGGGCCCTGAGCCCCAGTGCGCGTGTCCCAACGCCAAGTGTAAGGCAGCCACCTTCAGCTCTATGGTCACCGGCACTTAATGTTCACTTCTGGGAGGTCAACGTCCCTACCGTGTTTTCTAGGGAGCGTTCACAGTCCATTCTCAATTCTATCGTCTCTGGTGTTAGGATTGGTAGACCCCCCCCTGACACTGTTATTGTTAACCCCAATTGGCCTTCAGCCATTGAATTCAGGAGTCAGGTTACATCCATTATTCAGGCCGATCTAGAGGCCGGGCGACTCCATGGCCCCTTTTACGACCCCCCCTTCGACAGTTTCATAGTTTCCCCGCTGGGGGCGTTCCCCAAGAAAAATTCAACGAAGGTCAGGGTCATACATGATTTATCCTTCCCGTCTGTGGGTTCAGTCAATTCGCTCATTCCTGCTGAGGATTTCACTTTGAAATATGCTTCAATTGATGACGCAGTTGCGTTTATTACTTCAATGGGGAGTGAGTCGGTCTTCATGGCGAAGATGGATCTCCAAGATGCGTTCAAATTCATATTTATAGACCCTGTTGATTGGCCCCTCATGGGGTTTTCCTGGATGGACGGTGCGGGTCGCACCCAGTATTTCTTCAGTAAAGTCTTGAATTTTGGATTAAGGTCCGCTCCCTACCTTTTCGATAGCATAGCTGGTCCGTTATTAGACATCATGTTTAGCAGGGGTCTTAGACAGTCCACGGTCAGATACGTCGACGATTTTTTGATAATATCCCCGTCAGCTGTTGAGTGTACGGCTGATCTCAACCTCATGTTGTCTATTGCTAGGGACTCAGGGTTTGTCATTCAGCAGTCGAAGGTGTCAGCCCCTTCCAAGGTTATCGAATTTCTAGGAATAGTGATCGATACGCAGCGCGGTGAGCTGCGCATTTCTAAGGAGAGACTTGACGATTTGAAGGCCGAGGTGATTCACTGGTTGGATGTTTGTGTGGTGACCAAGAGGAAACTTCTCAGTATTATAGGCAAGTGTGCTTTTGCCGCGAAGGTTATTAGGGCGGGTAAGCCCTTCCTCTCTAGACTGTTTGCTGCTGCCAGGTCTGTTCCGTTTCTGCATCACAAGATCAAGTTGTCAGCTGAGGCCAGGTTGGATCTCGAGTGGTGGGCAAAATGTATCGCTGCACACAACGGGGTCACACTTTACAAGCCAGACTGGCTGGGTGCAGTCAGGCATGTCCACACTGATGCCTCGTCACGGGGGCTGGGCGCGTGCCTGGATTGCTCGGAATGGTTTTCATTGTCTTATACTGGGTCGCGTGCCTGGATGTTGAACCACTCAATCAACTGGCGCGAGATGCATGTTGCTGTCTTAGCGCTCCACACATGGGCCCCTTCTCTTCGAGGTGCGAGCGTTATCTTTCATATTGACAACATGGTCACCTGTAATGTTCTCAATTCAGCCTACTCCCAGGTCGCGGAGTTCATGTTCTTTGTGAGACACTGGTTCATGATCCTTGAGTGTCATAATATTAACATTGCACCGGTCTACATCAATACGTTAGATAATATTGATGCTGACGACTTAAGCCGTCTCCGCGTCGATCAATTTCTCACTCGTAATCCAACGGCTTCTCGGGCCATGACGTGGCCCAATGAGGACTTTATGACTTTTGACTATTAGATCATTCTTTTGATCTTTCAGGTCTTGACGCCAGGGTGTCCGCTCTCATTGCATCGGGTTGGGCCCCGCGCACCAGGTCAGCTTATTCTGCGGCCATCTCACGTTACTGTAAGTTCGCAGACTCCTTCTCCATCCGTCCTCTACCACTTTCGGAGAATAACTTGCTTAGATATGTTGCCTTTCTTGCTTCACAGGGATTAACTAGTTCAACTATTTCTAATTACTTGTCAGGCCTACGTGCCTGGGTCATTGCCCTGGGGGGCAATGAACCCACTATCTGGACGCCAAGGCTACGCCTGGCTGTGAAGGCAGTGTCACGTACTGACGCGCCACCTAGGCAGGTTAGGCCCATTACCTTTCAACTCTTGTCCCAAATTATCTTATCACTTTCTCATAGTCAGGATAGTTTAATGATAGCTTCCGCCATACTTCTACACTACTTTGCCTGTCTCAGGTCTTCTGAGTTGTGTTTGGACCCAAATACAGGTATAGCCCCCCTTCGCTCCTCGGTCACCTTCCCCTCAGTTAGTAGAATGGTCTTGTCTGTAGCTTCCTCGAAGACAGCCCATAGGGGTTTCCAGGTTCACGTAGGTTGTTCGGGCCATTCCATTTGTGCGCCTTGCACCCTCAGGTATTACTTATCCTGTTTCCCCGCCCCATCCACCTCCTATCTGTTCACTACTTCCGCTGGTCTCCCTCTCGATTATCAAATTTATAACGCCTCTTTAAAATCTCTTATTACTAGAGTGGGTCATGACCCCACATTTTACTCCACTCATTCATTGAGGGCCGGGTCTGCCACTCAGGCAGCCCGAGCTGGCTTACCTGAAACCCAGATTCAGAGACTGGGCAGGTGGCGGTCCGACGCTTATAAACTTTATTTAAGGCCGGACCCATCATCTTATTCACAACTCGCCCCTCACCTAGTTCATCAGTAATTTCACCTCTTCACCCCTCTTAGCCTGCAGCATGGCCTCATAAGCCCATGCACTTGCACCTCACAGCAATGCTCTTGGGTGTTTGCTCCTCAAACGTTTGGGCAACCCAGAGCATATCACATTCACTTATCTATGTCAACCTATCTGTGTGTCTACTCTCTCCTGTTATGTGTCATGTTCTATGTGTGCCTGAGTCTGTTTGATTTGTGTGTCTTACTTGCCTGTAGTTAATAAAAGGGCACTGCGACCATTCTTAACCTACTACTCTTGTTTGTGTTTACTCAATGAAGGCTTAGTTTTAACTAAGAGCGATTGAGTTAAACATTCATGGCCGCAGGGGCCTCTTTGGCATATAACCTTTATGTGCCTCTTGGTGTGTCTCTATCCTGTTTTCCACTGTTGGGCTTTCACAACTCCTTTAAACCCTTCTCTATAAAATCACACGTCGCTGCTTCACAGCGTCGCTTTGTTAAACGAACCCGCCCACCCGCTCCTGTTTTTAGGTTCTGTAGGATTTTAAAAACTGTTATTCCAAAATTAAATAGGAGCGGATTTACTCAAGTAAACCATTTTAAACCTACTCGTAAATTTAAAAACACTAGCCTACTGGTATTAGGATCACATCATTGAGCCTCAAAATTTCAAAATTTTCAAAATATTTAAAAATCTCATCTGTGTCAGTATGTTGTCGTTTTATTTGTCTGATGGAGTGCAAACTCTGAATTTATGCAATAAAATATATTGTATTTTCTATATGTACTCATGTATACTTCTACGTCACGGATGGCTTGACGGGTCTTAACCCAAAGTTAAGCACTACTGTATGAATTGTTGCCATGGTTTCACCAAAAATTATTTGAATATTTTACTTTTTTTTCTGGAAGTGACAGTACGGAATGAACCCTTTCCCAAGTACTCATTTTTATTTTTGCATCTTATACCATTTTCCTTAGAATACAGTTTTAGCCAAAAGTGGACGGATTTACCCTCCTTGACTCTAGAATCGGCTTGAAAAGACAATTTCAATGGTATAAAAGTCATTAAGATTAAATTGGTTGTGGATATTTTTTACAAAAAGATTAAAATGGTTTGTGGTTTTGGTCGGTTTCCGGATTAAAATGGTTCTGGTTTTTTAAATTGCGGTGGCGCATCCCTACCCAAAAGTCCGCGAATTTCCCCCCCCCCCCCGGGGCTATACCCCTGTGTGCAGAACTGTGTCACATGCTTTCTGTCAGGCTATCCAGGTGGCAGCATGGGCCAGGCACACTGGCAAGTGCTGCCACTTCAATATGCCCCATACACAAAGCGAATTTGTTTTCCGAGCCAAATCCAACATTTTGCATCAACTACGGACATAACAACTTAATATTTGCAATTTAAGCACAATGTTTCATATTAATGTCGATTTATGCTTATCAATTTTGACAACCGTGTCCTCCTTCACTGTCCGACAGTCGTATCTGTCATATTCAGGTACACACATCCTAGCCTAAAAGGCTCAAACACTTGCTCGCTATGCCGTTTTCTAGTAAACATTATAATAACATCTAATTTTTTTATCCCTAGCAGGGCGTCAACATGTAATACTCACTGTTGGGTTGTGACTTTTCCAATGGTAAAGGCATCATGGTGATGTTTAAATTGATATTAGTAACATTGAGAGCTGTCTCTAAGTTTGTGATCTTCTTGGAAGCTTCTGCACTTCCTATCTTAGGGGCTTGAGACATGCCAAGGGCATGGCCTGGTTGCGTGTGTGCGTTCCATGCAGAGCTTTGCGAACTAATGAGGTTGGCGAGGAGACTTTTGAAGGACCTTGAAACTTGCACGAATAAGGACCTTGTAGCCTCATGGACCTTGAGGGGCACTGATGCAATGTTTTTCTTCCTCTGGCATGAGGTCGTATGTAAGATTTGGCAAATAGGTCAAGGATGTGGGACTTGTGGGACGAAATGTGGGTGTATTCAATCTAAAAAATTTCAGACAACATCGGTTTTTTATTTTCAAAATATTTTTTTTGAAAACCAAATTTCAATGCAAAAAACCATATCTAGATATATGACTGTTGCCCGAGACCGTCCATATTGATTTGTTTAATTTTCCAACTTTTTAAAAACACTAAGTTAGTAAGTATAATAACTCTTTTTTGCATTGAAATTTGGTTTTTCAAAAAACGTTTTTGAAAATAAAAAAACAATTTTGTCCCGACATTTTTTAAAGTGTTGTCATGAAGTAATTAAATAGCTAGAATTCCTCTGGAAGCATGGAGGATTGAAAATGAAGAATCCTTAGGGATTGTAGAATTTTTTTTTGTTAGTAGAGGTAGCGGGGTACCTTTGGGCTGATCTGATAAAAAGGAATACTATTCGCTTAGTAGATATCAAAATATTATACAAATATTGACCGATTTCGAGGCCACTAGTCAAATCTATTTGCTCGAGGGTGAGTAAGAGATAACACTCACGAGAGGGAGATAGATATATATGACTATTGCCCGAGACCGTCCATATTGATTAGTTTAATTTTCCAACTTCTTAAAAACACTAAGTTAGTAAGTATAATACTCTAATAGTTTGTCATTCCCTGGACCTTACGGTTAAGTGTGCTTGTTTGTGCAATCACAGGCTCTGAGGTCACGGGTTCAAATTCCACTCAGGGATCAAACTCAATTTGGTCAAAGCTCATGGGTAATTGAACGGAGGCCGTAAGAGTCTACCCAGTAGAATATATGCTAGCTCAACATAAAGACCCTGGGCAAGTAGCTTAGGCATCTCTCAATTAATAGCCTATCATTGTGAGACGTTCACCACAAATTTCTTGGCCAAATTGCTGTGAAAGGCAAAAGGACTTCAAATAATAATTCGAAACAATCACAATACCACCTTCCTGATTTTGAACTGATTGAAACATTCTTTGTTGTCCTCATTTTGAGTATGATTTTGGTTCAAAGTCTCATTAATAGCCAGAAGAATTAATTCATCTTGATCAAACTGTTGGCAGCAATCAATGCGTCATTCCAAGGACAGGCAGGTTGTCAAGACAATATTTCGACCCACATGAGTTTGAAAGGGATGAACGTCAATTACTGCACTTGATTACTACTAAATGTGACTTATTTGCTGCTCTCTGCTTTTGGCCAAGGACAATTGGTTGCTTACCATTTTCCAAATATCCAAATATTGTGGTACATAGTGCTATTTGGAACATCCAACTAGCCTATGTACTGCTATTTGGTCTATTGAAAAGTATTTTAAATTGCTATTAGACACTTTTGCATGAGAGACTTTGTCACAAATATTCAGAAAAAAGACGCTTTTCCGAGGGCAGCTGCACAAAATAAATATTTCTAGTATCACTGACATCTTGATTATTATTTCTTTCACAAAGCACTTGGTAAACATACTTTGATATTGTAAATTTCTGACACAATTAATTTCCTAATTAATATCCGCGATGTATATTAATGGCTAATTATATTCGCGCAGCGAAACGGCCGAAGGCCGTTGAGCGAAGCGAATTGAGTGCAAGAGAAGACTCAAAAATCTGTGCTGTGATGGTCTCAACTACAACAGTCCACAGCTGGGAATTAGGTCAAGTGGGTCCAGGTTCTTATCAATGATTTTGTTTCATATTTAACAAACATAACATATTCATCTTCAAAAGTGTCTTAAAAATTCAATTTTCTCTAGTAATATATCCTGTACCAATAATTTTTATGGAATAGTTGATTAACAAGCTAAATCAAATTATCAACATGTGATTCATTTAATTTCAATCAGACAACAAGAAAACATAGCAAAATTAAAGTTACATAATCTTATAAACTGATGATTATGTAATAGTGAACAGTTAATCTACATGCAATGTTATTGTATTACTATATGGGTAAGGCCACGAAGTTGGGGCATCTTTTCTGAAAAAAGCTGTCAAAAAGAATGTTTGGAATTTTGACAAGAAATTATGAAATCTATTTCAGAGAATCATATGCCCATATGAAATCTATATTCTTAAGGCTGTAAACGATTCACGTTTTTATGAATGACTATTTATTTGGAATATTAAAAAACGTAACATTTTTCATATTTTGCCATTTCCGACTTCCAAAGTGCTTTGGATCCTCAAAATTGAATATTTTAATGTAATATACCCTGCTTGGGTCACCTTACAAAGGTTGTTGGAGCTCCCCATACACATGTATTTGATTTTTTTTTAATTCAATATTTAAAAAACGTAACAGGACAATTAGGGTTCTGAGTTCTGTCGATGTAAAAGTAATGATGAAATATCTACTTTTTGGCTACTAACTACACAAATAAGGCAGACACTTATTTTCTGTGCTATTTTTGTTGGCCACACTGCTATGACTTAGCCGCAATGTAGTCTTCAAAATTCAAGCCAGACATGTAGTAACAGGACAATTCTTTAGAATGCTTAAGCTACTCTGGAAGTTCAGAAACTTTCAAAATTTAGCTGTTAAATTATACTAAATACTTTTAGCTATAATTGTAACCAAGGCTGAATTATATTTTTTGTTGCTCTCAGATGTGCTTGATAATTAAATCAAATTAATTGACCGCAACAGGACAAATATTCTGTTTGCATTACCTTCTATACGCGTTTTAAAGAAGTAACTGGATCAATAACACCTGTTACAACTAATTAGCACTCTACTTTTGATATACATATATACTTTCTGCAGTGCCACCACTGTTTAAGTTGAATTTCAGAGAATTTCGTAACAGGGACATGTCCTGTTACGCGAAAAAAAACAACTCTTTCTTGTTCAAGAATAGGGAAAACAAACGTGAATCACACTAAAGAGTGGATCAATGGGCTTCAGAGGATGCTGAATTGCAAAATTCATATTTTTTAAATGTAATTAACACATCAAATTCTATTAAATGTAACACAACAAATTCTATTAAATGTAATTAACGCATCAAATTCTATTTCTTCCTACACCATAGAAGTGATTGGTGAATTTCAATTGCTTATTTGATGCATTAGATACCTGACAGTCTTGAGAGAAACCCTAAGACCTCAAAAGGTCTGAATAGCAATTAGCCACTGAGGGGTATACCAGGTACAATTGTAAGAATATTAAACTTTGCAAAGATCAATCACCAATTAAGCTGTAACATATTGCATCAAATGTAAACTTGATTGATTTCAGATATTCTAGTCTATGGCCTGTGGAACAAAGCCAAAAAATAACGTGCAAGCACTTTACAGTCCTCGTTAGACTTACGTGAGATCTCAAGTTCTTTTCTATGCCGTTGAACTGTGATGTCAGAGATGACTGTATTCTAGCATTGCAATATATGTAAATTAACTACAAGCTGTGATGTCATTTTAAACTGTGTCAGATTTACCGGCTTCTAGCCAATGTGGATACTCCAAAACTGAGCGTCACAGTTTCACACATTGTCAGAGTAAGAATTTTATATGGGATAGCCCCTGCAACCACATCATCACAGCTTGCCAGCCAACGGGCTTACAGTAAAAGTAAGCATCACAGTTTAAACATTGACATGTAGAAGGAAGCATTACATTTGTTATCCCAATGATCTATCATTGGCAATCACCAGTCTTATCTGACTAAATGGCAGCTTCATGAGCATTCACAGTAGACAACTCTTATAATCCCCACAGAGTTTTTTTATTAATCGGCAAACTTGCGACTTTACAACTTTAAACTTCAAGAGACCTTGCGATAAACAAAAGGCTTAGAAAATTTTCGTAAACACATAGATTATGTGACATATAATTGTTCTGGCAGCTCATTGGCTGACAAGCCGTGAACTTGGATTGGTTTTCCCAGACCCAATTTTCACTCTGACACTGTGTTGAAACTGTGACGCTCAGTTTTGGAGGATCCACATTGGCTAGAAGCCGGGAAATCTGACCCAGTTTAAAATGACATCACAGCTTGTAGTTAATTTACATACATTGCAATGCTAGTATACAGTCATCTATGACAACACAGTTCAACAGCATAGAAAAGAACTTGAGATTCCAAGTAAATATAACAAGGACTGTAACTTCAAGTTTAAGCAACGCATGAACTGTTTCTCATAGAAATGATATCATATATATACATGCCCTGGAGGATGTGTTACTGCACCATAAGGATTAAAATTACTCCGGAGGATCTTGTTCGCATCTATGGGCGATGAAGCGTTTCTAAAGTGTAGGCCTAAGCCTGGGCTTAATATGAATAATAAAAAACTGGCCCACTCTTACTGAACTTGAGTGAGCACCGGTAAATATTGCCATGATAGGCCCATGAAATTGAAAGGAGAAAAAAAGAATCCCATTTGTAAAGTTGATGTATCCTGTTTTGAAAACTTAAGTCAGCTATTCATAAATTCATAAATATATGAACGACAGAAACTGTTGAGAAATAACAGTTTCAAACAACATGGACAAGAAACTTTTTTATGTTATTTCTTTTTATAGAAATTTAATGAAAAAAAAAATTGAAGGCTAGAGGAAAAAAATCAAATAATCGATAATCAATCGGCCAGGATACCGGATTAATCAATTATGGATTTTCCAACCGATTCTTAGCACTAACATTGGACAGATAGATAGATCCTGATATAGATCCACATAGACAGACAGGCAGAATGGTAGTTATTTAGGTAGTTGGATAGCACATGTGTACATGGTGTGGGAGAGGTGATATATATTTGGGGGAGGGGGTAGTTCATCATTGGGTCTGTAAGGCTCGATTTTTCAGATCTTTGCTCAAATTAAATGCTAATTTACAAGCCTGCCGGATGTTTAGGGGGCAGCTGCCCCCTGCCCCCTCGTTTTATGCTTACAGTGTAGATAGGATAGATGTTCTAATGGCAACTCCTTAAAAAGTCCTTGCATGTTAATTTTTTAGTCTGGATCGTTTGCTAAAGTTGGCCATAAAGCAAATATCATGAATTTACAGGTATGGAACCCATGTGGAGTGTATTTGGCAAGCAAGAAACTTGTTAGAAACATGAAAAACGACTAGAAACTAGAATGTAAAACCAGCTTCCGTCATTTTTATTGCGTAACAGGACAAATAAGTAACAGGACAAGTCTCCGTTACACAGGCAAACTCAGAGTACCACTCACTGCACCAGATACTGTGTGGATGCTATCTGTGATACTGAGATGGTTAGAAATATTTGTGCCTTTTTTTGCCATGAACATGCACAAACATTCTCCATACAATAATTCATAAAGTTGGAGAAATATTCTTTTAATGACAAGGTAACAGGACAAGTAATAGGACAAGTAACAGGACAAATAACAGGACAAGTAATGGGCAAGTAACGGGACAAGTAACAAGACAAATAGGAATAGAATGACTGTATGCACATAATAATGACAGTGCAGCTGTGTGATTGTGGAATTTTGATTTTGCAGCGTCGAGCAACAGTTAAATACACAAAATTCAGATTGTGGTTCTCCATTCTAATTGCAAGTGGTGACACTTTGATACAAACTCAGTAACAGGACATGTCCTGTTACGTGACTATGTGACCAGTTATACCAAATATTTACCATAATACCCATGAGTTACTTGGTGATTAACCTACAATGTGATAAGAAAAGATTGGTAGATTCAGTTCAACATTTTTTAAGCAATGGAGCCACTGAAACTCTCTCATAATTGTAAAAAAATGATTGCTTGTTTGCAAGGACATAACAGGACATGTCCTTGTTACTACAATTCAAACAGGACATAAAACAACTGTCCTGTTACCATATTACCCCAAAAAGCGCGTAACATTTGGGTAACAAGACAAAAAAGGACAATTGCCCCTTTTTCTTCATGTCCTGGCCTCAATTTTCTATCCTCAAGTCTGCAAATTGGCAATATTTATGTCTGATCATTGCACTGCTGTTTTGTAATGTAAAAATGGAGATTAAGCCATTCAAAATATGAAAAGACAGGGGGTAGAAAATTTGGCCGTGAAACATGGTTTGATGAGGACATGATGAAAAATCAAGTTATCGGCGATATTTTCTTCTATTTGTTGTCATAACTGAATTGCATCTTGTAAGCATCACCTTAGTGGTCAGATAGACACTGTTTGCAATTCAGTATTACAATGAAATAAAAAGTTAGAGCAGTCCAATGGCGCGTAACAGGTAAGAGCTGAAAATGTTACGATAAAAAAATGACTTATATCTTATCAAAATAATGGATTCCCAGGCGTTCACTATGTACGAAATAAAAGTACAGGACCTGTTCTATCATTCTAAATAATAAAAATGACATAACATAGGGTTTCCTAAAGACAGTAAAGACCTCTTTTGACCATGTCAATCCACGAACGCCTAAAAACGTCATTTTTGGCCTGTTTCCATGACAAAAAAGTTGTCCTGTGTCTTTAGTTTTTGTGGTATCAACCTCAAATTTTTACACAGTTTAGTCTAATATTCATGCTTTAGTCCTGCATTCATTCAGTTAGCTTTTATCAAAATCCATTTCAGCCAGCCAGCTCCGAATTTAGAGGACACTTTTAGCAGCTCAAATGACTCACCTTCGTGGCCTTACCCATATATTTATACTATTATGTAATGTCAACAATCTAACATAGACCTGACCATTTAGCTGATTATCTATCAATCTTATTTATCTTTTCAATATTTATCTATCTGTCAATTATCTATAGATCTATCTGTCTGTCAATGTATCTATGTATCTGTCTATCAATTTATCGATATATTTATCGATATATAGTTATTTATTTATCTATTATATCTTTTGTTTAGTTTATCTTGTTATTCTACATTTTTCTCTGTCTTTCCATGTATCTGTCTTTCTAATTTTCTGAAATAGTTACATAACTGCCTTTCATACATTGAATATGAAATAAACATGAAAGTTATGGTAACACTATAAGTCCTGCAAAAACTTTTTAAAGTGCTGCGCGAATTTCATGGCAGTGCCATTTACATATTACAATTTCCAGCTTTGTGATGCATCAGTTTATATATTCCACATAATAAGTACTGTCATGACATTGTTTTGTTGTTGTTAATTAACATCTTTCATTTTAAGTGTCCATGATATCTGAGTCCTATCCTCCACCCCTGGATGTCTCACACACAGTTATTAGTCTCCGGCGCTTTTCATTGGCTCCTTGCTTGAGCAGGGTATGGCTTGGTTGCGTGCGTTGGCAGGTCCTTGCAGAGCTTTGCAGACTAATGAGGTTGGCAAGGACCTTGAAACCCGCACGAACAGGGGGCTGTTGATTCATGGACCTTCCAGGGCTTTGCCTCCTTCTGATATAGTTGAATGACCTTTTGAAAATGCTGAATTTGTCAGAAACAGGTCAAGGATAAGATATTATAATCACAAGGTCACTCAGACTTATAATTTTTTGCTTATTTTGAAACTGGAAAGAGACACACAGAGTGTCTTTAGTTTGAAATTGAACAACTGTCTTCACAAAAGAGGATGCACTTGCTGAAGTCTCTCTCCTATAATCGATTTAGATTTAGATTTATTTTATTTTCCCACACCTGGTACATTAATTTTCAAGTATAAACATATTTCAATTAAAATGTTAAACTACAAAGTGGTGTAATCGGAGTCCCATTGGACCCCTTAAACTGTAAACCAGCATAGGCACACATGTCGAAAACTAACAGCCATAGGATTTCGGTATTTCTTGACATGAAATTATTTACATCAGGGAATCATTTATTTCAAGACTGGAAAAAATTGATTTGTTACACCAAGTCCGGGGAAATGTTTTTTTTAAACACCTCCAAGCCTACACACTCCCCCTTAATTGCCACCTTGTGACGACATATGTATATATATCATATACAACAATTCACCATATTATTTCAAATATGCCTATAAAACATGACATGTCTGGTGGCAATGATCTTTAGACTGCTTCTTGGCAGTGGCCTGAGTGGGAATAAGCTTGGCTGTCAAAAACCATCAATAATCTTTGCAAGTATTCTTAATGTGACGTATATTAACTACTTCTTGCATCATCCACATTTAATCACAACATTTCGGATTCCTCATTCTCAGAACTCAAATTTATAGGCCTAATTAATTTTCACATGGTATGCTCATTAGCTTAAGAATTTATCTATCTTGTGGAATTAATTGTTGGCAGTAATAAATGGAACATTTTTGCTGATTGCCTGGCTGGTTGCCATGGCAAAATAACTCATCAGATCAGAAATGGTGAACAATCAATCTTCACTAATTGTGAGATATTTACTGCACTCCGTCTGCCTCTGACCAAGGACAATTGACAGCCGATTGAGCGACTTCAAATTAAATTCGCAAGTTAATCACAATTCATGTTAGAAGCTGACTACAACTTCAACAAGATCAGAAACCTTTGGCTGTTCCAGCTAGACTCACATTCACACAACATTGTATAAAGATTAAAGAAAGCTAGCTATTGCCTTAACATTGCTATGACTTGGGGACATTGGGCAATGTTGTGTAGTGACTTGGGGATCATTAATAAAGTCCAGACTCCATGAGTCCCTATTTTTCCGATGACACGAAGTGTCAGAGGGACTCCAGATATTGGATTGTCCAAAAATGTTTACTGTTTGGTTACATAACATTTAATTGTTACTGGTTATTTTCTAAATATCTTAACTGACTGGTTACATAACTTTTCATAAACAGTAGTTATTGTTTTGGGTATTATGTCCTAAAACACCTTGTGTAATTAATTACAAATACTTGTTATGTCACTTTGTTTGGTTTCTCCTATTGTCACATAACAACGTGCAGTTGGGACTGACAACTTAAAATTATAAACAATTACATTGTTATCCAATAATTTAAAAATTCCCACACTTTAAAGAAATCAATTTTGTTTAAAGTTCATTCTGCCATATCATACTCTTTTGCATGCTGCTTGTGCTCATTTGCATGGCCAATTGTCCAGTAAATCCATGGTTTGACCCACCACAAATTGCAAAAGTTTTGATCTATACATTTTCTGAATCCTTGGATGTGTGGCTTTAACATACTAAAAGTCTACTCAAATATTCCCGTGCGAACCCTCTTTTCTGAGGGGTTAAAGATAGGGCCCTTGCTAATATCGTTTTCGCCAAGAAAAACCTGCACTAAAGAGTTAGAATGGCTTCTACAGCAGTCTGATTCCAATGAACATATATAAGTTGCATACCATCTTGAAGGCAATTAAAATAGCTTTCATTTAAGCCATATTTGAACAGTGTGAAAGAAGACGGAACTGAGTTATGACTGTTTGAATGTTGACCATCTCTTCTACGAAAAAATCGTTCAAGAAATGCTAAAGTAGATCTATGGATTGATCATGACATTGTGCTCACACCTATGTATCTGAATAGTCTCTTATACAGGAATGCAACTACCTTTCATTTTAGTTATTTGTGCATTATCTTACATTTCTTCAGAGGGCATCATGAAACTTATTTAAAGTTCAAAAGCACTTTTGATCATATATTCCATACCTGATAACTTTTGAATCTTATTTGTAACATCGGTGTTTTTATTTTCAGGGAGTCTAAGAAATTATAAGTGTAGTGTGGTGGTGGAATGCTTTATGTATGAAAGACTGCTGCAGATGAATCAATGAGATCTCATTCATATATCCTCTGATGTAAATTTAGTCAAGAACTTTCATGGTGGTGGGATGCTTCACTTTGGTGACGGGTGTTGAACAGACATGGAAAACTGTATATTTTGTTCTCTTCCGTTAAAATATGGAGAAGACACTGTTGACCTGACAGAAAAAGGAGTCAGTAGTATAAACGCAGCTTGTGAAGAGAGAGGTGACAATCTCACTGTTTCTGTTGGGCAGACAGTCCATGTGCGATGTCGAGGTTCCTATGTAAATAAGAGGGCAATTCAACAGTATGTCAAGAAAAGAAAACTGACAGATGCCGATGAGGGTACCACAACCCATTCCCTACGTTCAGAAGCTGTGTTCAACTACAAAGAGAACTGCTTGTTATGTGGGTTTCCCGAAAGCAGAAAGCACAAGCTTATTCCTGTGCGATCAATGGAGTCCAAAGAAAAAATTCTGCATGCATGTAATTCTTTCCCTGGTAAATGGGCAGATGAAGTGAAAGGTCGTGTGCTTTTTGTGTTAGATTTGCCTGCTGCTGATGCAGCGTACCACAATGTGTGTAATGTTAACTTCCGAACAGGGCGCCAGGTACCAAAGGTATTCAAGGAGGATAATTGTGACTCAGCACAGACCAAGACGAAACGTTTCAGAGGAAGACCAAGTGACACTCAACGCCGTGAAGCTTTTCTGATGGTGACAGAATACCTTGAAAAAAATGACGATGAGACTGTGTCAATTAATGAGCTGATAGCAAGAATGGAGGAGCACTTGCAGGACACAGAAATTGAGGCATATAGCTTCACTTACATGAAGGCAGAACTCTTGAAGCATTTTCAAGGAAGGATTGTTGTGGCTGAAGTTGACGGGAAAGAAAATGTGGTATCCTTACAAAGTACAGCGAGCCAGATCATACATGATTTTCATCAACGCACCAAAGTAGAAAAAGGTGATGAGAAAAGCCAGATAGTAAATGCAGCAGCAAAACTGATCAAGCAAGACATCAAGGACTTGAAACTATCCAAAGATACCTACCCAGACCTTGAAAACATGTCTACAGAAAGTGCCCTATCTTTCCTGCCAGAATCCCTGCTCAATTTTATGAAGACAATGTTTTGTGGGAAGGAAGTAGATACTCGGATCGCATCAGTTGGTCAAGCAATGATACAAGGTGCTCGACCACATGCAATTCTTGCACCAATGCAGATAGCACTTGGCATTCAAATGCATCATCTATTCCAATCCCGGATGCTCATCGACTCCCTACATAACCTTGGGTTTTGCAGCTCATATAGCGAAATACAGAAATTTGAAAGATGTGCATCAGTGTCCCATAAGACAGACCTACCAAACATGGGTCTTGACACTTTTCTGCAGTACTCAGCGGACAATGTTGACCACAACATCAGAAGTATTGATGGGAAAGGCACATTTCATGGAATGGGCATCATAGCAATGGTGACACCTGCGGTGAAACAATCACTTGCAATACCACGAGTCAAAGTCACAAATGAAGAAATTTTCAACGTTGGACGAATTAACATTAGCCGCTTCACAGATGAAACAAAAGCCATGCAATCTCTCTGTTATCAGGAATTGAAAAACCTCAACATTCAAGAGCCATTTACTGACGTTGATCTCCTGTGGAAGTCCTCTCTATTGTTCAAAGTTCCTCGGCCGCAGTGGTCCGGTTTCATGCAGTTGGTGCACAATGACATCCATCCAGGGGAATCCGGCATCATGTTTTTGCCCATGTTGGATTTGGATCCAAATGATCTTACTTGTATCTATTCTACCTTGAAGTTTGTGTCTTCCCATGCTTTCAGACACAATTCAGTTCCAATAGTTACCTTCGATCAACCACTTTGGTGGAAGGCATTCTCAATGGTGGAAAGTTGTGAGGAGCTTCAACCTGCGCTGATCCGACTAGGAGGATTCCATACTATAATGAGCTGGTTGGGAAGCATTGGACATTTAATGGATGGAACAGGGCTGCAAGAACTTCTTGAAGTTGTGTATGCACGCAATGCAGTTGGTCACATGATTTCTGGTAAAGCAGTCTCTCGTGCAGTCCGAGGTCATCTTCTAATTGATGCTGCCCTAAATACTCTGCTGCTGTCACAGGCACTGGAGATAGATCTGCCACAGCCGTTCGGACCAAAGCAAGCTGGTATGACTGAGAATTCATCTGCTTCTACAGGCACAGGTACTACACACCCAATCAGCTTAACTAAAGTTTAGCTTACTGTGTCTGATTCAAAACACTTATGTTTGAATTATCTTTTCACAGCATGTAGTGAAACTCTTGGTGGTGGTGATGAGGGTGTTTCAGAAATTCCTGAGGATGACAATGAAGGAACTGAAGCCCAACTACAATGTCATGAAAATACAAGTTTGACAATGTATTATTTGTATATATATGCATACATATTCTCTCAATTAAGTGACCAAGTATCAATACTTACATTTTTAAAACCATTCTCTCAATGCAGGTACCAATGATTCAGCGAAAGATCTACTGGTCGAATTGGAAGAACTGTTCAACAGCCTTGTATCTGGAGAAGTTACACCATCAGATATTCAAGAGAACGAATCACTCACAGTGTTGAAGGAGAAGCTGGAGAATGCTAAATGTAATTTGACAAACAACAGAACTGCAAAGATTTGGTTTCAGTATCTTTCCATGATAGATATTTTGCGAAAATTCCTGAAGGCAGAGCGACTGGGCATCTGGCAGCTACACCTGCAGAGTCTCTACGACATGCTACCATACATGGCTGCTTCAGGCCATAACTTGTATACGAAGAGCATTCACCTCTACTACGGTAGGATGCTTCAACTTGAATCAGAGATGCCCACAGTGTACAAACATTTCATGGATGGCCACCATGTAGTTCGGCGGACAGACAGAACCTGGGCGGGCATTTCAACAGATCTGGCAATCGAACAGTGCCTGATGCGAAGTCTGAAGACCAGAGGCGGGCTCACTAGAGGTCGAGGTTTGACGGAAATTCAGCGTCTTACATGGGTCCTTTCAGCACCAATTTGTGCAGAGATTAATGATGCAATGCAACACTTCACTGGTGTCAGGTTCGAAACAAGCGAACAACACAAAGAGGCTTCACCCAGCAGAATGGCTAGGGATATCGATGATATTACTGAACTCATTCAGTATCTTCTTCTCAGAAATCCATTCGACACAGATGGCCCAAAAGGTCTGAGAAGCATAGCCACGGGGATTGGAGCCCAAGAATCAGTAAACTGTGACTCTGCGAAAGAAGTTGGAATGAAGATCATCAGATCAATGGTTGGGCAGAAGGTGTCTGAGTTCTCATTCAGGCGAAAGGACCAAACGATCACAATGGCAACGAAAGGATCCATCAAGATAAAGGATAACGACATCATTGTGGATCCTCTGCTTCTCTTTCAGCGCCTTGTTTGTGCGGGCACAACAACAGATGAGTTGGCAGACGTTTTCACCTATGAGCTATGTCCCTTTCCACCTGCACTATTTGAATCCAAGGCCCGAATGAGACAAGCAAACAAAAGTACACTGGCTGATGCTCTTTGGGCGAAAGAGATGGCAGATTTTCCCAAACCACCTGAAGTAATTCAATATGTCTTGGATGGAGGGGCACTACTACACAGACTCCCATGGTCGAAAGGCTCCACTTGGGCTGAAATTTTGAACATGTATGCCACGTATGTTCTAAATAAGTATGATACTGCAGTTGTCGTTTTTGATGGTTACCAATCTCCTAGCACCAAGGATCATGCTCATGAAACATGACGCGGTGTTTGGGCTGCACCTGATGTGTACTTGGATGATACAATGACATTGCAAATGTCAAAGCAAGAATTTCTGTCAAATGAGAATAGCTTGAACAAGCAAAGGTTCGTCTTCCTGTTAGGAGACAGGCTGGAAAAAGCTGGTTGCGATGTTCTTAATGCTGGAGGTGATGCAGATGTACTTATTGTGGAAACAGCTCTAGGTATAGCCAAACAGAAGCAGGTTGTTGTCATTGCTGATGACACAGATATTCTCATCCTTTTACTGCACCACTGGGACCCCAATCTGCATAGCGTTTGGTTGCAACCTAACCACAGAAAGGATACTGCAAAGTCACACAAATGCTGGAACATAGAGGCAGTAAAGAATCACCATGGAAAGCAGGTCACCGACAGCATTCTCTTCGCACATGCCATTTTAGGATGCGATACAACCTCCAGGGTGTTTGGTTTAGGAAAGCCTAAAACCGTTTTGAAGCTCAGAAGTGACTTCAATTTCCGTGTCACTGCTGACACTTTCATGAAGCAACAAAGGAGTCCGGCAGAAATAGCGAAGGCAGGAAAAGCTGCACTGGCCATACTGTATGGGGGCAAGAATGATGACAACCTTGACGACCTTAGGTTTCGTAGATTCCACCAGAAAACCAAATGCAAGAATGTAGCTGTGGATCCCAATTCACTTCCTCCGACAGAGGCGGCAGCCAAATTTCACAGCTACAGAGTCTACCATCAAGTACAAGTGTGGCTCGGGAATGCAGATGATGTTCCTCCTGATAAATGGGGTTGGTTTGTCAGAGAAGACAAAATGATGCCGATCATGACCGATAGAGCTCCAGCACCGTCAAAGTACCTGGAAATGATCTGGTGCAACTGCAAAAGTGGCTGCAAAACTCTCCGATGCTCCTGCCGAAAAAATGGACTAGAATGCACCATGTCTTGTGGACACTGCCATGGTGCATGTGACAACATATCTTTGGAGTTGGTTGAATGTGACAATGATGACACTGTTATGTAATTCCCCTGAAGCATAATTTGACATGGACTTGTTGTGATGGCAACTTCTGAATTGATTAACTTTAACCTCCAGCTGCATTGAGAGGACATAACCTGTTACTTTAAATTGTCCGAGTCATTTTTAGCTTATGTGATTTTATTAATTTTTTGCAAACGTCAACAATAATTGATACATTAAATTCTCAGAATCATATAGTGCAGCGGCATAGCTGCAGGTATCATAACAATTGTGCATTTTTGGAGGAAAGCATGAAACTTGGCACACCTTTAGAGCATAAAGAAAGGAACATTTTCAGATATTGGGCCACTCTGTACCTTTACCTGGGGCCATTTGACAGCCTTTTAAAGATTTTGCTTCAAAAACGCTAGATTGATATCAATTTTTTACGCATATGTCCCAATATCTTTCTGAATTTATGCAATATTTGCATGAAATTTGGCACACTAATTGTCCTTTTACCAGGGGAACATTTTGGTATGCCACACTTGTTTATATCTGAATGTACTGACGGCTATATAGACCCATTCCCAAATAAAAGCATTTCATGTAATGCGATAAAAATATGTTGTAATTCAATTGCCAATGCAGACATGAAATATATTGTTTGCAGGTTCAGCATGTTATTTTCCTGCAAGTGCATAAAAATAGGGTCATTTTGACATATTGGGTCACTCTGTAACCCCAGTAGTTTCCAAATGACAGCTCATTGAAATTAAAAAGTTATCTTGAAGTGAAAATCACAAAGGGGCAATTCTCTGGAAAAAGGTCTATAGACACCCAATGCCACAATTCCTAATTATACAGAATCATGTGACTTATAATTTGTATTCATAGAAGAATGAACTTTTGGTGGTATTGTGGCACTATTTGGTGGGTATTCCTGATAGTCTACTCACTGTATGTCAGTATAAGATTGAGCCCCGTTATGGGTTTACCATCACAACTCTTTTTTTCTTTGTTTTATCTATGTGAAAGAGAGCAATGGGTGGGTCAGATTACAGCATGATAATGATGGTGACTCTCCCCACAAGCTGCTGTGCTACAATGTAAAAGTGTGTGTTTTACACCCATGTAGCATTTTAATTCAATTCATACAACTTTTATTGTACTGGTCTTCCTATACATGCATACAATTATCAAATCAATTCATTAATCAACTGATATCAAATGGCCCTAAGATAATGATAATGAATATTAAATGATTAAATGTTATTGTCTCTGCAACCTGCTTGACAATTTATATTTGTGACAGTGAGCTGGTAAATGAACCTATATTAGAAATGTCAAAATTTACATGTTCTCTGTACGACCTCTAAAAAAAGAAGAAGAGGAAAATCCTTTTTCGCTAACATGAAAATACTGTTGTACACAGTGATACTTACATTGTGACTGCCGTACTTCGACAATACAGGCACACTGGGGAGAGATTAAAGACTTCTTCAAATTATATAATTATATTTCTTCACTGAATAAATTTTTGAAATTCTTCCTTTTAACCTTAAACCCTCAGGTGGAGTGTCCAATATAAGAGGACATACAGATACATGTTTCTCCACAATTCAAACCCTACTCCACCAGCTATATTATCCAATATAGGAGACCATACAGATGTTACTCCATAAATGAAAACCCACTGATGAAATGAGTCTCAGAAGGCAGTCCACGTTCCTTTTGCAACTAATGCTACACGTTTAACTCCAGGAAAAGTTTACAAGATCATTGGAAAACAGCAATCCTTTAATCCATAAGTACTAGTTTTCATTGTTTCTTCATTTACTTCACTATTAAAATTGGGAGCCATTATACATTATCTTATAAATGCACTTGCACTTTTTAATGGGATCTAATCACACGTTCCAAGAGTTTTGTAGCTGTTTTTGTATCATGTCTTCCCGTTTCCCTGATGTAAAGCTTGTCACGAGTTTCATACATGACACACAAAATAGTTCTGATCTTTGCATGGCTATGTTGTGTCTTTGGGATTATTGACGCCGGGCAGATCGTTATATATGCCCACCTCTATGTTTTGAACTTGTAGCATGTTGTCGTGTCGTAGAATGGCCTGCATGGCCTGCCCCACTTTGCCTTCTCTCCTACAGCCACACATCGCACCTAATCCAGTGTGGGGTACAGAGCTACTGCAGACCCTCCAGCAGCCCACATACCACTCCCCCTCATACTTCCATGGCTTTACATGGTGCCCCCTCCCTCCCTCTCCACATAAAGTGAAAGTACAGCAAAGTAAAAGAAATCAGATTTTTTGACAAATGCCAGATGGAGGTCTACATCAAGAAGGACCAAGTCTTGCAATTTATGTCTGGTGACACATGATGACAGCTTGGGTCACACTTAAAACACCCTGTTCAGTAGAAAACATACGGGTGACGATTAATCGGTCATTAAAATTTCTACTCGAATAGTGCTTTAACCCATCCTTGGGAAATACATTTCAAGACCTAACCATGGTCGGTTAACCGGGTAATCCTTTCAGCCCTAATTGCGGCGTCATTTCATTCCCTGTGGGACAGCATTTTCTAGTTGTACACAGAATTGTTTTTTATTTGGATATCTGTTTGACATACTGATACACTGAAGATGGTCATTCATTCTTAGATTTCTTAGAAAATAGTTTAGTAATTCAGTTTTGCTCCATCCATGTCAATGTCCCAGGAAGAAGACAAGAAGATGTAAGTAAACCTTGCCAAAAAAAGCATATGGTTACATCATATGGATAATGAAGCTATTAAGAAAGAAACACAGATCAAGCAAAACACACCGATAGAGCAGCACCAGGCCTGACATAATCATGTTAGTGAACTTGCATATTTATTCAGAGTCTTTCATTCAGAAAGAGATGTAAAAATTAAACAATTTAACAAGATTTTGTGAAATTTTTAAAAGTTACTCAATCCCAAAGACACGACAGAGCCATGCAAAGATCAGAACCATTATGTGTGTCATGTATGAAACTTGTGACAGGCGTTACATCAAGGAAACATGAAGACAGGATGGTAGATCAATCTCAGAACATAACTAGCTACAAAACTCCTGGGACGTGTGATTAGATCCCATTTAAAAAGTGCGGCTCAAGTTAAGTATCCAACTATTAGTGACCTCCCTGAACTGAATAAGTGGCAGCATTGGTTGAAAAGGTGTGAACAACTGTGAATAAGCCAATCCTGTGGCTTATTCAGTCCAGGGAGGCCACTAACAGTTGGATACTTAACTTGAGCCCTCGCGCTTTGCCAACAGAGTCTACAATCTGTTTCACAATATTAATCTAATCCATGCATGTCTGCATATAATTTAAAAGATCTTTCAATATCTATGGTCACTCTAAACTGACATTCTCCGTGTGCATGCTTCCCAATTTCTTAACCTATTTCTTAGTGGCGTAAGCCACGATAGACTCTGCCAGAATTCAGATGCAGCAAGCAACGTTATGAGAAAGCAAGTGACATGAGATCAGCAAAGAGTGCATTTAGATTGTAATAAGGGATGGACCATTTCTAATTTAGGTCAATTTACCTGCTCAAACAATTTGTTAAGCAGGCCCAACACCCCTAAAAGTTCCATTTTTCTATGAATTGAAATTATAAAAGTCTCATGGCTCTGTACATTTGTAGATCCTGGCATTGGGTGTCTATAGACCTTTTCCAGAGAAGTGCCCGTTTGTGGTTTTCACTTCAAGATAACGTTTTAATTTCAATGAGCTGTCATTTGGAAACTACTGGGGTTACAGAGTGGCCCAATATGTCAAAATGACCCTATTTTTATGCACTTGCAGGAAAATAACATCATGAATCTGCAAACAATATATTTCATGTCTGCATTTGCAATTGAATTACAACATATTTTTATCGCATTACATGAAATGCTTTTATTTGGGAATGGGTCTATATAGCCATCAGTACATTCAGATATAAACAAGTCTGGCATACCAAAATGTTCCCCTGGTAAAGGACAATTAGTGTGCCAAATTTCATGCAAATATTGCATAAACTCAGAAAGATATTGGGTCATATGCATAAAAAATTGATATCAATCTAGCGTTTTTGAAGCAAAATCTTTAAAAGGCTGTCAAATGGCCCCAGGTAAAGGTACAAAGTGGCCCAATATCTGAAAATGTTCCTTTCTTCATGCTCTAAAGGTGTGCCAAGTTTCATGCTTTCCTCCAAAAATGCACAATTGGTTTGCTATGCCGCTGCACTAATATTGTAATAGCGAAAATGGATGATTTTGTGTCAGGTATTAGTTTCCATTTAATAATGGTGGCCTACTATCAAATAGAAGCTTAGATAATGATCTGTGATTACACAGAAAGCTAATGGTTTGTGGAGAATTAGATGGCATTATCTTTAAAAACTGTGTTTCTAATTACATTGGTAGCATTTAGAAAGTTGCATATTTTTGTATTTGCATTTGATCACCGCTTCTTACAGAAATTGGCAATAAAACTTTGTCATGGTGAAATCTAATGCATTTCTATTGTTCAATTGATTTCAAAATGACTTTAAGATAATCATGTATCGTTTTTTGAGGTGGACTGCAAAAATGACTTACATAAATGTGCTTCAGTAGTTACGCCCTGCATATAATCATTTGATGATTCGCCTTAAATTAACAATAGTAATGAAATATACTACACATTCCTCTGGACAAAAGTATGGTTCATTTAATTTCAAATGCATTTTAGCAATTTCAAACCTATAATTAAGAGCACTTATAGTCTTCTACTTGGATATTGCATACTTTTACGCTATATCGGATAGAGCATCAGTATTCGAACAGTCATAGCTCAGTCCCATCTTCTTTCCCAGAGTTCAAATATGGCTTAAATGAAAGCTATTTTAATTGCCTATAAGATGGTATGCAACTTATGTATGTTCTATGGAGTCAGACTGCTGTAGAGGTCATTCTAACTCTTTAGTGCAGCTTTTTTTTGGCGAAAACGATATTAGCAAGGGCCCTATCTTTAACCCCTCAGAAAAGAGGGTTCGCACGGGAATATCTGGGTAGACTTTTAGTATGTTAAAGCCAGATATCCAAGGATTCAGAAAATGTATAGATCAAAACTTTTGCAATTTGTGGTGGGTCACCCTATATTTTATCGCCAGTTGCCTGGACTACAATTCCCGGAGACTGCAGTGCAATGCTTGCACTGCCTAGCACATAAAACAGTCTCATGGAGACTGAATAAAGTCAGCAGTATTGAACATCTTGTATTCACAACATCCGGCTTGCAGACTGAAATTCTGGGCCACAATGCAAATGCTGCTTTCTGGATTTCTAACAGTGTTTGGAATAGCGGATCACAACATGTTGCTTAAGCTCTGTCCATGGGCACCCTTTTATGGCTGCCCTGAGCTGTGTCATTATGAAAGATTCACTTCAAATTTCCTGGCCACATTGCAGTGCGTGGCAATAAGACTTTGAACTTAATGAGTGAATGCAATAAAAATACAATCACAAAACCACCTTTCTGATTCTGAATTGATTGTTGTCCTCATTTTGAAAACAATTTCGGTTATAACAATTATTCTCATTGATAGCCAGAAGAATTAATTCATCTTGATCAAATCGTTGGCAGTAGTCAAGCCACCATTCCAAGGACAGGCAGGTTGTCAAGACAATATTTCCATCTGCGTGAGTTTGAACAGGATGAACGTCAATTACTGCTGAATGGAAAGCAAAATCATTAAAAAATTTTTTTCTATCAGTGCCCATTATGAATGTGTATATAGTATTAAGTTAATTAAGGCCTACCTTTCTTTATTGCACAATTTTATTTTACGTGTGTCATTTTCTAATGTCCATGATATCAGAGTCCCATTCCCAAATACTGGATATTCCACACACAGTTGTTGGTCTCAGCAGCTTTTCTTTTGCTTATCACTACAGAAAGGTATAGCCTGGTTGCGTGTGTTGGCAGGTCCTTGCAGAGCTTTGCTGGCTAATGAGGTTGGCAAGGACCTTGAAAGTTCCACGAATAGGGGGCCTGGTGGATTCATGGACCTTTGAGGGCTTTGATGCAAAGCTCACCTCCTTCTGATTTAGGCTATAGTTGAATGACCTTTTGAAATGCAGAAGTCAGAAAAAAGGTTAAAGATAAGGGAATTATAATCACAAGGTCATTATGACTGACTAAAGGCTCACAAGGGTTTTCCAGGTTCGAATTGAACCATTGCTCTTCACCAAAGAGGATGCACCTGCTGAAGTCGTTCTTGATCAATTTCTCCATCTCAGGAAAGGCACCAAAAGTTTATCAACGAAAGTAAAAGCTCTGTATAGACTGTATGCAAAGTTTTAATGAGAGAGTTGAAACAGCACCTCCTAGCCATTTGTCAGTCAGATGAATGACCAATCAAACCATCCTCCCACAATAGAGATGCGCCTGCAAGAGAGCAAGCATCTCTAAAAAACTTGTAAGCTTTCTTCTCGAAGTGCTCCCCTCCCTGAAAAAAGGAGCAAAAAGCTTTCCTTACTACTCTGTCATCCTCATTCTATCACGATAGTCAAATTCCTCATTCTTTTAACTCAAATTTATAAGTTTCAAATGGTATGCTCACTAGCTTTTAAGAATTGATCTATCTTGTGGAATTGTCGGCAGTAATAAATGGAACATTTTGGCTGATTGCCTGGCTGGTTGCCATGGCAAAATAACTCATCTGAATGGAAAAGGTTGACAATCAATCTCAATTGCTGCTCCCGCTTATGACGTCTGACCAAAGACAATTGACTGCCCTTTGAAATAAAAGACTTCAAATTAAATTGCAAGTTAATTACAATTTATGTGAAACTGCCTAACGTGTGCGATAAAACCAAACCCAAGCCTTATAACTGGGTTGTTTGGCATAGTCAAAACGGTACACAGTGAATACGATAGATGTAATTCCTGTGTTGTCAAATTATATGATGTGCCATATAGGGCCTGATGTATTTTGCATCACTTTGGTAAGGGGTCCTTCCGTAATATGTGACTTGGTAAGTGCCATTTACGATAGTCCCCAGGCCTATGTACGCTTGTACAGTTTATATGGTTGAAATTTATAACATAATATATTCATTAGGGGCCGACCAGATGATCTTTGGGGGGGGGCTATGGATATTTGGTGAAAAAAAAAGATTGTTTCCCACTTGACACTGAAAAAAAAAGTTTGTTCAGCACATGGAAATAAAAAAAAAAGTTTGTTTCCACCTGTAGCTAGGGTACCGTAATGTTAAAATTGCGATAAAAAAGTTTGTCACGACTACATATGTGAAAAAAATTGTTCGTTGACGCGCCGCGAACGAAAAAAAAAGTTCGTCCCGGGGGTAAAATCCATAGCCCCCCCCCAACTATCGTCTGGTCGGCCCCTTAATTCCTGAGATGCTCATTTGTTAAATCAACCTCCCAGTCATATGAATGATACTATCATTCTTTGCTCATGCAGAAAGCGATCAAGGACATTTTACTCTGTACATGCTCATTAACTGAAGAATTTGTCATTATCAGAATAGTTGGCAATAATAAATGGAACATTTAGGATGACTAGCTGACTGGTTGCCATGACAAAATAAATTATCACATTAGAAATGGATGATAAGGAATCACTCCTAATTGTGAGATATTTGCTGCTCTCCACGACTCCGCCTACCTGTGACCAAAGAAAAATGATCTTCTGATTGAATTATTTCCCACAAATTCTCATGTTAATCACGGCTGATGTTTAAAGAAAAAAACAATGCTCCAACAGGACAGGAAATCTCGAGTCATACAAGGTAACAAGAAAAAAGAGAGTAATGGTAAGCCTACATACAGTCAAGCAGCGTTAATGCAATGGTCAAAAGTACAGATTTGTCTTCAGGTTAATAAATGCATAAATGAGTCAATTGGTTGAAAGACTCTTTCTACACAGTTACTTTATGATGACACTGGTAGTTTCACAGCTGATTGGAAAGTTTGTCTGACTGTAATATTCGTGCAGCGAAACGGCCGAAGGCCGTTTAGCAAAGCAAATTGAGTGCAAGAGAAGACTCAAAGATCTGTGCAGTGATGGTCTCAACATCAACAGTCCACAGCTGGGAATTAGGTCAAGTGGGTCCAGCTTCTATCAATCATTTAGTTTCGTATTTAACAAAACATAACATATTCATCTTCAAAAGTGTCTTAAAAATTCAATTTTCTCTTTTAAATATATCCTGTACCAATAATTTTTATGGAATAGCTAATTATAAGCGTTGACAAGCTAAATTAAATCATTAACATGTAATTCATTTAATTTCAATCAGAAAACAAGAAAAAAAAACAAATTTAAAGTTACTTAATCTTTATAAACTGATGATTATGTAACAGTGAACAGTTAATCTACATGCAATGTTATTGTTTTTGTATTACTATATATTCATACTATTATGTAATATCAAAAATCTAACATAGACTCGACTTTGGCAGCTTTCAGTGCTGTCTGCCTTTTTACCATTTAGCTGATTATCTATCTATCTAATTTATCTATTTAATATATATCTATCTATCAATTTATCTATCTATCTGTCTGTCAATATATCTATCTATCTATCTGTCTATCTATTTATCTTTCTATTTATCTATTATATTCTTTGTCTAGTTTACATAACTGCCTTTCATGCATTGAATATGAAATAAACATGAAAGTTATGGTTACTCTAGAAATCCTGCAAAAACGTTTTAAAGTGCTGCGCGAATTTCATGGCAGTGCCATTTACATATTAGTCCAGTCAAATACCTCTCAAAAGTGACATCCTCCTGGGCTCCTTGTGCACCCACTCAAGTTTTGTTTGAACAAGTACTTAAGGCTTTCAAGGTTGAAATTTTTTACAATTACAAAACAAAAGGATTTATTCAATTAAATCACAAGACCCAATATAAAGACCCAATAAACCAGATAAATGTGTGTGCCACAACCTGTTACAGCGTTACAGTCCTCGTCATATTTATGTGGAATCTCAACTCTCTTCTATGCTGTTGAAGTGTGATGTCAGAGATGACTATATTCTCTAGCATTGCATTAAATGCAAAATAACTACAAGCTGTGATGTCATTTTAAACTGGGTCAGGTTCCCTGGCTTCTGGCAAATGTGAATATGACGACTCAACGAGGACTGTAACAGCAAAGAAAAGAGTTTCCACATAAATATTTATAACAAGGACTGTAAAATGCAAAAAGTGTCCTATATAATTATATATAGCCGGGTAGCTTGTGGGAAGGAGGTATATCTTTCTCGAGATCCTCACTTTATAAGACCAGACAACTCCCGTAAATGAATCTGTCTCGGCCAAGAAACCAGTTGCCATCCAGACTAAATTGCATGTCAGCTTGGCCTATGTGGGTACCCTGTCAGCATGCCTCGGCGGTCAACGTTGGCCCAGCGTCAGTCCGATGCCAGCAGCGACGGACCAGCTTCGGGCCGACGTTGGACCGCCGAGGCATGCTGATAGGGTATACACATTTTAGCAATTGAGGGAAACCAGACCAAAGGCCATTGTTGAAAGTACAAGAGTTAGTATGCCAGTTTATTGAAGCAATTAGGCCTATTGTTATATTCAAGCAGGACTAACCATAAAAAAAATTGTTGCACGAATCAGTGGGGCAAGGCACACAGTCCGCAAGATTGACATCTTGAGCCAGTTTATGCTAATGTACAAAAATCCCCATTTCCTGAGAACATTTGCTTCTACCTAAGGGAGAGGTTTTCCTCAAATTTGCAGGCACAGCAGTACAGCAGCAATGTTGCCTGTAAGCGTTGAGTCTTCCCTTGTGCTTGTAACTTTGTGCTTCTATAAGTACTGGCTACCATGCAACAAAACAATTCCTGATGCAAGATTTTGATTATGTGAGCTTTCTTACTTAAATTTAAACAAGGAGAAAAGATGTTAAAATGGAAGATTTAAATTAAGAGGCACTTCTTGCTCATGCTACAACCATAGAATGACAAATCGATACAGTAAGATATAGTGAGACACTGGGGTGGGCAGATGTTATTTTAATAGCATAGGGGGAACGGGGGCACATTGGGACGCGGGGCACTGTGGGACGGTGGGGTTTTCTTGGATCCTGGTAAGGTATATGATATGGTAGTGCCATCATATCTTGTAATTCCACATCCTGATGTTTCCATGGTGTTATAGACAAATTACAGCCACATGCAGAAGTATGGCGAGCAAAAGTTTGTTTTGCTACTACAAAAGTAAATATGGACGGGTTCAATTCGAACCATTCTGTGGACAAACCATGAACAATGAGGCTTTCTCAGTGCTAGTATGAATTTTATATATCGTAACAAACAGTTATGAATTGCTATCGTGTTAAACACACTCGCTGGTGCCCGAGAAATTAGCATTTTGTTGTAAAAGTTATATCGGGGCTCATTGGGACAGTGAATTCGGGGCACATTGGGACGCACTTAATATGGCAGAATTAAAGTGTCCAAGGCAACTGAATGACCTGGGACAGCACACAACAGGTGTTCAGGCCACAGTGAACAGAGGTATAGTGGATTACCATGCTCTGTGAACAAATTTGTCGCAAAGCACTGTGTGTTACTTACATAGATGTCCGCACCCAGGACAGTTTAGGTTAAATGTTTAAAATTGTTTAAAGTTATGAACTATTGGCGCTACAAGGTGTTAATGCACTGTTTATTGTCTTACACACTACTTATATATGATATCTATTGCACATGGAGTGTTAAAATGATTTTTTAATTGATGTCCCAATGTGCCCCGGCTGTGCCACGACGGGGCACATTGGGACAGTCATTTTTACGACTCTCTGGCTGCAAAAGGGTAGGTGCAGTCTAGTTTATTATGCCTTGCATTTAAGCTCAATAGTATGGGTGATATTCATGCAAACTTCTGAGTTCTTCAGTGCTTTCAACATTGAGCAAAATTAGTAGACGCTAAAAGCGTCCCAATGTGCCCCCGTTCCCCCTACACTTGTTATAGCATACACTTGTTAGTCCTGGCAATGCAATGTTCCATTAAAAGTATCATTCCCCTTCTAATAGCTTCCCATGACCTTGAACTGCAGGTCTCATCAACGCATTGCAATGAAAGCAGGGTAGGCCATTTGTAGCCTCACCAACTGAATGTCTGTCTCTCCCTATCTAATTTTCTGTCTTAATTCTTTATGTTTGTGAATAGCAAAGGACACCAATTGATGTGTTGTTTCACTCACTATTATTGGAAACACTCTCTGATGTATTGAGTTGTGCAACTGCTCACTACATAACAAATTCAATAATTTGGGGCCTGGAAGTATGTATTCTCTATAGATACTGTATCAGAATGAAATTGTGAGACCAAGCTAAGCTTTCTGCAGTCTTGAGCATTGAAGGGGAAAAGGCACCAAAAACGAAATCTGCTTATAAAAGTTGCTGAAAAGACATTTGGCAAATTCAAGGAAGATGTTGGGGAAGACATACTAGAGGGGGGGGGGAAAGGTTCAACACTCAACAGTCTGAAAAGGACACCAGCAAATACTTTTTCATCTACTAAAACAATAACAATATGAAAACCACTCTCTCGTGCTGGTAGCTAGTGTTGGGTGGTTCTGATATATTTGGTTCGGTTCAGTTTTGGTAATTTCTAACCCTAAAACCGTGGTTTCGGTCCAGGTTTCGGTCTGAAATGTGTAGTACAACACAATTTTGCGATCCATGACGCCGGAGCCCAGGGAGAACCCTTACTAACATTTCTGGGGTGCGGGGGAAAAGTGAAGAGATGATGATTTTGCATACAATTTCATCATTTTCTGAATAAAGTAAGACAGGATACGACAACCGAAACACACGGCTGTTTGATTGAACTTCCCGAAATTTGAAATTGCAGTGCTGTCTATAAAATGTGGCAGCTGTGGTACAGAGCATCTTGAGATCCTTGCCTAATCAGATCAGACAACTCCCATAAACGAATCTTGTCTCGGCCTAGGCTCCAGTTGCCATGCAGACTAGATTGCGTGTCGACTTGGATATGTGCAATTTGGGCCAAGCAACAAGGCATAAAGCACCCAGGCAAAGGCTTTGGGTGAGAATACAAGGGTTGCTTTCCCAGGTTGCTATAAATTATCCAGGAAAGACCAGCAATTAAAAATCCCTTGCTGCAAAGATCTTACCAAGCAATTGTCATAAATCATCATTTAACTGAAACTTTAGCTGGGATGTATAGGAAAACTATGAAGCTCATAAGGGACTTTCCCCTGGGACATTGATTTTTCAAAAGTGTGCACAACTTGCAAGTCAAGAATATGAGTTGAAAGTCATGAACAATTATAAATCGTTGGCACAACTTGTGAATAGTGAGCACAATTTGTTGAGAATAAAATTTATCAATTTCCTCTTACAGGATACAAAGAGGTGCCTAGAACTGCCTATTCACTCATATCATTTTCACAGCATAGATGCAAGAATAATTGGCAATACGGGAGCCAGCTCTTGTTCGTTCAGCCTTATTTTATGCCAGTGATTACCCTTTCATTCTGTACAGTGTGTACACTGTCATCTCGCTGCAATATTTGCACAATGGGACTAATTACAAATTTATCATTTCACAAATTGCCAATTGGGATTTAATCCTCTACCTAAATGTAATTGCTATTTTCTCATTCACAAATATGATTTATCTGAGTCAGCTGAAATAGAGACTATTTTATAGTTTGTCTGTTTTCTTTCTTCCTGCTCAGTTTTATCCACCAATTTCCTCCCCCTGTCTAGTGCACAGAGTAACTTGCTATAACCTATTTAATTATGTTATTATGTTAATACATACTGATCACAAAGATGATGAATCTGACTGTGCTTCATAATTCTGTTTCTTTGGGGGACAAAAAAAATGCCCACCTTCCAATTTTAATTTGCTGAAACATCAATTCCTTGGAATGGAATTTTTGACAATGATTAATGGATCACTTCTATGGACAGGCTGCTTCAGCAGGCAGTACTTTTGATGTCATTCTTAGCTAGACAATGATCATCAATCATCAAACATATTGAGATATTTATTGCTCCCAGTCTCTTTCCAACCATAGGCAATCTCTCTATGTGTTGCTCATACAGAGCGGTTTTTAAGAGAAAACCAATAACTGAAAAGTGAGAAATATTTCGCATACACGTCACACTTGAAACAAGAATATCACTGCACATTGAGTCAGTAAGGCCGAGGTTGATGCTCGGACAGCCGATTCTCCCTGGCTACAGACACCATTGTTTCGTAGGCATGTTATGTTCATTTGTGTTGTCATCTTTGGTGAGTGACATGAGCAGAGGTGCACTTGGGTAAGGGCCCTCTTTGGATGCAGGAAGCAGGGCCCTTGAACTGCAGAGAAGGCATTAGTTGGACATTTTGGTAAGCATGCAGGAGAGAGTGGAACCCTGGAAAAGATCCCCCCCCCCCGCCAATGCCACCCAGATACAATACATCTTTTGGCATGGTATCATAAAAAACAGGAAAACATAAACTGCTACTACTGCATCACATTTCCCATCCATTTATGCCATGTTTATATTATGCACAGACATGACTCAGACGTCATATGGTGTATATTGCAGGAATCACAGGAACCTGAGATTTCACTAGGGAACGCAATTGACGTGGGATTTAATCAGTGAGAGAGTGGGAGGGTTGTATCAACATACATTGTACAATGTACTTATTTATAGAAGATTGTTGCCAAATATAACTCTAGCGGGTTAAAAATAGGACAGCTACATCATGAAATACAGCATATCTGGCTATCCCCTCTGTGACATATTATACGAGATGATGTAAAAGTGATCAAAATCCACAGGAGGCAACTGTATGCCATTGAAGAAGAGAGAAAATGAAGTAAACGTGTGCCTTTTCATGTTCCTTGTATTTATGCGAATACCATGATGCAAGGGGCTGCTCTCAACACGCGACTTTTAAGAGCAGAACAATACATCATAGTTGGGTCATATATCACTATTCCATGACCGTTGAGAGCGAAGTTAGGTTACGATGGATTTGTCATCTACAAAGGTTTATCTAAAATTTGAGCAGGGTTGACCCTCCCAAAAGTGCGGGCTAACTCCGTGAGAGGCCTAAATCCAAAATGGCCGCCACTGACACCTTCCAAAAATATGAGAAACATTGAAAAAATCTGATTTTTAGCGAAAATTGGCCGCCATCTTGGATTTTTCAGTCAAATATAGGTCAAATCACAAAAATACCCCCAGGTATGAATTCCTTGACCAAACAAACCCCAAAACTGATGTATTGCACATCACTGTATCTCAAACCATTGAAAATTTAATTTTTGAAGGCGGCCATTTTGAATTTAGGCCTCTCACGGAATTAGCCTACACTTTTGGGAGGGTCACCCCCGCTCAATTTTTAGATAAACCTTTATAGATGACAAATCCGTCATAAAACCTAACTTCGCTCTCAACGGTCATGGAATTGTGATACATTGTATGACCCAACTATCACTTATTTGACAAATTCAAAACAACTAAGTCTTATTTTGTCTGATATTTTTATCCACCATTCCAATTCTGACACTTTGAAGTTTATTTGACCTCTGCATCCAAATGAAAAACCTCATTGCAGGCGAACACAATGCAGGGAGGGGAGATAATAATGATAACAAGAAAATATGGCTATGTGTGACATATTGTGACACATGTACAGCACATTTTGATGTAAACAAGTGAAGATATGACTATACCAGATACACAAAAAGCATAACAGGAAATACCAACCAACAAGAAAACAGAAGGACGATCCCAAACGCGCACGACACCCAGGGAAAGCTGAGAATACCAGAGTTGTTATCCAAAGTCATTTTAAAGCAATAGTGATATCCAGGCGTGACAGCCATTGAAACAATTGTCGCATATAAATCAGTAGGGATAGGAGAGCAAGCCCTCAAGACTGACTTTGCGGTCAACAGTAGTGGGCAGTGGTACAAAAATCCAATTTCCTGTGCACATTTACTTCTCAGATTTTGCAGTTTGCAGACAAAGCAGAAGCTGAACACCACAGATCTAGTACCATTATACTATATAATCTATCATACAGCTAGACTGTTGTTGTTTTTCGCTGCTAGTTCTTCGAACCTTTTTCATCAAAAGAAACAAGAGCACTTCTGATCATGACTCTGCATTAATTATTTAAATATATATATAGAAATAACTGTAACGTCACAACTGAGAAGGCAGATCTAAGTGCCCGTGCTAGAAATAGGTCGAGAATGGTCGCCTTTCTTAATATCTGTGAAACAAGAGTTTTTTCGTGGGTACAGAAATTTATTACCAAAGAATGAATAACTTTTTTAGATCATCACATGTTCTGAAGATACGTTATCTTTTAAATTCACAGCACAAGACTCTGAGTTAACTTTAAAAGGTCTTTCACGCTTTGATTGAGAAAATATTATAATATTATTATGTCATCTCGCAAATCATACAAACTATATCGAACTATATATTGAAAGTAAAAATCATGTCACCATGATATGAAATAGCTCACAGCTGCATTGTCCTAGTCTGGTATAATAGCTCTTCAGGCAGGGCCGTATTAACCATTGGGCAAACGGGGCATTTTCCCCGCTCAGAAGTTGTACGGACAGTGTATATTGCATGAGCCACAGGAACATGAGATTCGACTGCGGAAGTAAGCTCAATTGAAGCGGGATTTAATCATTGAGAGAGCGGGAAGGTTTTACCAACACCAGACCTATTTATAGAAAATTCAGGCTAAAAATAACCCAAGTGAGCTGAAAATAGGACAGCTGCATGATGAAATAGAGCATATCAGGCACAGGCTTTCTCCTCTGTGACATATCATATGACATGCTGAAAGAGCGAAAATGAAATAAACAAGTTCCTTGTCATGTTCATGTTGTTCTTTGATGCAAAGGGCGACTGTCTCCAAGTAGCTCTCAAGGGCAGCGCAATGTATCACTGTAATTTCCTTGTCATGGTCTGTTAGAATTTTTTATTTAATTACTCGCATCAATTATTTGATGAATTCAATATTTTCATTCGCCACTTTCGTACTGACATTTAATTCAGTGAATTTGATTATGCATCCTTTTGAAACTTATAATTCACTTGTATAAATCATGCTTGCCTAACAAGTAATGTATTTTTCTATAATACAAAAAGTTATCATGCATTAAGACAGAACTGTTAAAACAAGTAACTGCTTCATCCGTATCATGCATGGATTCTGCATGACACTGAATCGAATTTGTCAGAAGGAATGTTGCATATCTTTTGGCCAAGGCATGCAGGTCCATAGAAGGATGAGGATGTGCATCACTTCTGGCTGGAAATAAACACAGCGCTGAAGAAAGAAGATAAAAGGTTGAAAGCACAGTCGAATAAAGGAAGGAAATGTAAAAAAAATCAGGCCTGAATTGCAAAATCAACTAAACATGTGCCCATCATGTGAGACCATTAACTAAATGAACAACAAGCAGATAATAATGATCATAAGGAAATATGGTTATGTCAGATATGTTGTGACTCATGTGTATTGTGCAACATGTTTTGTGTAAGCAAACGAAGATATGAATTATGCCGGATCCAGAGCTGCCTCTGATCACTTCTCATATTTGTGTGTTTGTGCCACTATATAATATAGGTAATACAAAATATTCTTCAACTTAAATATTCATGTCATCGTTATTGCTTGTGCTGTTTCAGACTTTTTTTCCAACCTGAGAAATAGGTCTTGATTGGTCATTCTCTCACTGTCTGAGATCAATTCATTTTTCTTCTGATTGACAAAGACAATGTCAACAATCCGTTATACACATATGAATGAATACATGTAATATATTTGAAAACTGCCTAGTCAGTAGTATTTTGGCAAAAAGAAGATGCCAAAGCACTATAAGATATTTTGAAGAGGCAAAATGGAACTGTGAATTTTCGCATCACTGTGGAATCAGTGGCACAGATTCAGTGCTGATGGGCAGTGATGGCCTCCTGTCTATGATGGTCACTATAGTTCCTCTAACCTGCTGCTTGAGTCTTCTTTCTTTCCTCGTCCATGACTTTCATTTGGTGCCCTCTTGGCCCTTTCTATCAAATTTCCATCCATCAAGTCTTAGACGTTCAGAACTTTCTAGGACTTATATTATGGAATATTTATTTTTCTTCAATCTACATTCTTTTTCTTATTTGGATCCCATTTCTCAAGATATGCTATATACTATACATAGAGTTATTGCAATGTTTCAGAAGAGAAGCTCTGAGTAGATCGGAAGGTTGACTGTACCCAATTACTGTGGCTCAAAGAGGGCAATGGCTCAAAGCAGAGGAAATGACCGACAAAGGCTTCATTGGTGGGGATCCAGCTAGAGGTCATTTGTTCTATGGAAGTTGTTAGTGGGTCCACAGCATTGAATTGGTTCTCTCTGTACTTCCCTCTGTGTTCTTCCTGTTCTCCTCAAACCAATAAACAAATCACTTTGAGGTCTCACTAGTTCCCTATGTCATCTTGTACCTGTGTTCCCTGGCATCCTTTCCTTCACCAAATATGAACGTAGGACAATGCCATACTGCCATAGGGACATCTTGGACCATTCCGTGAACAAAAGACTGATCTGTTAGTGACTGTCACAGAAGAATAACAACATTCGTTACAAAAGAAGCAAAACAGGTTGGTTGAATCCATGTCAAGACAAGTGAAGGCTGATGTGAAGGTTTGTGGCATTCAGCGTGAAATGGGAAGTTTTTAGGTTGTATACATCAAGATTAAATTGATCTGTTTTTGTTAAATATTACGGTGTAATTTTATGTCTATCTTGTTGTGCCAGCTCATTTGATCAGACGACTCCCATAAACAAATCTGTCTCGGCCAAGGCACCAGTTGCCATCCAGACTAGATTGTGTATCAACCTGGCTATACACATTTTAGAGCAAGCAACAATTCAGAGGAAGCCAGGGCAAAGGCTATTGCTGAAAGTACAAGAGTTATTATTCCACTTTGATAATTTAATTACAATTATTGTTATATTCAGGCTCTACCAACCATAGAAACAATTGTCACACAATAATCAGCTTGGGAAGGCACACTGTCATCAAGATTGACATCTCCAGTTTCTGCTAATGTACAAAAATCCTAATTTCCTGCGCACATTTGCTTCTAAAATATGTAGCTGGGAGAGAGTTTTTCTCCAATTTGCAGACACAGCAAGTACAGCAGCAATGTTTCCTGTAAGCATGAAGTCTTCCTTGTACTTGTCACATTGTGCATCTAGAAGTACAGACTAGAGACTACCATGCAACAAAACAGTTCATGATGCATTTTACTTAAATCTTTTTTTTTGCTAACATGGTTGTGATTGATCACTAACTGTCTTGTCTGACTATGACAATTATTTTCATTGTTGTGTGGCAGGAGATCTTTGTCAGTGAGAATTTTAATAATCATCGATTTAAGCTGATGAATGAATAACTCATAAACTGCCCAATCAGCAGTAATTATATTATATAGTAAAGTTTATGGCTCAGTAAATCTTGATGAATACGTAATTACAAAAAAGCAAAAGGAAGCAGCCTTTGGACTGAAACAAGGAAAAAAGCTGTTAAAATGGAAGATTGAAATTAACATCTACTTCTTGCTCATGCTACTTTACAACCATGGAATGATAGAGATACAAATCAATACAGTAAGATATAGTGAGACACTGAGCAGATGTTAAAAAAATTGCATACACTTGTTATTTGTGGCAAGGCAATGTTCCATTAACAGTATCATTCACCTTCTGATAGCTTCCCATGACCTTGAACTGCAGGTCTCATCAACTCATTGCAAAGGACGGTAGCCTTACCAATTGAATTTCAGCCTCTCCCTATCTAATTGTCTGTCTTAATTCAGTGTGTTTGTGAATAGTATAGGACACCAATTGATGTGTTGTTTCATTTCCTGTCATTGGAAACACTCCTTGAAATAATATGTAACAGCTCACTATAATTATCCATTTCGATATTTGGGGCCTGGATGTATACAATTTATATATTATGAAATGGCTAGACCTTACAGTTGCTCTCGAAAGTAAGTACACCCCATGCTATTTTTCAAACTTTTGTCTCCCAAAGGTACAAATTATTATATATTCACACACTAACAATAAAATAGTGTCAACTAAACACATGTGCATACAATTATATTACTAATTCACAAATTCAGTCTCCCATTAAATTAATACAGTTCAGTATGTAAAAAATTGTCATTGCAAAAGTAAGTACACCCTTCTAATTTCAGGCAGTCAATACTTAGTGTTTCCTAATCGGGTGGCCAAAATAGCTTGTAGATGCTTCCTTTACCCATGAATAAGGCTCAAACATCTTTGCACTGGAAGTTGCAGCCATGCCTCCATGTAAGACTGTGTCAACACTGAATGTCTGGGAGATTCCCTCCATTGGGCCCCTTTTTGGGGTCAAACCACAACATCTCAATGGGATTCACACCTGGGATTTGGCTAGATCATTCCAAAAGTTTGTATATATTTTAATTTATTTGGGATTTTGTTGACACACATGTGTGTTTGTGATTGTTGTCCAGCTGGAACGCCCAAAAGCACTTTAAATCACGATGTACTTCAGCAATTTGTCAACATTATCTCCTAGGATTTCATATTAGAGCTTTGAATTCATGATTCCTTCCACATGAACCAGTTTTCCAGTTTCTGATGAGGCAAAAAACCCTTTCTGCATGATACATTGTATTCCCACCTTCATGCTTCACTATTGGCACCAGGTTCTCCTCTTGGAAAGCTGTGTTCCCATTACAGCAAATGTGTCGGTTGACCATCTGACCTTAGAATTCAATTTTTGGATCATCTGTCCAAAGAATATCAGCCAAAAAGTCTTCTGGTTTATAAAAATGCTTCTTTGCAAAGATTAGACCAGCTTCCTTGTGTTTTTTCATCAGCATGAGCTTGTTTCTCGGCGTTCTGGCCGTGAGGCCGTCTAGATTCAAATGCATCCACATAGTTAACGTGTAGACATGTATTCCAGATGATGTCAGTTTCTCTTGTAGTTCTGTGGATGTAACCTTATGGTATTTTGCAGCTTCCTGTACTAATTTCTTGGATGTTCTGCAAGACATCATTGTTGCCAGTTGTTAATATTCCCATCCTGCTTAATAAGTTTGTGTATTTTTGCTCCTTTCATTTGAATAAAACTTCCTGACAGTTGATGTGTGAACCCCAAGTTGTACAGAAATATTCTTGTATATCCAAATTCATCATTGTAGGTGTAAATAATAGTGTTTCTTAGCCTTTTGGACAGTTCTCAAGTTCTTGTCATGGCGACTGACCCATCACTCATACCATAATGACTCAATTAAACAAATTTAAGGATAATCAATTGTAAGTACTGCTAAGCAGGATGGAAATTGAAACAAAGGTGCCAAAATCAACCAGGCGGAACAACAAACATTTTAGGGCTGCAAGGCAAAAGCAGATTGACCAAAACAGAGGGTATACAGCAATAAAAAGGCTAACTATTGTGGGGGTGTACTTACTTTTGCAATGGGTTATTTTTTCATTTGAGGTCAAAGGTCAAAATGACCTTGATATTTCAAGAAATCCAAATTACATATTATGTAAGACTTCAAAGAGATACACTTTATTGCAAAAATGAGATAATGATCATGACCTGATATTAATTAATGAGCCAAATGCAATAATTCTGCAGGGGTGTACTTACTTTCGAGAGCAACTGTACTTGCTGCAATGATCAGCAATCAAAAGTACCACCAAAAACCAATCTGTTTATACAAATTGCTGAATGATGGTACATCACACCTGTTTGCTGAATCAGTGAAACAACATTTGGCAAAGATATCAGGGTAACCACATTTTGTATATAGTACTGATATCAGCACAAGAGAGCGCATTTTGTATGTGGTGGGCTGAGCATCTTTCTTGAGATTCTCTCCTAATCAGATCGGACAACTCCCGTAAACGAATCTTGTCTCAGCCTAGGCTCCACTTGCGATGCAGACTAGATTGCATGTCAGCCTGGCAATATGCAATTTTGGGTCAAGCAACAAGGCTGAAGGCACCCAGGCAAAGGATATGGCCAAGTATACGTACAAGGGTTGCTATCCCAGGTTGCTATGGCCTACCCAGGAAAGACTAGCAATTATAAAGCCCTTGCTGCAAATATCTTACCAAGAAATTGTCATAATTCATCATTCATCTGAAGCCTTAGCTGGGATGTACAGGAAAACTATGGAGCTCTTAATATACGAGGATTTTAAAAGTGTGTGCGGTTAATGGGTCATTTGCACAATTTTGCAATAGCGGGGCCGGTATGTAAAAAAATATTGCATTTATACATAGAAGCATGAAACTTGGTGCACACTTAAAAAACATCTTTACGAACATATCTGGATAGGGAGCCACTTAAGATTTGGCTTGGGTGGCTGCTGGCAGCCATTTTCCAAAATGGCGGTCAATTCTTCTATTTTGCTGCTTTCTGTGCGGTTCTTACAAATAGGATACATGCAAATAATGTTTATTATTCCTTCTCTTTGTATTCAGAATATTACTATAACATTTTTTGATAGCCTGAACTATTTTGATCTTGTTGACATCCGTTTTGGTAGAAATATTGATTCAAATATTGAATTTTCGCGGTTTCACATGGTTTCGCCAATTCTTAATATATCTCAAAATTAATTACATATTTGGATTCCTTGCAAGAAGAGCTTTCAAATGAGTACCCGCATCTATGGGTTATTTCAATTTTGTATGAAAATGGAAAAAAATTTAAAAAAAAGTTTTTTGAAGATTTCGGTTATCAAGTTCATTTGACAAAGACTTCACGGAAACTATCAATGCTACCATTCATTTGAAAGCTCTTCTTTCAAATAATTCAAATATGCAGTCTATTTAAATATAATTGAGATTCCATGAAACTATGGGAAACTGTGAAAATGCACCATTTCTACAAAATTTCCAACAAAATTTACCCTGACCGCCCTGAAATATCTCTGTTCAATCCAGAAAGTGATTATGTTTTTTAGATCTGTAGAAGGAATAATGAGTACTGTTTTCACACGGTTAAAATTTAGGCGCGCAACAGAATGCAGGAAAACGATAGAATTCGCCGCCATTTTGGAAAATGGCTGCCCGGGGTCAACCAGGTCAAAGCTGAAGTGGCTCCCTATCTAAATAGATTCTTTTAGATGTCTTTAAACTCTGTGCCAAGTTTCATGCTTCTATGTATAAATGCAATATTACTCCCCTATTGATGACAAATCCGCCCCGCTATAAGACAAGTACACGATTTGTAAGCTTTGCCCATCTCTTAATCATTAGCACAACTTATAAATAGTGAGAACAATTTTTTAAGAAGGATATTTATCAATCTTCTCTCAGAGGGTCGAAAAAGTGCCTAATACTGCCTAATATACTCATGTCACACAGCGACAGATGCAGGAATAATTGGCAATACGGGTGCTTGCTCTTAGTCGGTCAGCCTTATTGTGCCAATGATTACAATGCTGTTAGGCTGCTATATTTGCACAATGGCACATATTACAAATTCATCATTTAAAAAATGATGCCGTTCTTTGGCAACAAGCACACTATGCTCATATTAGAATGCTTACGAAGCATTTACATAATATTTAATGTGGTTGGTGAAAGATGGTTTGAATCATAAGTATTGCAATTGATATGATACTAAATTGTTGGTGTTGCATATGAAAAGGTTTTATGATTTGAAGTTTTGAGAGTAGAAGGCTCTAATCCTGAGCCAAGAAGTATTTTCTTATTCACAAATATCATTTATGTAAGTCAGCCAAGATAGAGACTATTTATAGCGTGTCTTTTTTCTTTCATTATGATTACTTTGTTATCCACCTATTGCCGCCCCTGCCCAGTGTACAGAGCAACTTGCATTAACCCATTGAATTATATTTATACATACTGATCACAATGATGATGAATCTGATGAAACTTAATAATTATTCTGTTTCTTTGTTAGACAAATGTTCAACTTCCAATTTTAATTTGTTGATACATCAATTCAACACGACAGAATCGTAGACAATGATAAATGGATCACTTCCATGGACACATTGGACAGGCTGCTTCTACAGGCAATACTTTGAATGCCATTCTCAGCTAGACAATGAACACCAATCTTCCAACAATTTGAGATATTTATTGTTCCCAGTCTCCTTCTAACGACAGATAATCTATTGATTGTTCAGCTGCAATCTCTCGATGTGTTGCTCAAAAGGAGCCCTTAAAAAAAAAAAACAATAGCTGAAGAGCGAGACATATTTTGCATAAATGCCACACTTAAAGGCACACACTCATCGAAATCCTACTTTTAATAAACATATCTTCCCTTGAAAGAATCAGGTGTTGCGAGTGCATTCAGCCAACATTTCCCAAAATTGGTTTTCACTGTAGATAAGGAAAAATTTATGAAATTGGCATTTCACCAAATTTTGTGGTCCTTCTGCATGTTCAGTCAGCTGTGCAGTGACGTGAGGCTGGGTGGCCCTCCCCCTCTCTCCTCAGATTGCATGGAAAATGAGTGAACAAGACACATGGTATAAACAAGACTGTGATACACTGGATGGAATTCTGTTTTAAGGTGACAAAATACAGTTGTGAAGGTGACAACAAAAATATGAGACAAACTGAAACTGTGAAAAATTCCATAGTTATAGCTGTCAGTCATTTTGATTGGGTGGAGCTATTGAGTTTTTGGCATAGACACCAATGGTCAATTTGCTCCATATGTGACATGTCCAGATCGCATTTTGTGTATGCCTATTGTTGGCCTATAGCATACATTTGAATTTACTCGTCACAAGTTTGATGGTATTCAATCATTTTTGTCTTTTTGTAATATACCATGGTAAGAGACAGGAAAATAAAGCAATGCAGTGCACAATAGACAGGTATTGACTGCCGTGAAGACAGTTAGAAAATTGGCAATAACATGCATGCAGGAAACTGTCCAGATAGATAGATAGATAGATAGATAGATAGATAGATAGATAGATAGATAGATAGATAGATAGATAGATAGATAGATAGATAGTTAGTTAGATAGATAGATAGATAGATAGTTAGATAGTTAGATAGTTAGATGGATAGATGGATAGATAGGTAGATAGGTAGATATGTAGATAGACAGATAGACATCTAAGATAGACAAACAGACAGATAGATAGAAGTTATCACCCAGAACTGGGCTTACAGGGCTGCACTCTATCGAGATAAAAGATAAATTGGGGTTGATTATGTTTTCGTAGAGAATACAGTTCTTTATGATTATAAGATGATTGAAATTTGCGATCTGAGCTTGTCAATTTTGGTCCAAGTCAGGCACTGTACATATTGACATTGAGACATTCAACATGTCATTTTGAATGCAGCAGTGAAAGATTGAAAAAATGAAGATCACAATTCATCACAGCTTTTCATTGTTAGGATTCTGTGAAGGTGTCGTTTCTAAAATATTTCACAGCTTTTCCTATCAGCTCCAAAGTCCATGGCAAGCCATGTGTATTTGTTTATTGAAAACCCTGTCTCACGTCATTGAAGCCCTTGCTTTCCAAGAGAGGTCGCTTTTTACTGTGCCAAAGATATGGCCAAAAATCAAAACTAAAAGTCAGTTTTACATGGGTTTATTTTTGAATAAATTTGAAAGGATCACCATAGTGTTTCCATTAATATAATGCTTGAAGCTCTCAACTGATAAAAAAAGTCCATGACAGTGGCCCTTTAACACAAGAATATCACTGCACTTCAAGTCAATAAGGCCAAGGATGATGTCCAGACAACATGTCAGGGTCATTTGTGTTGTCATTTTTGGTTAGTGACATGAGCAGAGGTGCCCAGAGGGCAAGGACCCTCTTGGGATTCAGGAAGCACGACCATTGACCGGCAGGAAAGACCGTAGTTGGACATGTCGGAAAGCATGCATGAGAGGACAAAACATGCCCACACTGCCTCAGATAAAATCCATCTTTTGGTGTGTATATGAGAAATTTCAAGTAGGGCTAAGTGTATCATGAAAAAAATGGAAAACATAGACTGTTACATGTACTACGGCATATCCATTTATGCCTTTTTGATATTATGCAGACGTGACTCAGCAAAGCACAGTGTTTATTGAAGCAACCACAGGAACCTGAGATTTCACTGGGGAACTCAATTGAAGTGGGATTTATTCAGTGAGACAGTGGGGAGGTAGCATCCACATCAGACTAATTTATAGAAGATGCTAGCCAAAAATAACCTAAGCAGGCTGAAAATAGGACAGCTGCATGACAAAATACATCATATCTAGCTATCCCCTTTGTGACATATCGTATGAGATAGTGTAAAAGCAACCATCATCCACAGGAGGTATAATTGTATTCCGTTGAAGAAGAGGATAATTTTAAAACAATTTCAAAACAACCTATTTTGCCTGATATTCTTGATCTCTGCAGTCCAGTGAAACACCTCACCAGATGAAGATCAAACAGGGGAGATAATAGTGATGATAAGGATATCTGGATATGTCTGGTATATATATTGTGACACATGTACGACACATTTTGATGATGTGCCAAATACGCTAAAAGCGAAACAAGAAAAACCAACCAAAAGGACAATCTCCAAAGTGAAGGAGGCCCAAGAAAAGCTTCGAATACAAGAATTGTATTCTCAAGTTATTATACAGTAATTGTGATATCTAGGGACAGCCATAGAAACAATTGTCAAATATAAATCAGTAATGCTGGAAGTGCAAGCCATCAACACTGACGTCCTGCTCAACACAGTGGTACAAAAACCAGATTTACTGAGCACATTTACTTCCAGGCAGGTCAGAGATTCGACCAGATCTTGTCAACGAAGCGGACGCAGAATACCACAGATCCAGTCCTGCCTCTTATCACATCTTTGTGTCACTATATAATATATGTAATCTATCATACAGCCAAATTGTTGATGTTCTTCACTGCTGGTGCTTTGTGGTTTTTTTTTATCCTGAGAAAAATAGGTTGTGATTGGTCACTTTTCTCAAAGTCTGTGACCAACACTTTTTAAATTAATAACAGAGTTTTGTGGAAATATGAACTTTCATCTATTACCAGAGAATGAATAACTTTTTAAAAATCATCACAGTGTCTTGTGCATGTTATCTTTAAATCCCAGCACAAGACACTGAGTTAGCACTTAAAAAAAGGTATATATCACTTTAAGAGTAAACAATATATGTCATATCTCACAAATCATACAAACCTAATGTAACTGTATACCATGTGACGTTGAATACAAAATACCAGTCTCTATGAGACGCAATAGCTCACAGCTACATTGTAAGAGGATCAGCTATAGTCCGGTTATAGCCTTCCAAGCTCTTGCAAGTGGACATTGCAATAGCCTTGTGGGAACGATGCAATCAGATGGACAAGAAAAAGACCAATGTGATGCTACCAATCTGGGATTGCGCGACTATTTGTTGGGTACAAATGGGGACAATGGCCGAATATTCTGAGGACATTCATCTGCATTGTCATGACAATAATTCTGCTAAAACCACGTGACTTTTACCTTGACTATAGCAATTAAGCCCCCTCAGTCCAATTATAGGTACACCTTTTATAACCTACTTAACTTGTTGATTAGGTTAAGAAAACACCTTAGTTGGGCATGTTGGAAGGCATTCAAGAGAGGATGGAACAGATCTCCCACCTTTCCTTGATGCCAACTCAGATACCAACCACCTGTGTCACTGGCTGCATATATATGTGTGTGTATGGTGAAAAAACAACAACAAGCATATACAAATACTGCTACCATGCACGGCATAAATGGAGGGATATTATACACAGCGAATACTCAGAAGTAGTACAGTGTACTGTATATTGCATGGACATGAGATTCCACTGCGGAAGTAAGCTCAATTGAAGTGGAATTTAATCAGTGAGAGAAGTGGGAAGGTTTTACCAACACCAGACCTATTTATAGAAAATGCCTGCTAAAAATAACCAAAGTAGCCTGAAAATAGCACAGCAGCATGATGACATAGGGCATATCTGGCTTTCCCCACTGAGACATATCATATTCCATGCTGAAAGAGCGATCACGATCCACTACGCAACTGTATCCCATTGAGGAAGAGAGAAAATGGAGTAAACAAGTGCCTTGTCATGTTCATGTTCTTTTGTGTAAGAGACAGCTCTCTGTACATTAAGTCACTCCCAAGGGCAGCATAATGTATCATTGTAATTTTTCAATACAAATTATATTATGGTCACTTAAGAAAAAAATAGTGACATTACTTATTTGATTAATTCAAAACAACTTCTTTGCCTATCTTTTTTTACTCACCATGCTGACACTTAGTTCAATAAATTTGACTGGTGTTTATCCCAATGAAACATACTATTAATTGTATTTATATTTGTCTTATGAATAACTTATTCATTTAATATACATTATAGGCATTCATAAAGACAGAACGGTAAAAAAACAACAACAACAACAACAACAACAAATAAATGCTTCATGAGTAGATTCTGACAGTGAATTTCATTTGATGTCAGAAGCAGCAGTGCAGCTTTTTTGGCAGATGCATATACATGTAAGTACATGTACTTAGAAGGATGAGGTTGTGCATGCTAATCAGGTGTGGCTGAAGAAAGTCATACAAAAAATATGTAAACAAAGAGTACACATCATAGAGTCAGTGGTGATGCAAAATGGCAAATTGACATTTGAGGCAGCCATTATAAATCACATTTGAAGAAAACATGCAAACAAAAAGTGATGGCAGATATTAGATTATATGCTGACAAATTCAACTGGTAATCTTGGGCAACAAAATACAGTGATCACTACTGCCAGGAAATAAACATGATGTTGAATAAAATGGATTCGAGGTTGAGTCAACTACTATTGCCACCTGTAACTATGTGAAGGGTGATGTTATGTTGTTTGATCAACGCTAAACATCCTCAACCAAACTGCTTGTGAGAGCATGAATTCTCATCTGACGAAAAGAAATATATTTGGTCATAAAGGCCAGTATTTGAGGCATGTGGGACAACAATGGCTGCTAATTTTTAGTTAGGTAGTGAGTGAATCGCCCTTCCCGTTGAAATAACATTGGGCTTATGGTAAGAGTTTCTTCAGATTTTGCAGACACAGCAGCCTGCTCTGAGCAGGCGAAGAATGCCACAGATCCAGAGCTGCCTCTGATGCCTTATTTTTCCTGTCAGTTGGTGCCACTACTTTTACAGACTATTGCACATCTTAAATGTTCACATTCTTTACTGCTGGTGCTCTCACCATTATTAATATAGATCAACAAGAAAAGCAACATATTATAATGGCACTGGAGAAGCCTGCTTTGCTTAAGAGCAGAGCCGGAGTTAAGAGTCTTTGCAACCGATGTTGAGAAGAGATTCTGTACTTCTGAAGAACCATTCGGCAAGATGTTCAGAACTGATATTTCCAGTCTGGAATCTTTATTTTTCGGATTTTTTATTTGGATCCCACTTCTCAAGATAGACCTAATATTATACATGTAGATATGTGTACTGCAATGTTTCAGAAGCACTGAGTAGATTGGAAGGTTGACTGTACCCAATTACTGTGGCTCAAAGAGGGCAATGGCTCAAAGCAGAGGAAATGACCGACAAAGGCTTCATTAATTTTGTGGGGATCCAGCTAGAGGTCATTTGTTCTATGGATGTTGTTAGTGGGTACAATGTGGTGAATTGGTTCCCTCTGTACTTCCCTCTGTGTTCTTCCTGTTCTCTGCAAACCAATAAACAAGTCACTTCAAGGTCTCACTAGGTCTCATGGCATCATGTGCTGCCGATGTTCCCATTCTTCTCTTAGTCCCGTAACACACTTCATATTATGACCAATATAAGGAACAGTCAGACTCAATGTCTTTGATTCAGCTGCCTTGTGTGTATGAAGCTGTCTGCTGGACAACAAGAAACAGACTGACCATGCGGTGCAATGTCAAAAATATGGGATTGCATGACTATTTGTAGGGTATGAATAGGAACAACATTCAGGGGATATGAAATGTCATAGGAATTCATTTACAGGCCCAATGTTATTTCATTGGGAAGGGTGGTTCACTTACTTATCAAAGACTTCGACCCATACCTAACTCCAACATAAGCAAAAAAAAAATTGGCTGCCATTGTTTTCCTACATGCCTCACATATATATAGGCCTTTACAACTCAATATGTTTTCCCCTCATCGGATGAAAATTCATGGTTCCACAAGCAGTTTGGTTGAGGGTGTTTAGCATTGATGCAATGGCACAATATCATGCATTTCACTTATTTACAGGCGGCACTGTAGATCCTAAATTGCTTGGACTTAATGTGTCGTAAATGTGTTAAGATTCTATGAGTCAAAAATATGTTTCTGTCATCTAGTGTCATTATGATGGGAGTGGACTCTTGAGTAGTTTGTCGATAACTGCTTTCCTGCTCATGACACATTGTGATCTTTTTTAGTGCAGATAAGAGGGACTCAAAATGTTGTATAATAACAGAAAAATATCACTGTATAGTAATTAGTATGTTGAAATTCTCAATCAGATTGCATGCCATGTTGGCATTATGCTCAGAAATGACTCCAATAATTGTGATTGCATGAGCTATAGGAAAAAACTATTTTCACTGAAGTCAGATTTAGTCAGTTCGAGAGACGGAAGCTTCTGTCAAAACCATCATCCCAAGTCATACCATGACAAAATGGCGCATAACCTTTGCTAATTCATGAATACTTAATTAACTGACCCAGTTTTGGCTCACAGTTTGAAATTGTTGCTTCTGTTTCACACTGTTACAAATGGAGAAATTGTGTATTGTTGAAAGGTGCTATCACAGTTCCGAAAATTCCATTGAATTATGTATTTTCACAGTTTTGAAATGAAACTGTTTGAAAGCTTGCTTGTTTTATACCGTTTTTCTCAGTTGCCAGTAATCCTCTAAGTGTCCATAATCTGACTAAATCTGCATGCAAAATGCTTATGACCTAAATAAGCAGCCAATCACAGAAGAGGTTGGAAATAGCAGAAAACCCTGTCCATTTTAGCAGGGCTTGCGTGGGGAGGATGGTCAAAACAAGAGTTATTTACAGAAGGTTCAAGCTAAAAATACGAAAGGTGAATGTGCCAAAAATAGTTCATCATACAAAAACACATCACATCTAGCCATCGCTTCTGTGACATTATCTTATGAAATGCTCAAGGAACTTTTTTGATCCACAGGCAGCAATTAACTGTATGAGAAAACGAAGTGAAAAAGTCCCTTGTCATGCTCCATGCAATCTACACAACTATAATAATGTAGATGATAAACAAGCCTCCAGGATTGACAAAATGGAAAAGACCTAAATTAATGTTGAACGTTGTAGAAGAAAACACAAAAAAATAAAAGACAGACAAGATACACTGTAAAATTTGAAAACTGAGTTGAAGCAATAATTTGAGCTGACTGAGAATGTTAATAATTTTCAAGCTATGATAGCTCAATCCTATAAGTTGTCAAGGTATGATAGCTCAATGCTGTAAGTTGTCCAAACGAATCATAACATTAAGCTGTGAAAACATGAAAGCTTCAGTTGTTGCAGATAGCTTGACTTCTCAGTCATGCCACATATAGCGCCATCTATAACAAGCACTTCTCATAACACTGCATTTGGTTTTAAATAATTATTTACTTACAAGAAAAAAGAACATTTATATTACACTATCCCAGAGAAAAAATGAGTAGCACACCACTTTCGCTGGTTACCTTTTTAATTTTATCTCTCTTAAATTAATTTGTGGGAGTAATTAGACGCATGCTTTCACACGTCAACCAACATTTCCAAGTCAGAGTGTCTTCAAATATAGGCTTCTAGCACTGTATACCAACTGAGATGAGCCATAGGCCATTGGGATTTATTCACAAGAAATTAATTTTTAAATATCCTTGTGATGCAATGGTCTTTGTTGAATGCATCTTGGGCCTGTCCATGGTGTGCTAAAATGAAGCATACTGGATCAGGTGGATCCCCTTGAGAGATCAAACAATATTTTGGGATTACAGCCCATGTTCATAAATAACTTTATAAGTCAGGTCACACAAATATAAATCAAAAACAACTAAAAATAATTCAACACAGCTCAAAATTTTGAGTTGTGTCAGCTTGGATCAATAAGTCAACAAAACTCAATATTTTGAGCTGTAAGTCAACGCAGCTCATTGTTTTGAGTTTTCTCAGCTTGAATACCTTAGTCAACATAGCTTAGTATTTTCAGCTATCTCAGCTCAGTATTTTGAGTTATCTCAGCTTAAAGCATTAATCTATGTTAGCTCAATCAACTTGTGCAACCATCTCACTCAATCAATTGAGCTGAATCAGCGAGTCCGATTTTACAGTGTAACGTTGAGCATCCTCATTGATTATTGAGCAATTAGAATGGTGTTATCTAATGCAACTGACATAACTTTTCCCATAAGATTCTTCATCAAGCCTAGCTGTTAAATAGATGCCTGTTATTCTGTCATACACAATTGCACCATTCCACAGCATGATATTGCCAACCGCAAGCAAGTGCTGATAGTCAAGGCGATAGGTGCAACATAGTGTAAGAATCGCTCGCAGAGTGAGGAAAGCATGAAACTTGGCAAAAATGTTCAGAAGGACCTACTCTACCATTTTAGGCCAGGAGCCATCTTGAGATTTGTGTTGTTCCCTCCGCCATCTTGGATTTCAAAATGGCCGCCATTCTTAACCTATTTTCATCTATATCTCAGGAACTATGATAGCTAGGGAGATGATTTCAGTGGCAATCCCTTTCATATCACACCCAGAATTCATAAAAAGTATTTTGACAGTGCTATAATGGCAGCCATATTGATTTTCAAGATGGCCGCCATTAAAAATCAATTATCTGACATATCTCAGAAACTACAGGGGTTAGAGACTTCATTTCAGTGGCAGGAACTCATTTTTGGGGTCAAGGAATCATATTCACTAAGTGTACAAGAGATTGCAAGGCAGCCATATTTAATTTACAAGATGGCTGCCATTAAAAACTTATTTTATACCATATCTTGGAAACTATGCGAGTTAGAAACTTCATTTCAGTGACTAAATCCCAATTTTCATGGTCAAGGAATTTGATGCTCTAATTTTAAAAGAGATTGGATAGCAGTCATATTGAATTTTGAATTGGAGTTCCCAAGATTGAGCATTTCTGACTTTGTTTCTGAAGTTAAAAAGAGAGAACAGTGATTCAGACATCTGTCCCTTTCTCTACTAGGAATGTAAATCAAATATATGCTATTATTCAGAAACTATGGTTGTTAGAAACTTCATTTCAGTGGTCAAGAAATGTGATGCTCAATTTTAATAGATTGGGTTTCATCTATGGTAAATTCTTTTATTGCAATTCTTTGGATAAAGCATTTCTGACTTATGTTTTTGGGGTGTTATTCATTCTAGCATAATATTTCAACTGTTTGAGAGATATGATGTTTTGATATCACGCTGTATACATGCAAAATTATGAGAAAGAGTTGATTACCACAAATTACTAAATATAAAGAGTGAAACTTTATTTTCATGGCAATTTGTTGAATTATTAAGGAAGTGGGATTTTAATGCAAAGATAGTCTTTTTGACCTCCATGACTATTTTTGACTGAATTGCAATGATAATTTCCTGTTGCTGTAAAATAGAAAAATGTTTCTAAAAATTTCATGTAAATTTTCATTCAAAAGAAGTAAAGAACTGAATATTTGAAAAATAGGGCTGCATTAACACAACTTATTCAGTTATACAATTTTTCCTGATACTAATACCAGTGGCTGTTTTTGGACCAACTGCTTCAATACCAATACTGCTTTTTTGGTGCTGATACGATCGATACTGATGGGGGCATCCCTAATGAAATAGCCTGCCTAAGTATTAATATGAGAAATGCATCTACCATGCATTTGTTGGTGAGTTAGAATCTGACAGACATGAGTTATCTATAATCTTTGAAGCCAGAGATTAGTGTTCCAGACAGTTTAAGATATATGATGATGCTGTGTTTTGGTAAAGTGGGGTTTTTGAAATTTTAGTTGTAAAAACTTCCAACCGTCTAGGCCTGACTCTAAGATAAAGCTTCTACCCAAACCTAAGTTATGGGGACAAACTGTCACAATTGGAGTCTTATGAGTACATGAATGTTGGATTTATTTCTTCAAATAACATAGCTATTAGATATTCTGTTAACTCAATTTCAGGGATCAACATTCCTTAGTATAAGCTAGAAGGTCACAAGCACAGTAGCATAAATTTTGCAGGCCAACACTAAATGTTCTTGCATTGAGCACTCCTATATCATTAGAAACTGCACACATCAAACTAAGCTGGAAGGAAAGATGGGAGGATTGAAGTTCTCACTGTCTGTGGTTGAACTTTGCTGGTTGATGTCACAGCCATAGCAACATGTCTTAAAGACATCTATGCAATATTTTGTGAATATTTAAGAATGTAAAGTGATACAGTGAGGTACAAATCCGCAAAAGCATGTGATTGAATTTTTGGATCCAAGAGGAGGCTTCTCAGGCAATCATGTCAACCTGCTCATACTGCATGTCCTTTCACCTTTACATTTTCATGCTCCAAATCAAGGGTCTTGACATACTTGGTGCAGAACAAAATCCTCTATTAATTTCAAGATTGACTCAAGAATGTGCCTGTTGCTGATATGTCTGGTAAGGACAATTGGTGGCAGTCTTTCTACCTCACAAGAAGTTTGAACATACCCTTGACAACCAAGAGTCAATTCCAGAATGTACAGCTATTGCAAGTCAATTATTTCAGCACTCCACTTCGCCAAAACATAGAACCTACATACAAGGGATTAATGTTGGAATGTTGCAATTTGTCTCTATACAGGCCCCTGGTTTCAAATATCATTGCTCACAATTTTCTGATTCTAAGGATTTTACCGCATCATGTACTCAGAAAATGCATTGATATTCCTAGCCCTTAACTCCTTATGAATGTAAATCTAAATTAAATTTTGTTAGTATGTTAGTTTTTGCCAAATTGTTCTACATGTCGCCAGCATAATTACCATTCTAGTCAGTTGATTTATACATGCCTTATACATGTGGGAAAATCTACATTCAAATTATCAAACTCCTCGTTATTATATCTGCGGAAATACAACCATTATCAAATACATTGTTATTCTATATCTAGTAACTCTTAATTGGTAATCTATGTAATTTTTACTGAACCTTTTTCTACATAATCTGCCCTACAGTTCACCATCTGAATTAGAATCACAATGACAGTAAACCTAGAAATACTTGCCACTAACAAAGGAGCGAGTGCCAGTTAGAATGAGGAATATATGTGCTAAATGAAAACTATTCTCCGTTGCTACAAGTCTGATTCCTTGATACTTAAAGGACATTGTCTTAAAGAGATAAAAACTACTGGGTAACCATGTTAAACATTCAACATCTTTAATTGTGGATATAATTTGATATACATTCCTTGTAGAGAATGGGACGGATGGCTGAATCACTGTTCTCTCTTTTGTTCTCTTTTTCAACTTCAAAAACCAAATCAGAATTGGGAACTCCAATTCAAAATTCAATATGACTGCTATCAAATCTCTTTTGAAATAAGAGAATCAAATTCCTTGACTCTGAAAATGGGGATATAGTCACTGAAACGAAGTTTCTAACTCACATAGTTTCCGAGATATGGCATAAAATAAGCTTTTAATGGCAGCCATCTTGAAAATTAAATATGGCTGCCATGCAATCTCTTGTGCACTTAGTGTATCTGACTCCTTGACCCCAAAATTTAGTTCCTGCCACTGAAATGAAGTCTCTAACCCCTGTAGTTTCTGAAATATGTCAGAAAATTAATTTTTAATGGCGGCCATCTTGAAAATCAATATGGCTGCCATCATAGCACTGTCAAAATACTTTTTATGAATTCTGGGTGTGATATGAAAGGGATTGCCACTGAAATCATCTCCCTAGCTATCATAGTTTCTGAGATATAGATGAAAATAGGTTCAGAATGGCGGCCATTTTGAAATCCAAGATGGCGGAGGGAACAACACAAATCTCAAGATGGCTCCCGGCCTAAAATGGTAGAGTAGGTCCTTCTGAACATTTGTGCCAAGTTTCATGCTTTCCTCACTCTGCGAGCGATTCTTACACCCATCACCCTGACTATGACAAGGCTGTGCGACTAATGAGCTGAACAATGTCATGCTAAGGTAACAAACAGGCACACAAGCAAATGTTGCCAACAAGACAAGTCAACAACTGGTTATGCCAAATGGTTATATGCAGCCTTGCAAATCATAATGAGAATTTACAGAGAAGAAGTGATAATGGTGGGTGTGACACTAAATTAGACAAATAACCAAATAGACATGGTAATGCCAGGTGTGTGAATATTGTGACAATCATCGCTCACTGTTTACAAATCTTGTACAGCCATCAAACTATTGCAATGCAAACTGAATGATGACAACAACCTGTATCAACTTTGAAGGACTGTGGGTAACCAAGGCTCCATTAGTAGTATAATTCTCCAATTTCTCCTTCTAATAGCTTTCTCCCCATGACCTTGAATTGGACATCCCCTTGATGTATTGCAATGAAGGAGCTTGTTATGCAGTGTGGTTCTGAATGAAAGCAACAATAGAAGAATCTGCTTGTTCTACTGTATAATCATGACATTAATATAACTGATCTGACCAAAACTCCTGAAACACAACTGAGGCAAGTTGATGGAGGATATGGAGGGAAAAAGCAGAGCATCTAACCTGAGAGCCTCACCTTATCAAGTCAGACAACGTCCATAAACGAATCTGTCTTGGCCAGGGCTCCATTTGCAATGCAGGTCAGATTGCTCGTCACTCTGGCTATATGTAATTTAAGGCAAATGACGAGGCAGGTACATAGGTACAAGAAACAGGGCACCAAGGGGAAGGCAGCTGTAGAGAAGGCAAGAGTTATACTATTTTGCTTAGATAGAACTTTAACCAAGCCATGCCAGATACTTTGACATTTTTTAACGTGATCCATGATCCAGGCCACCAAGCTTTCTGAAGGCTATTGTACTATCTTGGTTAATCTTTTGTTGTTGTTTTTTTTTCACCCAGATTACTATGTTATCTACCTGTTTTTTACAGTTTTTTACTATGTTAATCTACCTGTCTTGGGAGATTAGGATTCTGAAGTTCACTCAGCAGTTTGTCACTTGATGCCCCAAGCTTACCAAGCAGAGATTTAAGTTTTTAAGGCTCTCTCTGCCTGAATAATGGTCCCAGAATGATGTTGAGTGGTTAGTCATCAGTGTAGTGAAATGTTTAAGTCCTGAAGCTTGATAACAAAGTTGGCTCGTACCCTGGACTTCTTATATTATACTGGCAATTTTCTCATTTAGTCATTATACCCATCTATCCCATCATTACAAGGTAAGTCAACTTCACTTCAGCGTATTTAATGGTGAAATCATGTGGACTTGTGTGTGCATACGTATGCCTGAACAACAATTGAAACCGTGCACCAAAACGAAAAGATTTTTGTGTATCTGGATCATGATTTACTTAGCATTGTGATAGATCAACAGAAAGAGGGAGTGAGAGAGGGAGATAAATGCATAGATAGACACAGTGTACTGGCCATGTAAACAGCCACAAGCAGCACATGCAAATGAGCATGATATGGCAGAACAAAATTGTTTTCTTTTATACTGTGGAAATCTTAGATTAATAACAATAACATTGGATAACAAAATCAATGTTTATACTTTTAAGTTATTAGCGCCTCTGCAAGTTATACAGTAACAATGGGAGGAACAGAACAAAGTGACATAACTAGTATTGATAATTAGTGACAAAAGATATAAACAAAAATTAATGTTTAGCTAACCAATCAGTTAGAATAATTTGGCCTTGACCAATGTTAATAAAAACATTATGTAACCAATCAGTTAACCTTTTTGATGAATCTAAACAATCCAATTCAAGGAGTCCCTCTGACACTTCGCGTCATCGGCTGATAGAGGGACTCATGGAGTCTGGGATAGACAGATCAAGATCCCAAAACTGACTATCGAAATTGCAAACAATCAGAGGACATTGACTTCTGTTGCAATGGGAAAATCCTGAAGTCCAAACTTTGATTAATCAGTAAACATTGACCCAACAGAACAAGCATACACGGCAAGCAAACCTGCAGGAATTAATTGCCTCATAGTAAAAACTGACAGATCTTATCAACTGGAAAAATCCCCCATGTCAGATATTGAGCTACCTTATTTTGCTTGCACATTGTCATGTAGTTCAGTTGATCATCAAGACACCTTTTTGACAAATTTTTATTTTTAAAACCCTGTAATCAAACTATATTCCACAATCTTGTGCCCACCTGGAAGAAAGAGCTTCTTTTCTTCTTACACTGAAGTAATGACAGCTTATTGAAAGGGAGACTATAAGCTCTTTAGAGTGCATGTAACTTGAACCAAAATTAGTTAGGTGAAGTTTGCTCCTTGGATAGAACTGCTAGGGAGCCAGATCCAGATCCAGAGACACCACTTCACCTGACCACCAAAATTACTGTTTTATATGAGATGCACCATTGTCCATTGTATGGTCACATGAATACTTTAATTCAACAGCAAAGTGTTAAGTAAACAGATAAATTGACTCCCATAAACAAATTGGCTTGGCCTTCCAATGGCCTGGGCTCCAGTTTCTATCCAGGCCAGATTGCGTGACAGCCATCAATATAAGGAAAGCAACAGGGCGTAGGCCACCAGGGCAGAGGCAAGATTAGAGTGCAGAGGTTGGTATGCCAGATTGCTAAAGCTATTGTTACAACCAGGCAGGACCAGTCCTGAAACAATTGACTCACAATGAGCCAACAACAATAGTTTGGGCAGAGGGCCATCGAAGCTGCCAAACATAGTCAGTGCTGCCTGAAATCCCATTTCCTGAGTCCATTTGCTTCCAGCCAGAGAAGAGTTTATACAGATTGACATACACATTAGCAAGCTCAGCAGTAGTGTTGTCTCTGTGTTTTCTGTACTTGTCAGCCAGCACTACATTTAGAAGACTGTTCTTTACTAGAGATAGAGTTATTTATATTGCAAGCAATTTTTCCTGGTATAGTATAAATTTGGTTGTACTACAGTTGTATTTATGTTATGTTATGTAATATGTTATGTCTCAATGTTGATGGCCCAGAAGCTACAGTACAATCCAAAATAAAGTATGACTACCCCAGCATTAAGAAAGAATCAGCCACTACTTTACCATTTCACACCTTTTGGCTCCCCCCAAAATCCTCTTTCTACCTTTACCTAATTTAAACTACCTTTTTATATTGCATTAAATTTACATTAAGCCAGTCCAAATTCAAACTCAATCACCCCCATTGTGTTTGGTTTCTTTGATATTGTGCCCCACATTTTTATGAATTACCTAAGAAAAGATGGCCAACAATATCAGCTTGAGAAACTGTTGAATAAACTTCACAGCACCATTTTCCAAATAGACAGTGTTGTTCAAAGCTGGATAATGAGGTCATCAGGATTGAGGATGAAATGGACAAAGACCCGACAGGACGCAAAAGGACTGCTTTTGTGTTCTAAGCTTCTACCTGAAACCACCCAGAATCTTGTAGCAGTGTTTGATAAATGCATTCAGCAGTATTGAATAAGTAAAATAATTACATTTGCCACTCAGTCATTGTTAGTTCACTCATAGTCAGTGATAAGCCGGTTTCCATTTGAGGTATTTATTTAGATTTAGATTTGTTTTATTTCTTAACAAGTTGTACATTATTTTACTCATCTATTGTATAAATACATTTGGTGTGAAAAGGCGGCACATTTGAGTATATATTTATATATATTTGCATTCAACTGAAGTTAGCGAATTGCTTGTGTTTAGGGGAAATGAAAAATGCAATGATTCAGAACTGTCAACAAGAAGAATCTAATGCAAAAAATAATTAGCTATATATCAAACGTGATCCACTGATCCAGGCCACCTAGCTTTCTGATGGCTATTGCACCATTTTGGTTAATCTTCTGTTGTTTTATTTTTTTTCACCCAGATTACTATGTTATCTTCCTGTTTTAAAGCGGCCTCTTCGGAGATTAGGACTCTGAAGTTCACTCAGCAGTTTGTCACTTGATGCCCCAAGCTTACCAAGCGGAGATTTAAGTTTTTAAGGCTCTCTCTGCCTGAATAATGGTCCCAGGCTCATGATGTTGAGTAGTTAGTCATCAGTGTAGTGAAATGTTTAAGTCCTGGAGCATGAAAACAAAGCTGGCGGGACTTCTATTCATGTTATGTACTGGCAATTTTTTCATTTTAGTTGGTTAATATAACTTGGCATCTGGTGTCAGGTAATAACCAACCAAAATCTAAAATGTTGGTCGTAAGTCCCTAACTCTGTGTATAAACAATAGATAAGAACGTTTAGTTGGGCTCTGTTAATTAATGTTCTGCGCTGGCAACACTTAGCCAAAATATGGGCGGTTAGTGAGAGCAATATGGATTTTTTGGACGTCAATTTGTGACCAAAGAACTTAATTGCGTTTCGATTGATATTCGGTGGTAAGTTCAGCCTTCTAAGGGTAATCCTGACACTCACAAGGGTTTTTTTTAATGAGATGGGACAGGTGGATTCATAACACACATCTATCCCTTCGTAACCAGGTAAGTCAGCTTCAATTCGACATGCTTAATAGTGAAATCACATGGACTTGTGTGTGCATATGAATGAACTACAACTGCACCCACCAAATCAAAAATATTTTTTATAAATCTGGATTATGATTCATTTGGCATTGTGATAGAAAGAGGGAGAGAGAGGGAAAAAGAGAAAGAGAGAGATAGATGCACGGATAGACAGATCAAGATCATACTACTGAGTATCGAAATAGCAAATGATAAGAGGACTTTGACTCCTGTTGCAATGGGAAAATCCTGAAGTCCGAACTTTCATTAATCAGTTAATTAACATTGACCCAACAGAACAAGTATACACGGCAAGCAAACATGCAGGAATTAATTGCCTCATAGTAAAAATTGACTGATCTTATCAACTGGAAAAATCCCCGATGTCAGATATTGAGCTCCCTTATTTTGCTTGCACATTGTCATGTAGTTCAGTTGATCGTCAAGACACCTTTTTGCTAAATTTTTATTGTTAAAAATCCTGTAATCAAACTGTATTCCACAATCTTGTACCCGTCCCGGAAATAAGAGCTTATTTTTTTTACACTGAAGTAATGACAGCTTATATCGGAAGGGAGACTGTTAAGCTTCACTACAGAAAACAAAAAGTGCAATGAAATGACGATGTGTTTGGTGCTCAAGTGGCTTTGGCACCTCACAAATTTTCATGCTCCTCTGAGCACAGACTCTGTATCATACTTGACAATTATTTTGATAATGTGAAACAACACCCTTCACCCTTGAATGATACCTAACATAGCACTGTACAAAGTGTATGGAGACAAAGCTTCAACATGTAAACTGAATCTAAGAATGTACTATATCAACAACGAATCGTCATTCATCGTGTGATTTGCTCTTGTAGACTTTTTTGCAATGTATCATAAAATACTGAACGTGTGTACACTGCAAAAAATTACCGTTAAATTTTACAGTTAAATTAACTGGCAACTTTGTTCCAGGTCTTAGAACTGTAAAAGTACTAATAAACCTGAACAGGACAATAAACCGTAAAATGCAGATTGGTACATTGAACTGTAATTTTGCGGATTCAACAAAGTGATATTACGGTATAATGCACATATATAAAAGAGTTTATTTAAAGTATATTTTACAGTTATATCAACTGTCAAACATAGAATGTAAAGAATGCGAGGAGCTGTGGAATGTACTGTAAAAATACGGATAGTATCTGTTATTCTTACTTTTGCACAAGTTTGAAACAACAGACTAAGCACGTGATTTAACTGTCGCATAGCCGTAGGGATGTACCGAAGCTGGAATCAGCTGAGAGAGTCACTGACTCCAGGCTCGGCCTTGCTTGACAGCAGGGAAATAAGTCATCAATTTTATCCAGCAATTAATTCACACATTTGCTCACAAATTTCTGCCATAAAATTGATGGGTATTTTCCAAGAGAATAAGGTGCCAGTTTATCGAAATATGTTCTATTTATGCAGACTGCGCTTAGGTTATTTTGGTTTTAATAGTGTCATTCTTTAGATCACATCATAAGACTCACACAAATGTCAATGTCACAAATGGATATTACAACTTTTGCATAATGACAGAATCTTTAAGATCATATGAATGATGATGTTCCCTTACCTTCGGATAAGTTATAAATTAAGTTTGATTAACAGCTGTGTAAAGCATATGTTATAGATGGCGCCACATGTTCCGTGGTTGAAGTCCATGTAATCTCTTGTTTATAGTTCCTAATCTTACCAGGTGTATTGATTGTTTGGCCAATTCAAATGTTTTGTCTGCATATTACAAGTTGCCAGTAAATTAACGGTTGAAGTAATTGTTCATCAACGTGAACTGAATGTTAAATGACATGATGCAGTAAATTTATCTTGGAGCCATTTTGTAACTGACAAAGAACTGTAAATTCCCAGACAAAGCCCGTATAAAAAAATACTGGTAAAATAACAATAAATTTACAGTTCTTTGAGCCACAAAAACACGGCCATTTCTTACAGTGTAATGCATTTTTCTTCAATCATCTCATTATCAGGAGTTACAATTCTATTCAACAGAACTACGGCCAAGGAAAGGGTCACTGTTGAAAGATAGGGAGAGAGGGATAGAAAGAAAGATAGGGAGAGAGGGATAGAAAGCTAGACCAATAGGTGGATGGAGAAGTACAATGTGTAGGTAGATAGATAGATAGATGGATGGATGATTGGGACTTTACATCCTTTAGTTATGCATTTGGTAGAATGGTAGATGGGTATCAATAGATAGATGGAGAGACTATATGTATCTGAGGAAAAAGATGTATAAATTGAATAATATTTCATAATAATTATCAGTAATTTTTACTGGACTAGAGACAGTGTATTGTCTGACAATATGAGGCTGGTACATTTTCCTAACTGTGATCAACTATGTCATTTTTTCTTTGTTGAACTTGATCACCCCTTTATTGTCAAATAAAAAGTGCTAATTTATTGTTGTCTTCACCTTGGCAAATATTTACACTTAGTGCTCATGGTGCACTTTGGTCGCATATACGATGATCCTATCATTGCACTTCTTGTTTCCCTGTTGTAACTTCAACCAAAGTTAGTTAGGTGAAGTTTGCTCCCTGGATGGAACTGCGAGCGAGCCAGATCCAGATCAAGAGAGCCAACTGCAGCTAACCACTAAAATTACTGTTGTATATGAGATGCACCATTGTATGGTAACATGAATACTTTAATTCAACTGTTACAGCAAAGTGTTAAGTACAACCATCACTGCTGAGTGAGCAAGTTTCTTCCCTTGAGATCCTCGTAATCAGATAATTTGACTCCCAAAAACAAATGCGCTTGGCTTTCCAATAGCCTGGGCTAAAGTTTCTGTCCAGGCCAGATTGTGTGACAACCATCAATATAAGGAAAGCAACAGGCCGTAGGCCACCAAGGCAGAGGCAAGATTAGAGTGCAGAGGTTGGTTTGCCGGATTGTTAAGGATATTGTTACAACCAGGCAGGACCAGCCCTGGAACAATTGACTCACAATGAGCCTGCAACAATAGTTTGGGGCTGGGCAGAAAGCCATCCAAGCTGCCAAACATAGTCAGTGCAGCCTGAAATCCCATTTCCTGAGCCCATTTGCTTCCAGCCAGGGGAGAGTTTCTACATATTGACAGACACATGGGCAAGCTCAGCAGGGCTGTCTCTGAGTTTTCTGTGCTTGTCAGCCAGCACTACATTTAGAAGACTGTACTTTACTACAGATGGAGTTATTTTCTATTGCAGGCAGTTTTTCCTGGTCTAGTATAAATTTGGTTGTACTACAGTTGTATTTATGTTATGTTATATCTCATTTTTACTGGCTCTGAAGCTACAGCACAACCCAAAGTTAAGTATGACTATCCCAGCAGGAAGGAAGAATCAGCCACTACTTTTACACCTTTAGGCTACCCCCCAATCACTTCCTACATTTACCTACTCTAAACCAACTTTTTATGTTGCATTAAATTTACATTAAGCCAGTACAAATTCAAACTCAATAGACCCCATTGTGTTTGGTTTCTTTGATATGGTCCCCCTTCGTTTTTATAAATTACTTTGGCAGCTGTCTTAATATAGTTCTTAATATGGGATAAAGTCGGGTCAGGAGTCAAAGATAGTTTTAAGGAGATTTAGGGTGGAGAGGAGGCAGGAGGGCAAGAAAGGCAAGCAGAGGACTTCTGACAGAATATTTTCTTGCTTTGTTTTGGGTTGAACCGTATTTCGACTTATACATGTATGAGCACTGAGCAGCTGCTAGAGCCAGACGTAATGATGATTTGATAAGGCTGTAGATCCTCACCAAGGTTCTCCCTGTTTCCAAGGGTAGCGTATTTTGCTTGCCTCAGCATTGAACACTCAGTACAAGGCATCCTCCTGTCCCTTTAGCTTTCTGCCAAATGCATAGTACAACGCCTTTTAGAGAAACCAGATTCTTGTGTAGAAGTAGGTTAGGTTGTTATTGACTCTTCATAACTAAAATGACTGTGTTACCAATTTGAGCATGAATGATGATATTACTCAGTTTGATATTGCTGCCTCTTTCTGACCCTGCCTGTTGATAATTATATTTTGTGATAAATTACTAACAACCAAGTCACCTCACAAGTGGTGTGGATGGATAAGACAATTTCTTCGTGAAATGTGCATGTCATGATTCGTGGTAGCAGAGCATGTTTTATGATCAAACTTTTAGAATCCATGATCAATTTTATGTGTCACAACTGATTTCAGAGCATGAACCAGCCTGAGATTCATCCTTTCTTCCGTCACCAACAAGAAAGATATGCCATTGAAATGACAACATCAGCATGATGACTCAAAAAGCTCAATTTTCACACTGGCACAGTCCTTTCCTTCACTGAAAAGTTTTTAAAGCCACATGGGATTGAGTTAACCAAATTGCAATGAGAATAGTGACCTTGTAATTGTCCTTGCAGCAATTTCATTATTCTTGCGGCAAAGAAGACTATTGTAAAGGACAAACATTTTTCTCAGTGATTCATGATGCTGATGATGTGTCATGATCATATATTTATCTTCAAAACTACAACAATCTAATGAGACTGCTAACAAGTTGATAACTGACGAATGGGGGATCATTTGCTTTGTCTGATTCTTACAATAAGATCAATTATGAAACACAAAAGGCTTATTCTTGATCATGTCTAATGAAACAGCCTCTATGGCTTCTATGCTAAAAATTGATAAGATATACACAATTTCAGGTGGTCGCAATGAAACAAGAAGCTTCAGCTATTAAGTATCTGCCAATGGTTGAGATGGCAAAATCAGAATGATTAATGAACACTATTTACAAATGGGGTAGGCCTACATATCATTATACATGTAAGTATTTGCATAAAATCCATAAGATTGTACATCCATCTTACAAGTAATGACGTCATTCAGTGATAATAGACAATTTATCAAAGATGGCAGCATTTTCCACATTCAAGAATGATTAGCCTACCACAAAAGTTGAAACTGTTGATGATTGCTAAAACTGCTGAAATACTGGTAAGCCCCGAAACTTGAGAAGAGTATCAATTTTCCAGTCAATGCATGCTTGAAGCAATTTTCTACTTTGCAATAAATCTACACAATCAAATAGTTCGAAATGCCCATTGTGTGTCTGAAGAGAAACTATTTGGCAAATGCACAAAGTTCTGGGATTGAATGACACGCTATTACCAGGAAACAGATTACATAGCGGTGGAAGGTTTGGTTGATAATTGACAGATGATTGCTGTCTTACTGCGCTATAATGAGTGGAATAGTGAGGGATGGTAATTGTCTTCGTTGGCATCCAGAGTGGAAGTTAGCAGTCAAAGTGGATATCTTACTTGTAAACATCTCAACAGATAGGAGCAGGTGGGATGTTGCAAGATGGGTTGTGGAGATAGGGGCACTAACTGATTCAGCAATTCAGGGAATGTCATGGTTACAATCTAATAGATTGATAAGTACTACTAGGTGTTGATGAATAGACAGAGGGATAAATTGATGTGTGGATAGATAGAGAGATTGACAGATAGATTGATGCCTTTTTGGACAGATAGATGGATAGATAGAGATTTAGATACGAAGATTTTTGTTTGTTTGTTTGTTTGTGTTTTACGCCTCTGCAGCACCTTAGTGGGCTATAACGAGGCAGACGATCGCCGTATGATGATGAGATGAGAAGACTATGAGTCTGGCACATACCCTATTAATTCAGGGATGCCCAGGGTGTTTCAGTTGCCCCAGCATAGAACACTGGATACAACCCGCCTCCATTTAATCTCCCATGGGCTCCGACTAAAGTGAGTTCCGGGGGTGAGATTTGAACCCACGCCCTCAAAGCCAGTTGACAAGCGCACTTACCAATTAGGCCACAGGGGAACTCTTTAGATAGGTACGTAGATAGATAGGCAGATAGATATACTAAAGGCTTCATGTAATAAATTTATATGTACGGTTAACCTTCTTGTGAAATAAGCAACACTACATCGATATATCCCCCCATTCCGTAGTGACCTAATATGTACATTGTGCAGTGTATATTTTAGAAAGCAAGATTATCAAGACAACACTGACATCTCAACATCCCCAGAAGCAATCCTTCCATTTTGGTTTTAAAAAGGGTAGCTGTTGTGTTTGCCAAAAAAGATCTAACAAAAGATAGCCAACATTTATCAGCTTGAGAAACTGTTGAATAGATTTCACAGCACCATTTTCCAAATAGACAGTGTTGTTCAAAGCTGGATAATGAGGTCATCAGGATTGAGGATGAAATGGACAAAGACCCGACAGGACGCAAATGGACTGCTTTTGTGTTCTAAGCTTCTACCTGAAACCACCCAGAGTCTTGTAGCAGTGTTTGATAAATGCATATTCAGCAGTATTGAATAAGTAAAATAATTATATATGCCGCTCAGTCATCAATTGTTAGTTCACCCATAGTCAGTGATAAGCTGGTTTACATTTGAGGTATTTATTCAGATTTAGATTTATTTTATTTTCCAACAAGTCATACATTATTTTACTAATCTACTGTATAATTGAATTTAGTGTGAAAAGGCGGCACATTTGAGTATATATTTATATATATTTGCATTCAACTGAAGTTAGCAAATTTCTTGTGTTTAATAAAAAGTTAAATGATTTAGAACTGTCAACAAGAAGAATCTAATGCAAAAAATAATTAGATATTATTAATTAGGGACAATTCAGAATTATGATTGACGGAGAGTGGGAGTTTTGTCTGAAATTGCCGTTAAAAAGGTGTACCCCCCACTTAGGTTTCAAGCAGATTTTTAGTACCACCTTAAGAATTGATGCAATTTTTAGTACCCCCAGACATACAAAGCAATGTACCAACATATTGTTCACAGCGAGCCTGAAAAAACGTTTTTTTACATCAAAATGTTAGTCTGACTTTCCTCTACATCATTGCGCTAACCGTTTTCTTGGTCAATTTTTTAAACCCCAAAGTTTTTTCAGGCTCACTCTGTGTTATATATACATGTGCAGTTATTGTGCAAGCCTTTGCTTGGACAATTGTCAATTTTGCAATGTTCATGCATTATGATATTCACACACATTGTCTTATGGTGTGTCTCTTCTGTTCAAATTTCATACCCCCTTAGACACATTGTGAAAAAAGCACTGTCCCCCTTGAAACGTGTTAAAAGTTAGTACCCCCCCCAGTCGAAAAATTATGAGGTGTTTGTCAGTATGGTATGTAGGGGAGAGCGGGGCACAGTGAGACGGTGGGCACAGTGAGACAAAGCCCGTAGCATCTACCTGGTACTGTTTACAGATCAACCCTTTTTTGTATAGTACAAAAATTAAGTAAGTGAGAGACTGTCCTATATTTTGAATGCTTACGCAGCATATCGAGAGTGGAATTTCAATATTTTTGTTTTTAGCCTGTAAAAGTAAATAATTTTGCTAAACGACATTTTGTTATAATTCCGAAGAAAAATGGTGTAATGCAAAGCAATTGCCAGGGATTCAAACCTTGGTTGCTTGTCTTAGTTTAGTGAGATGACGAACCACAATGCAGGCATCCGGTCCGCAGGATTCAAAAGTTTTATAAACAGAGCTGCGTGGGGCACAGTGAGACAGTTTGAAGCGGGGCACAGTGAGACATCACAAAATACACTCAAAAGGACATGAATGTAATGCATGGCTCACAATTCACTATTAAAAACAAAATACCTGCTATAAACTACTGTTTTTAGTGAGTAATATCCACAGGGAAGCGTCAAAGAAGGATTTTGATTAGGATGTAACAGGTGCGGCAGGTTAAATAAGTCGTGCATGTGTCCAATGCGATGAAGTTTCAAAACATGCTCAAAAAAGGACCTATAAAATCACCTAGCCAGCTGCTTTTATCAGAGTACAGTAGTTTCTGATGCAACAATTGATAGAACAATTCTGCAGGTCCTGATGATTAGCGGTTATGACAGCAGATGCCCTGTCTCACTGTGCCCCGCCTGCTGTCTCACTGTGCCCCGCCCACGGGGCACAGTGAGACACTTAACGAGCACGTACATAACTCAAAGTTTCTCCAAACCTGTAAAAGGTAGGAACCTAAAACTATGTGACAATATACCCAACGTCATTAACTATAATGTGGACCTGATCTCTTTTAACTCGTTCCTGCCAACATTTTGGAAGACTTGAAAATAAAAAAAGTGTCTCACTGTGCCCCGCTCTCCCCTATATGATATTTGAAAGCACATTCAATGCAAGTATGTTTTCAACTTGTTTTTGCCTTACTATCTTATTCTTTAGGTGATGACATATTATGGAATCATTGGCTATGATTGTCTGGAGACTCAGCGTTGATCTCCTAATTCAGATGGGATAGCCTCAACAATATCATCACTTTCCAAGCACTGTTGCCCCAAGCCGCAGTCCAAATGGAATTACGCTGCAGCAGTATCTATCAATTTCCCTGGTGTTGTCTGACCTCATAGCATTTATCATATTTTCGTCAGGGGTCAAGCTGAAAATAGACAATGTAGCTTGATTTTAAATTTTGTCTGATGAATAATTAAAGCATGTGCAAAGTTCAATGCTTATGCCACTGGAAAAATTAAGTTTCATATTTTCAGTACCTAAAGTCATTTAATTAGTTTGCTTTTTGTCACCTATGCTGCTAGATATGGTGCACTGAATCGACTGATTAACCATAATTGACACAAACAAAAGCTTCTTCAAGCCCGGGGCATAACACAACCAAGTTGAAAGTTAATTATGAAACTGTTTGGACCACAAATCTGCAAACGGCTATAAGTTAGTAAAATTAATTTTTGTATCATTATAGTGATCTTTTCAGTGATTGCTTGATTTACAGTGAATATCAGCACAACTACTACAATAAAAAAATCAAACAAACAATTTTAAATTTAACTATCTGTTGCTTTGGTGATTCTGATCATGTAGGCCTTTCATTTCCAATCTGTCCAAAATTGAAATTGATATGGCCAACAATTAAATTCTTACTGCCTATTCTTTTTTATTCTTTATTTCAAGTTTTGATAATAGTAAGCTGGCCCTATTATATCTGCCCGTGACTAGGTAGTAATTTCCAGGAATGGGTAGAAATTCGAACAGCCTAGCACATTCGCCAAGACTTTATCGCCCTTCACCAAGACAAAAAGCTGGAGGTAAAGTAGTGTGCTCGTCAAGAGAAAACTTTAATCTGCGAGGCAAAATGGCCAGTATCACCTCTTCCCTTCAGTGAGGCAATCAGATGGAGATTATGCAAACATCATTTTAGCCACCATTTTAGCCACTGAAACCAATGTTCTATTACTTCCTGGCTTGAGAATATTATGCACCTAATTTTGAAGCATGAGGAAAAGGTATTATATATTTGAGAAAAAAATATGAATAAAACTATAAAAGGAAACAATGTTGTGATATCAATCATATGTCATATAAGAACTTCTCAGATTCCCATCATATTTGGTATGTGCAATCATAAAAATAAACTGTTTTCACATTTCATGGGAGACCTGCATTTTAAAAAACAACAGCTTTGTGCTGAAATGCCATGGTTAAATGACACAAGAAAAACGAAGATTTGTTCAAATTTAGTTTTATGTGTTTGCAATTGCTTTTTGTGTAATTTTGAATTGCTCCATTTGTAAGAGCAATAAGGTATACATGTGCACTTTATATCTTGATACTGATCAGTATTTGACAAGCTCAAACATTCAACGGGAATACTGGAAATGGAATATGACAAGACCTTGTGATAAAATCAATAATAGTACCATATACTCAAGCCATCTCTTGTCAGCTAAATTACATGTATAATTTATGTTACAATGCATGGTGCTTAGTGTTTAGTGACCGCACTCATTAGCTTAGAAATATGAGTGCCCACAGATGACATATGCTTTTTGCTAATGAACAGGTAATTAGTATAATGATGATTTGTTATATGAGCCATTTATTGTCCAAATATGGCAGACTGACAGCATAAAACCACTAGCATTATAATGACTGACAAAATAAGAGCTGGCTGCCATATAACTAAGTATTCTTTGGTTTTCGGAATGATTAGTTTTTACCCTATCAGCGTGACTCAGCGGCCCAACGTCGGCCCAAAGCCGGTCCGATGCTGCTGACATCGGACCGACACCGGGCCGACGCCGGACCGCCGAGGCACGCTGACAGGGTAGTCTCTTCTATTTAAATATCTAAATAGTCCTGAATTGCTATTGTGCTTTGGTCTGGTATAATAAGAATCCTCAACAGTTGACTATATCATAGTGGTATTTAAATGGTACATGATTGTATTCTACTTAATATGTGATTTAATTCTTACTCTTACATGTTCTATGTGGTATAGTACAGCCCCGGAAGTGACCAGATAGCATCAAGATGATTATGTTGAGCATACCAATGTCATTCGTTGTAATTATGAGTTTCAATTCCAAGACACAGGCATATGATTAAAATTTTTAATGGGCAGCATTGCTGAATAAAATTTGGCAGCATCATGCTGCGATGTGTAGGTCAAGGTCAAGGCAAGCTATAATGAGAATTACTCAGTTGAGGAGGAGAGTACTGTACGTATGTAGACATGCCTGACATTCCCTGAAAATCTAGATGAAATGCATCATGTGCAGACGTAAAGGACAGATTGCTATTTGGTAAAGGTGTCAGTGACATGCAATATTTGTGTTCAATAAAGCATTTAATGTGATTCCGATTTGAAAATTCAGTATACCTATGGAGGCAGATCCAGAGTCATTGTCGAAGAAGTCAGAGAAGTCAGGTGTCGGAGTTGGTTTACCTGCTACTTGACTCAAAAATCATGCATGGTCGCTTATCATCAATTTTAAAGGCTGGATCTTCTTTTCTTTTGCATTTTCAGTTTTTTTACTTCCTAGCAGAATCAATATTTAGCCTGATTCCAGAAATTGCCATATCACGTGCTTTGAAACTTCAGTATATCTTATGTGTTTGAATATTTCACAATTGCTGTCTCGTTGGCATTTTTACCTGCTTGTGCATGATTGCAATAAAGTCAAGTTAGTTGAAGTTACTTCTCTTTTCTTGCTAGAATGTTCTTCCAAGAATCAGTTTATGTTGTTGCTTCTGACAATCTGATATAAGATTTCATAATCGTCTGTGTCTACAAGTGAATAACACCTGACCCATTTACGTGGGCACAAAATGTGGAGGTGTTTAATTTGTATGCAGAATTGTATCCACGAATTCAGAGAGCAGAGATAGATATGTAGATAGATAATGCAGAGTAGTAGCAATAATAAATCACAAGAGAAAAGGAAGTCATTTTGCAGTTGATAGAACACAATCTGTTGTCACGGATTTTCCCGGGTGATAAGAGCAATACACTCCAGTCTCTGAGTACTTTCACAGCACTTGGGCTGTCAGTGCTGACTTATCAATCAAAGTTGCACTTCAACCTTTTTCATAGTGACACTGAGGGACTCCTAAATTGTGTGCTTTGTAGGCATCCCAGAAGGCTAGTTTAATAAAAATTGCTGACCATGGGAAGACTGATAACTACAAGAAATCATTGATTGGAAGTGAAAGTGCTTCCTCATTTATCAACAATAAGTGCACCATAGGTCTTGGTATTGGCCACAGGAAATCCTGTCACACTAAATGTGATTTCCCCGACTATCGATCTGACGAATAAGCTGGAATCTTACGTTGACAAAACAAGCAATTGCCAAGCGAAATTTCTAACCTGACTATCAGCATGATAAGAAACTGCTAGATAGCTTTCTATGGAAGCAAATGTGATTGTTTGAAGTGGGGAAGCAGGCCTCAGCATTCTGAACTCAATTTGTGACTGAGCTGGGCCCAACTGAAACCGGACAGGTGTAAAGTCTGTTGGAAAAGTTATTCTACATATATACAAAAGGTTTACTCCTGTATATCATTAGATTAGGAAAAAATCTCATTTAATTTGAACATTGGAATTGATATTGGGGTATTGAAAACGTACATATCATATAACAAACCTGGAAATATATATATGCTTCCAGTAAATTTTATTGCAAATATTTACCGTAATAGGCTTCCATATAAAAATGTCCATACATTTGTACTTTTCACCACTGTTAATCACTGCCACAAATTTGCAAATAAAACATTATGAAACAAGTGTTTTCTAGAAATCAAATTTTAAACCCAGATGTTATATTACAAAAACACAACATTTTGGCAAATTAAATATCAGAAAGTAACAGAAAGTAAATCTGTGAATATGAGAAATGTAAGGGGAATTGACAAAATACAGTTATTGGAGGGCACTAGATCCCCCATCAATTTCAAAATCTCTGTGACAACAATAGATAAGCCGATCGATACAAGATTGTAAGTGTCATCATGATCATGGGGACAATACATCCTAATAGAGCTTGCTCTTGTTCAGTCAATGATATTGCACTAGTGATTACACTTTATTCAGTCTGTAGTATTCGCTCTATTAGATACATTACAAGCTCATCAACGAATGACCTATTCATCGGGCCACAAGAACAGGCATGTTCTCATATTTCGAAGCCCACTAATACTGATAATTCTGATGCATGCTGCAAAAACAAAAAATAGGGCCTGATTTCACCAACATATCGTACAACAATGTTGCAGCACTCTACATGACAGAATATTATGCACCTAATTTTGAAGCATGAGGAAAAGGTATTATATATTTGAGAAAAAAATATGAATAAAACTATAAAAGGAAACAATGTTGTGATATCAATCATATGTCATATAAGAACTTCTCAGATTCCCATCATATTTGGTATGTGCAATCATAACAATAAACTGTTTTCACATTTCATGGGAGACCTGCATTTTAAAAAACAACAGCTTTGTGCTGAAATGCCATGGTTAAATGACACAAGAAAAACGAAGATTTGTTCAAATTTAGTTTTATGTGTTTGCAATTGCTTTTTGTGTAATTTTGAATTGCTCCATTTGTAAGAGCAATAAGGTATACATGTGCACTTTATATCTTGATACTGATCAGTATTTGACAAGCTCAAACATTCAACGGGAATACTGGAAATGGAATATGACAAGACCTTGTGATAAAATCAATAATAGTACCATATACTCAAGCCATCTCTTGTCAGCTAAATTACATGTATAATTTATGTTACAATGCATGGTGCTTAGTGTTTAGTGACCGCACTCATTAGCTTAGAAATATGAGTGCCCACAGATGACATATGCTTTTTGCTAATGAACAGGTAATTAGTATAATGATGATTTGTTATATGAGCCATTTATTGTCCAAATATGGCAGACTGACAGCATAAAACCACTAGCATTATAATGACTGACAAAATAAGAGCTGGCTGCCATATAACTAAGTATTCTTTGGTTTTCGGAATGATTAGTTTTTACCCTATCAGCGTGACTCAGCGGCCCAACGTCGGCCCAAAGCCGGTCCGATGCTGCTGACATCGGACCGACACCGGGCCGACGCCGGACCGCCGAGGCACGCTGACAGGGTAGTCTCTTCTATTTAAATATCTAAATAGTCCTGAATTGCTATTGTGCTTTGGTCTGGTATAATAAGAATCCTCAACAGTTGACTATATCATAGTGGTATTTAAATGGTACATGATTGTATTCTACTTAATATGTGATTTAATTCTTACTCTTACATGTTCTATGTGGTATAGTACAGCCCCGGAAGTGACCAGATAGCATCAAGATGATTATGTTGAGCATACCAATGTCATTCGTTGTAATTATGAGTTTCAATTCCAAGACACAGGCATATGATTAAAATTTTTAATGGGCAGCATTGCTGAATAAAATTTGGCAGCATCATGCTGCGATGTGTAGGTCAAGGTCAAGGCAAGCTATAATGAGAATTACTCAGTTGAGGAGGAGAGTACTGTACGTATGTAGACATGCCTGACATTCCCTGAAAATCTAGATGAAATGCATCATGTGCAGACGTAAAGGACAGATTGCTATTTGGTAAAGGTGTCAGTGACATGCAATATTTGTGTTCAATAAAGCATTTAATGTGATTCCGATTTGAAAATTCAGTATACCTATGGAGGCAGATCCAGAGTCATTGTCGAAGAAGTCAGAGAAGTCAGGTGTCGGAGTTGGTTTACCTGCTACTTGACTCAAAAATCATGCATGGTCGCTTATCATCAATTTTAAAGGCTGGATCTTCTTTTCTTTTGCATTTTCAGTTTTTTTACTTCCTAGCAGAATCAATATTTAGCCTGATTCCAGAAATTGCCATATCACGTGCTTTGAAACTTCAGTATATCTTATGTGTTTGAATATTTCACAATTGCTGTCTCGTTGGCATTTTTACCTGCTTGTGCATGATTGCAATAAAGTCAAGTTAGTTGAAGTTACTTCTCTTTTCTTGCTAGAATGTTCTTCCAAGAATCAGTTTATGTTGTTGCTTCTGACAATCTGATATAAGATTTCATAATCGTCTGTGTCTACAAGTGAATAACACCTGACCCATTTACGTGGGCACAAAATGTGGAGGTGTTTAATTTGTATGCAGAATTGTATCCACGAATTCAGAGAGCAGAGATAGATATGTAGATAGATAATGCAGAGTAGTAGCAATAATAAATCACAAGAGAAAAGGAAGTCATTTTGCAGTTGATAGAACACAATCTGTTGTCACGGATTTTCCCGGGTGATAAGAGCAATACACTCCAGTCTCTGAGTACTTTCACAGCACTTGGGCTGTCAGTGCTGACTTATCAATCAAAGTTGCACTTCAACCTTTTTCATAGTGACACTGAGGGACTCCTAAATTGTGTGCTTTGTAGGCATCCCAGAAGGCTAGTTTAATAAAAATTGCTGACCATGGGAAGACTGATAACTACAAGAAATCATTGATTGGAAGTGAAAGTGCTTCCTCATTTATCAACAATAAGTGCACCATAGGTCTTGGTATTGGCCACAGGAAATCCTGTCACACTAAATGTGATTTCCCCGACTATCGATCTGACGAATAAGCTGGAATCTTACGTTGACAAAACAAGCAATTGCCAAGCGAAATCTCTAACCTGACTATCAGCATGATAAGAAACTGCTAGATAGCTTTCTATGGAAGCAAATGTGATTGTTTGAAGTGGGGAAGCAGGCCTCAGCATTCTGAACTCAATTTGTGACTGAGCTGGGCCCAACTGAAACCGGACAGGTGTAAAGTCTGTTGGAAAAGTTATTCTACATATATACAAAAGGTTTACTCCTGTATATCATTAGATTAGGAAAAAATCTCATTTAATTTGAACATTGGAATTGATATTGGGGTATTGAAAACGTACATATCATATAACAAACCTGGAAATATATATATGCTTCCAGTAAATTTTATTGCAAATATTTACCGTAATAGGCTTCCATATAAAAATGTCCATACATTTGTACTTTTCACCACTGTTAATCACTGCCACAAATTTGCAAATAAAACATTATGAAACAAGTGTTTTCTAGAAATCAAATTTTAAACCCAGATGTTATATTACAAAAACACAACATTTTGGCAAATTAAATATCAGAAAGTAACAGAAAGTAAATCTGTGAATATGAGAAATGTAAGGGGAATTGACAAAATACAGTTATTGGAGGGCACTAGATCCCCCATTAATTTCAAAATCTCTGTGACAACAATAGATAAGCCGATCGATACAAGATTGTAAGTGTCATCATGATCATGGGGACAATACATCCTAATAGAGCTTGCTCTTGTTCAGTCAATGATATTGCACTAGTGATTACACTTTATTCAGTCTGTAGTATTCGCTCTATTAGATACATTACAAGCTCATCAACGAATGACCTATTCATCGGGCCACAAGAACAGGCATGTTCTCATATTTCGAAGCCCACTAATACTGATAATTCTGATGCATGCTGCAAAAACAAAAAATAGGGCCTGATTTCACCAACATATCGTACAACAATGTTGCAGCACTCTACATGACATCCTGTTTGATCAAAAGTCAATTCATGTAGTATCAAACTACTGTCAGTAGAAAACCAAAAAAAAACCAGTGTATGTAGTTACTCTGGACCGAACCGACGCACAGTGTAACCTTGAAACATCTTTGATATTTGATGAACTGCCTCCTTTCGATGCCAATTGGCAAAAAGTTCTGTGTTGACATGGCCATAGGAGAATTTGTCCTAACTTGTCATGTAAATGAGTGTCCTCCGATTTGTCCTGTTGGTTATTCCATTTTATAGATATCCCATGCAATATAGTTCTAGTCCATGAACAATTCGATGCGGATATATGGAAGTTCAAATGTTCAAATTGTTAATTCTTTAGCAATTTGTGCCTGGCTTTGCCACGTATTATGTTCTGACAGTGTTTTAAGGGGCCCTGTTACAAAACAGCAAGCTGGATTATCTTGTTAGCATCGTTTGGCATTGAATGTTGGTTGCAATCACCTGTCTCGAACCTCAGGTCAGTAGAGTGCACCAATTTAATAGTGAATTCCACACCTGTGGTTGTGGGACACCAGGGACAGAGTGAAGACTCAGCAATCTTGGTGAATCAGCCCAAAATGAGTGTATTGAAGGTGAGACTCAAACATTGCAAGATTTCTGAGTTGACTTTCAACACCTTATCAGAAAGGACATCATGAATGTTAAAAATATATTTGAAATTCCTGCAGAACCAAATTGGTAATTTTATTTAGAATAAACTCTAAGAACCGAATTGTTGACCTGCCAACTAACTAACAGTAACACTCTCATAGATTAGTTGAAGATTATTACTAGTAAGAACTATTTAGTTGATGTATAATTGTCATCACAACCAATCTACCTGTCTGTGTATATATGAATAATTGCGTGATGCAACTTAGAACAGTGCCCGAATTGCAGAAATAATTGGTCCTACCTTCATTACAGCAGAAGATTGCGCTAGTATTTTTTCCCCAACCGGAGAGAAACATGGATTTCAAATGTAAGTTTTGAGTGCTAACAATATTCACACATGTATGTTGTATATTATATTGTACATGGTAACAGTAAGCCTGTGATGAATGCTTTTTTTAAACACTGTATTTGCTAATACCATCTTATCAAATTGAGGATTAGACACAGGCAACACAAATTCCTGGGCATTATGTGCATGACAAAAAGGAGTTTTTAACTAAAATCTCTCTAAGCTGTCAGCTTGATGCTTCAGGTTACAAATTATTCAGAAGACTTCAAAGTCCTAATCTCAAAAGGTGCAAACAAGTGATCATGACTGAGCAAAAAAGATACAAAGGACATCAAAGGGCATTATGGGATTTATCTTGTGTGCTACTTGTAGCTTAAAGGACCTCAGAGGTGAATGTGTGAATGGCTTTATCATCGTCAGTTCAACAGCTTAGAATAGAGATGGGGTTGCGAGTAAAGCCAGACATAAATGATTTTTTTGGAAGAACGAAAAAAAAGAAGCCGCTATCCAAATTGTTCATAGTGAAAATTGAATGAAATTGAGGTTAGGCTTTTCTTCTTTTGTCATCAGAAAATCTATGTTGGCCGTTAGATCCGAGCAGCTAAAAATCAATTGTATCTGGCTCAGGGTTAGAAGAATGTGTATCGTACCCTAAAAGGCTGATCAATCAAAAGAGTACAATCTGTTACCTGAATGATAAGTTCACACAAGCACCTGAGTTTCTCTCAACTCCCTGATAATTGGCCAAATCAGTGCTGCCCTGATAAGAAAAAGTGATTTTCATACAGATGTGAGCTTTAGTCTATATTTCGGCCATGGATAAGAAGTGTGAAATAGAATAAGTCTTGGAATATGATATGAATTTCGGATTTGACAAGAGACAGATTTCGTCAGCCTCAACATAGTATGCCGATCCTTGGAGACAGTTTTCAGTTGGCTTAAGATGATAAGACCAAAAAAAACAGCAGGTCCCCACATTTCTAATTATTTTTGGGTCTATTTTAACATCTTCATCAGTGATTTTTTTTCCGGCTGTTTTGGTTTTGGCTAAATTAACTTTTATGGTAATTGTGGCTGTGGCTGTTAAAGTTTTGTTTTGGAATTGCTTCATTTGTAAAGAGTGATAAGGTATGCACTTTATATCTTGCACAGATCAGTATATGACAAACTCAAACATTCAAAGGGAATATTGGAAATGGAATATTGACAAGACAATACCATATTCTCAAGCCATCTCTTGTCAGCCACATTACGTAGTTTATGTTTCAATACACAGTTCTTAGTATTTACTGTTTAGTGACAGCACTCATTAGCTTAGAAATATTAGTGCTCACAGATGACATATGCTTGTTGCCAATGAATAGGTAATTAGTATTATGATGAACTGGTTATATGAGCCATTTATTGTGCAAATATGGTATAAAACCACTAGCTTGGTAATGACTGACAAAATAAGAGCTGCGTTCTATATTACTATATATTCTTTGGCTTTCAGAGTGACAAATTTTTAGTCTCTTCTATTTAGATATCAAATAACCCCGCATTGCCATTGTGCTTTGGTCTGTTATAATGAGAGTCCTCAACAGTTAATTGTATCATTGTGGAAAAAGGTTCATGTGTCCTACTTGTGTGATTTAACGTGGGCACAAGATGGAGGCGTGTAATTTGCATGCCGTATTCACAAATTCAGGGAGCAGAGATAGATATGTAGATAGATAATGCAAACTAGTTGCAATAAAGAATCACCGGAGAAAAGGAAGTCAGATGATAGTACACAATCTGATGTCAGGATTTTCCTGGGTGATAAGAGCAATAAACTCCAGACTCCGTGTGCCTTCGTAGCACTTGGGCTGTCAGACTGTCAGTGCTGACTCATCAATCAAAGTTGGACTTCAGCCTTTTTCATTGTGACACTATGGGAGCACTGAAATGTGTGTGCTTGGCAGGCATCTCTTTTTCAATTTTTCATCTGTCTATAGGTTTCCTCTATCTATGTTTCTTCTATTTAAATGTATCTATCAATTTATGTATACCTACCAATCAATATGTTTCAATCTGCAGGTAAGTAATAAAACTATAAGCATCGTGTTGATGAAAATATTTTATCCGTGACTCTCAGTCTTTTTTTCCTGCCATTCTTTTTCTTCTTCCACGATCACCCTGTCTTTGCTTTATCAAGAAGAACTCTAGATTCATGGACAGAAGGCCAGTTGACTAAAAATTGCTGACCAAGGAAAATCATTGATTAGAAGTTAAAGTGCTTCCACGTTTATCAAAAATAAGTGCACCCTAGGCCTGGCTTTTGGGCACAAGGAATGCTCCCACTCTAAAGTAAAGGTTGTTTCCCTGACCATCGATCTGAAAAATAAGGTGGAATCTTGCCTTGACAAAATAAGCAATCACTAAGCGAAACCTCCAAACTGACTGTAAGTATGATAAGATACTGCTAGATAGCTTTCTGTGGAAGCAAACACAATTGTTTGAAGTGGGGAAGCATGCCTCAACATTCTGAACTCAATTTGTGACTGAGCTGGGCCCAACTGACAGAAACCAGATCAAGTGTATAATTTGTTAGAATGGTTATTCTACATACACAAAATGTGTACTGAATATTATTAGATTAAGACAAAGTCTCATTTAATTTTAACAATAAAATTGATATAGGATTATAGGAGTCATGAATACGTACGTATCATATCACAAATTTGGAAATAAATACATGAGTCCGGTAAATTTGATTGCAAATATTTCCAAGCAATAATAGGCTTCCATATAGAATTAACCATACATTTGTCATTATCACCACTGTTAATCTCGGCCAACAACTGTCAAATAAAACATGAGGAAACAAGTGCTTTCTTGAAATCAAATTTTAAAACACAGATGTAATATACGAATCTGTGAATATAGAAATGTAAGGTGAATTGACAAAAAAACAATTAATTAGAGGCATTATATGCCCAGTCAGTTTCAAAATCCCTGTGACAACAATAGATATGCCAGTTGATGCAAGATTGCTGGAGTCGTCATGATCATAAGGACAATGTTGTGACAGGGTGTATTTCTACAATTTCTTTATGTGACGGGGTGGCACATTGAGTATTTCTGAGGAAACCCTGAAAAATCTGTCCTGTACAAAACCACAAAGTGTTGAGTTGTTATTTGAGGGTTTTTAACAGTTTTCACGACAGTTTTCCAGCACTTCCTACATTCACTGCACACAATCGTTACATTTCAAGTTACCATTGCATGAACATTGTTCTTGAATTGAGATTTACCTCTGATCTAAGGTGAGCACCAGTTATTTATTATAAACATAGTTATTTCAGTAATTATCAGTTTCACAACTTCTTTAGTAAAAAAGGTTGTAGGCCTATTCTGCATAATTCTTGCAGGTGCATGATAATGGGCTTCACTACAGATACTGTAGATTGGTGAAGTTGCTGGATTGTATTTAGTCAACTGCTAACTCAGGGTAGGTTAATTAGTCAGTCAAAGTGTAATTATGTATCTTTGTTGAATTGCAATGCATATATATTATTGATTTATTGTTGATTATGTTATATTTGCCATATGCTTAAAGATTTTACATATTTGCAGGGACAATGCAGGGTTGATGTTGATTTGACCTTGGGGTGAAATAAATTGTCAACGAAAGAACCTGTCTGTTACAATATAGCCTAATAGAGTTTGTTCTTATTCAGTCAATGATATTGCACTAGTGATTACACTTTAGTAAGACTGCAATGTTTTATCTATAAGATACATTGCACCAACTAAATGACCTGTCCATCGGACCACAAGAACAGGCACATTCTCATATTTCGAAGCTAATTAATACTGATAAATCTGATGCATGTTGCAAAAAACAAAAAATAGGGCCCGATTTCACCATCACATGATGCAACAATGTGGCAGCACTGTACATTACTTCCAGTTTGATCAAAACATTGTTTTGGAGAAAGTACATGTTTCAGGAAATGTCAATTCATATAAAATTCTATTTCTGTCAGCTATAGGAAGCCACTAAGAACTGTGTATGAACTATGTAGTCACTGTGCACCAAACCTATGCAAATTATAACCTTGAAACATCTTTGATATTTGATGAACTGCCTCCTCAGTTTCAATGTGAGTTGGCAAAATTTTCTGTGTTGACATGGCCATAGGAGAATTAGTTTTACGCTTTCTTGTAAATGAGTGTCCTTCAATTTGTCCCGTTAGTTATTCCATTCTAGAGATATCCCATGCAATATAGTTATTGTCCATGAACAATTCCATGTGGATAAATGGATGTTCAAATGTTCTAATTCTTAATTCTTTGACATTAGTCCCTAACTCTCAAACTCTGCCAAATATTCCGATGTTCTGACGGTGTTTTAGAGGCCCTGTTACAAAAGAGCAAGCTGGATTATCTTGTTTAGCATTGTTTTGCATTGACCGATTGTTATAACACCTGTCTCGAACCTCAGGTCAGTAGAAAAACCCAATTTAATCACAAATTCCACACCTGTGGTTGTGGGACCATGTAACAGAGTGAAGACTTAGCTATCTTGGTGAAATCAGCCCAAAATGATTGCATTGAAGGTGAGAATTAAGCCATGCAAAATTGTTGTGACTTTCTGCACCTTGTGAATAAGACATAATGAATGTTGAAAATATATTTGAAATTCCCGCAGTTCAAATTTGGTCATTTTTATTAAGAATTAACTCTAAGGACAGACTAGATGACTGACAAACTATGTCACAGTTTGTCACACTCTCATAGATCAGTTGAAGATTATTACTGATAAGAACTATTTAGTTCATTGCTAATTTAGCCATTGGGATAGCACAAAGACTTTCGCCTGTAAGTGTGCTCCCACAATAATGAGTGGATGTATATATGTATGATTAGTGAACTATACTGATGGATTCATGGGCTATGGGCATGAGTTTGAGGGGGGGGGGGGTTGGGGAGGTGGAAAGAGAGGGAGGGGAGTGGGAGAGGTGGGAGGGCTAATGAAATGATGATGAGTGGGGGGGGCCCTGGGGGGGGGGGGTAATCACTTTTTCTATGACTTTTGGCAAATGTAACAATTATTGATATAACAGTCAGGAGAATACTTAGAGATTAGGTGTGATTTAATTCTGTGGTCAACTGTCCTAGAATCAGTGCTATGCTTTAGATATTCTGGTAGTTCATTCCAACAGAGCGGGATTTTCACATTAATTAATTGGTATCTCAATTCCGTTGACCTATTGTAAATATGTAGATTATGGCTATTTCTAGTTGAGTGGGTATGTAAATGGCTATTTTGCGGGAGGAGTTGTTTAAAGTACAACGAGGTCTTATTCATTTTTACTTTCTGGTAAAACTTAATACATGAATGGTAGAAAATGTCTCTAATTTTTAGGAGGTCTAACTCTTTATAAAGTTTATTAGTATGGCTATTGTATTTGGCTTTGCTGATGTTTCGAATAGCACGTTTATGAAGTAATTCTAACCTTTTCATTTCTCTATTGTTTATATTACCCCATGCGGTTATCGCATATGACAAGTGTGGAAATATTAGACTATTGTAGATTGTCTTTAATGTATGCTTCGGCAGTGTATTTTTCAGGCGTGATAGAATTGCATTTACCTTGAGAATCTGATTTGACTTTTTTGTTAAATGAGTTTTCCATGATAATGTACTGTCTATGTGGGCACCTAGGAATTTTATTTCTTTAACTTGTTCTATGCTGTTGTTATCAATTTTAATTTCTATGTTTCTATCATTAGTCTTCTTTCTTGGTTTGTGGAATAGGATGAATTTAGTCTTGTTGATGTTAAGTGACAGTTTATTTGTTTGAAACCAAATTGAGATAGTTCGGAGAGTTTCATTGGTTGTGTTGATTAATGTTTGCAAATCATTACTATATAAAATTAGGTTAGTGTCATCTGCAAAAAGTAGAATATTAGAACTGGTGGGATGGGGAATGTCATTTATGTATAGAAGAAATAATAATGGTCCTAATATTGAGCCCTGGGGTACTCCGCATGATATTCACGCAGCGAAACGGCCGAAGGCCGTTGAGCGAAGCGAACTGAGTGCAAGAGAAGACTCAAAAATCTGTGCAGTGTTGATGGTCTCAACATCAACAGTCCACAGTTTGGAATTAGGTCAAGTGGGTCCAGCTTCTTATCAATGATTTAGTTTTGTATTTAACAAAACATAACATAATCATCTTCAAAAGTGTCTTAAAAATTCAATTTTCTCTAGTAATAATTATATCCCGTACCAATAACAATAATTATATCTCGTACCAATAATTTTTATGGAATAGTTAATTATTAGCACTGACAAGCTAAATCCAATTATTAACATGTGATTCATTTAATTTCAATCAGACAACAAGAAAACATAACAAAATTAAAGTTACATAATCTTATAAACTGATGATTATGTAACAGTGAACAGATAATCTACATGCAATATTATTGTTTTTGTATTACTATATATTTATACTATTATGTAATATCAACAATCTAACATAGACTTGACTTTGGCAGCTTTCAGTGCTGTCTGCCTTTTTACCACTTAGCTGATTATCTATCAATCTTATTTATCTATTTAATATATATATCTATCTATCAATTTATCTATCTATCTGTCTGTCATTATATCTATCTATCTATCTGTCTATCTATTTATCTCTCTATTTATCGATATATTTATCTATTTATCTATTATATTTTTTGTCTAGTTTATCTTGCTATTCTACATTTTTCTCTGTCTTCCCATGTATCTGTCTTTCTAATTTCCTGAAACAGTTACATACTCCTGTCATACATTGAATATGAAATAAACATGAAAGTTATGGTAACACTATAAGTCCTATAAAAACTTTTTAAAGTGCTGCGCGAATTCCATGGCAGTGCCATTTACATATTATAGGCAGTTTGGAAGAGCAGTAAACCGAACATTCTGCATCATGGCTGGGGCGGAGCCCTGGCGACGCAGACTGAATCACTTCCATAGAAAAATCAGGTAGTTGAGCAAATCAATTAATAAATTAGTCTCCCATGGCATTCCCTGAACCCAAACTGCCTATCAAACTTGGCAGATCGTAGCAGCATTAAGCAATTAACTGTTTTGCCGTATTAGATATATTATACACATGATGGCATTCAGTCTAACCTTAAAAAATCGGCGAATTTCAGTCCTCAGTAGTCATTCAAACAGCAGAAAATGGCGCCTGTTTTTGTAAACAGAAACATGCGCACTGAAGGAGCAAATCAGAGCTCACTTGCTGTTGTTAGGTAAATAAATCCACTTGGTTACAAGCACGTGTATATTGCCATCTATCATCATAATTATTAAAAGAAATGTCATAGAACCACATATACAGGGTCTATAGCAAATGCTCTTTGGCTAGAAGTCTTTTGTATTCTGTTGTTTGGTACTAGTCTACGATCTATATCAAGGTGGTTTCTTTTAATAGAAAATTTAAAATTCGGTGTAATTTCTTTCAATAAATCAGAATTCGCTAAGCTGTGATAAATGAACTTTTTTTAAAGAATTAAGTGCATTTGACAACTCACTTGATTTGTCAACTATCAAGAGTTGTTTAATGCAACTGGATACTGCTACCAAATTATAATTTTATTTGCTTATTTTAAAGTAGTGATTATCATTGAACAAAATTAGTAGCTATTAGTGCAAATCCATGTGGTTAGTAAATACCTTTAGCCTATGTCATCCATTCGATTTGAATGAAAAGTAAAACAAAGTTTCATCACTCTGGTAATTTTGCGTGAGCTTTGGTCATTTGATGGTCAATCTTAGTACTAGTGTTGCCCTCTATTGCGTAAGCATGAACTATTTTAACATTGAAAAGGTCAAGACTCTGCACTGCACCATCCTGCCACCTGTTATTCAGCAGCTAATCTAATTTAAAAGTCAAGGGCAGTATCAACATACATAGTCTTGGGTTTTATTTTTAAGTTTCTTAAACGCTATGAACTCAAATAACTGTTGAAGGAAAATAACGATGCCTGGAAATCTGTGGTATTTTTATTGACCTTCCTTATGAAAGAAGACTGCGTAAAATATTAGATAAGAAAGTTAGGTTATGTAAATGCAAATAAATTGAAAAAACATGTGCCTTGAAAACACATTGTAGCACTGGCTAAAGCTAGCTGTCAGATCAGCCAATTCTAATGTAAAAATCACTTGCAGTTAAAGATCATAAACTCTGAAATTAAAAGTAGGCCTATAATAATATTATACACTCCAAAAACTGCTTGTTTCCAGAATTAATAGACCCAAGTTAAATTGATTTTGTGATTTAATAAATACGGCCCTGCAATGCTTCATTTGTAATAAAACACAAGGTTACAGCATCAAAATCATATGATTATATTTCCAAAGAATTTCATGTTGAACTTAGCATGAAATATAGGTAAATATATCAGTCAGAATATGTTAAATATGGTTGAAATATATTTAACAGCATCTATAAAATGTACAGTTCTGATAGCTTTGACTAGGCCTAATCTTTACGTGTTTTGGGAAGAGGTTAAGGGCATGCTTTCTAGAGTTAGGCCTATATTTTATAAATGCAATGATATAATCAAAGGCAGTTGATCTTAATTTGATTGGATTGAGAGAAATAGTATATATATACCATGCAAATAAGAAACTTCCAAAGGCTTCCAGTCAGCTGGTCAGTACAAGATCAACATTTATCTCTTTTTGGCGCCAAAAATCGTATGACAGGTAGGTAGGTAGGAGGAGCCTAATTGCTAGTAATTACACATGCGCAATCAACAACAACAACAGCAATCAAGGCAAATGGTGGCTGCGATCGCCATACCACGTTGTGAAGATAACAAATCTAAGAAAATATTGGATTATGCAAGGGCACACCATGACCATTATTCACTTTTATCTATTATTCACCTACAGTATGGCTGGCTGGATAATCTCCCAGCTGGATAACTTTTTCCCCAGCTGGCATTTTTTTCACAGCTGGATACTTTCCAGCTGGGTAAATTGCCAGCTGGCACATATACGGAGATGTGGAGAGCTGGCTGGCTGGCTAGCTGGGAACATTCAACGGCTACCTTGCTAGCTGGAAATATTCTTGGCTATCTGGCACAGGCGTATGGGATCATTTTGTGGGGAGTGGGGCTGCTGCTTTTAGCCCTGAAATTTTAACATGTTACGGATGTGACCAGGGCAGTGGATCTGCCCTAATATTGGTCAGGACTTGCCCCTATTTGTCCTTATGCCAGGGAGGGGGATTTCATCCTCCCCCGACCCCTTGTGAAATGTGCCTTTACTGTCTGGCCATTTTTTATAGGTCTTATGCTTGGCAAGGTGACAAACATTGTGGATATTGCACCCTGTTTTAAATGGCCTACTGAGTATAGACCATAATGCCATATTTGAAAATGTATCACGCATAGGTCAGATTATGCCCATTGCTACTAGCTAGTGCTGCCCCCTGGGCTTATTCTATTCACAGATATGGGCAGACAGGTTGTATGCCTCTTGCTAGTGCTGCCCCTGGCCTGGGTATAAATTTATACCAAATCGAAGAAATTCCGAGAAGTATTATCATTAATAAATTTTATAAAAATATGCATCTGAACTATTTGTCAGTAACAACACAAAGACAAATAAATATTGGTTAAGCTTTTTATTATTATATTGATTTTTTTACACACATTAAAGAAATTTTGAAGATGTGAGATGGTCTTACCTGCAGAGTATTTGACAACTTTTATTTTAATTTTCTGAAGATAAAACCATTTCACATTATGGATCAGAGGATAGAGAGTATTTAAAAATTAATATTAAAATGATTCATCACAATGCAAGATACATTTCAATTTCAAATTAAGGATACAATGTTTTCATAATGAATTAGGTATGTACAATGCCATTTTTAAGTACTGATGGAACATTCAAATAATTTCCTCAAAGATATTAATATAGCTATCATTATAAGCTAACCTGCAAATATCCTTTGGGGTGAAGGAGGAGTTCCTAGTATATTTTATCTACAAATTTGGGCGGTTTAATAGGGCTCTTCAATGGCAATTTTCCCAAGCAAAGGCCCAAAAATGAGCCTGAATATTTCTTGGTCCAACGTTTCCAGTGCCCAAATTCCCAAGAAATAACACTCTGATATACATGGCAGTAAAAAGTCTTTTTATGATAAAAATAATTACTCTTCATGTGTACTTTCATTACGCCCCTCAAAATTGTTGCTCTTTGGTGCAATGTGGCCCTAACAGTTGTTGCCCTCTGGTGTGAATTTGGGATTAAGAAAATTCTTGTAGTCCTATGATGTAAACTAGATGCTGCATATGCTAAGGGATTGTCTGGCCCATGGATTGCTGTCCAACAGGGACGAAATGTCGGCCAAATAATTGAAGCGATTTACAAAAATAAGTGATAATTTCCTGCTGAGACTCCCCCCAAGTCCCCCCGATTATTAAATTGTTGCCCCTAACTTAGAAACACCAGGCTGTTAAATGTATCCCCACCAGGAATGATTTATTTCAGGATCAGACTGTTCAGAAAGAATTTGTTTCATCAGAAGTGAGCAAGAAATTATTTACTAAAAAAAAAATTCCAAGCCCTCCCCCTCCCAGGATACAAAATGGTCACCCCCTTACACCAGGACTAATGTATTTGAAGACCAGACTGTTCAGAAAGAATTTGTTTCATCGAAAAATGAGCAAGAAATTATTGACTAAAAAAAAAACTAGAACGGAATGCATGAGATGCACAAACATAGCTCTGCTACCAGTGCACGACATCGCATTAAAATACTGTGCAACCACTTGGTAAACATTACAACCATTGGCAACATTACCTCGGTTGGCAACATTAGACCCACAGGTAACATTACACCATTGGTAACATTACACCCATTGGCAACATTACACCCATTGGCAACATTACACCCATTGGCAATGTTACACACATTGGCAACATTACACCCTTGGCAACATTACACCCTTGGTAACATTACACCCATTGGCATCATTACACCCATTGGCATCATTACACCCATTGGCAACATTACACCCATTGACAACATTTCACCATTGGCAACATTAAACCCATAGGCAACATTACACCAATAGGCAACATTACACCCATTGGCAACATTACACCCATTGGCAACATTACACCCATTGGCAACATTACACCCATTGGCAACATGACACCCATTGGCAACATGACACCCAGTGGCAACATGACAACCAGTGGCAACATGACACCCAGTGGCAGCATTACACCCTCGGCAACATTACACCCTCGGCAACAACACACCCATTGGCAACATTACACCCATTGGCAACATTACACCCATAGGCAACATTACACCATTGGCAATATTACACCCATTGGCAACATTACACCCATTGACAACATTACACCCATTGACAACATTACACCCATTGGCAACATTACACCCCTTGGCAACGTTACACCCCTTGGCAACATTACACCATTGGCAACATTACACCCATAGGCAACATTACACCAATTGGCAACATTACACCATTGGCAACATTACACCCATTGGCAGCATTACACCCTTGGCAACATTACACCCTTGGCAACATTACACCCATTGGCAACATTACACCCATTGGCAACATTACACCCTTGGCAACATTACACCCATTGACATCATTACACCCATTGGCATCATTACACCAATTGGCAACATTACACCCATAGGCAACATTACACCCATTGGCAACATTACACCCATTGGCAACATTACACCCTCGACAACATTACACCCATTGACATCATTACACCCATTGGCATCATTACACCAATTGGCAACATTACACCCATTGGCAACATTACACCCATAGGCAACATTACACCCATTGGCAACATTACACCCATTGGCAACATTACACCGATTGGCAACATTACACCCATTGGCAACATTACACCCATTGGCAACATTACACCATTGGCAACATTACACCCATTGGCAACATTACACCCATTGGCAACATTACACCAATTGGCAACATTACACCCATTGGCAACATTACACCCATAGGCAACATTACACCCATTGGCAACATTACACCCATTGGCAACATTACACCCATTGGCAACATTACACCCATAGGCAACATCACACAATTGGCAACATGACACACATTGGCAACATTACACCCATAGGCATTCCACCCATTGGCAACATTCCCCCGTCGGCAACATTACACCATTGGCAACATTACACCCATTGGCAACATTTACACCCATTGGCAACATTGCACCCATTGGCAATGTTACACACATTGGCAACATTACACCCTTGGCAACACTACACCCTTTGCAACACTACACCCTTGGCAACATTACACCCATTGGCAACATTACACCCATTGGCAACATTACACCCATTGGTAACATTACATCCATGGGTGTAGAGCTAATTCCAAGCCCTCCCCCCTCTCTGGATATGAAATGGTCACCCCCTACTGCTGATTCTTGATACATGTAAATTCAGGCCACCAGAACCTAAGTTACAGTACATTAAAGAAACTGGAATGGCATTATAGGGTGTTAACAGTGTGGTTTTGACAGAAATGCCTGGACAAAAATCCTTTCTACAACGTGACAGGCTCACCACAGAGTTGGCCCCTATATTACATATAGGCCGACAAAAATAATACGTCCCACCTTGGAAATAATATGAACCTTGATCACAACTTGTAAGGTCAACAACAACAATTGGGAGAACACACGGAAAACAACAATTTTTCACGACTGGTGCCTTCACAGGTCATCACCAGCAACTGTGAAGAACTTTTTTCATAATCTGAAGGTGGCAGCACCCTCAGTTTGCAACCACCAGAGTATAGTGCATAAATGTGGGGACCAATGAGTGATAGGCTATCAGTATGGAACCAGCGATTGTGTAACAGCCAACCAGCAGTTAATTTTTTGTTTTGGGGCTGCTGAGCCAACTTTGTAGAATGAAATAACTATTGGGCAGTCTTGAAATAAATAATTTCTGGTGGGGCATTTCTTGACAAGGTGTTGCCTGATTTGGGAATGAATATTCAGAGACTTTACATGCTGGAAATGAATAATTACTGTCGCGGTCACCGTAAAATAAATAATTTCCCACCGAGGAAAACTCAAAACCCCGACTGATTATTAAATGGTCGCTCCTAAATCAATCTCAGGCAGTACCTAGTTGTAATATTACAGCCTATCAAATTGATTTTTGTTAGCAGTGAGAATAATTCCAATAAGGATTAGAGTATGATATTTAAAATATTAGCCCTGAGCTTTTATGCATTGACTAATCAGCTGTAACAGAACCACTTCTTCAAAAGTATCAATGAATGGGTTAATTGAAAAAGAACAAATACTTTGGATATTTCATCTTCAAAATTGGATGACTAATACATTCACTATATTAACCTGTTATCAGATACAATAACAGTAGCCTAATTTTAAAGTAATGCAAACAATTCACAAGCATGACCATGACACAGTCAACAACAACATCTCAAGTAGAGTTAATTTGCTAGTAGAGTAATTTTTTAAAATTTGCCAGTACTTACAACTTAGTGCCAAGCATGATATTTGTATAACGCAAATAACAAAAAATTATCCACATATCACTGACATATAGTTCTAACTATGTGACAGAGAAGTCTCACAGAAACTTAGGCATTTGTTGGCAATTTAGTGATAAATCTGATTGTTATTTCAAAATTTCAGAGTCCATCCATCATGTTCAGGTAGCATCCCATTCTTCTGAACCCAGTGTGTTAATAGGAGACATCAAGCAACTGCAAAGAGAAGAAAAACAGTAAAAATAGAAGTGTTCATTCTTAAAATTAGAAACTCATGTCAAAGCTCAAAAGAGAATGAAAATTATAGACTAAACAGCAAAAAAAACATTATGAAGAATGTTTAGTGATAAGCATTTCTTTGTACTAAGTCTCAAAGTGCTACACAATGGTGCAACTTAACTTTTGTTAGACTATTCATGTCATTTATTTGTAACTGCAACAGGGTACTGAGAATGTTCTGATAGCTGCTGAATGAAGTTTTCATAGTACAAATTCAAGGTACCTCTTTGAATTATTTATAACGATTTTCTGTTACCATGGAAGCAAAACTTCAATGCACTAAGTGCAGCTAATTTTTTTTAGGCCAAATCAATCGACTTTGTCATAAGCGTAAACAATTTTAGAATATACACCCACCAACAAAAGAAAGCAACACTTGATTTAATATATAGCACATATTTTTGCAATTTACTTTTGCCAAAACCAAATTGATGGCATCGATGCTATCGTCAACAAGCATGATCGTACGAAAAATCATTCAACTGTGACCATTTCCTGTCTTTCTCAGGCCCGTTTTATCAAAATTTTAGATTTTGCAAAAAAAGACACCCTATGTTCAACTTAAAACAGAAATTATGATGTAATTTTCAAGCCCGCCTAATAGACTACAAAATCACTTCAGCAACTTCATTTTTAGTTTTTACACAAAACTTTGAAAATTTGAGTTTCACCAATTTTGAAAAAATTAGAACCTGGTCTCATTGTCAGACCTATGGGGCACAGTGAACCACTCGGCATAGTGAATAAATGAAGTTGTTTGTTGGTGAATATCTATATTCAAAAATGTTTCGGTTGTTTGATGTCTTTGAGGCCCTCTCAACTGAATATCTAGAATATAAATATTTTTAAAGCATATAGGCCATGGGCCAAAATAGGTGCATGTGCAACCCCCCCCCCCCCCTCACAGTTCAACGAACCAATGCTTTATGAAATCCTGAGAACATATAGAAAATGAATTTGGGAGGTTACAGGAAAAATATAGGGATGAACTTTTGAGTTTACCCCCTCTAAACATGGCCACCTCAAAATGGGGGAAAAGCAATTTTCACTCAATTTTTACTCTTCTTTCTGCATTTATTAGATAATTAAAGCACTTAGAATTGTACTATTGCCATTAATTGTATATTGAACTAAAGCTTTCTATGGATGTTAGACAACTATCTGTACCATCTGCAAGTAGATGTATCTTTTTACAGTATTTTTGGCTTCAACTGTTCAACACATATATAGTTTTTTTCAAGAACATGTGACCTGCTCCACCAAAATTAGTTGAAAGTCGACCACCTGTCATATTTAGTTGTGAAAATGACTTGATTCTTCTGGCATTGGGCTTTAAAATGCTTGTTCATATGTTTTACAGACCTCGTCATATTTACATGGAACCTGAAGTTCTATCTATGCTGTTGAAATGTGATGTCAGAGATGACTCTATTCTAGCATTGCAATAATATGTAAATTGACTACAAGCTGTGATGTCATTTTAAACTCGGTCAGATTCTCCGGCTTATAGCCAATGTGAATCCACCAAACTGAGCATCATAGTTTCAAATCAGTGTCAGAGAAAGCATTTTATCAGGGTTAGCTCCTACAACCGCAGCATCACAGCTTGATAGCCAATGGGCTGACAGTAAACTATGCATCATAGTTCAAACATTGCTATAATGAAGGAAGCATTACATTTGTGATCCCAATGATCTATCACAGGCAGTGACCACTCTAATCCTGCCAAATGCAGCTGGGCAATTCCATAAACTCAGATTTACAGATTTGGCACTCTAGCAGCTTGTGTAGCGATGTACGTCCGAAACGCTGATAATTTGATATACCGTAATATTGGGTGAATAGGGACACTGGGGTGAATCGGGACAAGCCAGGAAAGAATTTTAATCTTTCAAAAGCAATAACTTCTACTTGTTACAGGGACTTGATTTTTTGCACGTTTCTAGAATGTATTAAAATAAAGATGCAGACTGATTTGCACAATACTACCTGCAGGCACTACGGAACTGCAGCACCTTAAACATTGCCCTGCAGAATTTACATTTTTGCACACTGGTCAAAACTTTGCTTGTACCACAAAAACTATAGAAGCTAAACACATAAAATTTTCACAAAACTTCAAGTATATAGTTGTGGCCAATTACGGAAAAAATCATAAACTTAGGTACTCTAGTACTCACTATGTTCAAAAGCCAGTAAAGCACAGTCAGTTTAAGAGTTATTTTAGTGTAACTTTCGGCAGCCAGAAATAACTCAATAAACAAAATTAGTGATGGGATGTTAAAACAATAATGTTGGACGGGGTACTACCATGCTGCAAAATCATTTTAATCTTGTAGAAATGCTATAGGAAGTTCAAACTACGCCAAAATAGTGATAAATGTGTACTTTTGGAACCCGATAAAAAAATATTCAATAAAACATCAAATAAAGGCAGAAAAATCAGGAGTTTATTGTCCAAATCTATTTAAATAGTTTTAAGAGACCATAAGAGTTGCTGAGATGTGGGGTTTTGCCTGTTTGGTCATGGGTTCGGATCCAAGTGAGCTGCAGAGTTACAGAGCTGGCCTAAAAAAACCTTACTACTTTTCAATCCAGCTTATTTCCATGGAATTTGGGTTTAAATTGTTAAAATTGGCATCATTTGTTGTGGATTTAGTCCAAGACTATCCATCACCTGTAAAATTAGCAGATAGCTACATTTTTGCCAATTTACAAGGATTTATTACATTTAATTAATAACTGAATATTTTCCACATAATAAATTTAAAATTTTACTAAAAGTGACTTTTTGGGATGCTAAGCATGTTTTCTAATGTTTCTTCATAAGTATAAATCAATTAAACGGCAGAGAGTACTAGTTATTTAGATAAGTCCCTGTCCCGATTCACCCCAAAGTGAGGGGTGAATTGGGACAGTGGTTTTCTTAGGCTTTATCCTTGAAAAATGTAGGTATCAGTTAATGCTCTCAGGGATAGTTAAATCTACGGCCTGGACATAATTTTAGACTATTTTGACAGTTTTGGGAGGTTTAGTGCCAATGCTATGGCAGGAAAACGGCCAATTCTGTCCCAATTCACCCCCATATTACGGTAGTCCAACTCTTGTTGCAATTGGAGCTTTTGTTGGTGGCTTGTCTGATACCCCTATTACCTGGCCTCATGCCAGGATAACAATGAAATAACTAAGGTATGGTGGTAGGGCTACACAAGCTGCTAAAGTGTCAAACCTGTAAATCTGAGTTTACGGCATTGCCCAGCTAGATCTACTAGCCTAGATGTGAGCATGCACAGTAGACAACTGTTATAATCCCCACAGAGTTGTTTGATTAATCTACAAACTTGCTAATTTACAACTTTAAACTTTGATGGAACTTCTATAAACAGAAGGCTTTGTTTGTAAAAGTATGGATTATGTGATGTGTATTTGTTCTGGCAGCCCATTGGCTGAGAGGCTGTGATGCCAAACTTGAATGGGTTTTCCCAGACCTAATTTTCACTCTGACACTGAGTTGAAACTGTGATGCTCAGTTTGGTGGATTCACATTGGCTAGACTATACGTCTTACTTGACTATTGAAATTTGGAATTATGGGACTGCGTTTTGTTTGGGCATCAGATTTTTTTTGAAATGCTATATAACACCACTCATTCAATAACTTAAATTTGTCAAAAAATTAGTATTTGACAAGGTTTTTAATTATAATAGAGACGTATTTTGACAAAATTGGTTTGAACTGGGTGTCTTAAGTTGGTTTAGGTCAAAGATATGACACAAATTGAATATGCCAAACAAGCAATTGGCCTGACATTGGGACAAATACACACCTTCTACGTTTGGCTCATAGCAGTAAACTTCTTTCACCCTTTTTATTGTATTCTCCGTTCACCAGAAACAACCACCTGTAATGCAAATCAGAGGAATTGTTATCAAATCAAAAACAAATAACTTTTTACATATGTTCTCTTAGTTGTGCATAAATTTAGATCAAATACTTCGACTGCAAGATTTATTATTGATTCATACAAGTTCTCAAAAGTGAAATTTGAGTTGATGCAAATCATGCATTTAAGGTATTCAAGTTTTATGAATATGCCAAACTTCAACCTGATGTTTTCTTTTGTGGTGGAGGGATGAGGCCCTTTAGTCAGAACCAATGGTTGCTATGTCAGCAGGAATGTAAAAATTAAAAATTTTAAACTGTTGTGGTGACAAAATCCAAAAATGGTTTCAGGCTTATGTGCAAGTGAGCACCCAGTAACCCAGGTCAAAGATTATTCACACAGGTGAGCACACTTTAAACCACTTCATGGCAGAGGCTGGTGGGCGTGCTGCAAAGCCAAGACCATTAACATCCGTTTTCAGATTGTGACATTACGATATACATTTGATTATGTATATTTTTTATAAGGTCATTATCCATTACTAGAAGGGCTGGATTTGAACTCTGGACCCATCAATTGGCAGGCCAGCACACTGCCACTTGGCTAGCCCTCACCCAATTGATTCAGTCATTCACTCAGCTATTTTGTCAGTTGATAGAGCTGATGACAGTTATTTCTTATTAGGCCTATACGTATGTAGAAAAATCATTAAAATGGAATAATATTTTACAATATTGGTAATCTTTACAGGACAGAAGACAGTGCATTGTCTGGCAATGTCAGACAGCCACATTACCCTAACTGTGAAACTATGTAATCTTTGCTTTGTTGAACTTGATCACTTATTTATTGCCCAATGAAAAGTGATAACCAATTGTTGTCTTCACTTCGGCAGATATTTACATTCAGTGCTAAATGGTGCTTAGAAAAATCACTTGTCACAAGACCACCTGAGCCACAAATCACATGATCCTTTCGGTACACTTCTTGTTTCCCTGTAGTTAAAGGATTCTGGCTGAGTACAAGTTGACCGCTATTTACTGCCACCTAGGTGCAAAATTCACGAGCTCCTGTGAGCGGTCAACAGAATTTCAATCTTTGGAGGAAACCAGGACAGTGGGGAAAAAACCAGGTTCCATCATTTAGTGATGGTCTAGTGTATTTCCAAAAACTCTGTAAGTGTCTAATCTGACTTTGGATGGCTTCAATTTTAAGTAGACAGCTTGTAAATACCCAGTTAAGTTGGAACTATTTTTTATCATGGAGGATGTATACATTGTAGCTCACATATAATGCCAGTATAGAGGGGGCCACTTGTGGCATGGACAAAACATTTTGTTGAGTGTTACACAGCTTTTATGAAATTTTAAATTATATTGTTGTCCGAGTTAATGAATCTCCATGAAGTAACAGAATAAATGCAAATGAGCATTTTTGATGTCACAAAGCAAAATTGGCTTTGTATGGACACGTGAATAAGTGAGAGAGCATTCTTTTTGGACACTTTTCTGACCACAATTTAACATGCACTAATTGGCATAAGTAGATCGAATACCATCAAACTTCTGATGAGTAAATTCATCCCTTTCACAGGCAAAGTTTGTGCTGAAGTTTCAAAACTTTCTTTTTGAGTCATGATTTCCAAACATTTTCATTCAAAGCGGTGGACTGTATCTTTGCCAGCAACCATGCTTTGTGAATGTACTTTGGCGTAGTAATATGGATAGCTGTTGTGCGACCTGATCTTGTGATCTGTCAAAAACCGATCAAATTATTGTTGACCCAACACAGTGCCCCTGAGCAATCTTTAGGATTAAAAAAAAAGCGAGAAGACGAATAGCACCCGGCTGTAGAACAAGGTCAGGAGAACATTTTAAGACAAAAACGAAAAAAATTCTGTTGGGAAAATTTTGAGTCATACCAAATTTGCCTAAAAGAGGGGTCATAAAAGAGGATACAAGTTATATAAGTAATTCACAGATACAGTTTTTGAAGGAAAGACAGTATTCTTTAATCACTGTGACTATAATATGTGTGTGAAACATCTTTTATCAAAAATTAATGTGCAGTGTGTGATAAACTCACTTTACTGTATGTTTGTCAAAAATACTATGTATTTAACCCTGCTAAATGGAGTCTATTGTTTCTTCAACTGCTTCTGTGTGGGTTTGAATTTAGGTCAGCCTTTCTTTTTAGTCTTTTGCAGTGTTTTCATGACAAAATGTAGTCTCAGAGGTAGCTTTTAGGATATTTTATATCATTGATATTCATGAATAATCATTACAGTCACAGAGCATGAATAGAACTACTGTCTTTAAAAAATCATGTTAATAATGTAATCTGTTCACAATGCTAATAGGATTACCTGAGACTTGACATGCTAGCAGAGCTGAGAAACGTTAATGGACTTTTCGTGTGGGTCTTGAAGGAGTACAAATTGTACAATTACCAAAAATCTCAGGATTGTGTGTGAGCATAAATGCAATTGACATTGCAAAATTTTAATTTCTGAAAATATGGATTTAGTACCATTTTAGTGGTGGCAAGGAATTTTCACCTGAAAAATAGCACTGTTTGGGAAAAAAGCTGCCAACAACAGTGTGTTGTTGTTGAACTGTGTTGTGCAATCGGCTGATTACTCAGTGGATTAAAGTGGACTTCAGTACATTATAGTGGTGCATTTTTTTGTGCTACATTATTTACAAACATGACAAAGACCAAGAGACAGTACGATGAATGTCGTGAAAAATATGAAACTCTTCTGTGCAGTGGCTGTGCAGAAAAAGGTGCAGCAGTGCAAGGAGCAGGGAATGCTGCAGGAAGGCCAGCCTTCGTGGTGAATGCTTTACTGACCTATGTGGCATCTTATGTGAATGAATCATCAAGATCAAAATTGAAGGATGCAATCTTACTGCATTTTGACAACAATCAAATCAATGAAGCAAGGGATCTGATGCAGGATGCTGTAAGGTCTCTGTTGCCGAATTTCAAGGACATCCAGGGTACGAGGGCATCCTCTGCGCACAGAGACAGAAGGGACATTGAAGCAGATGACATCTGTGGGGCAATGGTTGAGCTGCAGAACTTAGGTGATGATGAGACTGCAGCACCGATATTCGTGACCGATGATGTGAGAAAAATTCCAAAGGCATCTCCAGAGGAGCAGAGCTGGCTTGCAATAATGGATCGAGTGATTCGCATGGAAAACCAGTTAAAACAAGTGGAATCCAAGGTTAGCTGCAAAAGCAAAGACCTCAAGACCCAGCAGACCAAGATTACTGCCCTGAAAAACAAGCCAACCTATGCAGCAGTGACTGCGCCAGCGCAAGAGGTCAGTGGTGGAGAAGCTTCAGCACAACAGCCGAGGGATGTGAGACAGCCACAAGGGCCAAAGCCAAAACCTGCTGAAAGTGCTCCATCTGAAGAACATTTGAGGCAGTAGCAAGTACATCAGGCTCCTGAGAAGCCTCCTGGGCGTTTTACAGAAAACAATAGATCATCTTCAGCACCTACCAATAATATGGTGATGCCTGCTGCAGGTAACACTGGATGGCAACATCAAGGCCGTAGGGATAATCGTAGGCGAGGCAACAAGCCTGTTGTCATAGGTGCTCGGCAATCTGGATCCCAATCAGTTACTGCTGGACCCACTGTGATGGATATTAAAATATGGAATGTTTCCCCTCAGAGTGAGTCCGAGGACATTAAAGATGCCATTGAAGCTGAAGGTGTGACTGTACAGGAGGTTACAATGCTGTCAAGACCTGAGTGGAGGACCAGATCGTTTAAGATAACCATTCCAACAAAAGAAAAGAGTAAGGTCATGTCTCCTGACATGTGGCACAGTGGCATCAAAGTGGGATATTTTTATTCTGAGAAAAAGCCAAGCAAACCATACAAACCAAAATGGGGTTTAAGATCCTGTTGTATAACAGTACAGGGATGTCTGTGCTTAAGATGCAGTTCATCCGGGATCTTCTCAAGAGTGAAAAACCGGATATCTTGCTCTGACAAGAGACTTTTACTATTAGATCGACAGTACATAAGGTGTTAACAATCCATCCGGATTACCTGGTGCGTACCGTTTGTGGAGTTGATGAGACTGTCAAATTATTGCCAGGCAGACCATCAGGTGGACTCGCCATTCTGCGGCAGACCACCGAAGGTTATGTGCTGTGAAACTTGCAGTTGGGTCATCTGAAGCGTTGATATGCAATGTGTATATACCTAATGACAGTTACAGTGCTAATAATGTTGACGCCCGTTTTATGGATGTATGTGATCAAATAGAAAAGATGATTGGTCGTGACGCTCCTGGATTTATTATTCTTGGTGGTGACTTTAATGTTGACTTTAAGCGTAACAATGCCCACACCCAACACCTTATTTCTCTAATGTATAGAAATCTGATGGCCAATGCTTGGATGGATAAACGTGTGGACACTTATATTGCAACTAATATGACTGCTAGGTCACAAATTGATCATTTTCTATGTTCTGATAATGTGATGGCTTCAGTTAAGTCAATGGATGTCTTGAAACTGCATGACAATACGTCTAATCATCAGCCCATCAATCTTGACCTTGATCTCGCACATATTCAGGCAACGCGCCATGTGGAGACTGACAACGCTCACCTGGAAGCTCGCATCGCATGGCACAAAGTGATGGATTTGCATGTTGATAATTATCAGAAGCACTTGAATAGACTCTTGAAGGCTGGCCAAGTTCCTGCAGCTGCTTATTGCTTGGAATTTCATTTTGTTGATACAGATCATAGACATCAGATTGATGATTAGTGTGTGTTGCTTGAAGGCAGGACAGACGTGCTTTCCTAAACATAAAAGGATATCTCAACAAAAAGCAAAGTGGACAGAATTAGTTAAACCGTACAAAGATGACTCTCTTTATTGGCATACTAAGTGGCTGCTTGAAGGGGAGCCAAATGATGGTCCAACTTATGAGATGATGCGGGAGGCCAAGAGACTGTATCACTATGCTGCACGCAGGTTAACCCGTCGTGAGAAATATACAAGACTGGAAAGAATGGCTGCAAATGTTGTTAATGACAAAAGCAGAGATTTCTGGAGTGAGGTAAAGAAAATGAGACGAACAAGAACAGTGGCACCCATGATAGATGGCAGGACAGAAAATGCAGATACGGTGGTCCCTGCGTTATAAGACCCCCTATTGTAAGACCGCCTTGCCTTATGTGACCGCCTTTCTCCCGCACCAAGTATCATTTTTAGTGCATTTTGCACCCCGACGAGAGACCGCATCCCCACAAGAGACCGCTTAATGACAGCAGAAGGGGTGGTCTTATAACGCAGGGACCACTGTATCGCTAATCTGTTCAGGGAGAAATACCAAGCTTTATACACATCTGTGCCTTCCAGTGAGGAATACATAACTGAGAACCTGCGTCAAAATACAGAAAATGACCAGCTCACTGACTGCGTCATTACTCAAAGTGAAATTTCAAAAGCTATCAATGAGATGAAATGTGGGAAGAGTGATTGAACAAAAGGACTCATCTCTGATCATATCAAATGTGCACCAAAAAGACTGCATCTGATTTTAGCCCTGTAGCTTACAACCGCAACCAGACATGGTCACGTGCCAGATGAGCTTCTGCTCGCTTCAGTGTCATCAATACCCAAAGATGTTCGGTCAGATTTATGCAACAGTGATAATTACAGAGGCATCGCTCTTAGTTCCTGTTTATCAAAAATACATGATATTATAATTTTGCGAAAGTATGCTGATTTATTGAGTACCTCAGAAATGCAATATGCCTTCAAAAGTGAACACGGAACGACTATGTGCACATTAGCCCTAAAGGAAGTGTCCAGATATTATTTGCAAAGCAGAAGCGAGGTGTTTGTCGGGATGATTGATGCGAGCAAGGCTTTTGATAGACTCAGTTATGAAAAATTATTTAATATTTTAAGGAATATTCCTGCAGTGGCCATTCGGATACTTCTTGACTCTTATAGAAGACAGAAATTGCAGACTGTGTGGAATGGTTGTTTCTCAGAGCAATTTGGAATTCTTAATTGTGAAAAGCAGGGCGGAATAGCCTCATCAGTAGTCCAGGAGCCACTCCCCAAAAAGGGCCATATTTCAGGAGTTGCTTCACCCCGAGAGCTAGAAAAATGCGGGCGGTGCCATGCAATTCCCAAAATACCCCTTATTACCACTGGGGCGGATGTATGTCCTCAAAGTGGTGCAGTTTTCCGTTATTTCGCTTTTAATGCACCCCCCTCTTTTGATATTAGGGAATTTTTTAACTGGACCAGGGGTGACTAATAATTTGATATCTCCTAACCTACTGTAGCAACATACACATGCAGCATACCAACTTAAAGCTGAGAAACACAGCTATCCAACTATGTATAACACATATTGATAGTATGTAAATTCATTGAACTAACTATGATTCTTTAAGAAACAAATGGGGAAAATTAAGATTTTTATAAAATATTAAAATATAAATAACTTATTAAGGATAACGAAAAGAGCTAGAAAAACAAAAAAGACATTATGCATTTTCAAAAACACTATGGATAATTACTACAGCGGATGTATAACTTGAAAGTGGTGCACTTCTCTGTTATTTCAGTTTTAATGCACATAATTATTTAATTTCTCCTCACACACAGCAGCAATTTACACATGTGGCATACCAACGTAAAGTTAAGAAACACAGCTATCCAACCATGTATATATATGTAAATTCATTGAACGAACTATGATTCTTCAAGAAAAAATGGGGGGGGGGAAATAAGGGTTTTATAAAATATCAAAATAAAATACGAATAACTTTCCAAGAATAACGAAAAGAGTTAGAAAAACCAAAAAGACATTATACATTTTCAAAAACATTATAGATAACTACTACAGTGGATGTATAATGTGTAAGTGGTGCAAGTCTCTGTTATTTCAGTTTTAGTGCACCCTTCTACTTTGATGTTTGGGAATATTAGAACTATGTCTGGGGTCAATAATTATGTAATTTCTCCTCACCTACTGTAGCAATATACACATGCAGCATACCAACTTAAAGCTGAGAAACAAAGCTATCCAACCATGTATAACACATTTTGGTGGTATGTAAAGTCATTAAACGAACTATGATTCTTTATGAAAAATTTGGGGGAAAATAAGGATATTATAAAATATTAGCGTACAAATAAATTTTCAAAGAAGATTAAAAAGCTATAAAAACCAAAAAGGTTTTATACATTTTCAAAACACACAATTGACAATGCCTTGGATGTATAACTTGAAAGTGGTGCAATTCTCTGTTATTTGAGTTTTAATGCACCCTTCTACTTTGATGTTTGGGAATATTAGAACATGTGTCCAGGGTGTATAATTATTTCATTTCTCCTCACCTACTGTAGCAATATACAAATGCAGCACACCATATTAAAGCTGAGAAACACAGCTGTTCACCCATATATAACATAGGGGAGAGTGGGGCATGATGGGCCCCCGGGGCATGATGGGTTTGGACTTTAGCTCCAAAGTTTAACACTGGAGGAAGCTGATGTTTGTTGTTTAGAATACCTTTTGCTAACCTTTATTGAAGAAAAAATTGCAACTTTTTTCCAAGTGTGTTGTGATTATGCGTAAGTGATATTTTAAGCTGTCTTGTTTTACTTTCAAAAAGCGATATCTCAACATTTTGCATGAAAACTCTTTGATTTGACTTTATTCTTGGAAACTGGTGTCCGAGGGCATTTATGAAAAATGAAGTTTGGGGCATGATGGGTCTCTTGATTGGGGCATGATGGGCCCAGGCCCCATTTGAACTAAGCATATATGTATTTCTTGCAATATAATAGTTGATGATTAGCAAGAATGGACAATACTGCCTATTTCAATACCTATTGATATTATCTTATTTACTACATCAGGTATAGAATTAAGAACATAATTTGTGTGCCAAATCACCTTTTATGATGTTAAATTTACGTTTTTGGATTGTTACTTGCATTTTTTAGATGAAAAAGTGATTATGGTTTGCTGAGTTAGTTCAATAACTACCATTTATCATGTAATGCAAGTTTTTTATTAAGAATATTAGAATTATTTCAGTTTTACAACTATAATGCTGAAAGTATTGACCAACATTTTAAGCTGCCCATCATGCCCCAACAAGGTGCCCATCATGCCCCACCCTTGCGGGGCATGATGGGCACCTGCCAAACAATTAAAAGTGCTTATAACTCAAACACTATTTCATTGAGCGAAACAAGATTTTCTATGCTTGAAGTAGAACCTAATGCAAAACCAGTCAGCAACAAATAGTAATTTTTGTTGGCATAGTAATTACATGGTGGACCTTCAAAGATAAGGTGCCCATCATGCCCCGCTCTCCCTATATGAGTATTGAAAATCCCTGAAAAAATGTAATTATGAATTGATTGATTTGACTGTGGTGATCTGCTCTTCTGACATGCTTAATGAATAAGTTTGTTGAAGGAGGTGACTTCTCTCTGGACAAACTCTCCTTCCAGAGCAAGTCATAGTGCAGGCCATCAAGTGAATCACCTTTCTTGTTTGAGTACCTTCGTGAATGTTGTCATTTGAGGAAAATCGTTTCATCACAAAAATCTTACTTTACTCCATAAAATAAGTTAATTCTGTGGTTTTTTTACAGTAACCATCGGTACTGACTTGAATTAGCTTAATGTATCTTTCTTATATGTGACTTTTTCTCAACAAAGAAACAAAGATATCAGTCAATGTTTGATCTTTGCCATCCACTTTCTTGAAGGACACTAAAATGCATCATGTGAGATGCCATAGCAGTCTTTCCGTACGTAATGTATAATAATATACCTATAGATCTTTTATTTCTTCATAGATTAGCCATAGTTCAATAACTAAATCTGATGTATAGTGACCTTTAAACATTGATATTTGTCAATGACACAATATCGAATTCACATGTTTCAGAAATTAAAAATGCAGTAATTGGCGAGCAACACAGTTCAATATAAATGTTTATAAATGATTCAAGATTTCCAAAAGACATAAAAATGTCATACATCATTGGGAAGCTGAAGTTCCAAAGCTTTAATTTTGTATGCGGCATGTTTATATAGCTACAGTAGGTAAGGAGAAATTGATATATTTATTCATCCCTGACACAGATCTTATATTCCCAAACATCAAAGGAGTGCACTAAAACAGAAATAACAGAGTATTACACCACTTTCAAGTAAAAAATCCACAGTAGTATTTGTCTATAGTATTTTCGGAGTTGTATAATGCCTTTTTGGCTTTTCTAGCTCTTTTGCTTATCTTTGAAAAGTTATTTGTACTGTAATATTTAGTGAAATCTTTAATTTTTTCTGATCAATTTAAATGAATCTTTCTTTTGCTTGTCAGTGGTTTTTCATGAATATATATATATGTAATACATTCTTTAAATGCTGTGTTTTTCCACATTAATTTGGTATGCAGCACGTGTTCATTGCTAATTGATAGGAGAAATTAAAAAACTATTCACCCCGACACTGTTCTAATATTTCCCTAACATCAAAGGAGTAGGGTGCATTAAAACTGAAGTACCGCAGAAGTACAACACTTTCAAGTGATACATCCACTGTTGCAGTTATTTATAGTGATTTTGGAAACGTGTCATACCTTTTTGGTTTTTCTAGCCCTTTTTATTATTCTTGAAAATTTATGTGTATACTGTAATATTTAACAAAATCTTAATTTCCCCCTCTTTATTTCATAAAGAATCATAATTCATTCAGTCATTGTACATACTATACATATGTTTGATGCATGGTTCGATAGCTATGTTTCGTAGCTTTAATTTGATATGCCACATGTGTAAATTGCTACAGTATGTGAGGAGAACTTAAATTATTAGTCACCCCTGTTGCAGATCTAAAATTCGACCATATCGGAAGAGTAGGGTGGATTAAAACCAAAATAACGGAGAAATGCACCACTTTCAAGCTATACATCCACTGCAGTAGTTATCTGTAGTGTTTTTGGAAATGTATGATGCCTTTTTAATTTTTCTAGGTCAATTTTTAATCCTGAAAAGTTATGATTACCGTAATATTTTGGACAATCTTAATTTTCCCCCCATTTTTTCTTAAAGTATCGTAGTTCATTTCATGAATTTTTATACTATCCACATGTGTTATACATGGTTGGATAGCTTTAAGTTGGTATACTGCATGTGTATATTGCTATAGTAGGTGAGGAGAAATTAAATTATTAGTCACCCCTGTTGCAGTTCTGAAATTCCCCAATATCAAAAGAGGGGGGTGCATTAAAAGTGAAATAATGGAAAACTGCACCACTTTGAAGACATACATCCACCCCAGTGGTAATCTGGGGTATATTGGGAATTGCATGGCACCACCCACATTTTTCTAGCTCTCGGGGTGAAGCAACTCAAATTTTTTGGTCCTTGGCTCCTGGACTACAGTGTTATTCACCATTTACATGGATGTTCTTTTGCGACGCCTTGAAGTATGTGGCTCGGGATGCAGACTCGGTAACAATTATTTTGGAGCTCTGAGCTACGCCGACGATCTTGCAATACTGAGTCCGACTGTAAAAGGACTCAAGAGGATGCTCAATGAGTGCGAACTGTTCGGCAAAGAATTTGGAGTGCGCTATAATCCCACAAAATCGGTTGCAATGCACATCACAAGATCTCGAAGTACTCCACCAGACGTATATATTGCTGGACAAGTCATTAAGTGGGTTGATGTCACCAAACATCTCGGAAATTACATCAGTTGCGACCGAAAAGAGGCAGATGAAATTGCTCATAAAAGGGGTGATCTGATTGGTCGAACAAACTATGTACTCTCAACATTTATGAAAGTGGATCCTGCAATTAAGAGAGAAATTTTCAACAGTCAGTGCTCTCATTTATATGGTTCAGAAGCCTGGCAGCTCAGTGACTCTGAAGTTCGTAGAGATGTGACCACATGGAACCAAGGTGTACGGCGGGTATTTGGTTTGCCGCATTGCACACACACAAAATACCTGCAAGGCTTCATTAACAGGCAACATGTGTTGGACCAGGTTTACAAACGTTTTTACAGACTTCATTCGAACATGATGATCAGCAAGAATGCACGAGTTGCATCATTGGCAGTGACAATGTTGATAGACAGTGCTAGCATAGTTTGTCAAAATATGCAGCAAATATTTGAGAGATATGGTTCTAATTACATGGATCGTTTCAATGGTTTTAAATTGCATGATTTTAAAATTGATTTATCTGAAAATGACCAACAAACTATTGCTCAGATAATTGAGGTATGAGGTACGAGATGCTCTGTTGCAAAAGACTGTGATAGATAACTTTCTTTGTGACAACCTTCAAGACATTTTAGAATATTAATGTACCTCCTATCATTTTCACTTTTACATAATTTTTTAATGCATTTTATATTTGTACACTATGCCTATTTTGAGCATGAATAAATGATATATATATAATAAACTAAAGGATGGCTTGTTTTGTCTTGGAACCGTATGTATGACATTGTATGTATTAACGTTGACTGCATGAGTGACATTGAGTGTATTAATTTTAGGATGAAAAAATGAATTGAAAAGACTTCCAGAGATTCTAGACCAACATATTATACAGGCGACACCCTAATTAGCTTGATATTTATACTAAACAGAGATTTGGCATTGAAACATGCTTGAATTGTCATGAGTGTGCACACAACAGTGTATGTAGATCATTGAGCAATGGTGGGACAAATAAAAAAATTAATTATCTAATAAAAATTGTTGGGAAAGGGAAATGCGGAAAGGTAATTTCTGCACCTAAAGACCATTGAGGATGTTGGTAAATGAAACTTCACAGATATGATGCCTAGTTCTCATGGAGACGTAACAGAGGGTTTAAGCGACGGCGTTTCTTATATTTCCAGGAAAGGGCAAAGATTTGAGCATGTTCGCCGTCAATTTTGGCTTTACGGCGCAACAGGAACAGCATGCGTCGTTTTAAGAGGTCTTTCTACGCAATTCCTAGAAATTTGACGATGCAGGAAAAAAAGATTCAACCGGTTGAATCTTTGCGAGGAAAGAAGTGGTGAAGCAAGAAGAAGCGTAAAAAGAAATCAGTGCGCGCCGCAGATTTTTTAAGATGCGGCGCACAAAGAAGAGCTTCGACGCAGAAACAGCAGTGTAGCAGAAAGCTCTTGCTTCATGTCACATGTTTCAGACACGCGTCGCAGAAAGACACATGTTCGACGCACGTGAGAGGGTGCGCGCCGCGTCTTTTGGACCCCCAATGCAGCAGACAGAGTGGCGCCTGAGTGCATGCTTTGTTCTATTTTTAGCATCAACCCTTTGTCTGCGTGTCACCCTCTTTTTGCGCAGCGGCTGGGGCAGCAGCAGCGAAGCAGGGGGGCGAAGGAGGGGGAAAGAGGCGGTCCGCACCCTGCATATATATAGAGGAGGCCAGTTTAGAGCACCATACCCACTCAGACCTTCGACCAGAACACACCTAGAATCCACGACACTATTATCAACTGCTACATTTGCTGCTACTTTTGTTGCTACAATTGTACTTCAAATTGCTGCTACAACATGGGACCAAAGAGGAGAAAGGGCACCGTCGTCACCAGGGCACCAACCAAGCTCAGCACCAGGTCAACACTCCACACTCCTGGGAGCACTCCAGTGACAACTCCAGCTACAACTCCAGCTGCAACTCCTCTCCATGAACCTTCAGATGCTGCAGTGACTGCCTTCTTCACTACAGCCATGGCAGACCTCTCTCTACCTGGGCTCTACACCTCCACTACAGCTGGCAGCCAGACGAAGACCACCACTTCAACCACCAAAGCCACTGTCGTCAGCGAGACCATCTTCGAGGGCCGGCCAGAAGACAGCACAGACGAAGATTCTTCAGTTGAACTCTTTGAAACTGATGAAGGAGACAAGCCTGCTGCCAAGTCTGCTGACAAGCCTGCTGCCAAGCCTGCTGCCAAGCCTGCTGCCAAGCCTGCTGCCAAGCCTGCTGCCAAGCCTGCTGACAAGCCTGCTGCCAAGTCTTCCACGGGTCTTCCAGAGCCTACTGCCAAGTCTACTCCAAAGAAGACTCCAAAGAAGCAGACTCCAAAGAAGCAGACTCCGAAGAAGACTCCGACTCCGAAGCAGACTCCCAAGAAAACACCAGAGAGCCAGCCTGTTCTTGCTCTAGACAGAGTGGCCATCCATGAGGACACCTTCGAGGAGGAAGAAGACTCTGCTGATGAGACCCCTGCAGCTGCTGCTGAAGCCAAGTCCAAGGGCAAGAAGGGCAAAGGGAAGGCCCCCAAGAAAAACATCCGCAACAACCTGGGCATCACAACTGAGCAAGAGGACGACCTCATCAACTGGTACAAAGAGCATCCTGTGCTGTACATGAAGGGCACCAGAGGCTACAAGGGGAACGAGAAGCTGCTGCTGGACACAGAAAAAGCAAAGGAGCTGGGCCCCAAGTACACCTCCCACGACATCTTCAACTGGAGGAAGACAGTCCGCACTCACTTCTCCAGACTCGTCAGGCCTGAAGCTTCAGGAGCCGCCAGGAAGGAGACGCTCACAGAGAGGGACGAGTACATCCTGAACAACTGTCGGTTCCTGAAGGACTCCATCGTCCACAAGCCAGGGAAGGAGCTGTCCGCCATCTCTCAACTGTCTGCCAACCGGCCAGCCTCAGACTCCAATGATGACAGCTACAACCCTGAGGATTCCCTGCCAGCTTCCTATGACATGCCGGACCTGCCACCTGAACAGCCAGCACAGGACAGACCTGACAGCCAGCAGTCCCAAGTCTTCCCTGGACCACCAAAGCCTAGAGCCGCTGCCAAGGGAACCAAGAGGAAGGCCCCAGGAGATGAAGCCATGCACTCCGCCATGCACGTCATCGCAGGCAGCATGCAAGCCATGTCCTCCGCCAAGAAAATCCTGAAAGGCTCTGGCTGCAAGATGTGCCCCGACCACCAGGAGTTGACACCCGAGCAGGAGTACTGGAGGATGAAGTGCCAGGACCTGTACCACGTGGGAGTGCACGCCAGCCCTGAAGTCCGAAGGAAAATGGTCAGGACCATTGCAGAGGCCGCCCTCTTCTGGGACAGGGAGAGTGAGATGGATCATGCCAGCCGCCAGTCAAGTCATCATGAGGAGCAGACCTTCCAGCCTCCTCATCCTCCTCAGCGCCTGCAGATGCCACCTCCTCCTCCTCCTTCTTCGACGTATGTGCCATCCCACCACCAGCACCATCACCAGGCTTCCAGCAGCAGCCATCACTACCAGCAGCACCAGCCCAGGGAAGGAGGATCCTCCAGGCAGACTCCCAGCTACACCGCGATGCAGCCCAGCCACTCCACCATGACACTGATGATGGATGCTCAGGAGAGCCCCGAGAAGTACGGCTACCCCCCTGGACCCAGCTTTGGTCAACCGGCCGCCCATCACCAGCACCAGCCTTCCCCTTCGCCCAGTTGGACTTCAAGTCTCCTTTCTCCACGAAAGTAGAAGACCAGATGCAGCAAAGACAACAAAAAACCTTGGCCCTTTTAAGGGCCACCAAATCCTCCCAAAAGGGCAGGCCACGTACACATCTTATGTTGACAAAAAAAAAGAGCTTGTGTTGACCGAAAAGAGCCAAAAAAGAGCAAAAAAAACGTTGACAATCCCCCAAAAAAAAGTCCCCCAAAAAAAAAGTCCCCCAAAACAAAAGTCCGGTCCTGGCCTTCATTAAAAGTAATCACCTTCATAAAAGCAAGGTGCTAGTTCCCCCTTTCTTTGCCCCAAAACATACCAAGTGCAGCACTAGTACAAGTGCTGCATTCTTTGGTATAAACATATTTTTATTGCACTAGTACAAGTGCATGAATTTCTTAATTAAAATTTAATGCACTAGTACAAGTGCTTTGCTTTTAAAACTTGTGTTGGTTGGTTGCACTAGTACAAGTGCATCACTTTGTAATTTCACTTGTCTAGGGCAAGTGGCAGGTAGATAGCTAGATAGCTAGCTAGATAGATAGATAGATAGATAGATAGCTAGATAGATAGCTAGATAGATAGCTTGATAGATGGAACACAATGCTCGTTACATATATACACTGCAGCAAAAGAAAAGCAGTTGTCGTCACTTTGCAGGGATTGGACTTGGATAGATAGATAGATAGCTTGATAGATAGCTAGATAGATAGCTAGATAGATAGATAGATAGATAGCTTGATAGATGGAACACAATGCTCGTTACATATATACACTGCAGCAAAAGAAAAGCAGTTGTCGTCACTTTGCAGGGATTGGACTTGGATAGATAGATAGATAGCTTGATAGATAGCTAGATAGATAGCTAGATAGATAGATAGATAGATAGCTTGATAGATGGAACACAATGCTCGTTACATATATACACTGCAGCAAAAGAAAAGCAGTTGTCGTCACTTTGCATGGATTGGACTTGGATAGATAGATAGATAGATAGATAGATAGATAGATAGATAGATAGATAGATAGATAGATAGATAGATGGATGGAGGGATTGATTGATTGATTGATTTTTGGGCTTGTTTTGTCAACATAGGATGTGTACATGGCCAGCTCAATTGGGAGGATTTGGTGGCCCTTAAAAGGGCCTGGGGTTTGTTGTTTTGAATAGATAGTCTGCATCTTCTTCAGATTTTCTCCAACTGCCAAGGGACACTTCCTGCCGGACTGTTGACCCAGTCACGTAGGTAGTCTCGAGCAGCCTTGGCATCTCTGGAGGCATTTCCGTGTCGAAGTGGTTCTCCTAGGTCATGCAATTGACGGTCTCCCCTCCAAACTCCTTCAGCGACGTCATGTGTCTGTGGATCTTCTCTGTCCATCACTTCATTGTCACGGGCATGGTGGACGCCTACTCTGTCTCGCAGAATGTTGTGTAGAACACAAGCAGCCATTGTGATGTATGTCACTCTTGTAGGTCGTTGGGGCATGGTGGTCAGGAAGCATCTGAACCTGTGTGACAGCAGACCGAAGGCATTCTCCACCACTCTCCTGGCTCTTGAAATCCTGTAATTGTAGACTCTGGAAGGAATGTCAAGGTTCTTTCTTGGCACTGGTTTGAGCAGCCATGTCTTCAGGGGAAATGCCTCGTCACCCACGATGTAATATGGGAAAGGATTGTCTTCTGTGCCAGGTAGAGGTTCTGGAGGTGGTAGGCCTAGATCTTCCTCGTCCAGGAGTTGTCGAAGTACTGTGTCCCTGAAGACGCCGCCATCAGATGCACTTCCTTGACAGCCAGCCTGCACATAGATGAACTTGTAGTCGGCATCAACGAGGGCCATCAGGACAATGGAGTGAAATCCCTTGTAGTTGTAGAACAAGGAGCCTGCAGCCTTGGGACATCGGATTGCGACGTGCTTGCCATCCAGAGCTCCAATGCAGTTGGGCAAGTTCCATTTCGTCTCAAAAGCCTTGGCTATCTCCTTCCATCTTTCAGGCTGTGTGGGTAGTGCCAGCTGTCTTTCGAAGGCATGAACGATGGCAAGGCAGACCTCAGGGATGAAGTTGCAGATGGTGTTGGGTGCCACACGGAAAGCATAAGCTAGGGACTTGTAGCTGTTTCCTGTTGCCATGTACCGCAGGGTGATAGCCAACTTCAGACCAGGTTCCAAAGCCCTCCTCATGTTGGTGTCTTGCTTAGCGATGAGTGGTCCAACAGCTTCCAGGATTTCAGCAAAGATGGCAGGGGGCATTCTAGTGTAGTTGTAGTAGCCGGACACGTCACGCACTTGCAGTTCAGGCAGCAGTTGATGGAAGTGACCATGTTGTTCCCTCTGCAGCAACCAGTTGCGAATCCACCACCTTTTCTGTCTCCTGGCCCTCCTCCTCCTGTGTCTCAAATAGACAGCTCCGATAGCAACAGCAGCAGCACCAGCCACAACAATAATTTCTTCTTCATTCATCATGCATATGTTCAGTAGGCAGTCGTTGTGTTCTCATTGAAGGGCAATCAGCAAATGAAGCAAGGAGGTCCTCTGTGTCCCTTTTTATAATGACCAAAAGTGACTCCTGCAGCAGCGAAACACACTTTGCCGCAGCGCTGCAACAACAGACGTTCGTCGATGCTTAAGAGACCTTCGTCGCTGCTTAAGGCAAGGACGACGAAGAAGGTCAGCATCGACGCGCCTGTAATGTCCTCGGCGCTTTATGAATGCATGTGCGACGATGAACCATCAAGTTACGCAGTAACAAGTCCCTAAATGCGGCGTTGCATCCTTACAGTCTTCGGCGAGGCTGTCATTTTCAGCGACGCATCTTACCTCGGGTACGCCGAAGGTTTCCTGATGCGTCGCAGGTCGCCAATTTCAGACGTAGCTGCCTCACAACCATCAGCGGCGTAAGAGGAAACAACATTGGGCGAAGTAAAAGCAGCCTCGCCGAATTCCAAAACAAAGTGCGACGCGTCTGTTTGGAACTGCGCTGAGGAAAGAGAGGCGGAACGCGGCGAAGAAAGCTTAAGCAGCGCCGCGGACACCTCAAGACTCACCGCGGCTACTAACTTTAAGCGTCGCACATGACACTAATTGATTACGTAATGTGCCAAAACCAACGTTCTACGCCACAACCTTCCAAGAAATGACTTCTCTTGATGCGTCGCTCTCAAATCGCCGTCGTGAGAACTAGGCATGACTTATAACAACACAGTAAACAACATTCTGTGGAGTGTTTACGTAAAACATTCTCAATATAGGTCTAATCAATATAGCTCAAATCCAACCTATATACAATTAACCACTCAGAGCTACTCAGAAACAATCCCACTGATTTAGTCTGATTACCGCTGACAATGTTGGAAGGCTACTAACTTGCCATCACTGTACTATTGGTCTGAAGCAAACAGTCACATGTGTTTGTCACACTCTATATTTAGGCAAAAAAATGTTTTACACAAATGCAATGGTTAAAGAAATCAATGATATTGTCTTTCCATCAACAATTGTCCCTGCAATTGATCTAAAACATTTCCTTCAAGGCCTATGCCCCGGTTTCAGCATTGAAATATGAGTGTGGTAAACCGAAAAATTTAAAATCGATATAACTTAGTTTTTGTCTAAAAATGTTCTCCTGACCTTGCTCTATAGCCGGGTGCTATTCATTTTCTCGCCTTTTTTTTTTAAATCTTAAACATTGCTCAGGGGCACTGTGCCAATACGATTTTCCAGGGACTGTCAGCATTCTGCTGCCACTTGTCAGTCCCGAACAGAGACAGGGATTCTGGTGCTTTTGTGTACAACCACATGCAAACTGATATTATTAGATGGAAATACCGGTGAAGTTGGGGGATGAGCCCCCCGATGATCAAGAAGCCATGTGGACTCTGATATTTATGCTGCAGTCAGTTTTTCATTTGCGGTCAAAAAAGGTGCAAAGTTTGAGCTACGTGATATGAATAACTATTGGTATATTCACACAGTTCTTAATAATACTGTACATATTACAGAGATTTTTCTATGTGTTCATATTTGCTTAGTGGGCATAAATCCTTACTAAGACACAAAAATCACATCTGTAGATCCATGTACAACACATCATCCCAAGTCATACCATGACAAAATGGCCCATAACCTTTGCTAATTCATGAATACTTAATTAACTGACCCAGTTTTGGCTCACAGTTTGAAATTGTTGCTTCTGTTTCACACTGTTACAAATGGAGAAATTGTGTATTGTTGAAAGGTGCTATCACAGTTCCGAAAATTCCATTGAATTATGTGTTTTCACAGTTCTGAAATGAAACTGTTTGAAAGTTTGCTTGTTTTACACTGTTTTTCTCAGTTGCCAGTAATCCTCTAAGTGTCCATAATCTGACTAAATCTGCATGCAAAATGCTTATGACCTAAATAAGCAGCCAATCACAGAAGAGGTTGGAAATAGCAGAAAACCCTGTCCATTTTAGCAGGGCTTGCGTGGGGAGGATGGTACAACAGTGCATTTTTGGGAAATAAAAGATTATGGATGAAAGCATAGATGGAGGAATTGATAAATATTACAATGTAGGCCCTACAATGAAATTAAGAAAGATAGCTGCAGTGATCAGATTAAGTGGCAGTACATGAAACACAATATTTGATAAGAAATTGCCAGGACTTCTGAATGCAAATGAACAAAGTACAACCAATGACATGTATAGCTTCTCGAAAATGGAGATATTTACCAAACTGCCCTTAAATGGCTACCGATCTAAATTTATATTCTTTTCCCAAAAACTCCACAGGAAATTGCATTCCTATTCTATCCCCTGCCATCTATGCCTATTATGAAAGTGTTGCAGAACGATTAAGAGGTACCTCTCATGTTTACCTGTAAGCAATTCTAATGAAAATACAATATGACATGTAACATCCTGCCTCAGATATTTTCAGTGATTTGTAATAGATTTACAATTTTACATGAAAGCCTCACAGCCCATAACACAGGAATTTTCATGATCAATAGCTATAAAAACAGTGTTATTACGTCATGCCACTGTTTGGAGAATCAGAGCAATTGTCAGTTAAATAAAAACTTTTTTTTGAAAAGGTGAAATTATTCTGACAGGAGCTGAGATATCATTTTAGACCAATGTTGTTGGTAGGCAAAGTGAATGACATTTTGATACCTTTCCAACCATGGCATGTAGAATGCTGTGTTGCAAAAATTGATAAGCTTAAACCTAATTAAGACCTTTTCAAAAAATTTGCCCAGCAAGAAAAAGTCATGTGTATCTTAATTTCGGGAGCAGCTTAAGTTTGGTAACATGATGTATTTTAGCACTAAGCCTTCTTGCATTTGCAAAAAAAATTGGCACACCCTAATAACAACAACAATATGTTTATCGCATCAAACCTTTGGTAGGGTAAGACTTAGGCACACTTACATTTCCTCAAGTGATTAGCCGCCTCAGCCTCCAATGAGGATTTCTCTGTCAACAGGTAGAGCTGGAGCAAAAGCCAGAAAAATCTAATTATAAATCAAACAAAGACACATATATTATGGCTGTTACAATTAATCCAATAATCATTGTTGAATAGAGCGACAATTGGTTCTAGTGTGCACAATTGATGACGTGATCTATTTTCTGTATATTTCAAGCACTGTGAATAATGCAAATTTCCGATTAAAAGTGAAATGCAACCAAATTTTCAATTGAATTGGCTGCGCCAAATCTTACAGAGGATGAAGAGGTTATTCAGTGCTTTCACTCACTATTTTTTGAGACTGTGTTCCCTTCTATAATGTATTCATACGAAAGGGACCAGAAATGTAATATAATTTCTCAAAAAGGTGAAAAATGGCAAATGGTTTTAATTAATGATGCGATTAGAGATATTTACATATCTCTGCAAAATCATTGTGTGCTTTTCTCTTTCTCTCTCAAACAAACTTCGCAGCACAGGGTTCAAACTAATTCAGAGATAATATTGAATGATAGAACCGATTCAATAATAGATTTATAGAACAGTGTCAAAATTTCTTGACTAACCCTCAAACTGACTAGTTGCCTTAGATAACAAACTCTGCGTATACATTTAACATACCAAGTGTTGACAATTTTGTGAAAAAAAAAAGTTTGTTATCGATAAACACTCCAAGGTATTTATTACTTTCAACAATATCAACATTCTCGTTCTTAACAATCAATGCAGCATGATCATTACAATCTTTCCTGAAATCCTTTATCAGTTCCTTAAGCATATTTAAGCATAATACAGTTGTTGGAATTGCTAATACAGTCATTTGTGTACAATGTAAACAAAAGTGGGGACAATACACATCCCTTTGGGGCACCTGTGTTCGTTAAAACAATGTCAGATTTCACACGACCTAGTCTTTCATACTGTGGCCTCAAAGTTAAATAGTCGAAAATCCACTTTATAAGATTACTCTTTACATTCATGTCATAAAGTTTGCGAATCATGATGTGTGGCTTGATGGTATTGAAAGCGCTTGAAAAATCAATGAACAAAATTCTAGAATAAGTTTTAATTTTATCCATACGTAAGCTAACAGAACTCAACAAAGTTATCACAGCATCATCAACACTTCTGCCTTCGCTGTAGGCAAACTGTAGTTTGTCACACAGATGTTGAACCTGCTTACATAAGAACTTTTTGACAAAACTCTCCAAACATTTCATTAATACAGAGGTCAAGGCAACAGGCCTTTAATCATTTTTAACTTGTGGAATTTTTACTTTAGGCACAGGTACAATTTCAGAAGTTTTCCACATTGAAGGAATCATACATTTATCCAATAAAGCCTGAAACGCATCGGCTTAACAAGTTTCATATCTACAGCTTTAAAAAATGTAGTTCACATTATTATGAGAAAATGAAGATAATGATGGACAGCTTACTTAATCTTGATATGGGTTATATATATATATCAAAGAAAAGGTTTTTTTAGACACTTACATTTAAATCCTGATCAAGGCTGGTCCTAGTTCATTACATGGCATTCTTCCAGTGTCCTCATCTTCCACTTTTGCTCTTTTGGACTGAAAAGAAAATGTTATCAGGTAAAACATCTAATTATATTTTGTGTGTTGTAGTGACTTGGGTACAGCTGGAATGATAGTTATTTTAGTTATAAAGGGATAGCCTACATAATTATCCAGATTTAAGTGCAAAAAATGTCTCAACTACTGGAAAATCTAGGGTCATTTTAGTGCAACAATTACATGGAATATCTCACATTTTTAAAAATCTTCAAAGCAATTACTGTCTTCTTGTTAGGGCTATCACAATTACAGAATTTCAAAATAGATTAATCTATTGCCTCTAATAAAATCGTAATCGATTAGTCGCTGTTTTCCCATCATTCTATGTACTGGGAAAATTTCTCTTCCTTTTCACATCATTGTCTTAAAGCAGAGCTTAGAGACTTGGATATTCCATTGAAAATGCTAATTGCAATTCATCTTGACACTTTATTTTCTCTAAACTACTTCAATCAGGTACAACCAATCCAATTAGCCAGTCCAGTTGACCAATCCAGTTGCAATTCACACTTAGCACCTGGAACTTTAGAGCCATACAGTGTCTTCAAGATAGAAACATGCAAATGACAGATTAATTGATTTTGCAAACTGGAATCGATTTTTTAATAAAATCGAATCGGCGGTGATTAATCGGTTAATCATGAGAGCCCTACTTCTTACAAGTCAGAAACACATTAAGTGACTGGGATTACAAAGGAAAGTTATCCCCCGAGGACCCAACAAGGTAAATTTATAGCGATTTGATAAAAAATTAGTGTTTGAATCCTGGGACTTGATGAGCTCTTATGGTGATTTTCACGAAAATGGGGGCTAAAAAGATGAGGATTGGATGATGACTCAATCACTTTCTACTTTTCACCAAATGTAATGCATTTTCATCTTGTCCAACAGCCACTTGCACATGCCATTAGAGGGGGGTGTTGAGACCATTGCTTTATTTACAGCAATAAATATTAAGTCAATCATTGTTTGTCACATTTTCATGTTGTTTTGGGGTTGTTTTTCCAATGTTAAAGCTCGGATAACTTTTTCCATCCGTTTTGACAACATGATGCATTGAAACAACCAATCTAACAAGCTTTGTGATATCACCAGATTGCTATGTTAAAGTATTGTGATGTCACCTCAGTGATGTAAAAAAAGATCATAATCTCACAACAACTACTTTGGTACAAATGTAAAATTTACATAGCAAATATCAAATTTATGCAATGAACTGAATTTAATATTTGAAATTAATGGAGTACTTGTGTTTAGATGGACCTCTTCATTTGAGGTACACTGTAGGTGAGTCAAGAAGACTGTCCCTCCCTGACATCGAACAGATTGCATTGTTGCCTGCGTATCCGGCAACCAACATATCTATATTGTTGGCACTGTGATAAGTAGGATATTTGTAGCCTAATATGAAATAATTAAACATGGTAAAGGACTAAAATAGCAGACTCACGTGATGTACATTCAAATGGCATCGGTCATCACATTGCAAATGGTCATTGGCATAAGACTTCACTTTGGTTTTCTTTGTTGAGGAGCATGTCTGAAGGTAACACAGAAATGTTGTGTGATGAAATATTAACCTTAGCAGAATATCAAAAAGCAAAAACAAAAATGCTTGACACAATATCTTATGAGTCATCATTTTAACCTTCTGTCACCTTTGTGCCTTTCCATTCTCTCTCCGAACTTAGCCAACTGTGCTGGGTACAAATAATTCACATCAATATGAGCAAATGCATCATGCAAAATCACATTGGTACAGTGGCGCTTGCTTCACATCTCTGCAAAATCATTGTGTGCCTCTCTCTCTCTCAAACCAACTGCGTAACACTGGGTACAAATAATTCACATCAATATGAGCAAATGCATCATGCAAAATCACATTGGTACAGTGACGCTTGCTTCATATCTCTGCAAAATCATTGTGTGCCTCTCTCTCTCTCAAACCAACTGCGTAACACTGGGTACAAATAATTCACATCAATATGAGCAAATGCATCATGCAAAATCACATTGGTACAATGACGCTTGCTTCATATCTCTGCAAAATCATTGTGTGCCTCTCTCTCTCTCGAACCAACTGCATAACACTGGGTACAAATAATTCACATCAATATGAGCAAATGCATCATGCAAAATCACATTGGTACAGTGACGCTTGCTTCATATCTCTGCAAAATCATTGTGTGCCTCTCTCTCTCTCAAACCAACTGCGTAACACTAGGTACAAATAATTCACATCAATATGAGCAAATGCATCATGCAAAATCACATTGGTACAGTGACGCTTGCTTCATATCTCTGCAAAATCATTGTGTGCCTCTCTCTCTCTCAAACCAACTGCGTAAAACTGGGTACAAATAATTCACATCAATATGAGCAAATGCATCATGCAAAATCACATTGGTACAGTGACGCTTGCTTCATATCTCTGCAAAATAATTGTGTGCCTCTCTCTCTCTCTCAAACCAACTGCGTAACACTGGGTACAAAATAATTCACATCAATATGAGCAAATGCATCATGCAAAATCACATTGGTACAGTGACGCTTGCTTCATATCTCTGCAAAATCATTGTCTGCCTCTCTCTCTCTCAAACCAACTGCGTAACACTGGGTACAAATAATTCACATCAATATGAGCAAATGCATCATGCAAAATCACATTGGTACAGTGACGCTTGCTTCATATCTCTGCAAAATCATTGTGTGCCCCTCTCTCTCTCTCAAACCAACTGCGTAACACTGGGTACAAATAATTCACATCAATATGAGCAAATGCATCATGCAAAATCACATTGGTACAGTGACGCTTGCTTCATATCTCTGCAAAATCATTGTGTGCCTCTCTCTCTCTCGAACCAACTGCGTAACACTGGGTACAAATAATTCACATCAATATGAGCAAATGCATCATGCAAAATCACATTGGTACAGTGACGCTTGCTTCATATCTCTGCAAAATCATTGTGTGCCTCTCTCTCTCTCAAACCAACTGCGTAAAACTGGGTACAAATAATTCACATCAATATGAGCAAATGCATCATGCAAAATCACATTGGTACAGTGACGCTTGCTTCATATCTCTGCAAAATCATTGTGTGCCTCTCTCTCTCTCTCAAACCAACTGCGTAACACTGGGTACAAAATAATTCACATCAATATGAGCAAATGCATCATGCAAAATCACATTGGTACAGTGACGCTTGCTTCATATCTCTGCAAAATCATTGTGTGCCTCTCTCTCTCTCAAACCAACTGCGTAACACTGGGTACAAATAATTCACATCAATATGAGCAAATGCATCATGCAAAATCACATTGGTACAGTGACGCTTGCTTCATATCTCTGCAAAATCATTGTGTGCCTCTCTCTCTCTCTCAAACCAACTGCGTAACACTGGGTACAAAATAATTCACATCAATATGAGCAAATGCATCATGCAAAATCACATTGGTACAGTGACGCTTGCTTCATATCTCTGCAAAATCATTGTCTGCCTCTCTCTCTCTCAAACCAACTGCGTAACACTGGGTACAAAATAATTCACATCAATATGAGCAAATGCATCATGCAAAATCACATTGGTACAGTGACGCTTGCTTCATATCTCTGCAAAATCATTGTGTGCCTCTCTCTCTCTCGAACCAACTGCGTAACACTGGGTACAAATAATTCACATCAATATGAGCAAATGCATCATGCAAAATCACATTGGTACAGTGACGCTTGCTTCATATCTCTGCAAAATCATTGTGTGCCTCTCTCTCTCAAACCTCCTGCACTGGTTACAAAATAATTCACATAATATGAGCAAATGAAGATAATGATGGACAGCTTACTTAATCTTGATAAGGGTTATATATATATCAAAGAAAAGGTTTTTTAGACGCTTACATTTATATCCTGATCAAGGCTGGTACTTCCTAGGTCATTACATGGCATTCTTCCAGTGTCCTCATCTTCCACTTTTACTCTTTTGGACTGAAAAGAAAATGTTATCAGGTAGAACATCTTATTATTTTTTGTGTGTTGTAGTGACTTGGGCACAGCTGGAATCATAGTTATTTTAGTTATAAAGGGATAGCCTACATAATTATCCAGATTTAAGTGCAAAAAATGTCTCAACTACTGGAAAATCTAGGGTCATTTTAGTGCAACAATTTCATGGAATATCTCACATTTTTAAAAATCATCGAAGCAATTACTGTCTTCTTATTAGGGCTATCATGATTACAGAATTTCAAAATAGATTAATCTATTGCCTAAAATAAAATCGTAATCGATTAATCGCTGTTTTCCCATCATTCTATATACTGGGAAAATTTTTCTTCCTTTTCACATCATTGTCTTAAAGCAGAGCTTAGAGACTTGGATATTCCATTGAAAATGCTAATTGCAATTCATCTTGACACTTCATTTTCTCTAAACTACTTCAATCAGGTACAACCAATCCAATTAGCCAGTCCAGTTGACCAATCCAGTTGCAATTCACACTTAGCACCTGGAACTTTAGAGCCATACAGTGTCTTCAAGATAGAAACATGCAAATTACAGTTTAATTGATTTTGCAAACTGAAATCGAATCGGCGGTGATTAATCGGTTAATTGTGAGAGCCCTACTTCTTATTAGTCAGAAACACATTAAGTGACTGGGATTACAAAGGAAAGTTATCCCACGAGGACCCAAGAAGATAAATTTATAGCGATTTGATAAAAAATTAGTGTTTGAATCCTGGGACTTTATGAGCTCTTATGGTGATTTTCACGAAAATGGGGGCTAAAAAGATGAGGATTGGATGATGACTCAATCACTTTCTACTTTTCACCAAATGTAATGTATTTTCATCTTGTCCAACAGCCACTTGCACATGCCATTAGAGGGGGGTGTTGAGACCATTGCTTTATTTACAGCAATAAATATTAAGTCAATCATTGTTTGTCACATTTTCATGTTGTTGGGGGTTGTTTTTACAATGTTCAAGCCCGATAACTTTTTCAATCCGTTTTGACAACATGATGCATTGAAACAACCAAACTAACAAGCTTTGTGATATCACCAGATTGCTATGTCAAAGTATTGTGATGTCACCTCAGTGATGTAAAAAAAGATCATAATCTCACAACAACTACTTTGGTACAAATGTAAAATTTACATAGCAAATATCAAATTTATGCAATGAACTGAATTTAATATTTGAAATTAATGGAGTACTTGTGTTTAGATGGACCTCTTCATTTGAGGTACACTGTAGGTGAGTCAAGAAGACTGTCCCTCCCTGACATCGAAGAGATCACATTGTTGCCTGCGTATCCGGCAACCAACATATCTATATTGTTGGCACCCGTGATAAGTAGGATATTTGTAGCCTAATATGAAATAATTAAACATGGTAAAGGACTAAAATAGCAGACTCACGTGATGTACATTCAAATGGCATCGGTCATCACATTGCAAATGGTCATTGGCATAAGACTTCACTTTGGTTTTCTTTGTTGAGGAGCATGTCTGAAGGTAACACAGAAATGTTGTGTGATGAAATATTAACCTTAGCAGAATATCAAAAAGCAAAAACAAAAATGCTTGACACAATATCTTATGAGTCATCATTTTAACCTTCTGTCACCTTTGTGCCTTTCCATTCTCTCTCCGAACTTAGCCAACTGCGTAACACTGGGTACAAATAATTCACATCAATATGAGCAAATGCATCATGCAAAATCACATTGGTACAGTGACGCTTGCTTCACATCTCTGCAAAATCATTGTGTGCCTCTCTCTCTCTCTCAAACCAACTGCGTAACACTGGATACAAAATATTTCACATCAATATGAGCAAATGCATCATGCAAAATCACATTGGTACAGTGACGCTTGCTTCATATCTCTGCAAAATCATTGTGTGCCTCTCTCTCTCTCAAACCAACTGCGTAACACTGGGTACAAATAATTCACATCAATATGAGCAAATGCATCATGCAAAATCACATTGGTACAGTGACGTTTGCTTCATATCTCTGCAAAATCATTGTGTGCCTCTCTCTCTCTCAAACCAACTGCATAACACTGGGTACAAATAATTCACATCAATATGAGCAAATGCATCATGCAAAATCACATTGGTACAGTGACGCTTGCTTAATATCTCTGCAAAATCATTGTGTGCCTCTCTCTCTCTCAAACCAACTGCGTAACACTGGGTACAAAATAATTCACATCAATATGAGCAAATGCATCATGCAAAATCACATTGGTACAGTGACGCTTGCTTCATATCTCTGCAAAATCATTGTGTGCCTCTCTTTCTCTCAAACCAACTGCGTAACACTGGGTACAAATAATTCACATCAATATGAGCAAATGCATCATGCAAAATCACATTGGTACAGTGACGCTTGCTTCATATCTCTGCAAAATCATTGTGTGCCTCTCTCTCTCTCAAACCAACTGCGTAACACTGGTACAAATAATTCACATCAATATGAGCAAATGCATCATGCAAAATCACATTGCTACAGTGACGCTTGCTTCATATCTCTGCAAAATCATTGTGTGCCTCTCTCTCTCTCAAACCAACTGCGTAACACTGGGTACAAATAATTCACATCAATATGAGCAAATGCATCATGCAAAATCACATTGGTACAGTGACGCTTGCTTCATATCTCTGCAAAATCATTGTGTGCCTCTCTCTCTCTCAAACCAACTGCATAACACTGGGTACAAATAATTCACATCAATATGAGCAAATGCTTCATGCAAAATCACATTGGTACAGTGACGCTTGCTTCACATATCTGCAAAATCATTGTGTGCCTCTCTCTCTCTCAAACCAACTGCGTAACACTGGGTACAAAATAATTCACATCAATATGAGCAAATGCATCATGCAAAATCACATTGGTACAGTGACGCTTGCTTCATATATCTGCAAAATCATTGTGTGCCTCTCTCTCTTTCAAACCAACTGCGTAACACTGGGTACAAAATAATTCACATCAATATGAGCAAATGCATCATGCAAAATCACATTGGTACAGTGACGCTTGCTTCATATCTCTGCAAAATCATTGTGTGCCTCCTCTCTCTCTCTCAAACCAACTGCGTAACACTGGGTACAAATAATTCACATCAATATGAGCAAATGCATCATGCAAAATCACATTGGTACAGTGACGCTTGCTTCATATCTCTGCAAAATCATTGTGTGCCTCTCTCTCTCTCTCAAACCAACTGCGTAACACTGGATACAAAATCATTCACATCAATATGAGCAAATGCATCATGCAAAATCACATTGGTACAGTGACGCTTGCTTCATATCTCTGCAAAATCATTGTGTGCCTCTCTCTCTCTCAAACCAACTGCGTAAAACTGGGTACAAATAATTCACATCAATATGAGCAAATGCATCATGCAAAATCACATTGGTACAGTGACCCTTGCTTCATATCTCTGCAAAATCTCTGTGTGTCTCTCTCTCAAACCTACTGCACTGGTTACAAAATAATCCACATAATATGAGCAAATGAAGATAATGATGGACAGCTTACTTAATCTTGATAAGGGTTATATATATATATCAAAGAAAAGGTTTTTTTAGACACTTACATTTATATCCTGATCAAGGCTGGTACTTCCTAGTTCATTACATGGCATTCTTCCAGTGTCCTCATCTTCCACTTTTGCTCTTTTTTACTGAAAGGAAAATGTTATAAGGTAAAATATCCAAAAGTATGCTATTCAATTATACTCTAATTATTTTGTGTGTGTTATAGTGACTTGGGCACAGCTGGAATGATAGTCATTTTAGTTACAAAGGTGTAGCCAACATAATTATCTAGATTTATGTACCAAAAACGTCTCAACTCCTGGATAATCTGGGATAATTTTAGTAGATCAATTTTAAGGAATATCTCACTTTTTTTTAAATCTTTAAAGCAATTACTGGCTTCTAATTAGTAATTAAGTGACTGAGATCACAAAGGACAGTAAAACTGTTATCCCCTGAGCAGGGGTGTATCCAGAAATGGCCTGAGGGTGGGCCATTACATGGGGTGAATACGAGACGCTCCGCAGCCTTTCCTATCTCTTCCATATTAATTTAGGGCCCCCCCCCTAAACACGCCACTGCCCATGAGGAACCAACAAGACAAATTTAGGCTAGAACAGAAAGAAATGTGTGAGACATATCAAGTTTAGCAGGGCCGGATTAAGGTAACATGAGGCCCTAGGCTGAACCTCAATGTGGGGCCCCTTGCTGGACCTGACCTGAAACCGCCAATCGCTGTTGAATTTTTTCACTACGATTTCCACTATGGGTCATTACATGCCAAATCACCCAGAGCCCGAATCCTGACCATCTCAGATTTTAATGAAAACTTTCACACATGTTCTAAAATCTATATCGCGCATGGATCCCAAATTTCATGTGTAAGTCAGCATGATTATCTTAGCAATTTATGCCAAAAATAGAATTTACAGTTCTTATGAAAAAAATTACTAATTATGTAATGCAATTCATTTATTGGCTTTTATCACAATTTTAAAATACAAATTTGGTTGGGTGACATTGCTGAGCTCAGACACAGAAGTTAGTTTAGCCTAAACATGCTCTGGTCCTAGCTCAACATTTTTGCAAAAATAAAGGACAGCAGCAGCCCCACACCTCACCCATCATCCTTCCAATGGTTCAACTAACCTCACTGGATGGTTCAACTAGCCTCGTGGGTGGGGTCAGTTGAACCACTTTTTAAAATTTTTTTGGAAGGTCATGTGCCGGCCATGGTAAGATATACACCAAAACCTAAATTTGGGATGTTTAGTCAACTTTTTGCCTTAAGAAGAAGAAGATTAGCAGGAGTTTATCTACCAGAAAAATATTTTTGAAGTCATTGGACGGATAAAGTGGGCTTTCCTGGCCTGCCATCAGACTACCAACATTTTTCCATATATTCTCCTGGTTTTTTTTATATTCAAACTATTTCTTGTGAAATTTTCACTTAAAATCAAAGAATATGCAAGAATTTCATATCATACATAGAGGGTTTTTCCAAAAGTTCTGTCCAACTTGCCATAACTTTTGCGATATTTAATACAGAAACATGATATTGGTTCAGATGATTCCGACTTTTTGTTCTTTACGATGGGTTTTCCATAAGTTCTGTCCAATCTGATATCTAGGTCAGTTGATATTGAGGTAATTTACAAACGATCCCAAAGAAATCAGATCATAGAGGTAGAAACTAGAACCGGCGCGGTGCTAAAATGTTCTTCGATCGCAGCTGAAATAATTTTTTGAAAATTGACTTGGTGGGGTAATGTAAATGGTAAGCTTTGACGAAGAAGTGAGGAATGAATTTCTGTTTTGAGAGAATCTTTGCCATTTGGCCACTGCGTTACATAGAACATATGAAGTATTTTGGCAGTGACAGGAAGTCAAGATGTAGGTCAATATTAAGAGTATTAGTAAATGAACTCGGGCCATGTAAAATAAAAAATTTTAAAAGTACCTCCCCCGAGATGACCCCGAGCCTAGCAATATACCTGGCAAAGTCTCCCCCCCCCGCCTAAATGACCCCCTCAGGTCTTGTAAAATTTAAAATTCTGTAAGTACTCCCCCGAGGTGACAACCAGCCTAGCAATATAACTAGCAAAAAATATTTTTTTGCGAGCACCCCCCCCTGCTGAGGTGACCCCCTCGGGCCCTGTAAAATGTATAATTTGATAAGTACTCCCAGAGGTGACCCCAGCCTAGTGATACAACAAATTTTTTTCTGATGAGTGCTACCCCCGAGTTGACCATCTGCAGCCTTTTAAAATATAGAATTTTCAATGTACCTCCCCCGAGGTGAGACCCAGCCTAGCAATATAATTGGCAAAAAAAATTTTTTATTTGCGATTACCCCCCCGAAGTGACCCCCTCGGGCCTTGTGAAATATAGAATTTTCAATGTACCTCCCTGACCCCCAGCCTAGCAATATAATAAAGGTCTTTGCTTGCATGGGTTCGAATCCCGGGTCCCACAGAGCAAATCTAATGATTTCAGGTGAACGCTTGAAGAAAATGATGAAAAAGGCCATTCAATTCACTTCAGTTGCAATCACTTAACATATAGTGTGTTTCCCCTGAGTTGAGAGTGGTGAGTTCCAGACAACCAGATCCAATTCCACATTTGGTGACATTTTTGACACCACAAATTGCTCTATCTTGTGCTGATACACCTGTTGCTCATAAAGCATCAACCCTGGACCTGCTCTATCAGTGTCCAGGGGCATAGCTGTTAAATTTTTTAGGGGGGGGGGGGTTCAGTAGAGGCAAAGGAATTGTTTATGCCCCCTTTCTTGAATAGCTATGCCACAGAAAGAACATACAGTGTCACCAGGACATCTACGGCTTCCAGAGTGATAAACAGTTCATGGTTTGTCAATGCTGTTGTATCTGCAGTTTAGGAATCGTTTGAAGTGCCGCTCTCAACACAGGGGAAACAGACTATAAAATTTTGCTTTTTGAAAAGTCATGTCAGAGTTTGTCACACACAATGATAGTCCAGTGAAAGAATGCAGCTGTGGAAACAGGTCCTAAAACAGTAAAAGGTTCAGGGTCAATAAAAAAAGGACTTTACACACCTTGTATAGCAGCCATAGGACAAGCAGCATTACCAAGTGTGCCCTCCGCATGACATTTCTTGCGGGGGCAGATGCCGGGTTTTGAGAATAGCAAAAGGAGGGCACAGGGGCAAACACAATGCCAATTTTTACCTGTGAAGCTGTTATAGAGGTTGTGTTGGGTCTTTCTGATAGACTGTAAGCCTTTTTGATGCCACAGCTATTGTACAGGCTGTTTGAGGACTTGTTTCCATGGTTGCATTGCTGCATTGGAATATCATTGTGTGTGACAAACTCGGTCTGACTTCCCGAAAACCTAAATTTTTAACAAGTCAGATGACACTTATTGAAGTGAATTGTGTGGCCTTTTTCATCATTTTCTTCAAGCTTTCGCATGAAATCATTAGATTTGCCCCATGGGGTGCCTAATACCCCCATCCAGTGGCTATACCCCAATGTGACAAACTCAGCAACAAACACACACAAGAAATGGTCACAATTTTGTGATTTTAAGCAACTGGGTTCTTTGACATCTGATTATACATATACATAAACTCAAAAGCCCATCTGAAACTTAAACACAAAAATACAGCCCTAGAAACAGTTTTGCGTTTTTAATTTGGTTCAGTTTATCACATATTACCTCAAACGCGGATATAACTAGCACTTACGACATGTCCCATAAAGCTGAATTGTGGCAGTACAACTTCAGCTTCCAGGTACACTTCGAAAATGTCTAACCCTGACCATAAGTTTTTCCTGATCAAGAAAATCCTATGGGATATGTTGCTATACAACAAAAAGGTCTCAGACGCTGTATTGAAGAAGTAGTTAAATTGATATCACTCAGTTTTATCAAATTTGAAATTATGTTTCTGAAATCTACTAATTTTTGTAATTTTTCACTAAAATAAAATTAGACATATTGATATACATTCCATTATTTCTGGTGGTCATTGATCATAGATATTGCTTCTCCACAAGGTAAGGTGCAATTGACACCAAAATTCAGTACATCTTATCGTCTGGTGCAAGCCATGTGACCTTTTCCTGTTCATAGATAGGGATTGAGTCTCAGAGGCCCCTGTGAACCATTTGTGTCACAAAATTTGTTTGACCCGGCAAAAATAGGGTGTATTTCACAAAGTGAGAATATTGAATAAAAATAACCTCCAGATATTAATTAACCATGTCAAGTTTATCAAATATACCAAAGAATACAAAAAGAAATGTTCACTTTTAGCGGTTGTTGAAAATCATGTATTATTTGGTAGTGCAAATGTAGATTAGATTATAAATTTAAAATGCTTTGTGCAACCTCCAAATATTAATCAATCTTGTTGAAATGTTGCATGTGTTTCTTTTACTTATGTGATCATCAATTTTAAATTTCAAATTGGGGATTTAGGGAATTTGTTTTAAATACAATTTTGGACCACCCTAATGTATATTTTTATGATGACATAACATTGTTAAGACAAATGAAGAAAAACTCACCGAAATTGAAAGTAGTGATTGTGTGGAAGCTGTTGGAAATGGAACTTTTACAGTGCACTCTTCCATCATTCTTCTTGGATATTTTGCTCATTTGCTGTGTACTATAAAAGGCCTTGTGCCATTTCTCCACACCTTTAGTGCTCATCGACTTGTGAATGTTTTTCGCTAAACTCCTGGAAAATGAAAGTAATACAGGTCTGCACTGGTTGATAGATGCTTCAATGAACTGTAACTGAATGAAACAGACTACTTATCCTCAAAGGAGAGTTACAATGACTGACAACAAATTATAGAAAGTTATTTGAAATTGTGATGACTACTGTCTTTTGAAAAACAATAATGCGCTTCATTTGGAAAACATTGAGACAAATAGGTGTAATTACCTAAGTTAACAAACATAGAACAAAGTGAAATGACATTTGAGAGAATATACCATTGTAATCTTGATGGAGACCTCATTACAAAAATTCTTCCACCCCCCCCCCCCAAATAAATTGAAATGAAATTTGAGAGAATACCCAATGTAATCTTGATGGAGATCTCATTACAAAATACAAAAATTCTTTCCACAGCCTTCATAGTACAGAGTAGGCCCTATACGTATATACATATAGGGCCTACAACAGGGGCCGACCAGATGATAGTTGGGGGGGGATCGATTTTACCCCTCGTATGAATTTATTATTTGTTTGCGAAGCATCGATGAACAATTTTTTTCGCATGGGAATGAACGACAAACTTTTAAATTGCAATTTTAACATTACAGTGCCCTAGCTACATGTGAAAACAAACTTTTTCATTGTCCACGTGCTGAATAAACTTTTTTTCAGCATGTTCAGTGTCAAGTGAGAAACTAACTTTTTTTTAACCAAAAGTCCATGCCCCCCCCCCCCCAAGATCATCTGGTCGGCCCCTTATGAAACATACAACTATAGTTTTGTCAATGTTATTTTCAATACAGACCTAATATAGATTTTTGCAATTCTCCATGATTTCAATTTTGGAGTTTTAAAAATCTCTGCAATTTAGCATTTAGACGTCTAAGTTATGGCTCTTTAAATGACTTAACTCATTTGGAGTGTCAATCATATGAAATTTTGATAAAATCCAAAAAAACTGAAAAATGTTTTGGATTTATGACATTTTCCCTGCATTTTGGTTTCTCGCAAATTAATCTTAATGGACATTATATAGCTGAATGCAAATGTCTGTGATGATACAAGTTTAAAATACACAAAAATGTGAAAAGACTCATATTCTCAACATTTTCCTGTCTAATGTTATGCTATGCTATTTTCATACATATTTTTGTCATATTACTTTGTTCAAATTCAGAAACATATCCATGAGGAAATTGCTTTGTTACAAAACATGCAGATTGCACCTGTGTCGGAATAGGTGTTGAAAGCTGATGGTTTGCTGCCGCGCATCCTATGTTTTGTATTGTTTTGTTTTTTTGAAATATAAAAAATCAAAATGTGCAAGTAATTTTTGTGCTGACTGTATATTGACATTCTGATAAAGGTCTCAGTTATAAGACAATGCTCCTTTCCAGTTCATTAATGAATTCCAGTCTTGAATGCACTATCTTATAAAGAAAGCCATAAATTTACATGTCACCCATCCCCCCCCCTCTCTCTCCCCCCATGGGATAACTGAAAACAGGTGCAGTTGTCCCATTATGCCCTTATCAGTGGCTATAACTGCTGATACTGATATCTATTGTACCCTAAGTTTGTACCCCAATGGTCTAATCCAACTTATATCCTTGTAAATTTATCATGTGTCATCTACATATTATTGTATATCTTATTATATATATAATCTTAAAACAAGAACAAATTTATCATTACATTGAGTTTCCTAGAAAACAAAGTGTCCTTTACATTGGTGTAAAAATCACTATTCTGAGTAGCAAAAGAAAGTTTAAAAAAATTGGCATTCAATAGGCAATGTTGTATGACTTTCTTTTGCTTTTGGTAATATTTCTTTTAAGCAATGTCATGCATAGTATGCATAATTTATAAAAGTGACTCTGGAATAACATACATGTACAATACATGTAATAGTTTTAAAACAGAAAACTTTGAAAGAACACAATAGCTTAATTCAGACTAATTCAGGTTCATTGAAAGTGGACAACTTATGTAAACTATTATATAATTATCATTTCCAAAAAAGAGCTAATTATATCATATATTAAAAGAACATAACGGCATCATCATTAAACAAATAATCTATAAATTGAATGTGTTGAAAGCAGGATGCATAATATGCTAATGAACAGCATGAAAAAGGTATATAAGACTCACCTTGACATTGTTGCAGCATATAAGAATAGGGATAATGATACACTCTTCAAACAAGATGATGATCATCAGCTGCTTACTGTTGGAAGCACATGTGTAGACTGTGACCTGCAGCTCTGGTCAGTCCATGCATGGCAGGCACCATGTGACTTCCCAAGATGCAACTTGCAACTTGCACCAGACAGGGTGCACAAGGGTGATGCACTTGAAATTGTCCAAGGTCAAAGGGGGTCAAAGGGCCTCAAATCCAGGGGCGGATCCAGGATTTTTCAAAAGGGGGGGGGGGCAGCAATACTTATAACATTGAAGTCTCTAATTTTTTTTTTCCAAATAGCAATATGAAGGATTTATTTGACAAAGGGGAGGGGGCCTTGTACCCCCCCCAGGTATTAGATGGTGTAATGTTTTAGCTTAAATATGAATGAATACCAGACTCAGACTCAGATTAATTTAATATCTAGGGTTTTTTTGCAAGGGGGGGTGCTTTTTGCAAATTAAGGATTATCTATCTACCTCTTTATCTATACATGTATATCTCTTTATCTATATATCTCTTTATCTATCAATCTATCTATTCACCTGTATGCAGCCAATTCTTCTACCTTTATGTATATATCTATCTTTTTTTCACATTTCTTACATTGCTTAAAAATGAGTGTTGGTTATTTTTAGGCCTAAATATTATTATATATTTTAATAACATTCTTTCATTTTATATAACATGTTAAAAATCAACTTTGTTTTCAACTTCAAGCACAACATTACACACATTTAAAATTTCTTTAGTTCTGAATAGGTGGGAAGTTAACTTAAAAGATATAATTGCTTTGAGAAAAGCATAACATAATCAAAACAAACACATTGACCACAGTTAATTCAATTGTACAAACAAATTTGCAGATTTCTACATAGCAATTAACAAAATAACAAAATGTACCATTTTAATTCAAATAACTGAAGTTTAATTTTATTTGCAACTTTCCTGGTTAAGTAAGATATGCATGAAACAAGGGGGGAGATTTGTTTCATAAAAATGCCTACTCATTTTAGATATTAAAACTTTTTAATTACACACCCCATGCCTTCATGTTCATGATAAAATCGATACAGTACCCTTTTTAAGGATACTTTTCTTGTTATGGGATGGGAAGACCCATTACCAAGGGTGCTAGGGTTGCATTTATACATAATCTGTCATAGACAGAAATTTACATAGACTGCTCTTTCTTATCTATTTTTTTTACTGTGGGCTGTTCTATATATCATATAGGCCTAGTGATTATTAACTGATACATTTACTTGATTTTGAAAGGAAGTTCATATCGTCCGCACTAAACTCAGTGCAAATCTATAGTCAAAATCTATAACATAGTTTAACAGAACAGCAGTTAAGGGGTATTTTTTTATGATGAGAAGACAGGTCTTGGGTCTCCCTGGACAAGGGCAGGATATGTGATGACAAGACTAGAGATTATCAGATAACATGACACAGGATCTGACAAGTGTTTTATATCATAATTAGGATGACTAGACGTGACAAGAGTGGCCTTCAAAAGTGACTTTTGAGTTTTTAATTCACAAAATCATATCATTACATGACCACTATGCTAGAGCGATGCTGATTGGCCAAAATCAGTCACATGACGGCATCATAAAAACTCATATTGCATGGTTCGAGTGCAATATGAGATTTTTCCCAAAAAAAAATTTTTATAACTTTTTTTTTTCAGATTTTTTCATATTGCATGGTTAAAGTGCAATATGAGTTTTCATAAAAAAATAATAAAAATTGCAAAATTGTTTTTTTATTCACATTGATTTTTCAGACTTTTTTTTTTCAGATACATTATATTCGAAGCATAGCGGTCATGTTATAAAACAAATGCGGCACTTATTATAATATTGGTGTCATATACTTTCTTTTATACTCTTGTTGTGAATTATCCATTTGTAGCCAGGAAGTGAATCAAGTGATGCTTACGTAAGGCCGACACAGCCCCATTGGGGAAATATACAGTACTCTTTTAGAACACCCTTTGTCCTTTTATCTCTTGTTTGATAGGTTTTTGTCTGAGTATTTCTTGACTGAGTTTTCTTTGTCTGAAAATTGCTTGTCTAATCTTATCTTGTTTGATTATTACTTGTCTGAATTCCTTTCGTCTGGTTCATTTATTCATTCACATACATATATGAAATACATGGAATAAAATTAAGTACATTTTAAAATAGACATAATCGACAATATAAAGTAATAAACAATTAAAAATAAATCAAATTATATATTCAAACATATACATACAATATCAAATCAAGTACATAACAACAATTAAAATAAAATCAAGCTCTTAGCATATAAAACCTTCAATAAATAATTTCACATCACACATATGGCACAGTCACAATATTCAAATTCTGCGTATCATTATGCTTACTCACTACTGTGTACACATACGAGCTAGGAAAGACACTTTTTCATTCTTGCTTTTCTCCATTTTCATGACTAACTTGATGAATCTCGCATAAATTTGCCTGAGCGCTGTAGGTCTTTCCAACAGTTGTGGCAGAGAAAACGTCTGTGTGTTGTATATGGCAGGTGAAGAACACATCTCACACAGCGATTCCAACACGTCTGAAACTCTGCAACAGCAGCATCAGAGAAACGCCAGGCCTCACTGCCATAAAAATGGGCACATTGTGTGTTGAATACATTTTGGACAACTTCTAGCTTACTTCTTCCAAGTGTTACAACCACTGAGTTAGTTCTTTGAATTAAGTCACTTTTCTTCTTTCTCACATCTATATTCTCCCGGAGAGTGGCCTCAAAATAATTCCCTAGATGTTTAACGCTATCAATCCATTGTAGTGGTGTTCCCTTCAAGTAAACACATGGAGGCACAGGTTTCCTCTTCCTTCTAAACAGGACACACACTGTTTTTAATGGGTTGTAGGTTACACTAAACTTGTCACCAGAGGCTTCACAAATTTCAAGCATTTGTTTCAGACCACGAACACTTGGAGCGCACAGGGTAATATCATCAGCATAACAAAGGGCTCCGTAAAAATGGCGACCAATGCGACATCCAACACCTTGCTTCTCAAGTTCAAGTAACAAAATATCCATATATACACAGACCAATAATGGTGACATTACACCACCTTGACGAATACCATTAGTTGTCTGAAACGGCTTCGATTTACTGCTTCGCCAAACAGTTCGTAAAGACTGACGTTTATACATGTCCATCATCATACGTAACACAATAGGAGGCATGCCTCTGTCAATCAATATGCTAAATAGTTGATCATGTCTGACCTTGTCAAATGCCTTTGAGGCATCAATAAAACAGGTATACACCTCTGCGTTATTATTTAGATAATATGATATCACTTCTTTCAAAGTTAGACTGCACATAAGTAGAGTCAAGGAGGGTAAATCCGTCCACTTTTGGCAAAAACCCTATTTCCCAAACAATGGGAATAGATTTAAAAAATTTAAAGTAGTCCAGTGGAAGGAGCATATTCTGTGCTACCATTAACAACCAAAAGGTAAACAAGAAAATCTTTTTGAAAAAAAAAGATATATGCTGGCTGTAGTGATTACGATTTCAAAAGTTACAATAACAGTATGTTTTGCCAAAAGAATTTTAAAATATGGTATAAGAGAAACTACAGATGAACCCATGATATGGTATAAGAAGCTATTAATTAGTAAGTCACTATATATGACTGTCAATCCCTAACTGTTAATCAGGCATCCCTTACTGTTGTTCATCAGTTAGTCACTACCAGTGGCGTAACTAGGCAGTCTCGAATGGGAGGCACCTGGGGGGGCACGCGATTCTCTGGGGGGCACCCTCTATACTAATTGTGTGTTTTAGCCAGAGTTGCAAAGTTCATATGGGGGGGCACCCGGGGGGGCACAGGTCCAATATGGGGGGGCACGTACCCCCCCATGCCCCCCATAGGGACGCCACTGGTCACTACCTGTTAGTCATTAAGTCCGTTGTTTTGGTAGTTACTATTTGTTAGTCACTAAATAGGTTATTTAGTCACAAACTGTTAGTTAGTCAAAAACTGTTAGTCAAAAACTGTTAGTTAGTCAAAACTGTTAGTTAGTGAGAAAGTGTTATTTAGTCAAAACTGTTAGTAGTCAAAACTGTTTGTAAGTCACAATGGTTAGTTATTCAAAACTGTTAGTAGTCAAAAACTGTTATTCAATCAAAAACTGTTAGGTAGTCAAAAACTGTTAGTTAGTCAAACTATTGTAGTCAAAACTGTTAGTAGTCAAAAACTGTTTGTAAGTCAAAATGGTTAGTTATTCAAAACTGTTAGTAGTCAAAACTGTTATTCAATCAAAAACTGTTAGTCAAAAACTGTTAGTTAGTCAAACTATTGTAAAAAACTGTTAGTAGTCAAAAACTGTAAGTCAAAATGGTTAGTTAGTCAAAAACAGTTAGTAGTCAAAAACTGTTTGTCAGTCAAAAACTGTTAGTAGTCAAAAACTGTTAGTTAGTCAAAACTATTAGTAGTCAAACTGTTGGTAGTCAAAAACTAAGTCAAAACTGTCAGTTAGTCAAAAACTATTAGTTAGTCAAAACTGTTAGTTAGTCAAAACTGTTAGTTAGTCAAAACTGTTAGTTAGTCAAAACTGTTAGTCAAAAACTGTTAGTTAGTCAAAACTGTTAGTTAGTCAAAACTGTTAGTTAGTCAAAACTGTTAGTCAAAACTGTTAGGTAGTCAAAAACTGTTAGTTAGTTAAAACTGTTAGGTAGTCAAAAACTGTTAGTTAGTTAAAACTGTTAGTTAGTCAAAAACTGTTAGTTAGTCAAAAACTGTTTGTTAGTCAAAAACTGTTAATTAGTCAAAAACTGTTAGTCACTAACTGTTAGTCACTAACTGTTAGTCACTAACTGTTAGTCACTAACTGTTAGTCACTAACTGTTAGTCACTAACTGTTAGTCACTAACTGTTAGTCACTAACTGTTAGTCAGTCACCAATCACTAACTGTTATTGGTCACTAACTGTTAGTCAGTCACTAACTGCTAGTCAGTCACTAACCGTTAGTTAGTCATGTAAGTCAGCTAGTTAACACTGTTAGCAAGTAACTGTTAGTAAGTTACTAACTGCTAGTCCCTGACTGTTAGTCATTTTGTCTCTAACTGTTGTTCATCAGTTGGTCACTACTGTTGGTAAGTCACTGTTGTTAGTCACTTACTGTTAGTAAGCACTAACTGTTGTTGATTCACTAACTGTTTGTTAGTCTTTAACTGCCAGTTAGTCACTAACTGTAAGTCACTAACAGTTTGTTAATCACCCCAAGGATGTGCCACCCAGAAATTGGACCTTCAAATAGAACAAACTGCTCTCATTACTATTCACCCCCAGTTGTTACAACTCACCCCCAATTATTTCAGGTCCTGCAACAATTGTATCTGCACCAATTGGTCGCTTAATGAGTGGCAGGTGTACTTTTACATCAATGCAACAATACAAAGTATTTGTGATCATAAGATATTTTATAATGCTCTAGCTGATATTACTAAATGGTGGGGACCAAACCGGTTGACACTTTTCTGTATGGGGCAACCAGTATAGTATGCTGGCTGCACAGCCAATACTGTACTATAACAAATCTTATCCTAAAGTTCAAGAAGCCAGCATAAAAAATTCACATAATTTTTGATGAAACTATGGCAACCAGAAATGAAGGTTGGGGCTGGTAAATCCGTCCAGGTTGCTGGTAAATCCGTCCAGCAAGGATGGTAAATCCGTCCACAGTAGGGCTATCACGATTACAGAATTTCAAAATCGATTAATCTATTGCCTAAAATCGAATCGTAATCGATTAATCGCCGTTTTCCCGCCATTCTAGACACTGGGAAAAGTCCTGTATCTTTTTAAATCATTGTCTTGAAAAAGAGCATTGAGACCTGGATATTCCATTGAAAATGCTAATTGCAATTCGGACTTGACACTTCATTCTCTCTAAACTGCTTCAATCAGGTACAACCAATCCAATTAGCCAATCCAATTGACCTCCAGTTGCAATTCACTCTTAGCACCTGGAACTTTAAAGCTATGCAGTGTCTTCCAGTAACAAAAATACAAATAACAGATTAATCGATTTTGCAAACTGGAATCGATTTTTAACTAAAATCGAATCGGCGGCGATTAATCGGTTAATCGTGAGAGCCCTAGTCCACAGGGCATAATACAGCCCCCACCTATCATATCTTATACATTTTTGAAATGTTGCAATTTATCAATTTTCACCAAGGATTTTGGGTTGATCTAAGAATAATGGGACAATGATTACACGAAAAACAGAAGAATTAAATAATAGATGTCAAGTTTTATACAATCATTTCAATCGATTGCCCTAATAACAATTACAAATTTATTTACACCAATCAAAGTGGTATCAATTGTTCCAATCTAATTTCTGTAATCAATTATATGCCAATTATGATTATTGCAAGTCATACAAGTACTCTGATGTAGGTGGACGGATTTACAAAACACCCAATCAATCCAGTTTTAATATGAGGATGACAATTCCGTCCACTTTCATTTCACTTGTATTTCCTTCCAAAGTGTCACAACTGAGTAATTTTTTAAAAATTCAATAAAAATAATAAATTTTCTATCTTATTCATTGATTATTACATGAAATGCATTTGTCTGTTGATTTAAATAGGCCTACAAGGCCAACCAACCAAAATTCACAAAATGGCTGATGACGTCACAGAGTTTGATTGTCTTTTATCTTTTGTTGTTAAATAGACCCAAAAAATTATTTAAAATGCTAAAAACCGCAAAATCTATTAAAACTGAATTTCTCTTGCTTTTAAAACTCACAAAACTTCAACAGATGTATTTTTATCCCCACATTAGAGGGTGGACGGATTTAGAATCCTGGACGGATTTACCATCCTTGACTCTATATATATATATGCTCCCTTGAAGTGTGTGAAAAAGGAGTAGCCACTCAGATTAAACTCCAATCCCCCCCCCCTCAACCAATGTATGAGCAGCTTGACTAAGCACCTGCGGGACTTTCTGATGTCAGACCACTATTTTGCAAAATGTTTTGTTATTTGATTAGTCTACGAATATGAAATCATCCGTAATAAAGGCTATGTACTACAAGCCAATATAATACCAGAATTTGTCCAACATATTTCTATGAAGTTTTATTTAGATATTAATTTCCAATTATCATATTTGTCATTCATTTGAATATTTAAAATTTATGTTGTAACAAACGTCATTGATATTTATAATTTCTGAAAGGAATGAGGTTGAAATTCTTTATCATGTGCATCTGATACCTGGAGTAAACAACATGTAATCAATCTATCTATCTATCTATCTATCTATCTATCTATCTATCTATCTATCTATCTATCTATCTATCTATCTATCTATCTATCTATCTATCTATCCATCCATCTATCTATCTATCTATCTATCTATCTAACTAACTAACTAACTATCTATCTATCTATCTATCTAACTATCTATCTATCTATCTATCTATATATATATCCTTCGTATCAATCAATCAATCTATGGTCTACTTATAATAAACAAAGCAATCAATCAATCCATTGATAAGTTAGTCAATCAATGAATCTTATCTATCTATCTATCTATCTATCTATCCATCTATCTATCTATCTATCTATCTATCTATCTATCTATCTATCTATCTATCTATCTATCTATCTATCTATATATCTATCTATATATCTATCTATCTATCTATCTATCTATCTATCTATCTATCTATCTATCTATCTATCTATCTATCTATCTATCTATCTATGGATGATGTTAAAGGTGCAGCCCACAAATTAAGTTTTCAGTTAAAACTTGCATATATACATATATAATAAACTTCATAAATACTGGCAATGACTTTATTTCTTCAGTCCAGTTCATCCAGTTCATCCAGGACATTGAGGTCAGTTCATGGACCAATGCTTCTGTAGCCATATATCACTGCACATGTGCACAGTAATTGGCATCACACATTTATCAGTTGAGCCCTTCCTGCTCATTGAAATTTATCTGCTTGCTTCTCAGGGTAAGCTGATCCCACTGATAACCCTTCAGTGATCTATTTAACTTCACACAGTGTCTTTCCAGATAAGATAATAATTAAGCTATCAGTGTATGCAGGTCTAAAGACTGAAATTAAAAGCAAGTTTTGATGTGCTATAAAACTTACTTGGAGAAAATAAGAAACTGAAAGAGGAAATGGAAAAGGGAAAAGAAAAGGCAGTACACTTAAATTTCTTCCTGCACCAGCATTTTCGGCAAAAAATTCTGCAGTTCTGCAGGAAACTGCAGAATTCTGCAGTTCTGCAGAAAATTCTGCAGTTCAGCAGCTCCATTCAGTATTTTCGAACCTCTGGTACTATTAATACATCTCATAAATTGCAATGCATCTGCTAAGTTCAGACCTCTTTGGCAAGGACTTGCCACTACTCAGGAAACGTTACTTGCAGTTTGGGGGTCAATTGGAGGTCTGAGGTTTTGGTGGGTTTTGGTGCTCGTCTGCAATGAATTCTGCAGTTGGACAGAAATTCTTCAGTTCTGCAGGAAATTGCAAAGTTCTGCATGAAACTGCAGAATTCTTCAGTTCTGCAAAAAAATCTGCAGTTCTGCAGGAAACTGCAGAATTCTGCAGTTCGGCAAAAAATTCTGCAATTCTGTAGGAAACTTCAGAATTCTGCATATTTTTATTTGAAACTGCAGAATTCTGCAGATTTTTTTGAAACTGCAGAATTCTGCAGATTTTTTTGAAACTGCAGAATTCTGCAGCTTCCGACAGAATTCTGCAGTTAGCTGCAGAAGTGCATAAAACCTCCCAAGATGCATAACTCCAACAGAATTACAGATTTTGCTGCAGAAACCTTTCAGAAACACTGCAATGACTGAGGACTACCAAAACCCCGACCCCCCCAAACCACAACCCCCCAAATCAATGTTTCCTTGGTAGCAGCAAGCCCAATGTCAAAGAGGTTTGAACTGTACAGATGCAATACACTGGAGGAAGTAACAGAGGTTCAGAAATCATGCAGGGAGCTTCATAACTGGGTCATTCTCAAATTTCGGGACAATTTGCGTCACTCTAGCTCCCTGACATTAATTTGAACGCGATTAATATCTGAAGCATCACTCTGCATCTGTCATTCATATTTCTATTTAGGACCACTGCATTTGGAACAAAAAGTCATTCATTGGACCTTTTTTTGTGCATTATGTACAGGAATTCGTGCAAAATCAATGGTTTTTCCCTGTCACTGGACCTGACATGACAAAATCAAGTGTTTATTTTCCTCCTAATGTACCATTATATTCAAAGTTTCTTTGCAAAATTCATGAGAGTATAACTTTGAATTTATATTTAGTTCACATTCAAATTTTTTTGGTCTTATTTCATTGATTAAATTGATACAATAAACGTGTCACTAATTTATGTCAATTTTTTTGTCCTTTGATTTTGTTGTTGTTCCTGCAGTCAATTTTTTACATCAAAATTCCCCTCTGTTACCACATTGTCCCCTCCGTTACAGGACATGTTTGCTATACCCTTTGTCCCGAAATTTGAGAATGGCCCATCTGCAGAATTCTGCAGCGTCCTGCAGATTTTTTTGAAACTGCAGAATTCTGCTTTTTTTTTTTGCTGAACTGCAGAATTCTGCAGTTTGTTTTGCAGAGCTGCAGAAGTGCATAAAACCTCCCAGGCTGCATATCTCCAACAGAAATTTTTCAGAAACGCTTCAGTGACAGAGAACTTTCAAAAACTCCGATCGCCCAAACAACAATCCCCCACACCACGTTCCCTTGGTAGCGGCAAGCCCCATGTCAGAGAGGTCTGAAGATGCATTGCAATAAACTACAGGAAGTAACAGAGGTTCAGAAATCATGCAGGGAGTTGCAGAACTGCAGAATGCTGCCGCTTCCGGCAGATTTTTTTTGAAACTGCAGAATTCTGCTTTTTTTGTAGAACTGCAGAAAGAAATTACATATTCCTCAGAAAAGGGGGAGGAAGAGAAGAAGACTTAGTAAGAATGGAAGATGGAAGATAATAATGATACAAAAAGGAGCAGACAAAGAAATGAAGACAAGTTGTGAAAATTAGGAAGTCAGGCAAAGGAAGGAAAGTTCAGAGGAATGAAATGAGTCATGGAAAGTGAGAAACATAAGAATAGAAGAGTGAAGAGATATGTGTATAATGGAGAAAAGAAGGAAGGTTAAGAATAAGAGGTTTTGTAAATGGCAAATGAAACAGTGGATGTTTGCATTCAAACAAGGGAAATACACTCTTGCTCAGAAATATATATGGAATACAGGCAGAAGTCAAAAGACACTATTTCATGATGGGTGCTGCAAACAGACTTATAACATTTTTTTAGATAGATTGGGTCAACTTAGCATCACAAAGTGAAAATTTTATGAACTTGGATGAAATCTTAAAAATTGGGGTCAATATTGGGATGAAATCTTAAAAATTGGGGTCAATATTGGGATGAAATCTTAAAAATTGCGGTCAATAATTTAAACAATTAATGAAAGAAGAATCCATGGATCGAAAACCAGCCTTTGGCGATTGTATATTTGGGATTGAAATCATGAAGAGGGTGAATTATATATTATTACATGGATTGTTTTGTATTGAGCAGTGATTACCAGACTGATAGTGTTTGCTGCAAGCCATAAAGACTTTGAGGTGAACCCCTTAGCAAATGCCTATACCAAATTTCAGAACTGTAAGGGAAATACTAAAGTCACAGTGGGCAATTCTAAATATGGCGGCCATTTAGGCAGCCATCTTGGATTTTTTCCAAAAATTTCTGAGTGGAACCCCAAAGGGAATCCCTATACCAATTACCAAATTTCATAAATCTAAGTGAAATACTGAAGTCACAGTAGGAAATTCAAAACATTGGTGGCCATTTTGGCAGCAGTCTTGGATTTTTCAAAAATTCCCGAGGGGAGTCCATAAGTGAATCCCTATACCAAATTTCATAAATCTGAGTGAAATACTAAAGTCACAGTGGGTATTTCAAAATACGTTGTCCATTTTAGCAGCCATCCTGGATTTTTCAAATAGATTTTGAGGGGAACCCCTAAGTGAATCCCTGTACAAAATTTCATAAATCAAAGTGAAATAGTAAAGGCTCAGTGGGCAATTCAAAATGTGGTGGCCATTTTGGCATCCATCTTGGATTTTTCCAAAAATTTCTGAAGGATACCTCTAATTGAATTCTCATACCAAATTTCATAAATCAAAGTGAAATAGTTATTTTTTAGTTAAGTCATAGTGGGCAATTCATAACATTGGTGGCCTTTTTGGCAGCCATCTTGGATTTTTCCAAAAATTTCTGAGGGGAGTCCCAATGTGAATCCCTATACCAAATTTCATACATCTAAGTGAAATACTAAAGTCAGAGTGGGCAATTTAAAATATGGTGGCCATTTTGGCAGCCTTCTTGGATTTTTCTAAAAAATTTTGAGAGGCATCCCTAAATGAATACCTGTACCAAATTGCATAAATCTAAGTGAAATACTAAAGTCACAGTGGGTATTTCAAAATATGTTGGGCATTTTGGCGGCCATCTTGGATTTTCCCAAATATTTTTGAGGGAATCCCTAAGTGAATCCCTGTACCAAATTTCATCAACCTAAGTGAAATAGTAAAGTCACAGTGGGCAATTCAAAAGACGGCCATTTTGGCATCCATCTTTGATTTTTCCAATAATTTCTGAGGGGGTCCCCTAAGTAAATCCCTATAACAAATTTCACTTGTAAGTGTGTGAAATGGGTGATCAATAATCCTCCATTCAGTCAAAGCTAAACTGAACTGCTTAAGTTGTTGAAGCAAATTGTTTCTTTGCAAATTTTCTGTACTAACCAAATATCTTATATGTCTTATGTGCATAGTGAGGATTATATCTTGCAAAGCAAATAATATTATAAAAAGTGTTTAATAAAAAACTATTCTGATTCTTGTGCTTACTATTCTGATTCTATTTACTGTAGACCAATGATGAGTACTTACATTCAGCTGCAATTGAGCATCAATGACCTCACAACAAGTCCCAAATACATTGAAATTATATTATAGTCAATTTGTCATTGAGCAACTTGTGACCTCACTGGAGAGTGATATGACTTGGTCAGTGACTGTGGTTCATAATGTTCATAGGAAGTAGGCTATAGGACATGACCTCACTAACTGCTTACAGGTCATAGAGTTGAACATGGCATGGATGGGTTTATGACCTCACAAGGAACATTTCAGTCCAATTCCGTAAGCACTTGTTTTTCATCTACTGTAACAATGTGGGATGGTTGATTGCCAGCCCAGTTCATGTGTGGGGAATGTAAGCCTGTGGCTGATAATGTATATCATCACTATTTCCTCATTCCAGATAAGGAGGGTGATAAAGTATTTAGCGAACTGATATCCTCAGTGAAACAGATAAAGCAATTAGTATGGGAGAATATTATGCAGTGGCATAACCAGAGGGGGGGGAGAAGGGGCAGAGGAGGGACTCCAGGGGAGCACCCATCCTCCCCCCCTGCCCCTGTAGCCATCATACCCCATTCTTGCTCCCCCCCCCTCCCACTAGGATAGCTAATATTTGTCAGAAACACATTTTCCAACACATGAAATAGCCCCCCCCCCCTCTAATGCACAGAGAAGTTTTATTAATCATTAGCTAGCTAAATCATATTATAACATGTGATTCATTTCATATTCAAAACGGACAACAAGAAAACAAATTAAAGTTACATAATATTTAAAAACTGCTGATTATGTAACTATGAGCAATTGATTTACTTGGAAATCATGTTATTGTTTTTCTATTACTATTATGTAATATCAACAATCTAGCATAGACTTAAACTTGGCAGCTCTCAGCGTAATTTGGATAATCTGTCAATTCTATTTACCTATAACCCTATTTATCTGTAATCCTGATTATTGATTATCTATCTATCTATCAATCTATCCATCTATCTATCTGTCTATCTATCTATCTATCTATCTATCTATCTATCTATCTATTTATCTATTTATCTATCTATATATCTATTATCTATTCTATTCTTGGTCTATTTTATCTTTCTCGTCTAAATTTCTCTCTATTTTTCTTTACATCTATCTGTCCTTCAAATTTTTGGAACTAATAACATAACAGCTTTTCATAAATTGAATATGATGAAAATAAAAGTTATCATTTACATATTACATTATATGTACTAATATTTGTTGAAGGCAATTGATTTTGCTTTAAGGTACGCACAAGGCATACTTACAAAATCAGATGAATGGTCTGTCAGATCCTCAAGGGTAAAGGGATAGGCTAGAAGGATGAAACATAGTTAAATAACCCTCCCCCCCCCCTCAATCCTGCATATGCCCTAAACAGTAGCTGACCACTTACAAAGCTGCTAATTAAGCATACTCCTATCTGTCACATCCCACCTGGCCCTGACAGTTACTGACCTGTTCAATCTTGAAGCCACACTGATGGAGAAATGACCTTATCAGTGACTGGTGTTGTCATCTGGTGAGTTTTAGACAAATTATGTTTCAGGAATATTGTTAATAGTTGTACAGCTGTATTAGGCTGCCATTTTATTTAGGCACCCAGAAACCTCTACTAACTAAGCGAAGCATCCTTGATTATGGGCAGTTCACAATGTCATGATCCATATGTTAGCCCTGTAATATCATTGCCATGTGTTTAGTGGTCCCTATGTTATAAGACCACCCTTTTGTGGTTATACAAGCAGTGTTCCCATGGTCACTGAAAATTGTTAAAAGTCTTTAAAAATTTGGTCCTGAAATGTGCTGGAGAAGTCCTTGAAAAGGTGAAAACAGCAAAAACAATCAGGTGGTTCTGGAATACTGGCTTTCAGCAGAAAAGAGTCTGAGAATTGAATGTTGCATGGATGTCACTTGTGCTGGCGATGTTCTCATAACAAAGAGCGTGGATTGCTGTGAGAATTTTTTTTTCTTTTTCAGAAATGCCCCTTGGGCCCTGTAAATTTATAAGTTCCATCCTGAAATATCCTGGAACAGTCTTTGAATGGAGTCTAATGATGCAGTGATCATTGTGTACCCACCAATGCACATCTATATTTAAATTATTCAAATGGAATATACAAAGAGCTAATTAAGTTGATCTATAAGTTGTTTGTTGCCAGCTGGGAGAATTTTTTATATGTAACCTGGCTAGCCAGATAGCCAGCTGGGAAAGTACTTGTCAGCTGGCTGAAGTTCCCAGCTGGGAAAATCAGATCAGTTGACTCAGCCTGGCTAGCAACAGGTTCAAAATGTCCTCTGGCTGGCTAGCACCCAATTCAGTACAGCTGGCTAGCAAGTACCAAAAAGTGAATAATAGATACATGCTTCGTAGGGTGGGCTGTTTTACAGTCTTTACCTCATGAAACACCTAGAAACAAAATTTCAGGCTCCTAGCTTGTTTTCTCTAAATCTGGTCGTGGTGTGCCCCTGATTATGCAATAAGTAAGCAGCGTCCACTCACAATTACCCACCGTCCTCTTGAGGCCCACCACAGAGAATGTGAATGTATGTTTTCAGCTCGTTTAGACAATGCTAAGTATCAATAAGAGCGATGTTTCTGTCAACTACTTGATATAAACATGCAAGAGATTGGAACTGCCTAGCGGTGCTAGGCAGTTCTTTGGAGTTAGAAGATCAGTTGTCTGTATATTGGACATATTGCTGTCGATCTGTAAGATAATTTTTAAACCATAATTTTGGGAGACCTCTAATTCCTAATTTATCCAATTTATTAAGCAAAATACTATTGTCGAGGGTGTCAAATGCTTAGTATGATATGAATTTATGATTAAATAAGCAATAAAATATAGCTTGTCAGCCTCAACAAATATATGTCAATCCTTGGGGTAGGTTTCATATGTTGCCTATGCAATGGGTCATTTGGGAGTGATGAATTTGTAATATATTGCTATTGTGCAAATATGGCAAGCTGACATCCGCATATCCGTTGGCTTAATAAGCAGTGATTGTAAGCGATGATGAGACTAACAAATACAGCAGGTCCTCAAAATTGCCAATTATTTTTGGGTCTGTTGTAACATCTTCATCAGTGATTTTGTTACTGCTGAGTTCAAACGCAAAGACCAGGGAGTGGTTCAATATGTTTAAATAAATGACTGGGTAAAGGTTGTAATTGTGCGCTAGTTTGTGTAACTTCTCAGCATCGTCGAAGAGACTTGATAAATCTAAGGTGTATTGGCACATGCTTACATGGAAATACCTGACATAATCCCACCCAAGACAGACTGAGGCACTAGACTGAGACATCCAGATTTTGGAGATAAAGTAGTACCTGCATTAAAACACCATCTGTTGCAAGATTGACTTGCCTTATGTTACTGCCTTCCTATCGCACTAAACATTTTGCACTCTGACGAGAGACTGCATCCCCACGAGAGACTGCTTCAAGACCGCAGAAGAGGCGGTCTTATAATGCTGGGACCACTGTAGTCTGAGACAAAACTCATAGCACTGTTCTGAACAGATTGATGTTTTGTTGCAATGTCAAAAAATTCTAAGTTAGATTGTAGATCACAACATTTTCAAGTCCGTCAGAGGTAATTCCTACAACGGTTTCAGCAACCTACAAGCTGTGTTTATTTCAGGCTTTCAGCTCTCTATTTTACAGCCCCTCTCGCAATAATGAGCCAATTACAGCCTTAGTGAGCAGAGTACTACATGCTCATGTAGCTTGTAATGCCCCTTCTTGTGCAAGGTTGATATCACATCAGTTGCCTCCTGCTCTTGTTATTTTAGTCCTGCAGGCATACTTTTGGCCTACTGACAGCTACCTAGAATCACAATTGCTGGTGTAAAAGCTTCATTCTATAAATAAAAAGAAACTGTGTTATGCAATCAGTTTCAAAGTTTGCAGTGAATCCGAAATTGCATAAAACCGACAAGGCATACAACTGACAATTCACAGTTTGTGAGTGTGTGTGTGGATGTGTTTTACGCCTCTGCAGCACCTTATTGGGCTATATTGAGGCTTGCTATGGTGTTATTTTTCTTTGTTTATGTTCCTCATATTTTGTAGTTTGTCTGTGTTTGGTACAGAAATTTGATTATGTTTTCTGGCTTGTCTACGAGAAGTCGAAGTGGATTTGTTGGGAGAAGTGGATTTGTTGGGAGAAGTGCATTTCTTCATGTTTGAAAATCTCTACAATGACAATTCACAGTTTCAAGTTGATGATTTTTATGTTTGCTCCAATGAAAGATTCATATGACCAGCAGATAGATTGAATCAGTGTAAATCGCGCAATTGTTGTCTCAAGTTCAAATATTATAAGATGCACAAAAGTAAAGGGACGGAGAGTCCGAGAACAGGAATTTTATAAATCGCGCGGCTGCGATGAGAATAAAACCACCAATCAGTGAAAACTACAGCTATAGTTTAGTCATGTGATAATTATACTGATAGCTGTAGACTACATAAGTCGCTAGATGCATATCTTCAGATTAGCATAAGAGGCATTTGTTGCTGACAGTGCTGCTGAGCTTGATGAACTTCCTGCTTTGTTTGTCAGTCTGTAGAAACGTTCCGCTGGCTTGAAACAGATGTGTTCAGGAAATTGGATTTTTGGCACCTCATAACATTGATCTAGAATGCAAGCTGGGTAGCAACAGAGAATTACAACATTTATATTAAATGAATTAAATGTAGTTGTATAATTACGAACTTTGCTCACAATTACTATAGTAAATCTTACATCCTTATTAATTAGCCTGTGCATTGAATTTGGCTGTCCAAAGCTAATACTATTATCCTTTTCCCTAGCAGAGGGTAGGACATTAGAGATATTGGCAGGAAGTGTAGCAAAATATAGTTTTAGCAGGACACCAACGTAATTGGTTGTACTTATGAGTTTCAATTTCCAGACACAGGCTTATTAGGATTTAAAATGTTGATGGGGCAGCCTTGCTTCATAAATTTGGAAGCATATCATGATAGGACGACATTTGTGCATGTAGGTCAAGGTCAGGGCAAGCTATAATGAGTAGAATTACTCTGGAGAGGAGGAACACTTGCTGTAAAATGTACAGATAAGATCTCATATGTATCTACAATTTATAGTTGTAATCATGCTTAACATCTCAGTTATTAACAATTCCCTGGAATACCAGATGAAATGCATCATGCAGCATGCAGATGTAAAGGACATATTGCTGTGTCAGACAGTGCATTGGACTGGTATAGATTATATGGATTACAACAATTTGCTGCCGTCAGCACATCTTCATCCTGTTGTTTCTACATTCTGCAACCAGCTCCCTGTTTTCTCTAAAGAAGAGGAGGGGGGGGAGATTCTTAAAATAAAAAATTTCTTGCCAAGTTTTGGTGAAATAAATGAAGTCTTTGTGGGCAGACTTGAAAAAAAATTATTTCTGGTGGAAGTATTTCTTAACATGGTATTATTTGATTTAGTAAAAAATATTTGAGGATTTATTTTAAGGGTTATATATTGATTTGTCTTTTGTGTCTCATACAGGGCTTCTTATGAGAGTTGGAGTTGGGAGTCAGTGTTGTGGAGTCAGAGATTCTTGGGCGGAATTGGAGTCATAGTCGAAATAATTCTTTTTTCAGTCGGAATTGGAGTAGATCATTGATCTTGTTACTCCTGACTAAAAATATTCAAGATATTGTCAAAAAACATTATGCTGTTAGTCCGATACAAAATTAAGTAGGTCTAAGGAGTCGCATCTAGAGTCGTAGTTGAGGGACTCATAGTCAGGTCTCTTATGGTAAAAAAAGGGCAAACTCGTGACAAACTGGACAAAGCTCTGAAACTTTCCATGATGAAAGTTGAAGATCTGAAGTTCATAGGAGTCAGGCATTGGAGTACCTTCTACTTGACTCCAAATCCCTGGTTTTCGCAGAATCAACATTTTGCCAGATTCCAGAAATTGCCATGTCATTTGCTTTGCAACTTCAGTATTTCTTGTGTATTTGGATATTTCGCCATTACTGTCTTCTTGGCAGTTTTACCTGCTTATGCATGCTTGCATTATGGTCAAGTTAGTTGAAGTTACCTCTCTTTTGTTGCTAGAATGGTCTTCCAAGAATGATTTCATTGTGTTGCTTCAGACAATCTGATATCAGATTTTATAATCGTCTGTGTCTACAAGTAAATAACACCTGACCCATTTACGTAGGCACAAGATGTGGAGGTGTTTAATTTGCATGCTGTATTCACAAATTCAGAGAGCAGAGATATTTATGTAGATAGATAATGCAGACTAATCACAATAAAGAATCACTGGAGAAAAGGAAGTCAGATGATAGCACACAATCTGATGTCAGGATTTTTCCCGGGCGATAAGAGCAATAAACTCCAGACTCTGTGTGCCTTCGTAGCACTTGGGCTGTCAGTGCTGACTCATCAATCAGAGATGGACTTCAGCCTTTTTCATTGTGACACGGAGGGACTCCTGAAATGTGTGCTTGGCGGGCATCTCTATTATAATTTTTCATCTACCTGTAGGTTTGTTCTATCCTGTCTATATGTATGTATCAGTTTATATATACCTAGCAATCCATACGTCTGAATCTGTAGGTAAGTATAAAATGATTTGAATCGTGTCAATGAAAAGATTTTATCCATGATTCTCACTCTCTTTTATCCTACCATTCTTGCTTTTCTTCACAATCACCCTGTCTTTGCACTATCAATAAGAACTCTAGATTCATGGACAGAAGGCTAGTTGAATAATAATTGGAGAACATAGGAACATTTCTGACCACAGAAAATCATTGATAAGAAGTGAAAGTGCTTCAACATTTATCAACAAAAAGTGCGCCATGGGCCTGGCTATTGGCCATAAGGAATGCTGTCACACTGAAGGTGGTTTCCCTGACTATTGATCTAACAAATGAGCTGGAATCTTATGTTGACAAAATAAGCAATTGCCAAGCGAAACCTCCAAAATGACAATCAGCGTGGTAAGATACTGCTAGATAGCTTTCTATGGAAGCAAACATGATTGTTTGAAGTGGGAGAGCATGCCTCAACATTCTGAACTCAATTTGTGACTGAGCTTGGCCCAACTGACAGAAACCAAACAGTGTATAATCTTTGAAAGGATATTCTACATATACAAAATGTGGAAACCTGAATATCATTAGATAAAGACAAGAAAATTTATGTAGGAGTTATGTATAAGTACGTATCATATTACAAATGTGGAAATATATATATTAGTCCGGCATATTTGATTGCCAACGTTTACCACATAATAATAGGCTTCCATAAATTCTTTCTTATCACCACAGTAAATAACAGCTACAAACTAGCAAATAAAACAGAGGAAACAAGTGCTCTCTGGAAATCCAATTTAAAACGCAGATGTTATATAAAAATCTGTGAATATGAGAAATGTAAAGTGAATTGACAAAAAACAATTAATTTAATGAAGGTCACTATTGCCCCATTCAGTTTCAAAATCCCTACGACAACAATAGATATGCCAGGTGATGCAAGATTGCAAAGGTCACCATAATCATGGGGACAATATAGCCTAATGGAGCTTGCTTTTATTCATCCAATGATATTACACCAGTTGTAGTTGGTGATTACACTTTAGTTAGACTGCAATATTTTATCTATAAGATACATTGCAAACCTCATCAACTAATAAATGACCTGTCCATCGAACCACAAGAACAGGCACATTCTCATATTTCAAAGCTAAATTTAATTCTGATGCAAGTTGCAAAACAATATAGTAGGGCACAACTTCAACAGAGTGATAACTTGAAATTGGTCAAAATGATTATATTGAAGGTGAGAATTAAGCCATGCAAGATTCCTGTGTTGACTTTGTGCACCTTATGAATAAGGATGTCATGAATGCTGAAAACATGTTTGAAATTCCTGCGGAGCCAATTTTTGTAATTTTATTTAGAATACTCTAAGAACCGAATTTTTGACCGACCAACTATCTTACACTCTCATAGATTAGTTGAAGATTATTACTAGTGGGAACTATTTAGTTGATGTGCACTGCACATATCAACTAGAAGATCCAGTGGTCATCACACCCAATCTACTTGTTTGTGTAAATATGAATAATTGCTCGATGCAAGTTGTGAACAGGGCCCAGAAGTGCAGAAAAATGTGGTCCTACCTTCATTACCGCAGAAGATCATTCTAGTATTTTTTTCCATCCGGAGAGAAACATGGATTTCCAATGTAAGTTGTAAGTGCAATAATATTCACGCATGTATACTTTATACTATGCTGTACATGGTAACAATAAGCCTGTGATGATTGCTTTTTTTTTTGACACTGTATTTGCTAATACTATCTTATCAAGTTGAGAATTAGACACAGGCAACACAAATGCCTAGGGCCTTACGTGACAAAAAGGAGTTTTTAACTAAAATCTCTCTAATCTGTGAGCTTGAGGCATCAGGTGACAAATTATTTAGTGGACTTCAAAGTCCTAATCTCAAAAGATGCAAACAAGTAATCAGGACTAAGCAACAAAGGTACCAAGGACATCAAAGGCATTATGGGATTTATCTTGTGTGCCACTTGTAGCTTAAAGGACCTCAGAGGTGAATGTGTGAATGGCTTTATCATCGTCAGTTCAACAACTTAGAAAAAAGATGGGGTTGCGAGTAAGGCCAGACATAAATGATTTTTTGCTTCTTTGATCTCCTCGAGGCACTTTTTCTTAGTTGGTCGGTAGAACGAAAAAAAGCTGCAATCCAAATTTATTTCACAGTGTGAAAATAAAATGAAATTGAGGATAGGTTTTTTATTCTGCCAGTTGAAAATCTGTGTTGGCCGGTAGATCCGAGCAGCTGAAAATCAATTATATCTGGCTCAGGGTTAGAAGAATGTGTATCGTCTCCTAAAAAGCTGAACAATCAATAGAGCGCAATCTGTTATCTGGCAAGTTCACACTGTTAAAAATTTTGCGTAGAGGTACAGAAAATTCTGTTAGACTACAGAAAAACCTGTTGGGTATCTGTAACTTCAGTAAAGCTTACAGACTCTTCTCTGTTGGCAATGTGCCAACAGAACATTTCTGTAATGAACCTAATTACATGTGCATCTGTACAAGTACTCTCTTTACAAGTATATGAACAGATATGTGTGAAATGCCTCCTCCATTGTAAATAAGGTGTTGTTGTATCACAATTTAATAATCTCTGTGATAGTTTTTCAATCACACCACTGAATAGAAACACAAAAAAGGATCATAAAATCAATTTTGGAAGAACTCATTTGTACTTAACAATCCAAACAGCTGAGAACAGTGAAAGGTAAGAGATGATTTCTTTATCTTTGAGAGAGATACATGTAACAAAAATGTAGTTTTTTACATTCACCTAATTACCAGGCAAGTGCAAATTTGTGGGTGCGAGTGCTTAAATTAAGCTTTGAAAAATGATATGAACGATTTAGAAGCAGTCAATCAACAAAGGGGACATTGGGGTAAGTAGTGCCACCCAATGTTGTGGCAAAAAAAAAGACACTCTATGCCCAATTGCCCATTATTATGCAACATAATAAAAGCTGGTAAATATTATACGACAAAAGCTTTATTTAAAAATTAACTTTATTATTGAAACTTGATGTATTGAGGAGTGAGGATGGATAATAATATTCCTCATTTGCACAATATTATTGATAATTGAGTTATGTCACTCGATCTGGCTAATTGATGATAGTTTGCAGGAGGCATAGGCCTATCTGAAATTTTGTGTTGTCTAATTTAATCTGGGTTTTTGGCATGATTTGAGTGGCACCATATTTAGTATGATATGTCAAGTAAGATTTTTGTTTCTCACAATATTTTGGGCAACTGCTATAACTTGCCTTAGGCATCGTGTGAAATGAGCAGGACTAAAAAGAACTTGAGTCAAAATTGTTACTCAACCTTCCAAAGAAACTCATTATTGTAGTGTTTGCCACATATTTTTTTCTTGTCTGTACAATAATTGGTAAGTTTCAAGCAATATATCAGCTTATCAAAGAAACATTACACGCGTGATTGGTATAAATTAACAGGTAAAATACATGGTTTTTGTCTTAATAAACTGGTTGGGACAACTTGCCAATGATGTGGCACATTTTGACCCACCTTATGACAAGTTGTGCCATAATAACTACTTTTTATTAATGCATAATTATGGTCATGCCCCTTGCTCTTGATAACTTCTAATTTACTTACATATTTAAACAATGCTGTAAATGAAACAGTATGGTGAAAATGTTAAAAATGGAACAAGACCTTAATATACCCAATCCATAGGTGTATGAGGTCATTTAATTTTGGGAGGTCTGTCCGTAAAATATTGCCAAAATTTCCCAAAAAAATAAAACTCCCAAAATTATCTGTCCAGTGCCCAACACTGCATGAAAATCAACTTGCCTCCCACGCCTATGCCCCAATACAAGAAACAGAAGTAAAGATCGAAGAAACAATAAAGGTTTGTGCTATAGTGTCTGAAAGAATGATTATAGCCCCGTAAAAAACAACTTAGCATTGAAATAACAATTGTCATTACTGGTTTTTCTCTTCTATGATTGACTGATTGCAAATTTTGGTACATAATTAAGTTTGCTCACGTACAAATAGACTTAGTGCTTGATATCTAGGAAAAGCAGTAGCAATTATTAAGCACGGAAAAAGATGATCTTGTTAATTTGTTACTACTTTGAAACAGTATAATCATTTATTTTCCTGGTGGACTATTAAATTACGTGAATACCAAAATTATTGCTTTAAAAGTATGATTTCTATCGCAGTGAAAGCAGGCCTATTTCAAGTGATTGGCTTGGTTGATATGATGAGAAAACAAGTCCTGAGTTAATATATAAATCACTTGCAAGATAAGTTGTGCAGTTATAATTTATGATTTCTCTTTTCAGGGATGCACCACAAGCACCATGGCAATGGATGATTAAGGCTTTATGTCCTGTATTTATGTACTTGGAGGAAGACATAGGAATAAGGCATAGGAACATTGTAACTGCTGGCCAACATAGATCCAGGTGACCCGGCCAGTATGTGTATCAAACCCAGGACGAAGCGTTTAGCAACTGAGCATTCAACTGACTGAGCTAACCATGTCACAACACAACAATATAAACTGAAAGAGGATATGATGACGTTGTGTCAAGTTTATTGCAGGTTCCATTAATATCAAGCAATTGATGATTTGTATATTGTGTGACTATGTGGACTGAGCAGTTCTTCACAGAGTATTTAAAAATATTGATGTTGAATTGAAATTGTATAAATAACCTGATTCCATATTTACTAATATGAATAATTTTTCAATAAAGTCTTACAAAATATTTTTGCATGACATGATAAATGCATGCTTCTGTGATTGGAGGTATATGTCATAAAGATGTAAACATGTTAACTTGCTGAAAGATGATTTTAAAAGAAATGAAAAATGCTATGCAGCATGTGAGTCTCATCAAAGGTGGTGTTTTTCAGTACTGTCAGAAATTTGGCTTCTAGAGTCATAAATATATAAACTTCCAATTATCATTGAACTTGCATCAGGAAAATGGCGAAGTTGATGTCATTACTGGAATCTGAAGAATGGCAAGGATGATTAATAATAAGCATCGGCCTACAGCTGAGCATTTTTTGAAGCCTTGAGTTTATCAAATTTATGATTGATGACTCTTTTGTATTATTTCCTTATCCATGGCATGGGCTCTTCTTCAGTAGCATCTGTTTAAAAAATTGGAATCTAAACTATTTTTGGCAATAAATATGCCTTCTATAAATGCCCAGTAGAATCACAGTGTTATGGGTTCTACCATTAATTTTTACTTGATTTGGAACAAACTAGTCCATCAGAAAAGTTAAACATTTTTGCTAATTTCCAGAGAGATGATTAAACAGCAACTTTTGCAAGTTCGTTGACTGAGTGGTTACAGTCCCTTGCTCCACAGAAAGTCCTGAAAGTCTGTTTTATATCATGAAAAACAGAAACGGATTTACACCCTGAGCACTTATAAATGGCTATTGAGGCCTATAAAATATTATTTATAAACTCCAGTCAATTAAAGGGAGAAACAGTAATATTTGAGATGCAGTTCATGCAAAATATACTATCATGACGCAAAAAGTCTCAGGGGTCCAAGGCAACAACTATAAATTCCCCCCTGGTTATCCCATTACACATTTATGGGGTTCAAGCCAAAAACTAACATGGATAAGTTTCTAATCATCGTGCATGTGAAAAATGCCAGTAATTTAATTGTTTCAATTTCTTTAAAAAAAAGCTGCTTGCAAACCATCCTTTTGTAAAGCAAATTGAGGTGAATGGTGGTTGAAACTGCTGTCCACACAATATGTACAGGTGATTCAACCAGAAACGGAATCAAACCTGGGACCAGCAAGGGGGGAGGGGGGTCAAGAATATTCTGATGGGAATAATAGTGTCCAATCATGCATACTAAATTAGTGGTATTGTAGTGTCACTGAACTTTTTGAACCACTCCATTACTTGCCATTGCTTGTTCCGCTGTTGTTTCTTAGGAGTAATTTCTACTAAATGTCAGGGGGAGGATTGGTCTAAAGGCAGAGTGCTGGATTGCCAATCGTTGGGTCCAGGGTTTGAATCCAGGTCTTGCCGGGTTACCTTGGCTTATATCGGATAGCTTTTTCAATCATTCTTTGCTTCATTTATCTGTCCTCCTCCTGTCCTAATTAGCCTACCAAGTGAATAAATACAGGACGTAAAGCCCCAATAATCCATTCATCCACTAAATGTCATCAAGCATACACGCACCAAAATGCCACTTCTTACAGTAGATTTTTTTTTTTTTTGGCAAATTTAAGTTGCATTACATTGCAGTTGTTATTGTCTACGTGTACACCAGTTTTAACTTCCAAGCATTGGACCTGTGTGAGTTAAAAGTGAATATCAACAATTCATTGATGAATGCCAGAAATAATAATTAAAAGCATATCAAAAACAGCCTTCACGACTTTAAACTTATGAATACAAATAATTTCCTATCTAATAGATCCTGGTGCAGTTTTTTTTATTGCAAAAAAATGTTTACTGGGTCTCCTTGCTATTTCTTTTCATGCGTCAGTGGATTTTGTGTAAAGTTCTTTTGCAATGAAACGTATTATTCAGAGCCTTTAAACTTCTACAAGTAGATTAATGTTTGATTCCATGGTAAACTGAAGCAAAAATGAAACTGCCAATCTCAGTTTTGGTATTTGTGACACCTATCACAAGTCATTGATGAATGATTGATTTTTCTGTAATCCAACAGAAAATTCACTACAGACACTGCCTGTGTGATTACAGAAATAAGTAGTATACACACAAATAGTTTTCTGTAACTTTACTGAGACCTCTGGAAAAAAAATTTCCCGAAATATCTGTAATGTGACAATTATTTTTTAACAGTGCACATCAAGCACCTGAGTTTCTCTTAACACCCTGATAATTGGCGAAGTTAGTGCTGCCCCCCTGAGAAAAAGTAATTTTCATACAGATGGTAGCTTTAATCTATAGTTTGATTGAGTTCAGCCATGGATAAGTAGTGTGAAATAAAATAAGTCTTGGAATATGATATAAATTGATGATTAAACAAGCAAAAGATCTTGTCAGCCTCCGCATAATATTATGCCAGTCTTTCGGGACAGTTTCTAATGTTGCCTACGAAATCGGTCATTTGGGAGTGATGAATTTGTAATATATTGCTATTGTACAAATATGGCAAGCTGACACCGACATATGAGCAGGCTTTATAAGCAATGATAATAAGCAAAGATATTTAACAAAAACAATTGCCAAGTATTTTTGGGTTTGTTGTAACATCTTCATCAGCGATTTTGTTACTGCTGAGTTCAAAAGTATAGACTCGGGACTCGGGAGTGGTTCAAAATGTCACAATGCTTTATGCATGCTGTTTGATACTGGTGAAGCATGACATGCTCAGACATTTCTGAGTCTTTACTTTTACCTTCAGGTGTAAGTTAGTACTAAGAGGTTTCTTCTTCTTCTTTTTTAAATGAATGACTGGCTCAGGGCTGTAATTGTGCACTAGTTTGTGTAACTTCTCAGCAAAGGTGAAGAGACTTGATGAATCTAAGTTATGTTGGCTCATGCTTACAGGGAAATATCCTGACATAATCTGGCTTGCTCTCTTATGGTCTCTTATCAGTAGATTCAATAAGAAATTATAAAAAAAAAAAGAATTGTTGATGGCTTTATATTTTCAAAGCGGTTACTGTGTAGAAGTATATCTCAAAACATTTACTTGAAAAGATCTATGAAATAATAGATACTGTGGAAGAAAATTCTGCAAGGTTGATATCACATCAGTTGCCTCCTGCTCTTGTCACATTCAGTCCTGCAGGCATTACTATTGGCCAACTGACAGCCAACTAGAATCACAATCCTGTAGGTCAGCATTGCTAGTTTACTGCATGTGTAGGTATCACAATTAGGGGAGAGCGGGGCCAGTTGAACCAAATTTTTGAAATTGCTCTCCTGTGTGCATACCTTTACAGCTTTCAAGGAGAACAAAGATGGAAAAGTTAGTTTGAAAAGTTGTCTAAACATCCCAACTTTAGGTTTTGGCGTATATCTTACCACGGCCGACACATGAGCCTCCAAAAAAATTTAAAAAAATTGGTTCAACTGGCCGTTGAACCATCCATTGGGGCTAGTTGAACCATTGGAAGGATGATGGGTGAAGTGTGGGGCTGCAGTCCTCACACAGCACGAGGAGGTAATAGGCCTATGGCATGATACGCTAGACACTTGTTTACTCCATTTTCTGTCATCTTCAAAGTGATACAGTTGCCTTCTGTTGGCCATTAATTGTTTATAAACGTTTGATATGATATGTGTCAAGGTAGACGGATTGAAATTGCATCACCTGTGCTATATTTGGACTGTCTAAGTTATTTGTGGCTTAACCTTTGCTGAAAAGACATTTAATTTACAAGAGAGCTGTCTGACACCCACATTGATTAGAATGTGACTTTTTCATTCATTTCAGTCAAATATATATTTTGTTATTTCACCAGTGTTCATCTCCCAAAATACAGATGTGATCTCAATAACAAACGTGAATACAACCCACACAGGGTTGTGTCAAGCCTCAATTCACATGGCATGATGTTGCATTAGCCTCCACCAATCTTTCTGGGTGTTGTGTGGCTTTGCCACTTCAACTGGGTTCAGCTTGTCATTTGTTGTGTCAGGTTTTTCAATTAATTTTTACAAAAAGAATTGAGCTGAGTGTGTGGTTACCAATTGTTAAACAGATACTATTGTTGAGCCATGTAATAGGTTCAAAAAGGTTAATAGTTACCATAAAAAGGTCACAGGGATAATTATGATGTGCCAAGGAAAGGCAATCTTCAGCGTTGATTAAACATTTTAGATCAGTGTGCTCTTTTGCAAATTTGCATGCCTTAACGGTTGAATTGACACTGTTGGAGATTCACACATTCGCAGCTCAGACTTCAAAAAAAACTTTGGTTCTCTGTACTAATTTTTCTAGGTAATATTTTAACTCACAATTTTGTAACAATAACAGAGCAACACTGTCCTGTCCTACTCATGGGGTTGGGCCTTCATGTTATAACAATTTATCGTGGATCTATAACTTCTTGCTCTGTGGATTTATTTAGACCCATCGAAAAACAAGTTAGAAGTTATTGGTTGTTTAACTTGCAATGGGCCACTTTTTAAGGATTTAAACATGCAATCATTCTATGGGAACCATCTTTCAAAATCATGCGAAAATCAAACGCCTTAGAGACATTGCAAACTTGTGTAATTTGACTCGTAACTTTCCTCAACAATTAGTTGAAAAAATGTAGTAGGCACAGAATTTCTATCACAGTAATAAGAGATTGCTATATTAAATAATAGACTGTTATAGAGAATAACTTTAATTTGTATTATTTGAATTGACATTTGGAATCTACATAGATATACAAAAACATCATATCTTTTTGTCAAAATAGTCACTTAGTCAATCATTGGAATTTGACCGACATCAAAATATCAAAACATTTGTGTCTTTGAATTTGGGCATGGTAAATGCAAACTTTCCAAAAACAACAATTCAGAATCTCAGTCAAGTTTTGGAATTTCAAGAGAAGGCGGACTGCAATGTGGATATCTACTCATCTGACACTGACAGCAACATGCAGTAGCACAGGCTGACAGGCATTAGGCAAACTTGCACAAGACCTGGAGAAGCAGCGCCACTGCTGAGCCTATGACCAGTCGGTCAATCTGCAGAAACTCTCCCTGGCTAGATAAGAAGCAAATGTGTTTAGGAGACCACTGGATAGTCTCAAATATACTGGAGCCAGTTTTCTGCTGAGCTATATCTTGGAGCCTTCGTTTCAAATTCTAGGAAGCTTGGACATAATGAGAGTGCACGCAACCTGTTACACCAACTCATGAATTCTCATTTGACCTCCATGACTTGTTACTATATTGATGCTGCAATAACTAGTTGACACCCGATTCAGCAAGATATCCATTTTATTTATACGAGTTATCTGATCTAATTAAGAAAGATGCTCATACATACTCCATTACTGCTCCCTCCGACACAATGTCATTGATATTGTAGCCTTACGCATTGCTTTTAAACTACAGAAAAAACCTATACAGATCCACAGTACAGCATTTGTGTGACGATGAGGGTATCGAAGCAACCAGTGATTTCAGTGATGCCCTAGAAGAGCATTGTAAGAGCTGCACATGGGCGCTGCCATCAGCACATCATTAGCCAAGCTTCAAGCAGAGAGCAGAGTAAAAGCAGCAAGTTGCAGATTGCCAAAAGCAGCTGCTATGTAGCTAGTTGTGTAGATGGTCACACCACACGCCTTCTGACTTGTGAGCAATCTAATCTGCATTTACCTGCGCATCTGTCTGGCATAATGACAAAACACAGATCTATCCTGAACAGCCATATTTGTATTCACGAAACATTGCTCTGTGCAAACTACACTCATTGGACTCCTACAGAATTCTTACTTGGTGAGCAGAATGCTGTCTATACACAGTTCAAACCACAATGAATATGGAATATTGGATTGTAAAATATGGATTAATGCAGCTGTATACATTTAACAATACACTGCATGGGAAAAACATTATGTAGATTGCATCTCAAGGTTACCGTGCCCACATGTGCGAGGACCCAGCTCCACAGGCAGAATTATTCCCTCATTACAGCAATCCCATGGTCTTGACCTGAATGATCTGCAATTCATTTTAGCACGTGTGCTCATACAAAGGGTGATTGCATCATATCAATGCGTCATATTGTCTTCTTTCCGAATAAGTCACAGATTCAGTTTATATTTCACTCCCTTGTGCACTGTTCAGACAACAAACCTTCCTGTGATCAATTATAGCCTATGTCTCAGCTGTTTCAGCTTTGAAGTCTTATATTAGAACAAGTTCAAAACCAGAGATCTGTCGGGGGATCAACTTGGCAAACCAGACAGTGCACCATCAACTCTTTTTTATTGGCTAAGATCTAGAGAAGTATTGACAGCAGCTATTTCAGCAGGGAAGATATATTGAGCAGAGTGAAATTGTGAAAGACATATAACTTGCAATCAGGCCTGGCCAAAGTAAGATGCCACACACGAAAAGTAGGTCTTAAACTTTTTAAGATTATAGAACAATCATGATTTTTTTCATTGCAACTCACAGCAAAAGACACTAGGAATTTTACATCATACACATTATTACAGCCGATGTCAGTCATGCAATACCAATGTCAGTGTGTGGGAGGGATGTGTAATAGAGTATGCTTGAGCATCTATCTTGAGGTGTAAGATCAGAAAACTCCCTTATATTAATCGGAATCATTTTGGGATCCTGTTGCCATCGAATTTTGCAGATTGCACCGGGTGTCAACCTGGTTTTGTGGCATCTGCTCTAGAGTGGTAATTCCTGGTGCCTAAACCAACAACTCCTTAGTCAAATATTATAAGGGTTGTCAATGTGACAAATATTGGATTAGTAAGCTATACCACTCTGGTAATCAAAGCTACCAGATGGTGATCAAACTGACTAGTGACTACCTTTCGGACACTTGCATAGTCAATGTAGTCATTTTGATTATGATAGAATAATCAAAATGATTTTCCAGGAAGTCTCATCCAAATTTTTGCAACCATTACTATCCTAAAGTAGTCATTAACTAGTCACAGTGAAAATGAAATGTTTTGGAGTGAAGTAATGTAGGTCGATTGAGAATTCAAGAGTTGCGTATAGCTGTATACATACTTTCATTATGTCCAGGCTGCCCGGGCTTTGAAACAAAGGCCCCAAAATATATATTGTAGCTCATCAGGATACTATCCACAGCATTTTGCAGAGTAAAAACCCGTGTATTTTCATATTAATTTTGCTTGGAGAGAAGAGAGAGTTTCCGCAGATTGACAAACATCGAAGCAAGCTCGGCGGCAGTGCCACCTCTGAAGATCTTTTAGTGGCAGGCAAGTAACTATCAGCCTGAGCTATAGCATATTTGTCATATGAATTGATAGCCACATTACAATCTGCCTTTTCCTGAAATTCCAAAATTTGACTGAGATGCTTAATTGTTGTTTCAGGAAAGGTTGCAAAATACACAGAAATTCGAAGACACAAATATGCAACAGCCATGTTAAAAACAAATGTTTTGAGAGTTTGCTTTCTGATCAGATTGCAATGACTTTTTTTACAAAAAGATATTTTGTTGGCAGTTGTATGCCTTCCATAATTGCATTGGGAGGTGTGCGCTTGTTATTTAACCGGTTTTCATCTTTCAATACAGAGGGGATCCCAAAAACAACTATGAATATAATCCACGCAGGGTTGCCTCAAGCCACAATCCAAACAGCATGATGTTATAATATGTAGATGGCAATGCCATAAATTCACGGAGCTCAAATTAACTGTTCTTATTTTGAAACCGTATTATAGTATACAAATATTGACTGATTTCGAGGGCATTAGTCAAATCTATTTCCCTCGAGGGTGTGTAAGTGAAAACTATTTCACGAGGCCGAAGGCCGAGGGAAATAGTTTTCCTTTCACACAGGAGGGTAGATAAGCAGACGCATAGCCTACATTGCACTATTATAACTAGTTTTGATGAGTTTTTTTTGGTCTTTACTAATTAATGCCCTAATTTTATTATTTTCCTGCACTATTGCAAATGTATGGAAAATTTTGAAAGAAAAATGTTGAAAAAAAACATTTAGGGAAAGAACATTTTAGAAAAAACAAATTTCGGAAAAAAAAAATTTGAAAAAAATTGGGACAAAAAATTGGGGAAAAAAAAAAATTGGAAAAAAAAATTTCGGCAAAAAAAAAATTTCGAAAAAAAAAAAAAAAATTCTGAATTTTTTTTTTTTTCGGAAAACAAATTTTGGAGGGCAATAGTCCTGGTCAATATACTAAAATAATGACTGATATGTGACCAGCTCTCAGCCAATGACAGTCCTGCTTTCATGGTCGAGGTATAATAATGATAAACAAGAACACAATCAGTTGGAACACAGTGGCATCGCATTTGACCATAACGGCAAATGGTCAGTTGCTCCCTGTTTTTCAGTCTTCTTATTCTCATTCATTCTTCTCAGTTTATTTACAATTTTGCAAGTGATGCTGCTGTATGGCAAGCAACTCTGGCTAGTCAGTCGTCGTCTATTTTTGTTTTGCTACTGAATATGCCAGTATCTCACGTTACTTGATTATTTTGATTATTTAAAATCACTCCTTTTCAGGCAAAATGCATAATAAACTATCTCTCACAACATTGTATTTGAAGTTTACAGATTGGAAAACTGACCATGTGTCGTAACACTAAGGATTTTAAGCAAGTAACTCGTGGGCAGGAAATATTACACACTATTAAGAATGTAGAAAAGTATAAATGTGGCAGTATGAGTAGCCTATGTTAAAATATATAAGGGAACATGATTCTTAAAATCATCTCAAGGTACATCGTAAAACAAAATTAACATTATAAATAATTTTATAGAACTACAGTGACTTCCAACATCCCCGTATCATTTGGAATTATACTTGAGCGACTTAGTCCCTTTGATTGAAATAAATCACTTTCCAACTGATTGGCTTTCAACTATGGTAGAAATTGTATTTGTTATTATACATTCTCTACTGGCACCAAACGACAGTTTTGGAAAACTGAATTGGCAGACTGTGATTTAAATAAATCACTCTAAAGGAATTAAAGAAATTTACCAGAATTCAAGAAACACACATAACTCAAAGGCATGAAACATAAAATGCTATTAAGAATTTAGAAAGGTATAAATGTGGCAATATGAGACTAGCTGTATTGAAATAAAAAAGAAATGTGATTGTTAAAATCACCACAAGGTACAAAAATCGACGTTATAAATATCTTATTAGAACTACAGTCGCTTCCAACTTCTCCGTATTATTAGGAGCAATAATGTTTGGGTGACAAGGTAAATTTGATTGAAATAAATCACTGTCCAACCGATAGGCTTTCAACAATGGCAGAAATTGTATTTGTTATTATACATGCTGTCCCAGCACCAAATGACAGTTTTGGAAAACTAAACTGGCTAAATGTGATTTAAATAAATCACTCCAAAGAAATTTAGGAGAGTACACCAGGATTCAAGAACAATGGCATTTGTCACATGTAGTACAATGGATTCCATGGCTTTCAGATTTGGAGTCCAGAAGTTTTTGGGAGGAGTTGAACTTGATGTTCAAGCATAGCCGGAGTTGAAAATTAATTTGGCGACTACTGACTCATAAAGAATAATTAATAGATTTTACAAAAACACAGATACAACAATGTGAAATGTATCCCAATTTTTACACAGGACTTCCCAAACAAGTATTCATGTTCAAAATCCTATGGAAACCTTGTAGAATTACATTTCCTCCCTGTTAACCATTTAATATTTGTGTGCAATAATGCCAATAAGTGGAGTCGGAGGTCGGAGACATATTTCAAGAGACCTGGAGGTGTCTTTTCATTTTTTATTCTTAATATTCTTTAAAATTTCCTCACTTCCGTCATTAATGTGAATATCTCAATGAAGGTATAATATAAGACAGTGGGTGATAAAATGATCTTTTAATAGTAGAACTGAGTTGGATGGATGATTAGGGCTTTACGTCCTGTATTTATGCACATGGTAGGCTAATTAGGACAGGGGGAGGACACAGCAATGAGGCAAAGGATGATTGAAACAGCCGTCCAACATAGGTCCAGGTGACCCGGCAACAGCTGGATTCGAATCCTGGACCCAACGATTGCAGCCCAGCACGCTACTTCTAGACCAACCCTCCCCCCGAGGAGTGAGTGAGTTAGTTTGTGTTTTACGCCCCATCACTCCCCCTAGTAGAACTGAGTTCTCAACTATTGAGCAACAAATATGAAATGATAACAGAGTATTATTATTAGGTTATTTATTTATTACTATTATCCATGCAAAAAGTATGAAGAGACAGGATTATTTTCTTGTGGCTGCCCTCGGGCATCCTCCCACTGCAGGGATCATTTTCATTCACCCTGCCAACAAGCGCTATAAATTCTGAAGTTTCTAAATCCTTTAACAGCTTTTTTCGACCGTGATGCAATACATGTGTATGGTTTTATACAAAGAAACTAATTGAAACAACTAACAAACGACAATGAAACACTCAAAAATCCATTAAATTGCTTTTAGAGAACTCAAACTGTTAATAATGTCTGTCACTCCAGGGGGACAGTTAATCTTTTTGTTACAACTTCACAAAACAGTGTGTGATGTGGTCAGGGTAAGCTAAACAAACCTACACCGAGGAGTGAGGATGCCCTAGGGTGTCTAAAAGAGATATCACATTCACTTTATATACATGTGCTTATTGGAGTTATTCTTTTCTGACATAAAAAATCCCATTTTGATTATGCAACTGCGATTTCACAGTGTGTGTGTTTGGTTTAACGCCTCAGCAGCACCTTATTGGGCGATTTCACAGTTTGGCGGTGTTTGAACTGCTGCATGTGTCAACCTGACATATATGACAATACCTTGGGTTTGAAAGCAAGTGAGATTTAATTTCATTTACAAAAGAAAAAAAAAAGTTTATAGAAGTGCATGATTACTTTCAACTTCACATCAGTGAATGAGGTATTCTATCATGAGGAGCATAGGTAACAGAAAAACAAGACTGTTTATTATTGAATTACCTCATTCCCAGTTTGGTAACATAGGCCATTTAGTATAGAATATCCAACGATCGACGACCAAAATCCACAACTTAAGCATATGTGCTTTGTGTACCCAATTTCCACTACATGCAATAGTGGCTGAATCTTGACCCGGAAAAAAAAACGACTTTATATTTTTCTCAATACTTGAAAAAATACAAAATATACATCAATCAGGCACAACTAGACCATAAACGCTATATGTGTACCCAATTTCATCCATGTAGGCCTACATGCAATAGTGGCCGAGTCTTGGCCAGGAAACAAAAATAATTTTTTTTTGCAATTTTGCTAAATATTTAAAACGCACCAAATATCCATCAATCAGACCATCAAAAGGCACAACTAGACTATTATATATAGGCCATATGTGTCCCATATTTCTTCCCGACCACTGGAGCACCCAACCACCCACCCGGCTGACGGACAACATTTTACCCAAGTGATTACAATACCTTTCCCCAACTTTGTATGTTGAACGTAAAAAGCTTCTGCAGTATCCTTGAATCAGTGTCGATCAGCATTTGAAATATAGGGTAATGTTCTTTGAGTCGGACACTTTAGAAGTGTCTCCTTGAGTCGGACACTTTTGTTGGGCTGTATTGGCCAATTGAGAGTTCCTATACCTATATATATGGTACCAATCTATAGCTTAAGACCTCCTTTATCTGTACCCAAAATATCAGCATGATACCAAAAAGTATAGTGCTTTTAAGACCCTACAGATGGGGGTAAAAAAAACAATTTTTATCTTAATTTTGTGTCAAAAATGTGTGAATTTTATAAGAATATTGTCCTGTTTCATGTTTTTAGAACACAGCTGTCCCACTCAAAGATACCTTATGTAACTTTTTATTTCAGAAATTTAGCCACTAATTTAGTTCTTGTGCTGTCCCAATTGTCTTTTTTCGAGGTATATATTTTTCACTATTTGGCATGTACACGAATTTGTTTACCTGCAAAAACGAACATATACACGAATTTGGCATTCGTGTAAGTGTGAAATATTGCAATTCACGAATTTGTGTAGGTGCAAAAACGAACATTGCAACCTTAAACTTGGCTAAAACTAACTCTGACCCTAATTTTAGCCCTAAACCCTAATTATCTAGCACTTCCACGAATGCTAGAAATTGCAGTTACACAAATGAAAAATGCAGCACATACACGAATGTTAGTTTTTACATATACACGAGTTATATGCTCGTTTTTGCATGTCCACAAATTCGTTCATGCTCGTTTTTACACCTCCACAAATTCGTGTACATGCCAAATAATGAAAAATATATACATGCTTTTTTCTGTTAGATTTAGTAAAAACCTTTAATTTGAGGCCCTGGTTGACAATCAATAACCCATAGGCCAAGCAATATATAACTTTTTTTTAATGTACAGAATAGTAGTGTCTGACTCAAAGAACTTTACCCTATCATCAGTTCATAGTAAAGAGACTGGCGCAAGTTGTTGGTAACACTGGATTGACTTCAAGCACTTCCGGAAAACTCGCAACAAAACCAAGACACACCCACAACAACTGCCAATAAAATCTGATCAGCAGTTTACATGCAGTCCACAATATCAGTGAGCTTGAAATTGAATTAAATTTAGTTTAGACTGATTGGTGTTTTAGTTATTTTAGCCAATTTTTGATCTGCACAAATTACCTGTCCATTGGCCTCATAATTAATGGGCAAAACAATGTATCAAATAAGTAGCAATGATAGCAATTTTTGAATAAAGATTATAGATTAATTTTTCTTTGCATAGATATCTTCCTTCAGGTCCCTCATTTACAAAACAAGTGGCAAAAGTGACCTTTCTTGTGCAGGTTTGTCTCCATATGGGGATCTCTACCAAAAAGCTAGAGTCCCAATTTGGCCAAAAATGGACAAAAAGTGATCCAGCTCTGCAATGCCTTAACATGAGACATATTACTGAAATAAAGGTATAGGAATATTCTCCTAGTAGTTTGCAATTAGACCCAGTCGTTTTTTAGTCTATAATGTTAATATAACTCGAAATATAAAATTTTAAAGTTCAGAAATTGAGGTTGAATTGACAAAATTAACAGCAGGAATTACAATTCACTTTCAAAAGCATCCAATAATGATACTTAAACCCATTTAGCATGTTTAGACATTTGAATGTCTCATTTTCAATGATTTAGTATCCTCCAAGGTCAGTAGCATATTTATTATTATGGGGGGTCGGGGGTGTGTAAATGCATTGATCCAATGGCAAGATGCACCAACGTTCACTCACTAAAAGTGGATTTTCTCCTCTCTACAACCACCTATCTTCACAAACTAAACGGCAAAATGTTCCCAAGAATATTCTCTAAATCCATGTGCTACAATGAAGGTGGTATAGAGCGGTTTTGGGCCAAAATAGGTAAAACGAAACATTCAAATCGATCTTTAACAAACAAAATAAATGTCTACCGTGACTAAAGTGTGCTATACCACGGCCTAACAACCTCAACTATCCATTCCATATCTTTCCTGGACAAATTATGAGGTTTTTCTGTGAAAAAACAGCCGTGATTTGACTTCAGTTTTTCCAAGATTGCAGGATCAACTTTTGGGCAGGCTGAGAGAAAAACGACGACAGCGCACCAAGTGGGTTCTAGCATTGTTAAAATAAGGTACTATCCATATGACGAATAAAGAACCAAGATTTATGCAATATATGTTTGAATTGTATGAATATATACATGGAATTTTATCATCCAGGCCTATTTGTCTACAGAGTCAAAACAAACAATACAGGACATAAAACATGTAGTATCCCTCCAATCATTATTCCGAATTTAAATATATATACCAGACTCAAGCTCATATGGTAGGTTAATCGCATTTGGTTTTGCTAGTTTTTTTTTCTAATTGTTGTTATATCATATAAATTACCAAATTGATTTGAATTTGCATGTGTCAATGTTTGAAATGTTTAATATATTTAACTCATACCTTATAAACAATGAAAAATTCCACCGAGACAGCCCATGGTAACATAACTTCCAAGTGTTGAAAATATCATGTGTGCCCATTTTGCAGGCAAAACAGTTCAGCAATAAACCTTTAATATGAGTCTAAGCTAGACAATACATTTGTTTTTGACAGTATGCAGTGTAATCCTTTATATTGACAATTTTCAATAAATTGCTTGTCACCAGGTATGAGAGCATTTTATCATACTTGTGACCAACAACCAAAGAAAACTGAGATAACATAATATAATCCATTAAATATCATTTGGACCAACAATGAAAAGTAAAATCATCATAATAACATCTTCAGTTCATGGTCTAAATTAATCATGATGGATGGAAATTACCAGGCTGTAGAATCATATTTACAACAGAAAAATGTCAGGTAAGAATTTCTGATTCATTCTAAACCATGTGCAAAAAAGCCAGTCATGATAATCTAGTAAATAATAAAGGAAAACCATATATTTTTAGCTCTTATTTCCATGGCAGTGGTCAACCAGGAATAATTTCACAATGTTGACAAAGAAATATAATGCGCCATCACAATGAAAAGCATGTGTGGTAAACTGCTATTAGTGCCAGGCAGGTCAGCAATTTTTTCCTCATTTTACATAACATGTCAGGGGTCTTGTAAAAATTTTATTTTGCCAGTTTAATGACAAGGGTTGAGGTCACCTCGGGGGGGGGGTGGGTACTCGTGAAATTTGTCTTTTTTTTTGGTCATATTGCCAGCTGCAGGGGAATTGGCGTATTTAGGGTCTCAGGCCAAAAATTAAACATGGAAAAGATAGGAAATGCCGCGGAGCGCTCTGTATTCGCCCCATGTAATGCCCCCCCTTCAGGCCATTTCTAGATATGCCCCTGTGCAGGGGTCACTCAAGGTAGTGAGCATGATCTGCCCCCTAAAAATGACAAATTTGTCATATTCTTTTGCACTTTGCTCATATTGTCCCTCGCTGGTAGAAACACATTCTACTAAATTTCAATAAGGTCGGCTGTGGCCTGAGGTTGGCACTTTTAAGTTGAGTCCAAAATTGAAAAAAAATGATGCTTTTAAAAATTTTGGTAAAAAATATCTAGCTTGTTTGTTGAATGAGTTCAATTCATGTGTCGTGCCATTGTTCATAGAAGAACATTTGTAGGTTAGAAAACTATATTTCTGAGAATTTCACATGTTTTAAGTTTTTCTGAAAGCCTATTATGACAAAATGCTTGGAATAATCAACTTAAAAGGTCAACTTCCGCCTAACTTTCACACAATCATTAGAATAAAACATAAGGATTTATTAGCTGAAGAAAGTAGGACATTTATGTATATATATTTTCTAGATAATTATTCATCAAAATTCAAATGTGCATAATTATTTAAATCAATTGCATGTAAAAAAATATTTAGAAATACAGCAGTTCATTGAGAAACTGTTCTGCCATGTCTTTTTTTTTCTGACAACATCAAAATTTATTCAAGGTTTTATCAGATGAGGTTATATACATTCCTCACTTGGTAGATTTCTCTGACTTCCAAAAAGTCAAATTAACATCCTTTTTTCAAATTTATTTATCACATATTTCCCAGTAAAAGCGTATCTGCACCCAATTGCTACTTCTCCTCAATGAAAACCATTGATTTTATTTAGGCATTGAGATTAAAACTCTTTTTCTTAGCGATAACTTTGCCTTCAGAAATCACATACTGCAAAAGTGCATGATGTTTGGAAGACATTGGGAGTCACCTTGGATAGGGCAGAGTAGGGCACCATGAGCCACTTTGGACATTTTACACTGTGGTCAAGCTGAAGTTTTGACGATAAATAGCTGGGTACTTTATGTAAATATAGTAAGACCTCTTCGCTACAATATTCGGTGTTGTTACATTACATTCTTTATTTTTACAGAATGAAATTTTGTCTTTAAAACATATGCGAACTGCTCATTGTGCCCAGACCCATGGGTAGTGGGGCACTATGAGCCATAGCCTGGGACATCATGAGCCACCATAAACTACATGTGTGCTATATTTATCAAAATGCCACTGTATTTACTTCACATAAGTAGAAAACTTCTTCATATCTATTACATTTGCCTATTATGTTTATCAATTGTGAATTCTAAGACCATTTGTAAAGGAGGAAAACTTCACCAATGAGTGCCGTTGTCCAGTACAAGAATCACTGTTCAACATCAGCTTTACATGATTCTTTGTCAAAGCAAAGTAAGTGACACTTTTACTGGATATTATCTGATCCAACTACCATGTTTGAGTCACCTTAATAAATTGTACTTTAATATATTAATATAAAAAATTCAAGGGAAATAAACTTGACAATGCTTATCAACTCAAAATTGTAAGATTAATACACACACCACCATCTGGACTGTTGACATATTATTGCTCTCTTTAAACTGTTAAGAGACCTCATTAACCAAATAATTTACTTGACATTTTCCCTTGGCACATGCCACCTCATGGTTCAGATGAATTTTCTATGTGATCAATGAAAATAGTACAAATAAAATCTTGCACTCTAGTTCAGTACAGTTGCTGATTAAAACTAAACTTTAATTAAATAAAGGAGACACATTAAACCTTCATTGACACTGTCTCAAGGTGCCCAATATCAAATAGCTCATGGTGCCCAATTTGTAAATTTCATCTGTCTGTTCATATCACCAAACTTTTTATGTTATGATGTCGTCCTAGCACATATCTAACCTTTTCTACCAGGAGAAAGTTGCATCACTCAATATTTTACTTTTCACTGGTCAAAATTTTTTTTCAACTCTTCGTCATACATAAAAAAGAGAGATTATGACTCATGGTACTCGTGGCTCATGATGCCCAACTCTCCCCTACTTGTGAAGTTTTTTTTTTGCTAGTTGTATATTAACCAGGTAGTGGGTCAGCTAGGGTGGGGTACTTTTGAATTTTTTGTTTGGAAAGATAATTATTTAATTGTATTGTACAGCCATGACTCATGGTACTCGTGGGTCATGAAGCCCAACTCTCCCCTACTTGTGAAGTTTTTTTTTGCTAGTTGTATATTAACCAGGTAGTGGGTCAGCTAGGGTGGGGTACTTTTGAATTTTTTTGTTTGGAAAGATAATTATTTAATTGTATTGTACAGCCATGACTCATGGTACTCGTGGGTCATGAAGCCCAACTCTCCCCTACTTGTGAAGTTTTTTTTTTGCTAGTTGTATATTAACCAGGTAGTGGGTGAGCAAGGGTGGGGTACTTTTGAATTTTTTGTTTGGAAAGATAATTATTTAATTGTATTGCTGGCAATGGTGTTTTGGGTTTTTGCTAGTTATATAGCTAGGCTAGGGGTCATCTATAGGGTCACGTCAGGGTGTAATTGTGAACTTTTTAAGTTGCTACTTCGGTTCACCTGAAGGGCGTATTCATGAAAAAGAAATTTTTTGCTAGTTATAGCGTCTGCACACCTCTAACTTGCCAGTATTCCGCTTTCTCAGGTATTGAATATGCGGATTCTTGTTAGTATTTTATGGCATGTAAAACAGTGTATTCCATTGACCAGGATGAAAAATGGTCAAATGCATATTGTTTTTCCTTTTTACTCCATTCTTCTTCTATGTCTACATTTTTTTTGTAAAATTTGTGTTGAACCAGTATGAGACTCACTTACACAGAAATTTCATTAATTTTCTTTGAAGTGATTTATTTCAGTCACTGTTGTGAGTTTTCAATGTCCAGGTCTAATAAAGATACTGGATAGTTTTAAGAAATAAGACTATACATATAAATTTTCTGTTCTGCAGGGGAACATTCAAATATGTCGAAGCCAGGTGATTTGCTTAAAGTCAATAATCACAGGCCACTCTACTGCATGTTCTACCCATGCCTGAGGTTGGCCATCTTCCACCCATGCCTGAGGTTGGCCATCTTCCACCCATGCCTGAGGTTGGCCATCTTCCACCCATGCCTGAGGTTGGCCATCTTCCACCCATGCCTGAGGCTGGCCATCTTCCACCCATGCCTGAGGCTGGCCATCTTCCAAGGCAATTCCCTGTGAATAATATTTGTTATTGTGACAAATGTCATAGTTTTTGAATCCTGGTATAGTATAGGGGCCTACTCTATTGAATTTCTTTGACCGATTTATTTAAATCACAGTTTGCTCGTTTAGTTTTCCAAAATGTAATTTAGTGATGGTAGAGAATAGGTAATAACCAAAACAATTCCTGCCATTGTTTAAAGCCAATTGGTTGGACAGTGATTTATTTCAATCAAATTGACCAAGTCACTGAAGTATAATTCCGAATGATACAGGGAAGTTGGAAGTGATTGTAGTTCTGATAAATTATTTATAATGTTACTTTTGTTTTACTATGTACCTTGACATGATTTTTAGAATCATTTTCCCCTATATAATTTAACATAGGTAGACTCATACTCACAGTTCCCTTCTTTTTTAAATTCTTGAGGGCAAGTAATGTTTATGTGATTAAATGCCTTAGTCTTATGACACATGGACAGTTTTCAAATGGTAAACTTCAAATCCAGTGTTTTGAAAGAGAGTTTATTGAGTATTTTGCGTGAAAAGGAGTGATTTAAATAAATCAAGTAACATGAGGTAATGGCTTATCCAGTAGCAATGCAGAATAGATCACGACTGACTAGCCAGATTTGCTTACCATACAGTAGAATCTCTTCTAAAATTGTAAATAAACTTAGAAGAATGAAAAAGAATAAGAAGACTGAAAAACAGGGGGCATTTGACTGGTTTGCCAAATGGTCAAATGCGAAGCCACTGTGTTTTGGGCCTAAATTAATTGATGCTATTTAAGTACTGTAATAGCAATCAGCTTTTAAACTTCACACCTCAAATAAACTTCACACATCACTGCTCACAAGCAGGCTGCTGATAGTTCAGTCATTTTCCCTGGGTGTGGCACTGCAAGCATGATGCTACACCGGTGGCGACACCTGTTAGCAAAATAAGCTTTTTTCATGCAGACGACATAAATGAGCATAAAAATGAAATTTTTAAAACAGAATAGGATAGTTAAGAACCAAATGGAATTTTTCAGACACTACTGCAGTATTGCAAGAGAAATTCAGGGATGTTTACTTTTACCGAAACTAACTGTTTAATCAGGGACCAACTCCATGGCAGGTACAGGCGGTCCTTCATTCTCACTCCACTGACAGATTCAAAATTTACTATGACCTGTTGTTAAGCTAAGTTCGCTGACGCAACGGGCGGCTTCGCCGCCCGTCGCTACGCGAATATTAGCCTCTATCAATTTTCCTGCATGGGTGTTGTGTGGCCCTGCCACTTCAACCAGCTTCAGGCTTGCCATTTGTTGTGTCAGGCTTCTCACCTAATGATCACAAAAAGAGTTGAGCTGTGTGTGTGATTGACAATTTTTAAACAGATACTATTGTTGAGCCATGTAATAGGTTCAAAAAGGTAAAAGAATTCTATAAAAAGGTCACAGGGATAATTATGATTTGCCAAGGAAAGGTAATCTTCCATTTTGATATTTTTAGATCTGTATGACGTTGAATTAACACTGTTTGAGATTCACACATCTTCAGCACTGGTCCCTCAAACAACATTTTCTTCTCTGGCCTACTTTTCTAGATCATCTTTTGACTCATAATATTGCAAAAATAACAGAGCAATACTGTCTTGTCCTGCACATGGGGTTAAGCCATAATATATTTGCAATATATCATGGATCAATAAACTTTATGGATTTATTCAGACTCATAGAAAAAAAAGTTGCAATGTTCAAGTTATTGTAGTTCTTTGGCTTTGATGGATAAGTTTTAAGGATTAAAACATGCAATCATTATGCAGGTAGCATCTTTCAAAATCATGCGTAAATTAAACATTTTCAATTTTTTTAAAACTTAAATTGCCTTAGAGGCATTACATGTGTAATTTAACTTTAACTTTGTTAACTAATATGTTGGAAAAATGTAGTAGGCACAGAATTTGTGTCATAGTAAAAAAGAGATTGCTAGATATTAAATATTAATCTGTTATGGAGAGTAACTTTAAGGTATTATTTGAATTGACACTTGGAATCGATAAAGATATTTTCTACTTGTTGCTTTGTTCAGATGTCATTGCATACTTATCTAGTACGAAAGATAATATTTCAATGATATGAATGGAAGAGTCACATTTAAATCAATGTGGGTGATAGAAATTTCTCTTATTAGATGTATTTTCAGCAAATGTGAAGCCACAAATAACTTAGACAGTCCAAATATAGTGCAGGTGATGAAATTTCAACCCATCCACCTTGACACATATCATATCATATGCTAATGAATACTTCATGACCGACAGAAGGTTACTTTATCCCTTTGAAAATGACAGAAAATGGAGTAAACACGTTTCTTTCATGTATGCTGCTTCCTGGTGCTGTGTGGGGAGCTACAAAGGCATCATGCATCAGTTTTGAGATAAAAGATAGATAGACAAACAGATAGATAGACAGATAGGCAGGAAGAGATTGGCGGCAAAGCAAAAACAATGGTTGGTTCAGCTAATATGGTGGTGTTAGATACACAACTTAACTATATGAAATTAAGAGTCCAAATAGAAAAGAAACAGTTATGATGTGCACACATACAGCAAATGCAACACTGGCAATCCAGGCCTACAGGGTCGTGATTCTAGGTGGCTGTCAGACAGTGTCAGTGGGCCAGTGGTGATGCCTGCAGGACTGAAAGTAACGAGTGCTGGAGGCAACTGATGTGATGTGAAATCAGCCGTGCACCAGAAGAGCATTGCAAGAGCTACATGTGCAGATTGTGCTCTGCTCACTAGGGCTATAATTGGGTCATTAGTGGCACAGTACAGGAGGAGCTGCAAAACAGGTAGCTGAAATAAACAACAGGTTTAGATTGCTAGAATAGTAGGAGGAAGTTCGCATGAATTTCATGGTAACACAATCACTACCTTGTTCTGAAAATGTGTCTTAACAATGCACTACCAAAAATGTGATGGAAAAAATTATAACTTTGAGATTTATTCTAAATTATTTTGAATTAAACTGAACCCTTGGACATGCAGAGTGCCTGTCTTCAGTCTGATAATTTTGTTACAGCAACCCAAACTAAGAGTAATGGAATCACGAGCAGAAAAACTAAATTTTGTATCTTTTCTTTTTATCATCTTGTTAATGAAAAATGTTCCAACTATGAAGGGCAGGGAAAGACTGACAGTACTCATCCCAGGATAATAATTAATTTTCTGAAATAGCACCATTTTCATGAACTTGGGTCATCAAATATGGAAATTGTGCAGCTCCTTTAAGGATGGGCGTTAAAGGGAATTGTGTGCCTCTGTTTGTGACTCAAGTGGGATTTCGTTATCTTTCATTTAATTAGCCCACACAATGAGAAAATGATAAAAAAAATGGCATAAAATGCTTTAGAAATACTAGATATAAATTAAACACCGCGTGACATCAACATCGAGTTGATCCATTTATTGAAGCAAAAAAAAAGAAGAAGAAGACATTTACTTTAGATTTTGTTGGAGAAATAAACAGTAAAAAGACTAAAAGTAAATAAAAAATATGATTTCTGCCAGATATTGAAAGAAAACAATTACAACAACTCTAAACGGCATCAAGATCTCAACATGTGATCAAACATAATTATATGCATAAATAATTGTTTTTGGTGAATATGTCAAAAATCTTCAGTGAAAGGTCACTTCATGTAAGAAAAGAGTTTGGTAATGATTACGTATTTTGTCTGGTTCCCAGAGACGTTTTATTGCAATAAGTTTTTAAATTTTAATGCTATTTCAATTCACTGGAAATAAAATGGATTTCTTGGATATAGAAGTATCCATTTTGGATCTATTATTCATTTAGCTTGTTGAGGTAGTATATTTTGGGCATGTCATTATAATTTTGGTTATTTTGAAAAGCAAAAGGTGCTTTTCCAAGAAATTGCATAATAATTCAGAATAACACAAAACCTGATTTTATAGCATAATACTTCACTGAACAAGCTGAATTGGAACACAATTGACAGGATATCGGCTTCGTGACACATGCATAATTATTTTTCAAATGACAACCAAATAGTTTTTTTTTAGATATTGTGGAAAAGCATAGGTGCGTATTAATTGGCAATGCGCTCTATCTATCTATCTATGTATCAACTTGTAACCATGGCATTCTCTGAATTGCTGAATCAATTAGTGTCCGTATCTCCACAACCCATCTTGCAACATCCCACCTGCTCCTATCTGTTGAAATGTTTACAAATAAGATATCCACTTTGGCTGCTAACTTCCACTTTGGATGCCAATGAAGGCAATTACCATCCCTCACTATTCCACTCATTATAGCGCAGTTAGACAGCAATCATCTGTCAATTATCAACCAAACCTTCCACCACTATGTAATCTGTTTCCTGGTAATGGCGTGTCATTCAATCCCAGAACTTTGTGCATTTGCCAAATAGTTTCTCTTCAGACACACAATAGGCACTTCGAACTATTTAATTGTGTAGATTTATTGCAAAGTAGAAAATTGCTTCAAGCATGCATTGATTGGAAAATTGGTATTCTTTTCAAGTTTTGAGGGTTACCAATATTTCAGCCGTTTCAGCAGTCATCAACAGTTTCAAAATTTGCAGTAATTATTTGTGAATGTAGAACATGCTATGTTTGAGACATTGTCCATAATCACTGAATGACATCATGACTTGCAAGATGGATATGAATTTATGTAAATACTTACATGTACATGTATAATGATATGCATGCGCCTCATGTGTACTAAATAGTATTCATTAATCAATTTTGTCTTTGCCATTTGCAAAACGATTAGTAACTGATGCTTCTTGTTTTATTGTCATGAAATTAATATTATCTTTTTTTAGCATGGAAACCATACATAGAGGCTGTTTCATTAGATAAGACCAAGACGAAGCCTTTAGTGTTTCATAAATGATCTTATTGTAAGAATCAGATACAGCAAATGATCCCCCCATATGTCAGTTATCAACTTGTAAGAAGTCTCATTAAATTGATATAGTTATGAAAATAAATTATGATCATGACACATCTTCAGCATCATGACTCACTGAGTACAATTTTTGTCCTTTACAATAGTCCTCTTTGCACTTTTTGCACTGATAACAGTCATTTAAATAGCACATGTTGCATGTTGGACATTGTTGGTGTCTAAGGAAGGGATGAATTTCAGGCTGGTTCATGCTCTGTAATATATGTTGTGACAAATAATGTTGATTGTTGATCATGGATGCGAAAAGTTTGATCATGAAACTATTGCAAATCGCAACATGCACTTCGCACATTGCATAAAGAGATTGCCTTATGGTAAAGAGGCAGCAATATCAAACTAAGCAATACCTTTGTGTGGACCTATAACCTTATCATCTCTTTATTACAATTGCCTCTGGCAGTCTGGCAATAGCATCAGAGCATACGGCATTGAGACATAACATAACATAACATAACAAAAAAAGTCATAACATAACATAACTACAACTGTAGTACAATCACCAATTTATACTAGAACAGGAAAAATTGCTTGCAATAGAAAATAACTCCACCTCCAGTAAAGTACAGTCTTCTAAATATAAATGTAGTTCTGGCTGACTAGCACATAAAACACAGAGACAACACTACTGCTGAGCTTGCCCATGTGTCTGTCAATCTGTAGAAACTCTCCCCTGGTTGGAAGCAAATGGGCTCAGGAAATGGGATTTCAGGCAGCACTGACTATGTTTGGCAGCTTGGATGGCTCTCTGCCCAGCCCCAAACTATAGTTGTAGGCTCATTGTGAGTCAATTGTTCCTGGACTGGTCCTGCCTGGATGCAACAATAGCTTTAGCAATCTGGCATACCAACCTCTGCACTCTAATCTTGCCTCTGCCCTGGTGGCCTACGCCCTGTTGCTTTCCTTATATTGATGGCTGTCACGCAATCTGGCCTGGATAGAAACTGGAGCCCAGGCCATTGGAAGGCCAAGCCAATTTGTTTATGGCAGTCAACTTATCTGATTACGAGGATCTCAAGGGAGGCAACTTACTCACTCAGCAGTAATGGTTGTACCTTGCACTTTGCTGCAGAATTAAAGTATTCTGTTGAGTAAACTTTAGATTCCTATCTCCCAAGAGGAACCTTTAAAACAGGAAGACAATACTGTCAGTGACAGCACAATTGCCAAATGTTATGTAATGGCCCCTCAGGCCATTTCTTGATATGCCCTACTGTCTGAATAAGTGGCTAGAAGAATTGCCTAAAATTCAAAAAGTAACTTGCTGCATGTGACTGGCCTGTTGGTTTGACAAATAATGTAAACCACCCAGGCATTAAGATTTTCTCTCATGCAACACGATTAAGGTCATATCAGCAGTTTTAGGAACAGCCTCAGCGTTATGGAACATAAACTGTTCAGATGAACAACTTGTAGACTTTACTGCTATAGCTTGCTTGCAGGCTGACATGTACTAGAGGTGTCCAGGGGCAGCCCTGCTGCTGTGCCTGGTGTGTCAGCAAATCTGTGGAAACTCTTCCCCTGGCTAGAAGTGAATGTGTCAGGAAATGGGATTTTCAAAGCAACGGCATTGACTGGGTATGTCGAGCTGGCCCTCTGTGGCTCTGCCCAGTCCTTGTGTTGCTTCTATGGTTGGTCTTGCCTGAATATAACAATTGCTTAAACAATCAGAGATATAACAACTCTTGCCTTCTCTGCTGTAGCCTTTATAAACTTGAGTGCCCAGTGCCTTGTATCCTCCTGATAAATTGTATAGAGCAAGGGTGACATAATCTAGACTGCATGCACACTCTAAAAAATTCCAGATAAAATTGGTTTTTTAGATTCAAAATGGTTTTTTGAAAAACCAAATTTCAATGCAAAAAACCAAAATGGATTTTTTTAAAAATCCATTTTGGTTTTACATTGAAATTTGGTTTTTCACAAAACCATTTTGAATCTAAAAAACCAATTTTGTCCCGACATTTTTTTAGAGTGCATGGCAACTGGAGCCTTGGCTGAGACAAATTTGTTTACAGGAGTTGTCTGACCTGATTAGGTGACGTTCTCTATTTAGATGCTCCACTCTTTCCTGATATCCTCCATCAACTCACCGCACGTATTGTTTCAGAAAGCTTTTTGTTCAGCTTCATTAATATCATGATTTTACATGTACAGAAGAATCTATTGTTGCTTTTCATTCTAACCAAATTGTATTGCGAGCCCAACATTATTGTAAACGTCTGTTTTGTTTGTTAAAGATTTTCTGAGATAAATAATAATGCCAGTTGTTTCCCTGAAGAGAGAACGAAACACCCGCCAATTGATGTTCTAATGTTCATAAACATGCATGGAATCAGACGGGGAGGAGGTGAAGTTAATTTGCTAATTTAAATGGTCACCCTGCTAAATCAAATTTGGTCTTTAAGTTGAATACAGCTGCTCCACCTATTCTACTACGCGTAACTCAGTTATCCAGCAAAATAGTTAAATAGCTGTTCTGCATTCAGCAGCAAATTGAAATCATAGTATCGAAAACTGATAATTAGACACCACGGCTGGTGCCGCTAATATTTTTATCACAATGTCAAACAAGTAGATGTAACTGATGTTGATTGGAAGGCAGTACAACCATCTGTATAAAATGCTACTGCACCTACTGCACTTTGATATTCTCCTTTTTTAGAAGATAGCAGATCACTCTGATTTTTCTGTGTCTCTGCCCTCCTGTTGCTCCTGTGCCTTTTAAGATGGAGCCGTTATATAGAACTTGCAATGCTCTCTCTAACACTCTCTGTCAATGCCACCAGTACAGTATCCTTCCTTACTATACCTGTTTCACCAACCACTTCATTTTTGGTTTGTTTTGTCATTCTCACCTGACTTTTGTTTGTCTTCAAAGCCAAAGTAAAACAAACACACGCAATATTTCAGGCAAATCGGTTAATATTTACAGGTGGCACAAAGTCTTTGAAGTTTATCATGTAATTCCCCATTGGCGCAACTGAAAAAATGGTCAATTTCCCAGATTTTTCTCTGAAGTGAATATTTTTTTTGCGTTTTTTTTGGTATATGATAAAGTTGGCAGGCAAAGAAATATCTGGAGGCTATTTTTGATTTATTGTTCATAGTAAGTAAAATATTTACCTGTTTTTATGAAAAAATGCTTGATAATTTACCTAGGTAATATCTATGCTGACCTTCTACGAAACTTTGTAAGCCATAAAGAATATCAGGACTACATTGGGCTTCCTTGACATACCAAAGAAAAGGTTATTTGATCAAAATAATTGGTCATTTTTGCAAGATTTGCAAATATCGATGATTTTGAAGTCTGCTGCTGGGGAATCGCATGTTAAACTTCAACGGCTTTGTGCCACCTCTAAATATTAATTGATTTTGCTGAAATTTATACACAATACCTTCTATAGGTATAAGATCACAATGCAAGATTCAAATCAGAGAAATTTAGAAGAAAGTATTTTTGGACCACCCTAAGGCCCATCATATTAGAGTAACACTTTAACCTGCCCTTCAAACATGCATATAGTTGTGTATATTTCATGGCGCATGACAACTTGACAAGGCACTTGTTTACTTCATTTGAAATCTCATTTCTTCAGAGGGATACAGTCGCTGGCTGCGGATCACAAAAGTTGCTTGAGCATTTCATATGATACCTTGTATGCATCAGAAGCAATTACTGTTTGTGATGTATTTTTGACAGTTGCACTATTTTTGTCATGTTCGCATGAGTTGTTTTTCGATTGAACTTTCTGTAATTAACACTTGTTTTATAGCCATCTCTCGAACTGACTAATTTGAATTCATAATTTGATTTCATATTGTAGACACTGAGCCAAACAGTGAATTTTTTTCTTGGGCAAAATATTATTGTACAGGGCAGGGTGATGTCATGGTGTTTTTTAATGTCACTTTTCCTAACCATTAAGAATTCATTGTGATAATTCGTCATCTTCCACTTTTTGTAAAGGCTTATGATTTCAATTCAATTATTACCTTTTGGCAAGATATTCGAAAACCTTGGTGAGAAAAGTGTGTGTCTCTATTTCCAATCGAAAGTCTTCATGTCAAAGATTCTGCTTCCAGCCATAGGCAGAAACAATGAGATTCATGTTGACTGGGCCAGTCCACTGACTAACTCCTCTCATTAACCTGAATGACCTTGACATGTTGTCTTGGACAATGGACATCTTTCATGACCTTACTGACCAATTGTATGAAACTGGTTTATGGCATGGCCTGCTCTTCAAGTTGCTTTGCACTTTTGATCTTGCAACACATTGAGTGGCTGAAGGTGGTGAGTTAGCTTATTTGCGTGCGGCCAGAAAAAGGCTCAGGCAAAATGTAACAAATTTCGAGCACAGATTCACGTTCACTGTGTGCTTCTTTAAAACAAACTACTATCATTATTATGACAGTAGATGACAGAAACATAATCCAGAGTAATTTAGAATTTAATACAATTAAACACATTGGCAATCTTTTTTAACGGTTCCAGTTCGGGAAAGTGCAGAATTCGGGAGCATTCCCGAATTCGGCACAAAGGTGTTCCCAACTTCGGGAACTGCTCCCAAATTCGGGAACAAAAGTGCTCCCAAATTCGAGTTTCGTTTTCAAAGGACCCTCGGACGTTGGGTATTAAGATCGGATGGTTTTTTATTGGCCAGACTGGTTGTTTGCAAGGTAATTAAGAATTCTACCCTGTGAAAAAAAATTCTGTGCTGTGGTTTTCTTTGCAGAGCAAATAAAATTTCGAAAGTTTACTAATTATATCATAAAATCAAGATTCCATTGACTTAATATCCGAGTTTTGTCAGACCATGAATTTATTTGACTTAAAATTTATTTATATGTCATAATTAACCGATAGTATTTCAGTAAAGGTGCTGCAATTGTTGACTTGAGCAGCTCAGATCATATTTTCGTCTGTATGACCAATTATAATCTCTAATAGACAAACCTCCTTGACCTGTTCTGCAATCCTTGCAAGTTCCTCATCATACAGATTATACCAGCTTCTGTTCACATTGTTTATTTATCTGTCTTACCTTACCTTACCTTACCTTACCTTACCTTACCTTACCTTACCTTACCTTACCTTACCTTACCTTACCTAGTCTTATCTTATCTATCTATCTTCTGCCTATCTCTTCATCTATCTATCTTTGCATCTGTCTCTATATCTATCTGTCTCTGTTTCTCTCTGTCTCTGCTATCTATCTATCTATCTGTCTGTCTATCTATCTATCTATCTATCTATCTATCTATCTATCTGTCTATCTATCTATCTATCTATCTATCTATCTATCTATCTATCTATCTATCTATCTATCTATCTATCTATCTATCTATCTATCTCTATATTCATGAATAGCTATAAATCTCTCTATTGCTAAACTGTCGAGCTTGTCTTGTCCTCTCATGTCCTCTCCTGTCCTTTCTTTTCCATAGTCATATACATCATTCATTGGCGGATCCGGGGGGGGATCTAGAGGACAACTGAGATGGAAAAAGTATTTTTGAAGGTAATGTTCCAATGAGAGCCCGCGAATGCCAATACAGCCCCCCCCCCCAGGCTACCTTGTCAGGATCCGCAGAAGAAAGTTATGCACAATCAAGAGTGTTACATGATAAGCCATTTATAAAACATGTGTTTAACACAAAAAGCCAATTTGGTACTTTAATATTTTCTTTATTAAGGAGAAGCCTCTCCGAGAGCTGCAATATATGGCAGTTTTCACTCAAACGTGTACCTGTCCTTCCTTGACCACTGTCAAAGCCCACGCATGGACACTCACTGGAAATTTTAGTGTAAACATGAATAAAATCCATTACCTTCTAAAACTCATAGCTAAACTCCTCCCAGTTGCAGAGAAAATAACAAAATACCCTAAAATGGACAGAAATCATCTGCTATACTACAGTAGGAGGTCACCTGAAGAAAATAGATGCATCCTGGGTAGCAATAGAAAAGCAAAAGAAATTAAATTAACTGAATTGATCTGTGTGCTGAATGTGAATTTAGATTTAGATTCAATTCAATTTAACTGATGATCTTCAAGGAATGAAGCATTGCAAGGAGTTGAGCGACCGGCACTTGTAAATTATGAATGCATTTTCATAGAATTAAACTCAGCAGCATTAAAAATGCACACATTTTGGAACACTTAAAAACTGCATTTCATAAAGAAAGTGTATGAAACCGTTAGATTAGGTCACTTTTAGTACAACATGTCCAAAAACCAAAATCATAACCAATGCAAGTTGGTCCAAAAGCGATTTCATGTAAAGTCTGTCATAGCTCAATACTTTGGAGTGTGGACATAAGAAAGGTGGTATTCAGCTTTTTAAGGGATTTTATGAGTTTTTGGTGAATTTTTCTGCCAAATTGGTGTTTTTCACATTTCTTTGTCACAAAATTTTCAACACTTTTGCATCATAAGCATCGGAAATTATTCTGTTTTTGGTCTAACATTGAGATGAAATCTTGTAGGACATCTGTTTTGACCATTTGAGATCAATGATAAAGTGATAACATTGGTACTCTCCTCGTTTATCCCTTTTTCAATTTTGCAAAATTCCAAATATGATGTGATGTCTGGCTCTTTGAAATATCAATCAAGACTCTTCGAATGTTCACCATCTTTAGTTGAGAAGCCAATAAGCAAATTTGCAAGATAAATCAAGATAAATCAAGTGCTTCTGAAGTATGATACTAAAAATGTGCGTGTTTAACGTTGCTGAGTTTAGATTATTTGTAGTAATTACTCCTCAGTCTCATTGAGCTTGCTTGAGTGATTTTGTGTTTTAGGCCCCATCAGCACCGGCTTGGACTATCTAGAGGTAACTGGTCATGCTGAAGTTGTCAAAGAAGCAATTTTATTGCTTCTGATGTCACAAATACTTTGGAGAGCAAGCAGATCAAGTCTATTTAAAGAGATTCAATAATTACCTACAGAGAGATAGACAGGTCAATAGACAGGTCAATAGCCAGGTCAGTGGCCAGGTCAGTGGCCAGGTCAGTGGCCAGGTCAGTGGCCAGGTCAGTGGCCAGGTCAGTGGCCAGGTCAGTGGCCAGATCAGTGGCCAGGTCAGTGGCCAGGTCAATAGATAGATGCATGGATAATAGGTCTATGTACTTGTGTAGATGGATAGAAATACTCTTGTGTAGTAACTCTCTCTGCTGAAACATAACAAACAGTTTCTACTCTTCAGACAGATATATGCTCCTGAATTCGGGAACAGTTCCCGAATTCGGGATCACTGTTCCCGAATTCGTGAGCGCTCCTGAATTCTGCACTTTCCCGAACTGGTTCAGAATCTCACTTCAAGGTATTTGAGGACTTCAGCAGAATAAGTGTAGTTTGTGCCACTGTTTTTCAACACAACATCTTTCTTGTATGTCAAGAACCCTGCTTCCTGCATCCAAGCCCTTGCCCAAGGGCACCTCTGTTCATGTCATGAGCACCGATGACCTGAGTGACCTTGACATGCCACCATGAATGTCTTTCGTGATCCTGCTAACCCGCGGTACGAAACATGCTGTCTGACAGCCAGTGTACACGTACTACAGTGTGCACAGCCTCAAGTTGCCGAGCACTTTTGACTATTCGACCCTTTGAACTCCTTTCTCAATTTTTTTTCTTCATTTGGATTACTGCCTGTGAACTAGAAATGTTCTTCGTGCTTGAAAAACTTAAACAACCAAGTGATACACCACTATATATATCTAGTTGTACTTACCAATTAAAATTGTTGTGTAGATGGATATAGATAAATATGTTAAGTGCATCCCTCTTACCTCAGTTCTGGGTACCCACGAGGGTTGATTGATATGATGAGAGAAAGCTCATATCATTGACAAACCAAAAAATAACTTGCATAAAAGATTAATGCAGCTTTCATGCAAATGAGTATTGATCAGCTTAAAATGAATGTTCGTTCATGCAGAAGCCATCATATTTGAAAACGTTTTTGATTTGCTTTATGTCTACCTGGTACATTGGACCAGCAGCTGACAAGCATATATTTCCCAGAAATGTACACCAGATAACGCTGGTTTGCAAGTGTATTTTCGATTAACAGCAATCTGAATATTTTCAGCAACTTCAATATTTACAGCAATTTCAATATTTACAGAAATTTTAATATTTAAGGACAGACAGGGCTGTGCCACTGTGAAATTTGACAGTGTGTGACATTGTAATCTCCTTTGAGACTACTCTGTGCAGCTTCAAATAGCACCTATAGACAGCCTTAGTTGCGCAGCTGAGATCCTTTCTACCATCCTGATCACCTTGTTATCCACCTGTTTCAAGGGTGCCTCAGGGAGGATTAGGACCCAGAAGTTCCAAGAGTTCACAAGAGATCTCCAAGAGTGATTTCACTGAGCTAAGCACCTCTCTTCTCATTAAAACCTGACCAAAAAGCAGTTAATAGTTTTAACCCTTTCCAGACTGTGGACAAAATTGCCAATTTGGGGTTTTTAACCGTTAAACCTAAATTTTCTCAATGAAGACTTCTGAATTCACATGGATAACCATATATCAATATAAAGCTGGGATGGTGAGCTTTACAATGACATGATAGAGAAGACACCTGAGCACATATGAAAAGCACACCTGCCTTAATTACAGGTGAGATGATTAAAAAAGATCAAAGGCAGTTAAGCATGTTTCTTACAATGAGACCTATAACATGAAAAAAAGCAAGACTTTTGATGCACTCCAGCACCAAAATATCACTAAATATGTTTGCAACAAATTAGATATAATTCCATTTGGTTATATAGCTCAGGTATGTACAGGTAAGTCAATTATGATTACCTGTGGACCATTTGGCTAGCGGCCGAAAATCGGACTAATTTCTCAGGCTGACAGCAATTCATTGCATAGACCATTATTTCACTAGTAGGTGCCAGATTTTGTCAATACTTGGTTGTTTTATTTATTCTTTACTTCTTTGCAATGTTTTAAGAAAGTTTTAGTTCATAACCTGATATTTATACTCTTCTGATCGACCCCCGGAGGTAGGTACTGCAGGAAATGTTTGATTTTGCGTATATATTGTCAATTATCACTAAACAACACATCTGTAATTAGGCCAGGTAAAGAGGTTATGGGGTTCAGGTCAGATGGGCAAATGCTGTTTCCTTACCTGTACATGATCACCAAGAATGATCAAAATCTGGCAACTACTAGTGAAATAAAGGTCCATACAATGAATTCCTGTCCGCCTGAGAAATTAGTCCGATTTTCGGCCGCTAGTCAACTGGTTCTGAGGTAATTATAAATGATTTACCTGTACATACCTGAGTTTCGTAACTAATGGAAACCATTTCTAAGTTATTCTAAACTTTTTTGACATGTTCAAAACAAAGTTTAGTGTCATAAACTGATATTTATACTCTCCATTGACTGGCATTGAGGTGTATTACCTGAAATGGTAATTTTTGCAAATTTTGCTAAATATTGCCAACTAACACACTTGATCATGCGGGACTCTACACACCCACTTTATGAACTCTTTGAGCTTTTGCCCAGTGGGCGCAGATATCGAATGCCCTCTATCAGGACACAGCGTTTTAAAGACACTCTCCTTCCTGTATCTGTTTCCCTGTTAAATGCTTCAATGTAATGTACCTTAACCTTGTACCAAGTACCAAAATTTCACTGTTGTATATACATATATATATCGATGTATACAATGTGACCAATAAATTATCTGTATCTGTATCTGTAATTGAGCCAGGTAAATGGGTAATCGGGGTTCATGTAGGATGTATAGATGCAGTAACCATACCTATATGCGATATTAATACTCCCCTAGTGTAAGTTATGGCAGGGAGTGTTTGATTTTGTGCCTCAAATGCTAAAAAACAAAGCCTAAGGTTGTTTTGCTCTGAGATGACATGTTCAGGGAAATTCCCCGGGATTCCCCTTTTCAGATCCCACTTGGATTTCCTGTTCTCATGGGATGAATTTTTGAGAAACAAAAATGGTGATGGGCTGAATGAAAAGCTTATGTCTTGGTGCACATTCTGTGTGAATTTCATGTTAATATTTCCATTCTAAGGTACTGTACGGGGGGCTAGAGATCATGGCCCAAATTTGGGCCACGATCCTGGGCACAGTCTGGAAAGGGTTAATACAACGTCCTTTGAATCGAAAACAAAAGCAGTTGATACAATCTGGTACTCGGGACATCAGCTGATGTCACAAACTTATCCTGATGTCTGTATGATGCAGGTGACATCAGATACCCACTGGATAACATTTAAACCAATTTGGATATTATTTACTCTGCAAAGGCAGATCAGATCTATTACTGTTTATGAACCATGGCAAAGTATCATGCAACTCTGTATCACATAGACCTACTGTGACATATTGTACTGGTCATTATCTGGCAATGTTGCAAACTACTTTCAGAGCTTTCGCTCACTCATCGTTGGTTAGTCTAGGACTTTCTAAAATGATTTTTACACTCACAGACACCTGCGGAGATGAGATTGTCCTGGCACAGCAGACCAGCATGTTCCAGCGGTAATTCCTTCCTTTGTTTACTTACATACAATGGCATCAATAATTGAAATTTTCACCACTAGTTCATTATATATATGGTCTGTGTACCAACACCAGACTAGTGTCAGTCAAAAACCATGTCTCTAGTGTCTTGGTGTCTTGGGATACTCTTTCTTTCAACCGTGCAACTTCAAAATGAAGAAATTACCAAAAAATATAGGAGGTATTATTGAGGGCATTCAAAACTAAATAGAATTGGGGAAAACAATTGAAATAGGTTTTATTTCAATTTTTTTAGTAATAATAGTTTTCCAAGTGTTTGTCTTGTAAAAGCCTGGTGATAAACCCTTTGCAAATGTAGGGGTCAAATATTTATTTTTGAAGACTATTTGGATTCTTATGCAAATATATTACATCATGCTCTTTCACTTAATTTTTGTGTATTACCTGACCAGATCTATCTGAGAAATTTCAGAGTGTTGCAGCAAGCACAAGTGCCCAAACCACAAAATATGGTAGGAGATCAAATTCTTATTTTCCTCACTGTAGGTAATTGAGTATATTGTTTGGACACAGCTGTGTTTCTTATGCACATGGATGTTTCGGACAGACCTGTGTTTTGTCACAATGCCAGACAGACGTGCAGGTAAATGCAGATTATATTGATCACAAGGGGCTGGGTGTGGCCATCTGCACAACTTGCTCCAGCTGCTTTCTGCAATCGTAACTTGCAGCTTTCTCTCTGCTCTCTGCTTTCTAGCTGCTCCCGGCTTGGCTAATATGCCCATAGCACTGCATGGCAGCGCTGAGCGCCCACGTGCAGCTCTGGCAATACTCTTCTACCACCGGCCTATATCACCAGTTGCCTCCACTGCTTCTTCCATTCACAGCTGGCTGGTGGCAGGCCATTTGAAGCCAGTCTCCACTTGAACTGCTCAATCAGGATTGTATGCTTTGGTTTAAGTAATAATTATTATTTTCGTTTTATTTCCAAAAAGGTTACAGGTATTATATCATATCAATCACATCTATCTATCTTCATTTTTATTTCCTTGAGCAGCAAAATATAACAGGAATTTTCATATTTGTGTGCTTTTTATGTAGGCTATCAGAGATTGGGGGTGCTTCTTTTCATGTGTCACATATTTATTACTATTTCATGCAAATTTGCCTTTACACCCGTGTTGGCTAGACAATTTTTTGACAGTAAAATGTCTCTGAGAAAATATGTCTTCATGTTTTGTTTCTTTGAAAAATTTACTTAGAGAAAAAATGAGGAAAAAGAGATTTCATACATGGTATAACACAATACAAAAATGCCAAAATTGTGTTGTGTGACAGCTTTTTGTATTGAATTATATCATATGAAATATTTTTTCCCTTATTTTCCATTGCGGATATTGTTGGATTTTTAAAAAATGCTACATGATTTGTGTCAAGGAAGATGCGCAGAAAACCTGTACTATTTTCAGACTGCTTGAGTTATTTTAGGCTCTGCTTTCAACACCGCTTCTATTATTATACGATCTTGTCACTTTTCTTCAAATGTAGTGTACAGCCTGTTCCCTCAGAGAAATCAAATTAACTTTTAAATTTTCTGCTACACTACAAAACTTTTTGACAGAATTGGTTTATGAAATAGCCGATGCTTTTTTCTGCTAGAGTATAGTTGTTGTATGATGGGACATCCATGCAAAAATATTCTTATGATTTGTTATCTAAAACATTGTGCAAATGCCATGATGGAACTAACAAATTTATATCAATTTAACACTGTGATTTAGTGAAAAAATTAACATATCAATTTATTACCGAAGTATGATGGCTAACAAACAAGACAAAGACCTTGGATCCTTTTCGGGTTCCTGATCATGATAATTCAAAATAATGGATGGGCGAGTCATTAAACAGATCACCCCAATTACGCAAATGATTTTGATAAATTATACAAAACTATGATGTTGGATGCATGGCACGACGCGCGTGATCAGTGTTGTTTTAGTTATTTGGTAAAAGTAACTACATACTGGTTTTAGTTATTTGGTAAAAGTATACATACTGGTTTTAGTTAGTTGGTAAAAGTAACTACATACTGATATATGAATACTTTTGAAAACAATTACTTCTAGGTTCTGCAGAAAAAAAAAACCCTTTCGTGATTAAATTGATTGAATGACTTTTTCTTTTTCAAAATGTTTACGTTCAAAAGTATACTGTAATAGAAAAACTCCACAAGTGAAAAATTCAACTTCAGACTGCAGAAAGTCTCTCCCGGGAAACACACATAAAAATGTTAACTGAAAAAGTAACTTATGTACACAAAGAGCAACTGTAATCCGTTTTTGATGGTTTTCGCGAGTAATCAGATAATTACTTAGCTAGTACCCTATTAAATAATCTGATTACACAATCGAATTACTTTCTATTCAGACTACTGACAATACAATGCATTATTGACATAGTCAGTCATTTGCAGTAATAAGTCCAGTGGTTGCACTTTCTGCCAAATGAATGGTAATTTGTTATCTGATGAATTTGTAATGTATGCCATTGTGCAAATATTGCAGGCTGACAATAGCGTAATCAATGAAACAACAAGGCTGGCCAAATGAGAGCTAGTCACTATATCATCATATTACCTATTACTCAGCAAAGCATCTCTTGCTTTTATGGTGATATAAGTTGGGCATATACTCTTGCTTTTATGGTGATACAAGTTAGGCCCATATGGGTGTCAATCCTATATCGATATCTGCCAAACTCAACATTTCTCTTTTGTTCTTTCTGCTTTTTCTAAATTTCAGCCCAGGATCATTGCGGCTTGCTATGTGTCTGTTTAACAGTGGTTTCAATTTGCACATGATTCTAGGGTATCTTAAATACAAACTGGATGGTGGAAGACCAGCAGAAAAATCAGAAGGGAAATCGCTTGGAGCACCCCCCCCCCCAACCTAACGAAGGAAAAACAAGAACTGAAAGTGTAGCAAAAAAAAAAATTGAATGACAAGCTGATGGAAATGAAAATGGAAGGATCAAACAAAACACAAGCTAAGTTCTACCTAGAATGGCACATATATACAGTTCTTTACAGAAGTAACCAGATCTCCAAAGTTTATGGTTTGCATAAAACAACTCAGGCATTCAAAAAATAGCACGGCAGGTGAAATGTTTGTATATCTAACCTGCACATATCATATATGAAATAAGGTTTAAAAGAAAATAATCGTCAGACATAACTAGATCTTCTGAATAACAAACAAAAACCTTATCTGAGTGGCAAGGTCAGCACCTGCAGAAACCGATAGAGGCTCCTGCGACATCACGTCATTTGGATTGTGGCTTGCAGCAACCCTGCTTTGGTCATGTTTCATATTTGTCGTGGAGATCCCCTCCGAATTGGTTGATGAATACCAACGAGAAGACAAGGACTGCTCTGGATATATTAATGCTGTTAATATTAATGTTGTTATTACCATTGGCGTGAGACAAATTTAGCGTGGAATCCAATGGCAAATCAAAGAGGAGCGCACTTGGTTTCAAGAGTTATTCGATCTGATGTATGTGGAGGTATCCCTAATAAGAATAACACGCCACTGTGATATCTGGAATCCTGCAGTCTACTGGAACATGTAAACAACCACAAGCAGCATGCAAATGAGAAAGATATGGCAGAATGAACTTGTTACCTAGTTATTTTCTTTCATGCTGTGGTAATCTTTAATCATCTTAGACAAATAACAATAACATTTGATAACAACATGAATGTTTATACTTTTAAGTCATCAGTGCCTCTGCAAGTTATACACCGTGTCCCAAAAGTTCGTTCCGCTCATACCTGGCTCTTTACTCTCTCAAATAATGGCAAAAGAACCAAATTTTTTACATATTCAGGATTTATTTGTTATACCAAAGACGATTATATTATGTTTTTTCATTGTATTTATCGTAGTTTTGAAATTGTGAGGGATGAAGGCGAGCCTTCTTTACGAGACGCCAAATTAAGTTGTTTTGTGAAAGTCAGGATGGGGTTACAAAAAGGCCTCCCATTTATAAACGATCAAAGATTTTGATTTGAAATCAAGTTAAATGACTTACCAAGATCTTTGTCATCATATAGAATATTCAAAAATATTCTTTAGAAATTATTTGTTTTGCAAAATTACAATATGCTTGAGCGAAACATTTTTTTTACCTGAGCCATTCCGCCATGTGACATGTCATGTTTCATTAGGGATTTCATCTAGGTTTATTAATTTTTCTTTATTGCGAAACATTTTTTTGTATCTTAAATATAGTTACTAATGAGTTCTATACCCCTATTTGTGCTTTTCACCGTTGTATGTGAATAACTGAGGCCATATCTCTCATGGGTCATGTTGTGCTTTGGGACTACTCTGCGTCGATTGCTCCATTTAATTTATGGATGCTGGCTAAGAAAAACAAAGTTTTGGTATTTCGCTGTTAGAAAATGATAAAAGAGACTCTTCTTAAAGCATATCCATACATTTCATCTGTTTCCACTGAAAATATTCAGCTCCACAGCTATAAATGAACTCGTTTTTCTTTGCAAAATCATGAAAATCAATAAAACTGGAAATTATATTATCAATTGAGAACTAAAATTAAGAATTCAAATTGAGGGACATCTGCTGTGTCAGTAGACATATGTTACAACAGTTTTGAAAGAATACAAAAATTATTTTGGACTAGGTGCCATTCTAGATGACTTTACTTCACGCAGTCTGTTTTCTGTTTTGTAGCAGCATTAGAAGGTACCTAAAACATACCAATCTAAATGGGTTTCAAACATTATTTAGCAGCTGTGTTTTTTGTCTAAATATTTTCTACACTCTTCTTCGTAGCTTAGACATCAATCTCTGAGATTTTGAACCCATTCCTTCCCCTCAATTTAAATCACAAAGTGGATGCCACAAAATTGTAGCGTGTCCACTTTGAGTCTTTTTCACGATGTGAATGGTTCATTCTACAATGGCAAAATGACAGTTAAAATCATCCAAACGATTTCAAAATAGGTTTATCTGGTAGATAGAAGTACAATGATCAATTGACAGGTATATAACCATTCAGAGACATCCAGTTTGGAAGGAAAATTATGAGTGGACGAACTTTTGGGGACACAGTGTACAGTGGGCAATGGGAGAATCAAAACAAAGTGACATTTATACAAATTAAGATAATTAATCACACAAGGTGTTTTTGGACAAAACAACAGGTAATGTTTATGAGAAGTTACATAACCAATCAGTTAACATTTTTTGGAGAATCCAAACAGTCCAATTCAAGGAGTCCGTCTTACACTTCGTGTCATCGGCAATATAAGGACTCATGGAGTCTGGGAATCCTGGATACTTGTAACATTTGCAAGATATAAGTATGGTAATTGGGTATTTAACAGTCGAAAAACAATCAGACACCTAATTCCTCCGTGCATTGTTTCTGCAACTTTGCAAGAAGTGTTAAATTGATATTTGTAAGTTCTGTCATGGCAGTTGCTCCATATTTTAGATAACAAATTAATAGAATGTGTATTTAAGAAGAAGATTTTGAAAGTTAATCAGATTTCTCTGAGGAAACAGGCTGCACACTAGATTTGATGAAAAGTGACAAGATCACATAACAAAAGAAGTAGTATGTATAGTAGAGCTTAAAATAGCGCAGCTTTTCAGCAAATCTTCCTTGACACATATATGTAGCATTAAAAAAAATCCGACATTATCCACAATGTGTGAAAATACTCATCAAGTGAAGATGTGAGAAAATGGTAAACCAATGTTTCATACTCCATTTAATTCAATACAAAAGGCTGTCACACATCATAAATTTGTCATATTATCACTTAATGTGTTTTTTTCATAGAAATATAGTATGGAAATATAAAAATCTCAAATATTAGCTACAACCAAAGTATTGTCTGAGCAACACAGGAAGTAAAGGACAAGTTTACATAAAATAATAATGAATATGTGACATTTGAAATGAAAAGCCTCCAATCTGTCATATTAAAAAAATACAGCAGAGGCATTAAAAAGCAAACAAATATGATAATTCCTTTTATATTTGGTGCTCATGAAATTGTAGACATATAGAAGTATGCATGGATATAACATACTAAGTCTGACCCTCTAGAAATTAATCTGAGAAAGAAAACGATAATTAATAAAAACCAAAGCAAACAATCCATGACCAAGCAGTTCCAGGTAAGACCGGCATCAAAATGGCTTGCCACCAGCCATCTGTGAATGGAAGAAGCAGTGGAGGCAACTGGCCATGTGGTAGAAGAGCATTGCCAGAGCTGCATGTGGGCGCTCAACGCAGCCATGCAGTGCCATGGGCATACTAGCCAAGCGAACAGCAGCCAGAAAGCAGAGAGCAGAGAGAAAGCTGCAAGTTACGATTGCAGACAGCAGCTGGAGCAAGTTGTGCATATGGCCACACCCAGCCCCTTGTGATCAATATAATCTGCATTTACCTGCACGTCTGTCTGGCATTGTGACAAAACACAGGTCTGTCCAAAACATCCTTGTGAGTAAGAAACACAGCTGTGTGCAAACAATATACTCAATTATCTATATCTGTCTAGTAGGTCTGTAACTAGCCCTGGACCAGGGTCATGCATTCTCCCATTGGAAAATCAAGAGATTTCAAAGACAAGGTCAGGGAGATTTGAGATACTTCATGTGATTGTTTTTGTTATTAAAATTGCATGGAGGAATTGCCTATAAAGTTAAATGTAGTGCCTTCACAAGCAAAATATTTTTTGAGAGATGGCACACAAAATTGTGTGAAGATTGGTTAGAAATTGTCTTATCTAGCTTAGTTCTGACGCATGGGTCCCAGAGCTGGTCTGCTACAAAGTTAAATCATAGTAACTATTGGAAAATGGATTGCATATTGTGAATTGAAATAGTCAAATGAGGCATCTGATCAGTTGAGTTGTATCTTGAATGTGCGATATAATCATATTGTGTGAATTCCAAGTCACATTTCTATCCCCTTAATTATCCTTCAGTAGTCAGTGTCAATATCAGTGTGTAAGAAGGAGGAGAAAGCCTTAATTTTGGGTAAATGTATATTATGCAAGGGTGTTTTTATCTTGAGGCATTAATCTAATCTTATGGTGTATGACAGCCTTTGGTAATGAATTGTATGGAACATGCATTAATTTATTCCATTTCCTCTCATATCACCTGAATATGGTTGCTGGAACTGGACATGTATACTTAACATGCAGAATATAAGTACAGTACTTCTAATATGTAAATGGCACAGCCATGGAATTCGCGCAGCAATTATAAAGTTTTTTTGGGACTTATGGTTTTACCATAACTTTCATTAAATTTATTTCATATTCAATGGATGAAAGGCAGTTATGTTACTGTTTCCAATAAATTGAAAGACAGATATATAGAAAAATAGAGAGAAATTTATACCAGAAACTATTAGAAAGATAAAATAGATCAAAATTGTATATATATATAGATAGATAGATAGATAGACAGATAGATAGATAGATAGATAGATAGATAGGATAGCAAATAAATAGGATTAAGGATAAATAGAATTGATAGATAATCAGCTAAATAGTAAAAAGGAAGACAACACTGAAAGCTGCCAAATTTAAGTCTATGCTAGATTGTTCATTGTTGATATTACATAATAGTGATAACAAAAACAATAACATGATCTGTATGTAGATTAATAGCTCACTGTTACATAATCATCAGTTGACAAAGATTATGTTACTTTAATTTTGTTATGTTTTCTTGTTGTCTGTTTTGAAATGAAATGAATCACATGTTGATAATTTAATTTAGCTTGTCAAGGCTTGCAATTAACTATTCCATAAAAATTATAGATACAGGGAATATTACTGGAGACAATTGAATTTTTAAGACCCTTTTGAATACGAATATGTCATGTTTTGTTAAATTCAAAACTAAATCATTGATAAGAAGCTGGTCCCACTTGACCTAATTTCCTGCTGTCGACCATTGATGTTGAGCCCATCACTGCACAGAATTTTGAAACCTTTCTTGTGCTAAGTTTCGCTTGGCGAAACGGCCTTTGGCCGTTTCGCTGCGGGAATATTAAGTCTGAGTCTTTGTGTATTTCATTCAAAGTAGCTGTAGTGATGTGGTTTGGTCAGAATTTACAAGCAAAGACATGATTACCTCAGTGAAATCACTCTGGGATCTTTTGTGAACACTTGCAACTTCTGGGTCCTAATCCTCCCTGAGGCACCCTTGAAACAGGTGGATAACAAGGTGATCAGGATGGTAGAAAGGATCTCAGCTGTGCAACTAAGGCTGTCTATAGGTGCTATTTGAAGCTGCACTGAGTCGTCTCAAAGGAGATTACCATGTTACACAACGCCAAACTTCACTGTGGTACAGCCCTCTCTGTCCCTTAATATTGAAATTGCTGTAAGTATTGAAATTGTTTTTAATGTTAATATTGCTGTAAATCGAGACTACACTTGAAACCAGCATAATACGTATTATTGGATGTAAATTACAGAGCAATATATAGCTGTCAGCTACTGATCCATTGTATCAGGTTGACATTAAGCAACTTAAAAAATTTTCAAATATGATGGCTTCTGCATGAACTTACACATCCATTCTAATCAATACTTATTTGCATAAAAGCTGCATTAATTTTTTGATGCGGTTAATTTTTGGTTTTGTCAGTGATATGCCTTTTCTAAAGAAACCAATATACCGCTTTGCCAGTTAACAAATCTGGCATTGCTCAATGAATCTGACCAAACCCTCTCCTATTAGTATTAGTTGTCTGTGGTTGTATAATTAGGTCAGAAATGTCACAGTTTGTCAATTGATTGTACTTGTCAGCAATGAATTGTTATTTGTGGACTGATAAATATTTGATATTCGCCGTTGTGCAAATATACTGTGGGCTGACAGCACAATATGGCAAACTGAATAGGAACAAGCTCCTACATTACCAATAGTTCTAAAATCTGTTATGTATTGTTTCCTCTATAATTAAGTGACTGGGGCATCAATAGCACTTCTCAACTCACCCTACATTTCTCTTTGTCACAGATTTTGATTTATTTTTTCTTCACCATTTCATTGGCCCGACATGCCGTTATTGTGGTTTATGTCTGTTTCAATTTGATTCTCAAAAACCACTTGTTTAATGTTCATCCATGCTTGCTGCTGTGATAATGGAAGTTTTATGGCAAACTTTCTATGACATTTCTATTACACGACAAATTGCTTTTATATAGAAGTTGCTAGGCTAATATTTCCACAGTTATAATATACAGTTATCGCACAGCACCGAGTGCAAGATCAGTTTTTATGGCATCGAGGTGACTAATATTGCACGAGGTGATGTGCAATAACTGTTATATCATATGGTTTTTTTTTTTGAAAATGCAAATAAAAGGGCTGAAATTCTGATGTCTAGACTATTTTTTTTGTTTCTTTTGACCCACGTTTTTAAATGTACCTCATCAAAATTCAATAAGTATTTCACCCAAAAACAGGGTTCTCTCTTGTGGAATGATATACTTGATGGTGGGTCTTCTTTAAATTCATTTTACTATTTTTTTTGGCAGACTTTAGATCTCTTAACACAACAAAGTCACTGAAACTGCGGGGAAAAGGTTTTTCGGCCTCTTAATCCTTTATAGGCCTACTGACTAAAAATAATAACATAAACATTACAAAAAGTCGATATCCACTTAGCCTTTTAAAATACATCTTTTGCCACCAAAATCATTTTCCTATCTATTTCCATTACTGGGTTGTGATTCATTTTTTACTAAAACCAAGAAACGATCTTGTGCTGCCGCAAGTCTGTATTTCTTTTGAACTACATATTTAAAATGTATCTCATCAGAAATCAATAACTAATTCACTCACAAAATATTTGTTCACACTTTTGGAATCCAAAAATTATATACTTGATGATAGATATTATTTTCGATTTTATCTGAAACTTTATAGCAGACTTTTGACCTCAATACACAAAAAAATCACTGAAAAATCGGCAAAAACGCTATTATTCGGTCACTTATTGCTTTATTCTGATAAAACAAATAATATAATCAGTACAAAAAGTTTATATCCTAATAGCCCTTTAATAGACGCATCTTTTGCCCCAAAAACCAGCTTTCTAACTGCCTCCGTTGCTCTGCATTGCATTTTTTAGTAAAATGAAAAAACACAATCTTTTTCTCTGCTTGTGGTTGCAGCAGCACTGAAATATGGTGCTTCCTCTCAGGTCCGTCCAATCTCTCACATGTTAAAATAACAGTGCAATATAATGCGTGCAATATCGTAGAATATTGCACGGCTGTAGGCCAATGAGAAGCGAGTATTTCCGCTAGCCATATGATATTATACAATTATGGACTTCGGTTGAGGTCAATATCAGGTTTTACGGACCTGACCGGTGATATTCACCGAGGCCGAAGGCCGAGGTGAATATCACTAGGTCAGTTCCGTAAAACCTGATATTGACCGAAACTGAAGTCCACAATTGTTTTGTTCCATGAAGATTTTTTTTGGGGAAAAAATTTTTTTTGTGCAAATTTTATTTTATTATTTTTTTTTCGGAAATGTTTTTTTTTTTTCGGAAATTTTTTTTTTTTGGAAAATTTTTTTTTTTGGAAATTTTTTTTTTGGAAATTTTTTTTCCAGGGAGGTCAATAAATGTTATATTCACTGATCAGTGAATATAACATTTGTAAGGAAGGTCAATAATATGAGGTTATACCATGGGTGGAGGCAGTATATCCCTGGTATAGTCACCCAAGATCCAGTATATCCCGAGACCCGAAGGGTTGAGGGAAGTAGTTAATACCGTCTTGTGGCGCGGTTTGTACGCATTGACCTGTACGCCTTGAACATAAGAAAGTGTATTGTATTGTTGTATGTTACGTCACTACATTTGATATATAGTAGACTGGGTGTACTGGAGCGTACTTAAAGGTAATTAATCATACTATAATAGTGGGTGTTAGTAAAATAACATAGAGTTGTACTAATAGTTGACCTGCCCTATTTATACAGAATACATCTACATATATGTACAGAATATAAGTAGATGTACACATAAGTTCCATTGTGTTGATCATTCTCAAGTCAGAGATGGGGAAAATGGTATACTGGGCTCTATACATGCCAAAAGTGTGCAAAAATGGTAATATTCATCTCAGTAAAACTGTAGACGAATCTGACCATGTTTATGATCATCCAGAGGACTGTAGAGCTACTTTCAACATAATGAAGCAGATTATGGATATACCTCATGGAAGTATGGCACGTATTGAAATGTATGATGACGGTTTTGGCGACGATTCTTTTGATTCTGATGATGATTACTATGACATCAATGAAGTTGCAAGTGTAGGCTTGAAATGGAGAGCCTACAGACGTTATGATTTTAAAATTTGTCACAAAGAGGATGAAGGTCACTACAAGCTAGTTGAGGAAAGTAAGACTGTATTCACTGACTATACATTGTGCAAAGCAGACTTTGAAATGAACTGCATCCTTAATAAGAGTCATCCAGAGCTAGTTGACTGTTTTATGGAATTTTACAAATTTGACTTCTAAGGTAAAGTGTACAGTGTGTCTGATTAGTACCATTTATGCTTATAACATATCACTACTGTATATAAAACTTTACTTCGTAGTTGTACACAATGTATTTTGAAGTCATAATGCGAGATAGCCGTTCACAGACCGTGACTGATTATATATAAACCCACACCTTTGCTATGATACATATTGCCAACAATCATGAAGAGATCAGGATCACCTAATCCTGTTCAAAGTAGTAAAAAAAGTCAAATAGTAGACGTTGCAGATGGATCTTCACACATTCAGGATACAGAAAACAAGAAACCATACACTATCACCAGAGTAAAGGAGAAAAGAGTACGAAAATATCATGTTGAAGAGATTACATTCAGAGCTACATTTAATAAGGAATATGAGGGGAGAGATCTTCTTTCAATTACAGATAATATACACTCAATGTTTGAGGATATTATGGAAAATGTTGAACAGGATCACCCTAATAATGAGGATAAGGCTAGATTAAATATCCGACATGCTGGACTAGAGAGAGATATTGTTGTACACTGCCAACCTAAACATAACATCACTGCATCAACAATAATGCAAAGGTGAGTCGACACACTTTTTGACATAACTGTACATATGTTGTTGTTATGTTATTTACATTGTCACAAGTAAATGTCTCATTTTGTTCCAGAGTTACAACCGTGTTGAACTCGAACCAACATCTGTCAGTCGACTCATCCTTTGAAATTGATGTAGGTATTATGCATAATGAAGACAAGGGAGGTGGTAGACATAGCTTACTAATTACACAGCCTAATGTAAATTCACCAAGATGTACAATCAAATCAAAAAAGTCAATGGTATTGATACCAAACGTTGAAGGTGAATACACATGTTTGGGCCGTTCAATTGTAACATGCCTTGCAAAGAAAGGAGACAGAGCAGCTTACAAGAATTTGATAGATCAGAGGAAAGTGAATAGTCGTCACCCAAATTCCCAAAGATCAAGGGCTATTAAACTATACCGTGATGTAGGTGTGCCATGCAACAAGTCCACACCAATATCCGAGATATATAAGTTTAAAGAACACCTTAATGTTCAGATAATTGTTGTCTCTGGTGATATGGGGAATGTCCTGATTTATAAGGGGCACAAAATGCGTGATAATAAGGTCTACCTTTATTTAAAGGATGAACATTTTTGTAGTATTATTGACATTAATGCCTTCTTTGTTAAGCATAAACTGTGCAAATTTTGCCTTGAACTCTACCCATATCAATCAAAGCATAGTTGTCAGTATGTATGCAAGACGTGTTGTCATGAATTGTGCATGTACGATAATTCAGCAATCACATGTAATGCATGTAACATGAAATGTCGAAATGAGGCATGTTATGCTAGACATAAGCAAGAGAGAGAATATACTATAGGTGACAAACGTGGTAACTCTAGATTGTCTTTATGCGATACATTCTTCAGGTGCCAAAAGTGCATGATAGTTATAAACAAAACAAAAAGAGACCCTTCAGATCACAGATGTGGTGAGGTGTATTGCGTATGCTGTGAGGAATATCACATGTCTGGACACCTCTGCTACTATAGAATTCGAAAGCCAGCTAAGATTACGACTAGGTTTTTATTTTATGACTATGAAACCTCACAGAATGAGAGATACATCTGTAGTCATGGTTACAGAAATAAGCCTAGAAGTGAGTGTGAGGAATGTATGACTGATTATCTATGTCCTACATGTCGACGCTGTGTCAACTGCAAAAAGGCACAGTGTGGATTAGAGCAACATTTACCCATATTTCTTGTTTGCCAATCAGCCTGTGATAACTGCAAGGATCACAAATTAACTCCAGACTCGCTATGTGATCATTGTGGAGATAGATGTGACAAATGTGCGAGGAGATGTGGAGATACCTTTCTAAAACCACCCTGTGATAATGGTATTTGTGGTGTTAGAGAGAAAGTGTTTCATGGGTACGAAACCAATGATAATTTTGCTAGTTGGTTACTACATCCACAAAGGAAGGGTGTAGTGGCGATTGCACATAACTCAAAAGCATTTGATTGTCATTTTTTATTGGGTTATTTTGTGCGAAATGGCATATACCCAGACGTTATTTACGATGGGTCAAAAATTATGTCAATGTACATAGGACAAGGTGTTGGCATCAAGTTTATTGACTCACTGAATCATTTGCCCCTACCACTGAAGAAATTACCTGAAGCACTCAACCTTGAATCAGAGATAAGGAAGGGTGACTTCCCACATTTTGCGACCTGTAGGGAAAATCTTTCATATATAGGCCCATATTTTGACCCTACTTATTACGGTGTAGACACAAAGAGTCCAAAAGAACGACAAGACTTTTTAGACTGGCATTCTCAAAAAGTGGCTGAGGGTGCAGTGTTTAATTTTCAACATGAAATACTACAATACACACGTAATGATGTAGAGATACTTAGACTTGCAATGCTACAATATAGATCACTGATTATGGAGACAACAATGTTTGAACATGGTGGGTCATGTGTAGATCCACTAAGCTTTACAACACTTGCAGGTGTTGCTATGCAAGTACTGCGACAACAAATGTTGTATGAAGTACATAAAGTTACATTACTTGACGGAACGACACTGACAGGTTATCTAAAGAGAGACAAATGGACAGACGACAATGGTGATGCAATTGATGAAGATACCATACTTGAAACATCATTTGTGAAGAGTCCTATACCCAGGATCCCCCCAAATGAGTACTCAAGACATATCAATGACAGTGAAAAATGTGCATTGTGGTTGGGATGGGTATCTCATGTCAATGGTATAGAAATACAGAGTAATCGTAACGGTTCTGAACATAGAATAGGGACTCTATCGGTGGATGGGTACAACGATAATTTACGGACTATCTGGGAATTTTTCGGATGTTTCTTCCATGGATGTCGGACATGCATGGCTAATGATAAGGGTGTGATCTCAGCACTTCATCGTCAGAGGTTTGAGTCCACAAAAGCTAGACTTAACACTTTGAAGAAAATGGGGTATCGAATAGTCTGTATGTGGGAATGTCAATTCAATGAAATGTTGAAAAAAAACACCGAGTTGCAGGAGTTTGCAAAGACATTCACAAGTGTCACACCAATTAAAATACGCGATTCGTTTTTCGGTGGGCGTGTCAGCCCTACAACATTATTTTACGAAGCAAAGGATGGTGAATATATTGAATATTTAGATTTCACCTCGCTTTACCCCTATGTCAACCTGACCGGAGAGTATTGTACAGGGCATCCTGTGATAATTAAGGATAACTTTGATTACACCCTTCTTAGTTATTATGGGCTTGTCAAGTGTCGAGTCAGCCCTCCAAGAAATCTCTATATCCCAGTTTTACCATATAGAAATGATAATGGTGCACTCTACTTCCCACTTTGTTTTACGTGTATGAAGACACATCAACAGACACCTTGTGCACATAGTAGAGACAAACGTTCTTTCATTGGAACATGGACAACGCCTGAGGTTGCAGCAGCACTAAAATCAGGCTACGAAATTGACAAAATTTTTGAGGTGCATCATTACGAAAACACAACTGTTAGTGATAAAGGTCCTGGTAATATTTTCAAAGAGTATGTACAGACCTTCATGACCCTTAAACAACAGGCAAGTGGTTGGCCATCATGGGTAAAATCGGGGGGCGACAGGACTGAATATATCGATATGTGTATCAAGGAACAAGGTATAAAATTAGATCCATGTAAAGTTAATTGCAATCCATCACTGAGATTTACAGCTAAATTATTGTTGAACTCTCTTTGGGGCAAGTTCGGCCAGGCTGATTGCACCAATTGCAAGTATGTTAAGACAGCTGGTGAACTTGCAACAATGAGAAACAACAAGTCATTTGTTATAACCAATTTTCACATTGTGAATGACGACTGCCTTGTCATTGACTATAAAAGTGACAGTAGAAAAATGGATGAAAGTACATTCACCAATTTAATGATTGCGACAATGACGACATCACTTGCACGACTTGAACTACTTAAAGTACTACAAAAGGCAAATGATAAAGTTTTATACTACGATACAGATTCGATTTTGTATGTAGAGTCAGATGGCCAACAGTTATTTGAGACAGGTTCCTTGGTAGGTGAATTAACAAAAGAAGTAGACAGTAATGACAAAATCACAACATTTCTAAGTACTGGAGCTAAGAGCTATTATTTCAGACAGGAATCGGGTAAGGAAACAATTAAAATAAAAGGTATTTCACTAAATTACACAAACAGACAGATTATTAACTATGACAGTATGAAGGCAGTTTTGCGAGGTGAAACCAAAAATATCAGACTTCCAGTTTATAGGCAGATAGCCAGGAAAAAGCATTTTGGCCATATTTATAACAGACCTCAATCAAAGAAGTTCAGGCGAGTGTTCACTAAACGTGTGATGGTAAGTAAAAATAGCTACGATACTGTACCATATGGGTACTAGCTACTTATCATGCAATTATTATTATTATTTTAGTCTGAACTTGTTTTGATGTATTGTAGGGGAATACATTGGGTATTTAATTTACCATTTACGTGATATTATATGAATGGCGTCATGGTATTATGAAAGTACTATGTACATTGTACCCTGACATGTACACATAGCATTCACCTACAAAAATATACTATTATATTACACAAATAACACTGACTAGTATGACTTATCATAACCATTAGTTGCGATATAGTACATCAGATAGGCCATAAGAAATGTATTCCACAAGCGTCCTATCAATACTACTGACTATTATTGTACATGGTTCCTCGTATGGATCATATGTGTTCAAGTGTGGGGCTGTACCATTTGCTGAGTTACATAGTGTGTGTACATGTACCTACATCAATAACTCTGTGAATGTTGACTGTACGGATAACCTCGAGTTGGAGACATTGCCAACATTCTCTCGTAGACTGACAAGTCTAATACACCTCATAGATATGAAAGGGACTCTCTATTGTCAGAAGCAACTTCTCAATCATAAGATTGTCCACTGTCATGATAAAGGTATGTGAAACTATATCTTCCATGTATTACTTTTACTATACCCTAGCTAATGTATTATGATGGGTAATTGTATATTACCATTTTTCAGTATCAACTGTAATGACGCCGTCACAGCCTACATCTCTTGTAACATCAATGGTGCATTCGTCAGATATTACCACTTCGGTATCATTCAACCAGTCATCAGGTACAGAACGGTATTTCTATGGTTCACTACAGTACACAACTGACAGTACATTCGTCATAACAGAAACAGGCATCATTCCTCAGAAAATGACTATCCAAAATGATATCGTCAGTGTGTCGGCCGAACTACGATTGCAAACAATACTGCTTTGTGTTGTAGTTGCATATTGTTTATTTCAGGTAATACATTAATAAATATTTTAATTCTTTCTATATGTGTATAAAATTAAGGCATGCTACACATCTGTTGGTAAATATATATATTAACATAACATCAATGATTGTACCATATGAAACATACAAAATTCGTGTACAATATTTTTCGTAGATATGTACATGATATCCATTTCACATGGACTCTAAAGATGCACTAGTTCTCATTTGAGACGTATCATCATTAACCTACAGTGTGTGCAATATAACAACGTATCTTATCATAAAATGAGAATTTGTAAGAGTTGTTGAATTTAGTAATTGTGATCTAACAAGACTTTGTGAATATTTTTACAGATACTATCAAAGGTTGTATCATCATGTAAGAAGATGTCAAGACGTAACTACTATGATATTCCTAATGATAGTTGGACCGAAATGCAATCAGTTAGGTATGTACTTACAGTTTAACGTGCTCTTCATGGTGTATCCATTTCACATGCATCCACAATGATAACAACTTTTCAATAATACTCATCAGCCTCTCATCGTTATGTGTCTGTTTCCTATACACACTTAACATACCATATGTCTAAATACATGACATAAAGTAGTACACTCTCTACAATCAGCCCTTGTGTCTAAAACATGATGTAAAGTAGCACCCATCTCTCTACTACCAACTCTTAGTAATCATTCACTTATCCTAATTAAACAGCAGTGTGTGTAAATAAATGACGTAAAGTCCCATCATCCATCCATCCATCGTTCTCTCTAAAAACAACACTCGATAGTGAAAGAACGCATTATAGAGTAGGCCTACTGTTCATATCATAACCACGTAGATCTATGATTTCAAACAATAACACAATTCACCTCTTAGTTAATCATTCTCTTATCCTAATTAAACAAGAGTGTGTATAAATAAATGATGTAAAGTCACATCATCCATCCTTCTCTATCTATAAAACATACATGATAGTTAAAGATCATATTATAGAGGACTGCACATAGGTTATCTATGTAGGCCTATGAATAAACCCACACAGTTGATAATATCAACTTGTTCTTTTCAGAAATATTTTTATTAATGGTCTTGATATAGTAAAATAATGCTGAATGATATAATGAAATAATGTTGAAAATATTTTTAGTAACATATTCCCACACATCTGCATGAATAGGAATGTAAACATTTTAGGCTTCACAATGGCATCATGAGTGCATCAGATCCATGTATTATGTATTGTCTCATGTTGACGTCTCAGTCTCAGACATCTGTCTCAGATGAACAATGGGTATTTTTGTAGGTTAACTGATTCGATTACATTATGTAAGAATTCCAGACACAAATGTAATTACTATTCAAAGTAAATCAAATCTTATTCAGGTGTTTTGACTTAAACCATGAATGTTTTATATTCAATAATATATTATGTAATAGTCATATTTACTGAAATATTCACATATATATATATATACGAACCAATGAAATGAGACCATTGTATATATATTGTGAAAATGAATTAGCCAAAAGAATTGACAACTCATTCACTTCATTTCAGTTCAATTGTGTGACTGGATGTGACTGGATGCGGAAATATGGGACCACTTTGGATAATTCTTGTAATATTTTTTCAACTGAACGTTATTAGTGGATATGAGTATTCGTGCGCAGAGGACCAGTGTGTTTGTACTTATGTAGCTCGCACAAGTGACACAACTAAAATTATGGCATCCTGTATAAACGCTCACCAACTGACATCACCACCTTTTGATACGTTCACGGACAAGGAGTTAGCAAAATTGACGACAATTGACATGTCTGGTACATTGTACTGTAGTTCACTACAGATATCTAGCACAATTGATAGCCGAGTTATTTGCAGTAAATCTACGCTCAAGACTAACACGTTGCACTCAGATCGACATGCCTCCGAATCACGTTCACTGCAATGGTCTAACATCGAATACTACTCGGTGACTTCAATGGGTGTTGCCATTATCATTGCGATTTGTCTGCTTGCTATGTTGGGCGTCTGGTGTAAGGTACGAAATGCATTGTTTTTGTAATATTCTTGTATGTTACTAATGGTAGCGTGCTGCACTGTCACTCGTTGGGTCCCGAGTTCAAATCCTGCTCTTGTTTGGTCATCTTGACTTATGTTTGACAGCTTATTCATTCACCCTTCGCATCATTGCAGTGTCCTCCTATCCTAATTAGCCTAACAAGAGCATACATATAGGATGTAAAGCTCAATCATCCATCAATGTGTAGCTACGTTGAACTATGTTGGACGTTTGTTTCAGTTACTCGTTGACTTGACGTCATGTCCTATGCTTGTCAAACTTAACTTACCAATACGTAATACTCAAGTTAAATCATTCAGTCAGTCCAACCAGTTCAGTCTTATACTTGTCATTCATCTAATTATAATTACAATTAGATCATAATCTGAATTGCTTCTGTGTTGTCAATTTCAGAAGGGTACCACAGTCGGGACGTCTTTATCTTCGACTGAACAGCAAGGCCAAGTAGGACCTGACCAGATAATCAACCTCGCATTACAGCAACTTGTACGTTTAGCAAATCGTGAGGGGTAAGTGTAAAGTACTTATTACTTTATGAAATACTGTACCATCAGACTCCAAAGTGTGGTGATGGGGGTCTATTTTAAAAGTGCCAGAATGTCTCCTTGAAATTGGTGTTTTCAGATTCTCAACATTAACTTGTTGATCACGTAACTTCAATAAGCAATGCTGTTTTGTTTTACTGAACGTAATAGTTTGTCTAACGGTAATGTGTTGGACTGTACATTCGCAGGTGTGGGTCCAAGACCTGAATCCTCATCATTTTAGGTCACATAGTCAGCAGCCATGTTGTACAACTGTTTCACTCTTCCTTCACATCGTTGTCGAACATTCAGCATGTCCTAATTAGTCTACACGTACTCGTTTACACACCCTGAAGGTTGGGTAGGCTTGGTCTAGTGTTATGTGTTGGACTGTAAAATTAGAATGGTCCAGGGTTTGAATCCTGCTCTTGTTTGACTACATGATTTTTAGGGTATATGTTGAGCAGTTGTTTTCAATCACCTCTCAACTCATTTTGTCGATCATTCTAACTGACCTAATTAATCTATCTACATTTTTACATGATAAGAGTCAATAGATAGATGTATTACTAATATAGTTTGGTTAACTTTTTCAATTGCACTATATGGTAAATATGGTATTGGCTTTGTTTTCAGACCAGACTCATCTAACGTAGATTGTACCATCGAACCATCCTCAACGAGTGGACCCCCAGTGAGACCTCCCCTACCATTTGTCATGAGTGATCCAAAATGCAAGGTTGAAGGCAAAGTTGACAGTGTCAATGACATCATCACCATGGAAGCCTGCAGTAGTAGGGTTGACCACAGAGATGACGTAAAACAAAATAGGTAACAATCTTTATCTGTACAATATTGTGTTCATATGTGTTCTATCTCTACTCATTTACTTGGCATGCTTAAGTAGACTAAAATTTATCATAAATATATTTTTTAGTGTAACTTTTAAATTCACTATAGATTAAATATAGGATTAACTTCGGTTTCAGATCAGACTCATGTAGCGAGGATTACATTAACGACGAACACCACGAGAGTACACCCCACACGAGACAACCCCTATCAGTTGTAGTAGAGAGTGACACAAAATGTAAGACGAATGTCAGTGATGTCATCGATGGCATCACCACCACCACCACCACCACCGAAACTGATGATCTGTATGACAATAATGGCATATTACCCCCGACACCTAACCGATTCATGTCACGGTACAATCTGACATTTCCACGCTCAAAGTAATACATGATATATATATATATATGTCGAGTATTGTTATTATGTAAATCAGATTTTGTACTTTTTGATATCTAAAATAATTAATCTAGTTTTTTGTGTATATTATTGTATTTTGTCATTTACCATGTAATGACATGTAATTGTGTTTTGACAAAAGGTGCCTTGTACTATTGTGTCTTTATCAGATCAATACTAAGAATTGATATTTTGAAAGTTGTATGCGATAATACTAGTCGTTAGAAGAGACTGAAGTCTGTATTATATGTATTTTTCAGTATTATATACATAATAATGGCGTTTTATAATTACTCTCTGTAAGCTTATATTATATAATAAGTTTGAAAATAGGCCTACACCACACTACTATGTTTGTATGTAAATATTATGATTCAAGACTATTGTTTTACGTAATAGACAACTATATAAGAGTGTGCAACGATGTATTATTTTGTACTAATATATAACTAGTACTGATTGTCTTTTACCAAGTAAGGTAGTTTAAGTATGATTGTACTGGTTGATACTTTTGGATCTCTGATGTACTTTTATCTAATTGATGGTAAGAATTGATACTCAAATATCGATATTTTGAATATTATGTATACAGGACCCTGTATTGATATTAATGTGCTCACATAGTAATATTGTACACTCTTGAACTTCATACACATTGTGCACTCTTGAACTTCGTACACTGTGTCATTTATTTTGTAAGACAACAATATTATTTGATACTTTACAGTTGTACATTGAGTTTTATCGTACAGATGTTCAACTTGATGTTGCTTTTTACTATATATTCAAGTCGGTAATATTTTTACAGCTTGACATTTATGTAAACATGTGTTGTTTAAACCAAATAAATCGTGTTTTGTACTTTGATCTAAAGTTTCTTATTAACTGAGTACTTGCTAACAACAGGTATTGTTTATTTACGTAAGCCTGTTTTGTTTAAGATAAATAAATTGTGTTTTGTACTTTGATCTAAAGTTTCTTATTAACTAAGTACTTGCTAACAACATGTATTGTTTACCATTTTAAGGTTGTATGACGTCTATATTAAATAAAGTTGATTATTACTTTATACACAAGTTTATTTTTCTTAGTATGGTGATAGTAAACTCGAAGACGTTCATCTGAGTATAACGTATTGAGTCATCGTCCTTTTGCAAAAATAGTCATTTAAATATGCCTGTAGTCACGTATTGTACAGATGTGCAACTCATGGTCCATCATGATAAATAACTATTATGTCTCAGATGACAATGTCGTGACATGTACTCTTGGAGATTTTTTCTAACTGCTGAGTTCAACATACACAATTACATTGTGTTATTGACCATGAAAGCATGTTGGCTTAATTAGTTATACACACATCTAAGCTCACTAATACTCCCTCTTTTACGAATTAAACAAACAACATTTTTGAGAATGAAAATTTATTCAAATTGGTATTAGGTTGTGCAAGTTGGATACAAGTCTTATGATATATATTTTGATGTATACAAGTACATTGTCTGCAAAAATGCAATATATATATATATATATATGGTAAGTTATATATTATAGTCTTATATATTATATATTATACGATGACAGATCGTGTTGTATTATCTACTCATCATCTGAGTATGCATACAGATCTGGTAGCTCTTGTGCCTCGGTGATGACCTTCTGGGACTCTGTGATGACACTTCTTTTCTTCAGTGGCTTAGGTGCGTTTTTGAACTCAGGCACGATGACATAATCGTCCTCGTCAATGTCACCAGTGGTGACAGTCTGGGACCCCGTGATGGCACTCCTTTTTGTGATTAGTCTAGGAGATGTCTTAGTTGGGGGCACAATGACGAAATCGTCCTCCTCATTGTCGGTGTCTGACATCGATATTGCTGTCATTGCCTTCTTTGACACCTATAATAATAAGTTGAATATTTATTAGTGAAAATATACATTATCAAAATTTATCAATACTATTTTAAACTTCAAAAATATTCAATATACCTGTTTCTCGAGTGTACCACTTGGTTGATGTGGTGCAACATATGAGCTTGTGGATGGTGTTTCATCGTCTTGGGTGTCACCCCCTTGTTGTATGGTCCTTGATAATTTCGATACAGTAGCCTCCACTGCAGCGAACCCACCCTTTCTTTTGAGCTGAGGACCTCTTTTTGGGACGCAATGATCACACGCCGTTAGTTCAACCATCGTCTGGTGACTACAGGGAGTTGCAACCCTCAACTCCCCCCACATTTTTTCAATTGTGGGCATGGCTGACGTTATTTTACGCATATCCTGTAAAGTGAGTGAAACTCCTCTTCTGGTTGGATGAATTGTGTTACCTGCCTGAGGCAGGAAAAAATGGTGTCGTATGTCACAGCTTGAGTGTGAACGTCTTGACGTTGCGAACAAGTTTGACCCCAGGTGAACCTTAATTTCTCCTGGTGATCCCTCTCCTGTAGACCCAACATCCTCATCATCATTTCCATTGTTATCAAAGAAGACCTCGCCCTCGTCAACGATAGTCCCTTCCACTATCGAGTCATGAGTCTGAATAATATAATAAACAGTTATATTAGACTAACCCTACAAGTGGTACATATGTATTTGGTTCAATAGTTACCTTATGATGTATTACACGATCTTTTATTAGACTACATGCTTATCATGTATATTGCTAATTATAAACTTATTGAAAATGTAAGATAACTATTAAACACACTTACCTCATCATAATTTGTCATCGATCTTGTGAGGTTAGGTAGGGCTTCGATAAGGTCCCTGGCCTGTTTTGCACTAAGAACTATACCACGTTGTGTGGGTATGTAGCAGAATTGTTCTTCATCCAGTGTATATTGTCGTATGTGCATCCGTATCTTCCCTTCGTAACGTTGAAGGGAACAAAATCTGTTACCACCAAGCTCCGTTAAGTATATAAATCTTCCTTTGACAAGGGTTCCTGTTAAGGTGTGATACACTCGTGCCATCTTTGAGCTTTTCAATTCAAAATCAGAAGTGAAATACTTCAGAAGTGGATATTTGGGCTTTTATACCCATATCTCAACCTACGCTGTACATTGTTAGTTAATTGCAACTATATTTAGCCTCAACTTTCTCACGATATGCACAATAGTCCTATATGTTATGTAATATATCATATCACTTTTTGGTTGAGATCCAACTTTTCTTTGATTGAAGTATAATAGTCCTATAGGGTATGTAATATAGAATATCACTTTTTGAGTGAGATCCAACTTTTCTTTGTTTGATGTGTGCTTCGAGCGCGTATAGTTTTCTTAGATCCAGTGGTTTTCTTTCCAATATGTAATCTTCTCACAGGTTTTTTAGTATTAGTGGCTACCAATTCATCAACTGTCTTTTGTGTAATACCAGGGGGCTGGGAATGTACTGTAGTTTCGTTCTCATCTGATATATCGTCATCTATAATGTCGTCTCTTGTTCTCTCTGGTGACTCAGACCTTACATTTTGTGCTTTGTCCTTTTGTTCTTTTTCCCCCTCTTCAGTCAAAGCAATGTATCTACTTTTAGGTATCACGACATAAGGTACTGCTGCCATTGTTATATTAGTCTATGTAATGTTACTTGTAATAAACTTTTAACTGCACGAATTTTTCCTACCATAATATGCTGCCTCTCTTTAAGTGTTTGTCTTGCTGAGGCTATTTTACGAATGGACCATCTATGCTTCTTTAGTAACATTTTATCTTTTTGAGATGTTGCAATATTTCCAGCTAGAACATTTTCGGCAATTTCAGAAATTGATCTAAGTTGCAGTTTATCAGCATGTTTCAATATCGCCTTTGTTTGAGAAACGTTTAGATTAGCTACAGCTCTAAGAAAAACAGAGTTCTCTTTGATCAACTTCATGATGATGGTGTTGCTGATGCTGTACCGTTAGATGGAATGAAAATCACAGTGTCCTCCCCTGGAAAGCAATTTGTTTTTAATTTATAAGGGTTGTCTGCTGTTAGAGAAACCACTAGATATCCGTATTTTTCCTTAGTTGCTTGTTCATAGGCACTTAAAAAAAAAGCAGTATTAGATGGCCAGATCTGGTGGGCTATAGACTTTATTTGACCATTGTTTCTTGTATTAGCCATTAATACAAGATTTTGAGAGTTTAAGTTTATATCTCTTAGAGCTTGGGTACCATTAAATAAAGTGTAAGATAGTAAGAATGTACTACAAAGTGAGTGATGCATGAGTACTGTGACTATATGTACTAGATCTTTCGATGATTTCCTGTCGTCAAATAATTGATTTTTGTCATCCAAAATCATGATTACATGTTTAGTACCACCTTCAGAACGCTGCTTAATTTCGTCCAATGATGGTAGGTCTGTTCGGAATTCGATCATGTCACCACCTAAGGTCTTTTCAAGTTTGGAATACATTTTCTGCCACACACTATAACAATAGTATATGAAGTGAACAGGTTGATCAAACATGACATTGTGGTGTAATAGTAGTCTTTGTATGTATGTCGATTTCCCTGCTCTTGTCTGTCCAGCAATCACTGTTGTGCAAGGCAGTGAAAACTTTTTCATGTCAGTGCTAACTGTGTGCATTATAAAATCTATCAAGTGACAATCTATGATCAAATAGGTCCGATGTCTATACAACAAATGATTACACATCCACTACATTCCTAGTTTTATCAATCTTAATCAGTCCTGGAAATTTACCCATTACAAAAAGAGTTACAGGCTTTGGCAGTGATGTGTCGAACCTGAGAGAAATTTTAAGATTCCCTGTTCGTGTCAAAGGTAGCTGATTACTATTATCTGACTGCGAAGGTTCTGTGAGAAATCTATATATGCAGCATGACTCAATAAACTGCTCTTGAGTGAATGGTATACTGTCATCACAACCGTTTACACCTGACATTGTATTATATGCTCTAGCAATCAAGCTGTTTGTTTTACTGTCCTGTGCATACTTCATATCAACTGGACTATTAATCATTTCAGATCCATCAACCGTGACAGAAAGATTACTCAAAGAATGATTTTCGTACACAAGAGGATTAGAATCTAACATACCTCCAACTGCACTATCTTCTACAAACCATATCAAAAGCTCTGAAGGAATTGATGAATTAAATGAATTAGAAACTACAGAATTATAAACACCTGATGAAATCACGTGTTTCTTGAGTTCATGTCTTACATATGGGTACTTTGCAGGAGTCTCACTCAATAGTTTTTCATGACTCAGTGATATAACAGGCGTAGGTTCAATCATGTTTATTGAAATGCTAGCTTTCTTTATATTGATTTTGAAGTCACCTGCTCGGTCATTTGGACATAGCAAACTGAATTCTGGTGGATTTTGAAAGAACTGAAGACCAATGCTAACGCCTGAGGGTAAAAATCTTGATAGCTCCATTGCATCACTATAAATGTACCCAGTCATATCAAAATCTTTTGACTTAGACGCTAATTTTCCTCTAATTATCAGACCCTCGTTATCACTTGTCTGCCAGTTAACCTGTGATGCAGTACCATGTGTATCCATTAGGGTGCATCAGCCGCCCCAACATTAACCAATCAAGCTGTACCTTGGTCCATAGTTGGGTTTTACCACACAAAATAAGATACTAAAATTTCAGCTTGATCGATGGATATTTAGGGGTGCCTCCGAGAGCATATTTCTTGTGAATTTTTCAGGAAAAGTTACGTTTCCGTAGGATCGCGGTTTGCGATTACTTGAAAAATATAAAAGATAGGAAAAAACTAATGACATATTTGGAATCTGCAGAAAATTTCCTTCAAAATGAATACCTGGAACCTATGGTTCCATCAACATTATGGTGATCATGTACTGCAAAATATGCTTTTTCCTCAATTATTATGTACGACGTCACTGATATACACAAGTTCCTGTTTATATGACTGCACGGTACTTATTATTAGTCTTTGCTTTACTCTCAATATAAATTATGTTTAATACATATCAGCAGTGATTTACTCAGTATTCCATTTTATCTCTCAAAGCTATTTCAATTATTCGTGATGATCTCAATAAACGTTTTATGACTATGAAGGGAGAAAAAAGCAAGCTTGCTATGCTATGTGTTGATAAGTCTCAATTTATTTTAACCGTATGAAAAACTTGCCCTAATAATACTTGTTGTGCATAAGGAGATGGGTCCATTTACAATGTACATTAAGGTTCTTCACCTGTCCTATGAATAACAAAAAATAGGACCAGGAAGCCGCACCATGGCTTGAGTTCGTGTAATGGTAGTTAGAGGAACATAAGTATTACTTTTCTTTCTTTTTTTTGCATTTGAAATTATAGTCAATTTCTTCATTATTAATTTACTACAATATCTTAAACTTGAAAGGATCATTCTTAACACCTGCAGGGTGATTGGTTTTAAACCGATTTAATTTATATATAAGAAAATATCCTTTTAAAAGGCCTATCCACCTTTGCCTGAAAGACCTTTTTTTTAGGTCACACAGTATACCATCTAAAGCATTTACCATTTATGCAGATATCACACATTCCTAATATAATAGAATTTAAGTAGACTAATGTGCAAGTTTGTACCCTTCTGCTTGAGACCGCAAGTAATCAATACCATTTTTAAAACGCCATGTAATTTTGAGTGAAAATGTTAAATAAATATTACATTTATTCAGTTGCTTCTATTCTTGTCATGGAATTGTGACTATAGATTAAATCTATGAAATAAATCCTCCTCGGACCTTGACATCCATTTAATGCAGGATACACAGATTATGGATACTGACAGTCTCAGTGAACATAGTGCCTGATATAGGCCTACTCTATAAATTTTGGTTTGAAGCTTAATGTGGCCTCAGAAAAGTACTTCCAGAAAATATACAATGTGCAGACAATATTTGTATTTCATTAATTTGCAGAATATGAATGGTTGATTACCATATTATGTGCAATTGTACATTGACCCATCTTCTTGTGCACTATAATATCAGGCAAGTTTTTCTTAGTGTTAAAACAGATAATGACTTATCAATGCATATTGCATAGCATATTAGTAAGGTTGTTTCTTTATTGTCATACGGCCGTAAAACATTAATCAAGTTCTTTGGATCTTTGAATAATATAAATAGCTTTGAGAGCCAATAAGAAATACTGAGTAAATTATTACTCATATGTATCAAGCATAATAAATAATGAAAGGAACAATTAAAGACAAAGTACCTTGCCGTCATTTAAAGAAACATTTTTGTATATCAGTGAAGTCGTATAAAATATTCAAAGTAAAAACACATCCTGCAGTATGACATCAACTTTATTTCAACGAAAGTACATGTTCCAGGTATTCATTTTGAAGGAAATTTTCTGCAGAATCCAAATATGTTATTATTTTTATTCTATCTTTTATATTACTCAAGTTATCGCAAACCGCGATCCTACGGAAACGTAACTTTTCCTGAAAATGTCTTAGGAAATATGCATCCGGAGGCACCCCTAAATATTTTTTGATCAGGCTGATATTTTATTATGTTCATCTGGCTACCAAAACGCAACTTCATGCCAAGGTACAGCTACCTAGCTCCATTTTTTTTTTTTCATGGGGCGGCTGATGCACCCTAGTATCCATATAGAAAAGCTGACTTTGTAATGTTGTTCTGCGACTTTGTTCAGTGGTGTATAATAAACTCTTTATATGTGATATATAGGCATAAGATTGATCACTTTTTGAAACAGGTCTCCCGTTAAACGTCACATCACATCTAGAAAACATTGATGACAAAAAATTGTTGACTGGTGCAACCGCCTCTTTGATTGTACCATCAGAAACTGATGGCTGTGTAGCTTGTACATTTCCACCTTCACCAGCTACTGCCTTTTTTGTTTCCATAATTGGAGGTTCTATCGTCTCCCCACCCTTACCTGTCACCGAAACGGTCAGATGAAGTCTAGCTGATTGAACATCTATATACTTATTTGAGTTGTTAATAATTTGGAACTGTATCACTCCATTATTACTATAGTCTGAATTGATTGGATAATAATGCTCAGTATGTATTCTCTTCAGTGATATATCTTGAATTGCATTTTCAAAGATAGCCATGCCCTGATCATACCCAACATAACTATCTGAAAGTGCAGCCTGAGTCATCTTGAAAACTATGTTTAAACCAATCAACTACTCATCAAATGCGTCTTTTGCTCTCTTGACCTTTGCCTTTGTGCTAGATACGGCTGCTTTCTTGACTGCTTTTGTAGGCAACCTTCTCTTTCGGGGTCCTGTATTAGACTGACCAGATGGTTGATCTGTATGAGTCTTTATTGCAATTTCACTATTTAACATTTGTGACTCAGCTCTACGTCTTATCGCTTCGTTTTGGTCGACAATTTCCAATTTAGGAACAGTTTTCCCCTCTGTTGTTGTATTCTTATCAGGTGTGGCATTTACAAGAACAAGTCTGTTTGTTCTACATCTGGTACCTCTCCTATTTATATGTTGCTTGTCTTGACCTCGTGATTGTCGTCTAAAATGTTCAAGAAAGGCTGTATAATCACCACCTTCCAATGCATAGAAATATGTGTTAAGTGACATCTTATACCTCTTTCAAAATTTGTAGTGTACACAACAAAGTACTGCTACCTACTGGCAGAGGACCACCTTTATCATCCGTTAATATAATGTCAATAAATTCTATTGTAGATATATTTATAGGTATGTACCGTGGATTATCAAATATAACACGATTGTGATTACTTACATTGTCGAGATACACTCTGTTTAATATGGGGGCTAGTCTAGTATTTACAATGCTCGGTTGGCATAGGGGGGATAAAATGTCTATATATTCTGTTCTATGACCTGCTTTCACCTTTGGCAATGTAACATCTAATAGAGCAACATTCCACTTAGCATTCTCATACAGAGAAATAACTCTAGGTATATTTATACGACTTTTACCATTGATAATATCATCACTCCTTAAGTATATATACATAGTTGATATGTTATTTAACTTTTCCTCTATAACGTTTTATATTACTAGTAACAACGTATGTTGGAGTCTTGTAGTTGGCCCACTTCACTTTAGTGTAATGAACACCATTCACTTTTTTACTGCCTAATACATTCTCAATTACGTACGTTGCATCATCAATACTTTCTATATTTGCATTTTGAAGCTCGGGCTCGTAATAGCTTCCTGAAATTATGTTATTATCTGTATCTGAAACACGGTACCTTGGTGGTAAACTTGGAATTCTTGTGTGAATTTTGAAAACCTCCTCTGTAAATTGTGTTTTATATGACTTTGTGAATAACGATGCAGTTTTGGATATTCTCACAGCTTGACCAACACTGAATGCAAACTTCACAGGTGTGTTTGCTCTTTTATCCAAAATTTTACTGTAAAGTCTATCATAAAGTTCTTGGGAGTTTTCCTCTGTCACTTCGGAGGGTTTCATACCTGTGACTGAGTGTATAGTGTTATTATAACTTTTTACCAACTGCTGCAGTACATTTATGTAATTCATATCATTCTTTTTCTCAAACAAGTATTTATATATACGTCTCTGTATTGTAAGATTGCATCGCTCAGCAAAGCTTGCCTTGTGAGGACCATATGCTATTTGATGTATGATACCATACTTTTCCATCAGAGATTTGAACCTGTGACCTGTATATTCTCTTCCATTATCAGTAACTATTACATGTGGAGTTATTATTTCCTTCAATATCTCCTCAGTTGTATCAGCAACCTCGCTTGTTTTCTTAGTTTTGAGTGGCCTAACTATAATTCTTCGTGAAAATATATCCACATAAAGAATTAAAAACCGTATTCCCAGGTTAAACGAACTGAGAGGTTGGACATCAATTAAATCTGAATGATATATATCCGATAGACCCTGGGAAATCAAGGTTTCTGTCTCAAACTTATACGTGGGCGTTTTATGAATTGTATGAGTTATTTGCTTGTCTAACCACTCTTTCACAACTTTGTATGTAATACCCAAGGGTCTGTTCACTTCGTTTTTTACAGATAAATACAATTTTCGTGGTCCATAAAAACTACCTGGTTTTGATGGGTCATAATAGATCTTTGTTAAGTATGCATCTATAGTTGTAGGCTTCTTTTTTGTTTTTCTTTTCCTCTTCATAGCGTTGTGTTATGTTGTTGGCTATTGAAACTCTTCTTAATACCACTCTTTATTTTAGGTGAAGGTAGCATGCACCCTGTTAGAAAATAACAGTAACACAATTGTGAATCAAGTTTAAATTTGAAATATATGTGTTTATTATTACATCAACATATTATATCTTACCAAGCGATGTGCTAAGAAGTACAAGCCATATATCAGACTTGTGACCTAGCGAAATATTAATAATGGATGCCAAAATCACTACTACAAGTGTGACAGTTTGACATATATACACACATTCACTCTTTGGGATAGTTTTACCAAACAAACACCAGTTTGGTGTGTGACCCTCAGAGTTCTGTGATTGAAATGTAGCCAGCTCATTGATCTCTGGATCCATTGGTGTGTAATGCTATACTGACATTTTTATCGTGTAACAATGTCTTTCATATCATATCATTATCGTAATGGAAATACCCTGTAGGGTTACACTCTTTACACGATAGTCTACCAATTGGTGTCTGATGATCAATGCTATTATAACATGGTGTAATTATGTTCAGTTCTGGTAAAGCATTCTCAATGTTTGACAAGTGTTCAGTAATGCAGTCAAACTGATCTTCAGTAACTGTTATGGTGCCACTACAATCAACCACGACATCCTGGCCCTCTGATTCAAAGAGCTGTTCAGTGAAGCATATATTTGAGTCCCCCGAGGTTGTTTCAACATACTGTCCACCACCGAGATGTAGTTGATATTTTGACCCAACAGCGTTTTTCACTTTGTCAATACATTGTAAAAGTACATTCCAACGTCCTGGTGGTATGACATAGCTCGTACAAAACCTTGATGGACTTGAGGGCTGAAAATATAACCAAAATGAACATTCAGAATGTTACTTTATATATAATTCTAACCTGTAGGTTGACTATTATCTTTATTAAAATACTTACTTGTATCTTAGTCAACATAACCATTCCGTAGTCTGTACCATTAATAACCTTCAGGAAGTTCCCATTACCAAGATGTACTGAGTACCTCTCGCCTGTTGATAGTTCTGGTATCATTTGTATGACCTGGGGCGTATTCTCTGTAGCAAAAGCCAGTAAATGAGCAACAGCATGTGTATTCCTCTGATTGATGATCATATCAATAAATTCTTTGTTTATATCTTGGTAGTCCTTCAAGTATTTCAGAACCCAATATGATGCCATAGTTATTGCACCAATATCCTTCAGATATTCGATTAATGGTGTACAATCCACATATAGTGTAATGACATCTTTGTATTTCTTGACAATCTCCATCCTGTCAGTACCTTATGGTTCTCTACAGCATACTGATTACTACTAAGTAAGAATCTGACATATATATATATATAATTTCACATATCTAACTAGATCAATATTCCACTCTATCTATAACTAATACAAGGGGTCTAACACCCCCTAGTGGTAATGGACCTAGTACATGAAAGTAGCTCTACAGTCCTCTGTGTGATCATAAACATGGTCAGATTCGTCTACAGTTTTACTGAGATGAATATTACCCTTTTTGCACACTTTTTGCATGTATAGACCCCAGTATACCATTTTCCCCATCTCTGACTTGAGAATGATCAACACAATGGAACTTATGTGTACATCTACTTATATTCTGTACATATATGTAGATGTATTCTGTACAAATAGGGCAGGTCAACTATTAGTACAACTCTATGTTATTTTACTAACACCCACTATTATAGTATGATTAATTACCTTTAAGTACGCTCCAGTACACACAGTCTACTATATATCAAATGTAGTGACGTAACATACAACAATACCATACACTTTCTTATGCTCAAGGCCTACAGGTCAATGCGTACAAACCGCGCCATATGACGGTAGTAACTACTGAGGGATATACGGGGTCGAGGGTGACTATACCAGGGATATACTGCCGCAACCCATGGTATAACCTTTTTATCGCATGTCTTTTTTTTTTTTTAATACTTTAATTGTATATAAATGTCAAACAGTTTGAAGCACTCAATGTGAATGCAGCTGTGCTACAAAAAAAAATCAATACTCTTAATTGGCAGCACTTAATTGCCTTAAATCAAAACAATCAGCAAATATGCTGGTATCTACATGCTAATAAGCATGATATATAGGGGCACTGTTGTCTTTTGATTGGTCAGTTCCAGTATATCCCTGTTGATCTCATTATCTTTCAGTATATCCCTGCTGGCTAATTAGCCAAAGGAATTTGATTGGTTGAACTAAATATATCCCTGTTTCTTTCTGCTGTATTTCCCTCTCTCAATCTGTATTGACCAGGGAAAAGCTCAGTATGAGGGACAAAAGTTGGCTAGACATGGGATAACAAATGTTATATTCACTGATCAGTGAATATAACATTCGTTATTGACCTGCCTGTCACACACCACCGCACACAGGTGAACATCACATTATGCAGGTGGGTTGTTGGCCAATCAGGAAGCTCGTTACATAGGGGTCATGGAACAATGTGATATATATGATTCCTGAATGTATCGTATAAAAAAAGGTAACATTTTATTCTGTATTCACTATTCAGGGACTGTTTATAATGCCACTTTTAATTAAACATTGTGGAAGTGATTTTGCATGTGATTGATACTTTTAAAATGGGATTCGAACTGGCTCTTTCTTTTAAATTAAAATGGTTCTTTAGTTTATGCTTCATATCAAATAGCAATATCTGTGAGGCTTTCAATAGTTTTTGACTATTGCTTATGATTAACATTTTACAACCTATTGTACCATTCCATTGATGATGATGTTGACAATCTCGAGGGTGTCTTTTCAACCATGACAAGAAATTACTATATTTAAGATGTAAAAGTTAGTACTAGATATTAAGATGATTAAAGCTGATAGATTCTAGTCCATCATGTCTTGTTGGGTGCATAATAGAAATATTGGAGTATGTCAACGGTTTAGATTGTGTTATTACCGATGAATGGGTCATTTGTAAACTTATGAATTTGTAATCTACGTCAAGTTATATGTATGCTGTACTGGACTACAGGGTATAAAATAAGTGTGCAACGATCCCAAAATGTGCAGTGATCAGTCTGAAATGTGCAGTGATCAATCTGAAGTTCTGCAGTGATCAAATTCACCCTTTTTGTGCTTTATCATGGTGAACTGTAGAATCCCCACAATATACTTTGTATTCAACAAATTTGACACTTTTGTTTGCCTGATAATGGTCATCTTTTGGAAATTTGTAATGCTTGATATCACAATGCCAGTCCTTAAGAACACAAGATTGGTTATCCATATTAATGGCGATATTGTGCGCTGGACAATACGTGCAGTGATCAAATTTTCTTATTTTATACCCTGCTGGACTAGGGTCTTTGAAATCAACGTCAAGGGTGCATGATACAAGATTAGGTGTATGTATTTCAATGTATGTCATTTGGCAAATATTGTTGTCTGACAGCATAATAATCATTGTTGTAATAGGGCTCATCAAATAAGAGTTACCTGTAATATGGCCAATCATTCTTTCTTTTATTGCTGCTGCATTGATTATGATATGAGTGACTGGGCATCAATCCTATTTGGCAATTCCACCATAATTTCTCTTTGATGCACATCCACACATGCTCTCCTTTTATCCACGCATAATATTGCCTGCAACATAATTGAATTTGAAATTTATGTTAATTTGATTCTTAAACCTGTGTTTCATCATATTCACCCCACTTTGTGAGAAGGCAATATTTTTGGCAACTTATGTGTTTTCAGTGCAATTATCTTGTTACGGCTCATTTCGAGTAGTGTTTTGAAGGAAATGAGTAATATTATTGCATAATGCTTCATTTTGGGAGAATACCATCTTTCCTTGAAGGCAGAGTACATGTAGCTCTGGGTGCTTTATTTTTTATTTTCACCAGCAATCAATGTTAGGACCCAATGCTAATGACCCTTATCCATCATGCTACAATATGTATGTCATGTATGTGGCTTCTGAAGCATGAGGACTTGAGCGTACTCGCAATTTATCTAGATTCTGAACAATTTCACTTCCAAACACTACTTCGATGCTTCATCTGCTTCATATTGAGAGTGCTTTTCTTCAGGTCCAACCAATTCTGAGAAATCAGAGAACATCATTTTAATGGCTCCTTGAAGTTTGTCAATTGCCACAGTGTGTGAATCACGATCATTCCAATTATAATTCTCTGAATGCTTTGTGGCCTAATTAAAATCAGAAGCGTTTTTTCCAGTCTATATTCAGAGCTCAAGGCCAAATCTATTATTAAAGTGCAATCTTATATATGAGTGAGGGAGTTAGTGTCTTATAACGCCTGATCCCATATTAGACAGTATTAATTAAAATGTAGGCAAAACATTTGGATATTGTTGGAAACTCCAAATTGAAATTGGTAATGGCTTCTAGCAACAAGAATGAGTCAGCCTCATACATTGTAGTTACTAGTAATCTGTAACTCCTTGAGCATACACATTGGGACGCTTTTCATATACTGGTTTTGCTCAATGCTGAAATTGATTGTATAAATGTGTTTCTACAAAGTCTAGGCCTTTTTTTGATGCTGTACTACTGCCGTTGAGTGTGGTCAGTCTGTACGAGAAAAGAGAATGATAAGCGAACTGAAATCACTCTGCATGGGAGCTTTTTGAGTCCTGATCCTCTCCGAGGCACCCTTGAAAAAGGGGAATAACAAAGTAATCAGGATGGAATAAAAAGTTACCCAATGGCACAACAGAGCCTATATAATATGTGCTTTTTGTATCTACATGGAGCAGTGTCCAAGGAGATGACCAAGTTACACAAAAGGCAATTTCACATTGGAACAAGTCTCTCTGAAATAGCAGGCTACAACATTTCACTGGTGGTGCTGCCAATCAGGTCCTCGCTCACATGAATTTTTGAAGCAGCCTAGCTAAGTCCTGCTGTGTTCTGCTGAGCGCGGACCTTAGGGGCAGCAGCGCGGACTATAGAGGCAGCAGTTCTAGTGCTCTATATTCCAATTCGATACCCAATTCGACTTGAATTTCATCAGTTTGAGCTAGTTTGCAGCCTCGCTCGCCGCCTGCTTCAAAGCAGACTGTTGTCAGTCAGCTGAAATAGCTGTAAATCGATGACCACACTCGCAAAATAGCATTATTGGGTGTAAACTTCTGAAAAATATATTGCAATAAGGATAGAGCTGCTAACATAGTGTACCACGTAGACATTAAGTAAATCAAAAACATTTTCAAATATGATACCTTCTTCATGCAATATCATGTATGCCCGTTTTGTTTAATAAATCTACTTATTAGCATAAAAGCTGCATGAAAAACCTGTTCGATTTTTCAATTTTGAGTTTTCAAAGTTCATCATAATCGTTAAAAAGACTAACAGCGAATTCTGACTCAATTTGCATTAACTGCATGAAATTTGAAACGCCTTCTATGTTCTTCCAACAAACAAATTGATTTGTTATGTTGTAACAAACAAATTGATACGCCTACTATACATTGTGTTGAAACTGTTGTTCAGGCAAGTGCATATGAAAGGGAAATCACATAGGTCCAATGGCGTGTACACTGTATATGATTACAATTTTACAAACACAAGATTCCAGCAACTGCTTAAAGAATCTGATCAAACCCTCACTTGTTGGTGTTAGAAGTTAGTGATTGTATAATTAGGTCAGCAATGTCACAATTAATCCATTGACTGTACTTGCGAGAAATGAATGGTTATTGTGAACTGATGAATATGTGATATTGCCATTGTGCAAATATAGTGTGGGCTGACAGCACAATATGTCAGACTAGATACAATGTAGGAACAAGCTCCAATATTGCCAATTATTCTCGAATCTGTTATGTATTGTTTCCTCAGTAATTAAGTGGCTGGGGCATCAATAGCACTTGTCAACTCAACCTACATTTCTCTTTGTAAGAGATAGATTCTGCTTTCTTTTTTATTCAGCATTTCATTCGCTCAGCATGTCGTAATTGTGGTTTATGTCTGATTTAATTTGATTCTCAAAAACCACTTGTTTCATCACGTTCATCCAAGCCTGTTGCTGTGATAAGGGAAGATTTGTGGCAACTTTTCTGAAATTTCTATGACTTGACAAATTGTTTATATAGAAGTTGCCAGGCTAATATTCCAACAGTGGTAATGTAATACAGTAACTCCTCCATGCAGTTTCAAATTAGGCGTCCTGCTTCCTTATTGAGAGGTTTATGATGGCTTCTTCATTGCTAATTCCTGCAATGCAATACGTATGTACCCTGTACAGATTAGATACTCAATGGATGCTGGTGTCCAGGTTTATTGCTTGGTTTATAATATAAGAAAACGTTCAGTTACTTGGTTGTTAAGGTGTAAAACATTTCTTTGCCTGTACAGGTATTCTAACTTTTACTGTATCTTTTTTTTCTAAATGATCCTATCTGACATATTGTGTGGCACTGTCATAAAATAATTGTAACAACCTTTTTGAACAAATTATTTTTAAGCACCTAATTTGGAGTAAAATTGTGCGAAGAGGATAATATTGTCTGTTGTAGGTAGCCTATAGTCAGACATGCCCATTCACACCATGTAGTAAGTTGCGTTGACCAATAGCTATTAGGGACCGTTCAGAATTTATGACTGGGGGGGTGGGAGTTCTCCCTGAACTTCCCGTCAAAAAATGATACCCCCCCTTGAGTTTCATGCGGATTTTTAGTACCCCACCCTTAGGTTTCACGCGTATTTTTAGTACCCCCCCTTGACATACAAAGCAATACACACAAATATACTGTTATACATGGCCACTCGTACAGATTCGCGTCATTTCGCGGACTTTTGCTCGTAAAAAGTCCAAATAAAATAAGTTTATGCGTGTTTTTTAACATTTTATCTTTGTTAAAATTTCTTACCCCCCCTTGGAAGTGTTATCAAAAATTAATACCCCCCCTTGGAACACATATGAAAAGTTAGTACCCCCTCGGCCAAAACTCCCACCCCCCCCCAGTCATAAATTCTGAACGGTCCCTTAAGTAGAAGTAATAGTTAGTTCTGATTCTCCATTGGCTGCTGACTCAATGCTGAGCACTTGATATTGTTGAGGTATAATTGTTTGTCAGATCAATAGACTGACAAACAGACTTGAGTGATAAGACAGATAATATCCAGTAGGCAGGTCCTGAATCAAAGAGAGCATGGAATATACATGTGATTTCCAATAGTTCTGAGTACTGCTTATGAAACATTTACAACCCGTCCTGCCTTTTATGACGATATTGACAATCTTGAGGGTGTGATATGAGAATACAACCTTCTATTCATAATACATCATCGTTAAAAAATGTCTTCCTTTTTTTACCTGCCTGTTCCATCTCAACATCCTCATGGATTTCATCAGCCACAGAAGCAAGAACAATTGCCAATATGGCAGCTGGCTCTTACTTGGTCAACCTTATTGTGCCTGTGATTACACTGCTGCCAGCCTGCAATATTTGCACAATGACATACATTACAAATTCATTAGTCCAATCATCAAATGAACCATTCATGAGCAACAAATATAATTATCATTGGACCATACTCTAATATTTCTGAGCTGATGAATACTGCTATCATCTGCTGTTACGCATCCAACTAGAAATGATGGATTAAAATCTTTTTGCCTTAATGATTTTATACAGAACTTTTTACACAAAGGTATTCTACGCTTTGGCTAGTCTGCCATTTTTTAAAAAGCGATGTAAAACTGACTTAAATGTGAATGACATCTTTATTTGTAAAATGAAAACACACAACAAAACTTTGGTTGAATGTACTAATCCTCTTGCAGAATGGCTTTCATTTGTGACAATGTTTTTCAACTCCTATTTCAGTTCTGAAGGGGGATTATGTAATCCTAGTAGCTATGATCTTTTATTTGTCACTTGTGGCTTATCAATGCAGGAAGTGGATCCAAACAAAACAAACACCAAATCCAAACAAAAACATTCGCATCCATCGCCAGGAAGAATCTAATCATGCTGATAGTAACTTTGGGTTCTCCCTTGGTAACGGCTTATTTTTCATTTTTATGGAATTTAATTTGAGATACTTATTAGTCATTTGAATCGATGGCCAGAGAAACAGCCTCGTTCGAGATCACAGTTCTGATTGGAACTTCTCAGGCAGTTCACAGTAAAAAAAATGTGGGTGCTTGATGGTATTTGACGTCAAAATGATGTTTGAATGATTCGGAATGACATCTTTGATGTACTCCTAAAGTCAAATGAATCATAATGCTACTGGGAAGTGTTATGCCATTCCTCTTAAATAAAAGGTTTACATGAGTCTGTTATGATTATAAATAGCAGTCATTTTCTCAGCATACAATTTGAGGATCAATTGCTTGATATCATTTGAGCTTTTTCTGATTGATTTCTAGGGGAACATGGGGACCGACGGGCCATGGGGACCGATGGGCCATCCTCTTATCTCCACATCAAAAACGTTTCATAACATCTAATTTGCATTTTTAGTATTGCTTATCACATCTATGAATACCATATCGACCACTGATCAATAAGTGATAGCACAAGCATGTAGGAGGCAAACTGAAATTTTCAACATCTAAATTTTTTTTTTCTGATTCAGAAAAAGTTTAATATCTCAAAAGTGTGTAGACTCCATGCAATATATTTTCTATGCTCATTTGTCCTATATATTGGTGACAATTTACACATTGAATTTTAGGAACAAGAACCATATTTCGCCCAAATAGAGGGGTTTAACTGTTCAGAAAGCTTTTGGGGACCGATGGGCCACCCAACATGGGGACCGATGGGCCATTATTTCTTGAGATTTTCTGTAGGTGGCGTATTGGCATGGGGCTGGATATTAAAGTCTTTTATGGGAAAAAGCACAATAGAACTATAGCTTGCATCTTTAAATGATAAGTTTTGACTTAAATGAATGCCCTCGAATTTACAGTGATAGATTTGCCTCAGTAATGGCTTCAAACACAAAATGGTGGAAATTTAAAATATCCATAATCACAAATTTATTATAAACATCAGGACCCCGTTAGACATTGATGCAATATTGAGTGTAAGTTAAATTTTCACCAAAATATAAGCTAAAGGAGGGTTATTGATGAATTTTATTGTTTTGATTCAAGATTTCTCCTGCAGGTGGCATAATAGTACAGTATAATTGGAAAATTTTACTTTTCCCCTAAAAATCTAAATGATTAACAGAAATGATTCATTGATGGAGAAAAAACTAAAATATTCTCATTTTTTAATATTCATAAACAAATTTGAGGTATTAGACAAGATTTTGATGATCACGGTGGTAGCCAAACTTCTGTATCGACCAAATATCAAATAATTTTTTTTTCTTAGTGACCAATGAACCAATCGTTTTGGAATTCTCCCATATAGTTTTTAATGCATCTGTTCATGAACTGCTAAAATATCATCTCAATAGCTTGAATATAACTACAAAAAAGTAACTCATGACATTTGTGAAAATTAAGCTTTTTTTCAAAGTGTAAAATCTGGGCATATCTATATTCTTTTGATTTCGTATTGTCCTATACACTCAGGTGGATCAACAAAAATATATTGGAAACAAATTTTGAATTCTTTATCAACCCTTTGGCAAGTTATTAACATGGTCCATCGGACCCCATGGGGTGGCCCATCGGTCCCCATGGTTGGGGACCGATGGGCCACCATCTTTCTTGACAGAAAATGTGTTTTCTAATCTTTCTTCCTAGGTTGATCTATGTGAATCTTATATCATTTTAAAGATAATTACACCAGCTAATAGGGTGCACAGTATGAATCCTTCATCTGAAGCAGATTTGCCTCCATGGTCAATAATTTGTCAAGCGGCCCATCGGTCCCCACTCTTCCCTATATATAATTGACCTTGGATGGCAACAGGGCCAAAAAAGTCAAGCAGCTATGTTGCCATTTTATGTTCCCATCTTCAGTTTAGAAACCCTGCTTTGCCTGTCATTCTCACAAACTATTCCCCTAATTGGTTCCAAGGGGTCTGATTTTTCAATTTAAATGCTCAAACCACCAACAGCTCACAATGAAGTCCCTAGCAACCATCCAAACATTTCACATTCCTTCATTGTCGGTTGGTTGGTTGTTGGTTCTCCCTGGACTCCCAAGAGGGAGGGGGACCTGTGAATGTTTGCCAATGGGTGTAAATGTTTGCCAATGGCTGTAAATGTTTGCTGATGGGTGTAAATGTTTGGCAATGGGTGTAAATGTTTGCCAATGGCTGTAGATGTTAGCCAATGGGCGTAAATGTTTGCTGATGGGTGTACATGTTTGCCAATGTGTGTAAATTTGCCGATGGGTGTAAATGTTTGCCGATGGGTGTAAATGTTTGCCGAAGGGTGTAAATGTTTGCCAATGGGTGTAAATGTTTGCCGATGGGTGTAAATGTTTGCCAATGGCTGTAAATGTTTGCCAATGGCCTTAAATGATTGCCAATGGCTGAAAATGTTTGCCGATGGGTGTAAATGTTTGCCGATGGGTGTAAATGTTTGCCGATTGGTGTAAATGCTGGCCGATTGGTGTAAATGTTGGCCGATTGGTGTAAATGTTGGCCGATTGGTGTAAATGTTTGCCGATTGGTGTAAATGTTTGCCAATGGGAGTAAATGTTTGCTCCTGGAAGTAACTGCTTGCCAATGGGTGTAAATGTTTGCCAATGGATGTGAATGTTTGGCAGTGGGTGTTAATGTTTGCCAATGGGTGTAAATGTTTGCCGATGGGTGTAAATGTTGGCCGATTGGTGTTAATGTTTGTCGCTTGGTGTAAATGTTTGCCAATGTTTGTCTATGGGTGTAAATGTTCGCCCATGGGTGTAAATGTTTGCGGATGGGTGTAAATGTTTGCCGATGGGTGTAAATGTTTGCGGATGGGTGTAAATGTTTGCCGATGGGTGTAAATGTTTGCCGATGGGTGTAAATGTTTGCCGATGGGTGTAAATGTTTGCCGATGGGTGTAAATGTTTGCTGATGGGTGTGCATGTTTACCAATGGGTGCATGTTTACCAATGGGTGTAAATGTTTGCCAATGGGTGTAAATGTTTGCCAATTGCTGTAAATGTTTGCCAATGGGTGTAAATGTTTGCCAATTGCTGTAAATGTTTGCCGATGGGTGTAAATGTTTGCCGATGGGTGTAAATGTTTGCCAATGGATGTAAATGTTTGGCAATGGGTGTAAATGTTTGCCAATGGGTGTAAATGTTTGCCGATGGGTGTAAATATTGGCCGATTGGTGTAAATGTTTGCCGCTTGGTGTAAATGTTTGCCAATGGGTGTAAATGTTTGCTGATGGGTGTAAATGTTCGCCCATGGGTGTAAATGTTTGCTGATGGGTGTAAATGTTTGCCGATGGGTGTAAATGTTTGCCGATGGGTGTAAATGTTTACCTATGGTTGTAAATGTTTGCCAATGGGTGTGAATGTTTGCCGATGGGTGTGAATGGTTGCCAATGGGTGTAAATGTTTGCTAATGGGTGTAAATGTTTGCTGATGGGTGTCAATGTTTGCCGATGGGTGTAAATGTTCGCAAATGGCTGTAAATGTTTGCCGATGGGTGTAAATGTTTGCCAATGGGTGTAAATGTTTCCCGCTGGGTGTAAATGTTTGCCAATGGATGTAAATATTTGCCAATGGGTGTAAATGTTTGCGTATTAGTGTAAATGTTTGCCAATGGGTGTAAATGTTTGCCAATGGGTGTAAATGTTTGTCTATGGGTGTAAATGTTTGGCGATGGGTGTAAATTTGCCGATGGCTGTGAATATTTGCCGATGGGTGTAAATGCTTGCCAATTGGTGTAAATGTTTGCCAATGGGTGTAAATGTTTGCCAATGGGTTTATATGTTTGCCAATGGGTGTAAATGTTTGCCAATGGGTGTAAATGTTTGCCGATGGGTGTAAATGTTTGCCGATGGGTGTAAATGTTTTCCAATGGGTGTAACTGTTGGCCGATGGGTGTAAATGTTTGCCGATGGGTGTAAATATTTGCCGATGGGTGTAAATGTTGGCCAAAGGGTGTAAATGTTTGCCAATGGATGTAAATGTTTGCCGATGGGTGAAAATGTTTGCCAATGGCTGTAAATGTTTGCCAATGGCTGTAAATGTTTTCCAATGGCTGTAAATGTTTGCCAATGGCTGTAAATGTTGGCCGATTGGTGTAAATGTTGGCCGATTGGTGTGAATATCTGCCAGTGGCTGTGAATGTTTGGCGATGGGTGTAAATGTTTGCCAATGGGTGTAAATGTTTGCCAATGGGTGTAAATGTTTGCCAATATTGGATTATGTCTGAACCGCACAGTGTCAAGATCAAATGTTACAATTACAATTCGGATATTTATTGTCTCAAATTTATGATTCAAACACAAATCCACCTTTAAAGTGTCACCTTCCAATGTGTTCCACTTATTCTTATACACTTGCATACTCACATTTTCACATGAACAACATAATGCCCCAGAGTCCTAGCCACACTTCAGTTATGGGGTAGGGGTGTCAACTTATGCTATCAAGCCATAACTTATGCCTTGGCTCTCAAACCTCCCGTTCGTAGAACGGGTATAATGCTAGTAATTCATAATAAGGTTAAATTATTATAATGGAACTATTGACCCCAGAATCACTTGCTTGCTTTTTCGCAATTAGATAATTTTGAACGCTCTTGTTTCAAATGCAATGAATAACATTACTTCATAATACTTTTTTTGGAATATATCAACTCTTCTTGAGGAAAAAAAATCTCTGGTGGATTTTTTTATTGTCACCACAAATCAATGTAATGAATGTAATGACCCAGACCTAATGATCATTCTCCATCATGCTATGTGTCATCTGAAGCATCAGGACTTGAAGCATAATCACAATCTATCTGAATTCTGGACAATTTCACTTCCAGGCTCTTCTGCATGAGATAACTCCATATCAAAAGTGCTTTTCTTCAGGGCCAATCAGTGCTGAGAAAATCCGCGAATATAACTAGAGTGGTTCTTTGATGTCTGTCATTTCTCTCAGTCAGTGAATCACGATCATTACACAAGAAGTTTTGCCAATTATAATTCTCCAAATGCTTTGTGGCTTAACTAAGATCAGAAGTGGTTTTCTCGTCTATTCTCAGAGCTCAAGGCCAAATCCAGCATCAATGTCTAATCCTATAGCGAATCTGAGACAATATTGATTAAGGTGCAGGCAAAACAGTTTTATCTCCTGTGGAAAGTACTGTCCTTTCATTTAGGCTTGGTAAAGATTTCTTGTGTCAGCAATGTCCAGTGTCCAATGTCCAGATCTTCAAACTCATACCATATTGCAATTAAAAGCAACTATCAATACAATGTCATGATTGTTATTCCAGAACGTCATTGCGGCAGTGGCATCAGGTTACAGACCAAAACTGACTCATTAGGAGGAGTAAGGAATTAATACTACAGCTTTAGACCAAAATTAAGTTTCTGGCAAGCTTTTCAGAGCTCTGTATGAACAAGGTGCCTTCCTGTCTGTTGCATTTCCTTATTTGGCTATGATGTAATGTCTTCTAACATTTCCATTGTTTTATTTTGAGCGCATTGAAAGGCTACAAATGATCTTGAAGCATCTTGCTATATTATGCCTGTCTCAAAATTAATCCAAAATGTGATGAAGCTTAACCATGGGCTAAAACTTTGAATTATTTCTTCCATGTGTCTATGAACCGTATACAGTAAAATTGCTGACAGTTTTGCCTTAGAAGATAATCTATGACAGACTAGACTGAAAAAAAAAGCAGAAGTTTAATGTGCATTCATGTTTGAGTTTTGATCTTGCAGATTTGTTAGTTCGTCATTGTGTGAAAAAAACCACATACGCGTATTATTCAGCACTTTTCGGGAAAAACGTTTGAATAAAAACCCTTAACTGGTCGACCATTTATTTATTCATGAAGCTTTAAATATATGACTTGTGTAATTACAATTATCGGTTACTTATAGGGGAGTCCGGGGGCATAACATGTTAGACCGAACACCATATTTGCTGTTGTCATGGACCTTGATATGACCGACCTCTGTTTCCTACAATCACATTACATAATGAGTGGAACAAACATATTTAATAGTGTTGGTATGATTAGTCGCAATGATAGCCCCATGTGCCATGGTGAAGTCCTGACTTAAGGCTATGGCTGTAAAAACAGAAAACATTTTAAAACCACTTTATAATCAGGCAGCATGATGGATCTCACGTTTGAGCCTGAATTAATTTGATAGGTTTATATACACCAGGTTATAGAAATACTTTAAAGACATTCAATAAAGCTTTTGTTACAGTCCTTGACATATTTACGTGGAATCTCAAGTTTTTTTTTCTATGCTGTTGAACTGTGATGTCAGAGATGACTCTATTCTAGCATTGCAATATATGTAAATTAACTACTAGCTGTGATGTCATTTCAAACTGGGTCAGATTCCCCAGCTTCTAGCCAATGTTGATCCTCCTGAACTGAGCGTCACAGTTTCAACACAGTGTCAGAGTAAGAGTTTTATCAGGGATAGCCCCTACAACTACGTCATCACAGCTTGATAGCCAATGGGCTGACCGCAAACTACGTCATCACAGTTCAAACATTGATATATTGAAGGAAGCATTACATTTTTGATCCCAATAATTTATCACAGCAATCACCAGTATAATCCTACCAAATGGCAGCTTTGTGAGCATTCACAGTAAACAACTGTTATAATCCTCACAGAGTTGTTTGATAAATCTACAAACTTGCTAACTTACAACTTTAAACTTTGATGGAAGTTCGTATAAACAGAAGGCTTTGACAATTTGTTCGTAAACACATGGCTTATGTTATGTATATTTGTTCTGGCAGCCCATTGGCTGAGAGGCTGTGATGTCAAACTTGCATGGGTTTTTCCCAGACCCAATTTTAACTCTGACACTGTGTTGAAACTGTGATGCTCAGTTTGGTGGATTCGCATTGGTTAGTAGCTGGGGAATCTGACCCAGTTTGAAATGACATCACAGCTTGTAGTTAATTTACATATATTGCAATGCTAGAATAGAGTCATCTCTGACATCACAGTTCAACAGTATAGAAAAAAAACTTGAGATTCCACGTAAGTATGACAAGGACTATAAGCTGAAGAATGATTTGTATTAAATGAAGTTGCTATGATACATTACTCCAATATATATATATGTTGTGTTCATTTGTATTATTGATTTTCCTTTTAAATTCTGTATTTTATTTATTTGAAGGGAACAACTTAAAATAGTTAATTTTAACTCTGTTTGTTTCCTTCTTGTTAACTGAATTGAACTTCTATATTTTATTATATTTTATATAATTTTGTAAATTGAATCCAGATGCTATCAAGAAAAAAAAATGCAAACTTCAAATTATAATAAATGTTTCAGTGAGCTTTGACTGACCAGTGCTGTTACTGATACAATACACATTGATACGATAGACTATGCAAACGTATCATAATCATTCTAACAACATCCAGTTGTGATATGGGAATGAACGATTGAATATCTGTCATGCACTTCTCAAATAGAACTTCAGCAGTTCTGATCCCTTTTAGATATCACCAAGATACTTATACCATTGGAAAAACTGGTATATATCTGACAATTTTGCATGTTAGCGCCCTACTAAGGATTAACACTGTAAACAACAGCAAACAAACAATCAGATTATTATAAGTTGAAACATATATGATGTTTAAGTCAGTTAAGACTCCTTTTTGTCGGGTGCTAACATTATTAAACATGCATCTAACTGACAAAAATGCATGTTAGAACCTTCCAAATCGGTGTCTAACTAATACCAAAAATTAAGGCGAAGAATCTAGCAATGTTTTGAAATTACAGCACAGCTATATATAGCACTTGGTTCAGCATTGCATGTCTGGGAGAATGTTTTTGCTGTCATTGAAGCAGTGATACGAAGTGTTTCCTTTTTCATTAGACCAAAGCTTTCCTTTCATTCACACTCAGTTGCCCTTAGCTTTGCACGGTTTGTGCAATTGAACACTGACATTAAAACACATCACTCATGAGACCGGAAAACAGAATCAGTGCATCAGAGCTGAACCTTACCATTGATGTTCCGACCACAATGTTTCATTTTAAAACATCACATCAGTATTGTCAAATATATAATATGGTGATAAACATAAATAACTTTAGGTCAAACATCTGCAAGACAGATTCGGACGCCGCTTGTTTCAAACAAGAATAGTAACAGTGCAATTTTTGTGATTAAAATTTATACAATTGATGATACCCTAGATTGTGAATACTACAGCTTCATGGCAAAGGTATATTAAATCAAGGTGTGAGGTCCACATTTCAATCATTTCATGATACTATAGAAGGAGTGTCCTTACAACAGGTACATCAATGCTATAACAAAAGGTCTATCAATACTTTAACCACTCCAACCTTGCCAGAGACTCATGCAACAACTGCAGTACAACCATCTTAAAATGGCTCAACATAGCGATCCGGAGTGATCCAGAGCAATCCGGATAAAGAGTGATCTGTAGTGATCTGAGATGATATAACTCTATCTGTAGTGATCTACTAATCCACTTTTAGTGAAAATGAATCATGTCAATTATCTAGGATTATAAGTCAAAGAACAAATAAAATCCATCTAGCAATTGGACATATAGATTAAGGAAACATATCCATAAGTTATTTGGTACAGAAAAGTACATTTATTAATATTAATTTTGATTAATAGATGCAGATCACAACAGATCACTCCAGATCGATCACTCCATATCAATCAAGATAGCCATGGATCACTACAGATCGATAGATAAGACTTATCTATGTGTCGATCCAAACTGACGAGCCATTTTATGATGGTTGTACTGTAGGTTGAATAAGCTCTATAAAAGATAACTAGAGTTGATGAAGTGCGCTCTTGCCACAAGTTTGTTCACAAAAAAGAAATTGGGGTTTCCCGAAAATCCTGTTTTACTCATAATGCAGATTGGTTTTACATATGGTAGTCAATCAATCATAACACATGCACTCAGATGACAACAGTATTCATTAGCTTAGAAATATTTGAGTATGTCCATTGATGTTACTTGTTGTCGATGAATGGGTCATTTGTCGACTTATGAATTTGTAATGTATGTCACTGTGCAAATATTGCATGCTGACAGCAGTGTAATCGCTGGCACAATAAGGCTGACCAAATAAGCGCAACTGCCATAATGCCAGTGATTCTTGTTTCTATTGCTTCTGCATTGATTATGATATATTGATGTATTATGAGTGACTGGGCATCAATCCTATCTGGTAACTCAACCTGTATCTCTCTTTGACACACAAGGGCTCATACTTTTCTCATATTTCCTGATAGGGCTCATACTTTTCTCATATTTCCTAATACTTTGACATATGACACCTAGAGAGTCACGTTTTATCAACAGCTGCTTCAGTTCTGAATGGCTGAAGGGATAAGCTCATCCTTGTGGGATCTGTTTTTTTGTTACTAGTGGTCAGCTAAGCAAGGATGTGGATCAGGAAGGAATAGGAATATATATCACCACATTAAACAAAAACATGTGCTCCCATCAACAACTACCAAGAAGAATCTGATAGTCCTGACAGTCACTTTGTGTTCTAACCTCGTAGCGGTTTTACATTGTAAGCACGCTGGTGTAGGGTAACTTGATTTCTTTGATCAGTCGCTTTATCTTATTTGTTTATTTAACCCTTGAAGTTATAATACTCTAGAGCAATTGACCCAAGGAAGTCATGCTTACTGGTAATTGATTGTAGTGGAATAATATAGAATCAGATCAATTTCAAAAAAACATTTTTATTGTCACTACCAATCAATGCTATAGTACGAAAGAACAATTGACCCAAGAATGACATGCTTACTAATGATTGATTTCAGTGGCATAATATAGAATCAGATCAACTTTTAAAGACATTTTTCCATTGTCAATGTTACTATCAATACAATCAATGTTATAGCTAATGATCCTTCTCCATCATGCTACGTGTATCAGGCATCTGAAGCTTCTAGACTTGTAGCAGCTAACAATCTAAGCAAGGTTCTGAGAAATTTCACTTCCAAATTCTACTTAGATGCTTCTTCTGCATGAGGAAGCTCCTTGTCAAAAGTGCTTTCCTTCAGGACCAACCGATTCTGAGAAATCCGTGAACAAAATTAGAGTGGTTCTTTGATGTCTGTCAATTCTCTCAGTCTGTGAATCATGATCATTCCATGTGAAATTTTGCCAATTATAATTCTCCAAATGCTTTGTGGTTTAATTAAAATCAGAACTTTTTTTCTTGTCTATTCTCAGAGCTCAAGGCCAAATCCAGTAACAATGTCTAATCCTATAGGAGACCATATTAATTAAGGCATATGCAGAACAATTGGACCCAGTGTGGATTGTACAACTCTTTTATTTCAGATTGGTAAATATTTGTGTGCCTGCACGGTCCAATGCCTGTATCTTCAGTCCCTGAGCATATTGCAATTAAAGCGACTATTAATACAATGTTATTATTGCGATTCCGGAACATCATTGGGGCATCAGATTACAGATCATTAGGCGGAGTAAGGATTTTACCCCAGAAATTAAGTTCCACAAATTTCTGGCAAGCCCTTCTGAGCTGCGAAAGAACAAAGCAGTTTCCTGGCTGTCACATTTCCTTATTTCGCGATGATGTATTGTCTTCTGACGTTTCCTGTTTTTATTTTATGCTGTGATTAAAATTGGGATGCTAGCATTGAGCGCATTGAAAGGATAAGAATGATTTTGAAGCATCTCAAAATATAATGCCTGTCTCAAAATGAATGCAAAATGTGATGAAACTCTACCGAGGGTTAAAATGTTTTAATATTTTCCTTCATATTCCTGAGACCTGTTTACAATAAAATTGCTAACAGTTTTACCTGGTAGATAATCTCACATTGACCAGACTGAAAAATAAAAGTTATTTTGTGTAATGTGCATTCACCGCCATTCATGTTTGAGTTTTGTTCTTGCAGATGTGTTTTTTCATCATTGTGTGAAAATAACTTTCAGTAAAAACTTGCGCCTTGGCTATTTTCCATACAAACGTCACCAGGTCAAGAATTTATTCACAACACTTTTAATATATACCACTAACAAAATTACAAGAATCTGCGATAATTCGGTACAAATAGGTGAACCCTGGGGCATAACTTGTCAGGCTTGACCACCAGATTTGCTCTTATAGTGGACCTTTGATCCAAATGTCTTCTGTTTCCTGCAACCAAATTTCATAATGAGAACTGAAACCTAACATGAGTTCCTGGACAGTGGATATTATATGCAATGGCTATTTTTATAAGTAGATAGCATGCTATTTCCATAACAATAAATTGTGCCAGAGGGTCATTTCACATGATAGTGATCAAGGGAAAAAGGGAGCAATATTATATGTATGTTTTCTTGACTGGATGGCAGCATTTGATGCAACTGGTAGGTCTCGGACTGAGGGGCACCTGGAGGGCACCTGGGGGGCATGCAATTCTGGGGGGGGGGGCGGTGTGCGCTGTCCTAACTGTATATTTTAGCCAAAGTCAGTAAGTTCACATGGCAGAACACCTGGGGGGCACAGGCCCAATATAATAATGATGTAATAATATAGTATGATTTTATATAGTGCACATTCCAGATAAATCTGCTCACCGGCGGTCATCATTCCGAACGGCAATCATTAAAGTGATAATATGGAGGGCACGCCATTGCTGGGCGGATAGCAAAATGGCTTTATAGAAAAATGGACACTTAAGTAGAGGACTATATAGTATATGATTATATAACTGGCTCCTGATGCAGCTGCGTAGAAAAATAAAGAGAGGAATGCATATTGAGTACATATATTATTCGAACAATTAGGTATAGCATGAAGGATCTTATGCTTGAGCATCAATAAATTTGATTTATACATGCACAGTTCTAAATATTTTAGCATTGTTTTGGATGTGTTGGAGAAATAAATTAGATTGACACATTCGGTAGAAATTCCCCAACCTTTGTTAATCCCAGCTCTGCCCGTAATATGGGCTATACATTTTTTAAATGTCTGATTGTATTGATTCTGTTTGTGCTATTGCTTCAGTAGCCTGTAACTTTGTTATTTTGAGTGCCTTGGTGGAAAATATCTCAAGAGAAACTGGAGGTTTTTAACAGCAGTCGTCTTGAGCTTTGATTCTTGCATGACATCTCTTCCTTTCAAAGGATTTGTCCCTCACTGCTTCCTGAGCATGTGAAATTGGCAGTCTCTTTTGGTCTATAAATAACCTCAATCAGAAAATAGAAAACATAGGAAAAGAACATTGCATGTACTTAGAATTCCACATGCTTGATATTTTTCTCTAACATCTATACTCAAAAATATACATGGTGAATTGCCTGGATGGTTCTGTATGTTCTTGTGCCTGTCACAGTGTGCCATGCAGTCTACACCAAGGGTTGATTGATCCCTTGTGAAAGAGTTGTTATTTATTTACTAATAAATGCATCTAGGAGAGATGTGACTGACCAGCGCTGCTAATAATACAATACACACTGATATGATTGACTACTATAAGAAAGCTTCATACTGACAAAATCCAGTTATGACATGGGTGTGAAGGATTTGATGTCTATGTTGCACTCTTCAAAAGGAATGTCAGTGGCTTTAACCACTCAGAAATCAAGAAACACATCAGACAACCGTAGGTGGAGTTCAGGATTTTTTTGGAAAAAACAGCATAAAAGTTAGAACTATATATAGCAGCTTCACCTGGCTCCACATTGCATGTCTGTGAGAATGTGTTGTCATTGAAGCAGTGCTGCGTAGGTTTTAGAAGTATTTCCTTTTTCATTAAACCAAAGCTCTTAGAGATATAAACTTTGAATCTGATAATAATTTTTTAAAATTAAGAGGCATAGTGAATACTGAGTTTGACTGCCTTGGTATCATGAAGGATATGAAGAATATTAACCATATGAACCATCTACACAATAGGCCTACCAATATTACATCATCTCCCAACTTTATGACAGACTTCACAACTCTCAATAAAGGCAAAAAAGGTGGAACCGAAACTGAGGAAAAAAAACAATTTGTACACTCCTGCCAAACCCAGGAAGAAGACAAAGAAGAAGAACAAGAAGCAGAAGAATAAGAAGGGGAAGGAAGAAGAAGAAGGAAGGAGAAAGAAGAAGAAGAAGAAAGAAGAAGAAGAAGAAAGAAGAAGAAAGAAGAAGAAAGAAGAAGAAAGAAGAAGGATGAAGAAGTCGGAAGAAGGAAGAAGAAGAAGGAAGGAAAAAGAAGAGGGAAGAGAGGAAAAGAATAAGAATAAGAATAAGATGCCTGCCGCTGAGTTGATCAAGCGCCTGAACCCAACAGTGAAATGGTATGAATAAAGAAATGTCAATATATGTCGATCAGTCCGAATGGGATATTTCAATACTTCATTAAAGTATGATATCACTGTCAAACGATTTTGAAACGAGATGAAAATTTAACACCATAACATGTAATTCCTGAAAAATGTAATTCATTGACTAAGAATCGTTCACAATTTCCACAAACATTTAACACTTCAATTTACTTATCAGTCTGATGTATTTACTATATATCTTTTAAGCTAGTGACTTTATGTCAATATCCATTGCTTTGTTATGTTTCTATTGTTTTGCTGTTGGTCCGAAAGCCTGATGCATTTGATTTTTGTTTTTGTAAAAGTTCCAACGTTAAATATAATTTACTTGACTTGACACAAGAATTGAACTCTTGGCCAACTTGTCTCTCTGTTTTAGATTACAATATTCAAGGTTCACAAATTAGAAACGTTTCATCCAAGACATGTATTTCTGCAACAATAAAAGGAAATGCTCCTTTTTTTGGGAGCGGGAAGAAGGTGAATGAAGAGTGGGTTAAGTATATTGGGGCGAGGGCAGTGGGTGTATCATGTCAAAATTAAGGACAACAAGCCTGCTACTGTCCAATTGTGAAGGTGATATACTTTCCATGCAGTTGTCATCAATTTTGTTGATAGTCATTTGATTTGTCTATATAATTACATAAAAGAGCTACTTTGCGAAACAGCTTTCGTTTCGAAGTGCTCGGCAATACAAAATTTCATTTTTGGAATGAGTGGGTGGGAAAATCCAATGCATCATTGATGCTACATTATTCCTGTGTAGTGATGGTCTGATGGCTGGTCTCAAAGATGGCTTGTCGTTCTATTTCTCAATGGCTATAACTCAACCAATATAACAGTTGTTACAAACATATACTCTGTGGTTATCCTCAGCTTGTATATGCAGCCATACTGTGCTCGGACAGGAATTACCAAACTTATCAGGTTTGAAAATTTCACAGGGTTAAAAAAATGCTTGGAGTGAATATTCCTTTTCTGAACAATACGAAGGTGTAAATGAAGTGACTGGAATTGTATAAAAAGAAATTCTCTTTGTTCAATCAGTCTTGCAGGCTGCCAATCAATTGACACAGAATGTTTCACACTGCTACACAATTAGCCCACAAAGCATGAAGTGTCAGTGAGCACCAAATTGTTATATCCAAAATCATTAAATCATTATTAGAGAGCTGGCTTAACCATGTTTACAGCTTCTAAATGGCAAATGCTTGCCCCATACAATCCAGTAGGCACAATATTTGTGTTCATGCTTTCTCCAAAGTCTTGGGTGTGCAAACAATGGTAACTTTGATCAGCCTTTTAAAGTTTAATTTAATTGATGATTTAATCTGCAGCAGGGTTAGTGTAAACCATATGTGAGACATCCAAAATTAGAGATTAAAAACAAAAGCTGAAATGGTCTCAATCATTAAGATATTGAGAAAGTTGGTATTATTGTAAGGCAAAATGATTGGGATCAATCTAGACTTGTCAGATTCATCACACATGCACGCAGATGACAGCAGTATTGATTAGCTTAGAGGTATTGGAGTATGCCCATTGATGGTACTTGTTGTCGATGACTGGGTCATTTGTCGACTTATGAATTCATAATGTATGTCATTGTGAAAATATTGTAGGCTGACAGCAGAGCAATCACAGGCGCAATAACACTGACCAAATAAGAGCTGCCGTATTGCCAATCATTCTTGCATCTATTGCACATGCATTGATTATGATGCTAGTGACTGGGCATGAATCCTCTTTGGCAACTTAGCTAACACTCCTCTTTGACACACAAGCACACATAATATTTTCATATTTCCAATTTACTATGACATATCACACCTAGAGATGCACATTTTATGCAGACTTCTTATTTACAATATTACATGAATGACCTAGATGGCACAATGAATTTTATTCGAAACAATGTTTATCAACAGCTCCTTCAGTTCTGAATGGCTGAAGCTACCAAGGAGAATCTAATAATGCTGATAGTCACTTCAGGTACTCACCTTGTAACAGCTTAATTAGCAGAATTAAATTTCAGATTTCTATCAGATCGACAGACAGAGAAACAGTCTTGTATGATCATATAGCAGTTCTCATGAAGGCTGTAAATTAACCAAGAGGGCATTGATGGCAATCATGGGCATTTCGGCGAGGGAGGCAGGGGGGGGGCAATCGCCTCCCCCCCAAACCTTTAAGAAAAGGCCCAAATTTGAGCAAGGAGGCCAAAAATTCCTGCTGATGATCAGATAAATATCAAGTAAAATCAGTGGTTTCTAAGCGATTTCATTTGACAGAAGTTGAAATTGTGGCACGCCCCCAACCAAAAAATTCCGCCAGCGTGGTGGCAATTCATGTCAAAATGACATCTGTGATGTTATCCTGGTGGGAATATGATTTACTATATTTACAGGGAAAATTGGGATGGGTTATAATTATTACTCCTCTTTGAAGACTCGCAGATAGTTTCAATTTAAGCATGCGATATTCTAGGGTCACTTGATTCTTATTATCAGAAGCTTAATTTTATTTGTTCATAGTAACCATTGAAGCGAAGGCACAACACAGCAATTGCCTCCAAGTATCGCATGCTTACTAAGGATTGATTTCAGTGCAATTATCTACAATCAGATAAATTTTTGAAGTGCTGAAAAAGGAAATGAATTGTATGTTATTGGAACAACACATTGGGGGAAAGTGCCCAACACAGTGGCTTCGCATTTGACCATTTGGCAAACCAGTCAAATGCCCCCTGTTTTTCAGTCTTCTTATTCTTTTTCATTCTTCTAAGTTTATTTACAATTTTAGAAGAGATTCTACTGTATGGTAAGCAAATCTGGCTAGTCAGTCGTGATCTATTCTGCATTGCTACTGGATAAGCCATTACCTCATGTTACTTGATTTATTTAAATCACTCCTTTTCACGCAAAATACTCAATAAACTCTCTTTCAAAACACTGGATTTGAAGTTTACCATTTGAAAACTGTCCATGTGTCATAAGACTAAGGCATTTAATCACATAAACATTACTTGCCCTCAAGAATTTAAAAAAGAAGGGAACTGTGAGTATGAGTCTACCTATGTTAAATTATATAGGGGAAAATGATTCTAAAAATCATGTCAAGGTACATAGTAAAACAAAAGTAACATTATAAATAATTTATCAGAACTACAATCACTTCCAACTTCCCTGTATCATTCGGAATTATACTTCAGTGACTTGGTCAATTTGATTGAAATAAATCACTGTCCAACCAATTGGCTTTAAACAATGGCAGGAATTGTTTTGGTTATTACCTATTCTCTACCATCACTAAATTACATTTTGGAAAACTAAACGAGCAAACTGTGATTTAAATAAATCGGTCAAAGAAATTCAATAGAGTAGGCCCCTATACTATACCAGGATTCAAAAACTATGACATTTGTCACAATAACAAATATTATTCACAGGGAATTGCCTTGGAAGATGGCCAGCCTCAGGCATGGGTGGAAGATGGCCAGCCTCAGGCATGGGTGGAAGATGGCCAACCTCAGGCATGGGTGGAAGATGGCCAACCTCAGGCATGGGTGGAAGATGGCCAACCTCAGGCATGGGTGGAAGATGGCCAACCTCAGGCATGGGTAGAACATGCAGTAGAGTGGCCTGTGATTATTGACTTTAAGCAAATCACCTGGCTTCGACATATTTGAATGTTCCCCTGCAGAACAGAAAATTTATATGTATAGTCTTATTTCTTAAAACTATCCAGTATCTTTATTAGACCTGGACATTGAAAACTCACAACAGTGACTGAAATAAATCACTTCAAAGAAAATTAATGAAATTTCTGTGTAAGTGAGTCTCATACTGGTTCAACACAAATTTTACAAAAAAAATGTAGACATAGAAGAAGAATGGAGTAAAAAGGAAAAACAATATGCATTTGACCATTTTTCATCCTGGTCAATGGAATACACTGTTTTACATGCCATAAAATACTAACAAGAATCCGCATATTCAATACCTGAGAAAGCGGAATACTGGCAAGTTAGAGGTGTGCAGACGCTATAACTAGCAAAAAATTTCTTTTTCATGAATACGCCCTTCAGGTGAACCGAAGTAGCAACTTAAAAAGTTCACAATTACACCCTGACGTGACCCTATAGATGACCCCTAGCCTAGCTATATAACTAGCAAAAACCCAAAACACCATTGCCAGCAATACAATTAAATAATTATCTTTCCAAACAAAAAATTCAAAAGTACCCCACCCTTGCTCACCCACTACCTGGTTAATATACAACTAGCAAAAAAAAAACTTCACAAGTAGGGGAGAGTTGGGCTTCATGACCCACGAGTACCATGAGTCATGGCTGTACAATACAATTAAATAATTATCTTTCCAAACAAAAAAATTCAAAAGTACCCCACCCTAGCTGACCCACTACCTGGTTAATATACAACTAGCAAAAAAAAACTTCACAAGTAGGGGAGAGTTGGGCTTCATGACCCACGAGTACCATGAGTCATGGCTGTACAATACAATTAAATAATTATCTTTCCAAACAAAAAATTCAAAAGTACCCCACCCTAGCTGACCCACTACCTGGTTAATATACAACTAGCAAAAAAAAAACTTCACAAGTAGGGGAGAGTTGGGCATCATGAGCCACGAGTACCATGAGTCATAATCTCTCTTTTTTATGTATGACGAAGAGTTGAAAAAAAATTTTGACCAGTGAAAAGTAAAATATTGAGTGATGCAACTTTCTCCTGGTAGAAAAGGTTAGATATGTGCTAGGACGACATCATAACATAAAAAGTTTGGTGATATGAACAGACAGATGAAATTTACAAATTGGGCACCATGAGCTATTTGATATTGGGCACCTTGAGACAGTGTCAATGAAGGTTTAATGTGTCTCCTTTATTTAATTAAAGTTTAGTTTTAATCAGCAACTGTACTGAACTAGAGTGCAAGATTTTATTTGTACTATTTTCATTGATCACATAGAAAATTCATCTGAACCATGAGGTGGCATGTGCCAAGGGAAAATGTCAAGTAAATTATTTGGTTAATGAGGTCTCTTAACAGTTTAAAGAGAGCAATAATATGTCAACAGTCCAGATGGTGGTGTGTGTATTAATCTTACAATTTTGAGTTGATAAGCATTGTCAAGTTTATTTCCCTTGAATTTTTTATATTAATATATTAAAGTACAATTTATTAAGGTGACTCAAACATGGTAGTTGGATCAGATAATATCCAGTAAAAGTGTCACTTACTTTGCTTTGACAAAGAATCATGTAAAGCTGATGTTGAACAGTGATTCTTGTACTGGACAACGGCACTCATTGGTGAAGTTTTCCTCCTTTACAAATGGTCTTAGAATTCACAATTGATAAACATAATAGGCAAATGTAATAGATATGAAGAAGTTTTCTACTTATGTGAAGTAAATACAGTGGCATTTTGATAAATATAGCACACATGTAGTTTATGGTGGCTCATGATGTCCCAGGCTATGGCTCATAGTGCCCCACTACCCATGGGTCTGGGCACAATGAGCAGTTCGCATATGTTTTAAAGACAAAATTTCATTCTGTAAAAATAAAGAATGTAATGTAACAACACCGAATATTGTAGCGAAGAGGTCTTACTATATTTACATAAAGTACCCAGCTATTTATCGTCAAAACTTCAGCTTGACCACAGTGTAAAATGTCCAAAGTGGCTCATGGTGCCCTACTCTGCCCTATCCAAGGTGACTCCCAATGTCTTCCAAACATCATGCACTTTTGCAGTATGTGATTTCTGAAGGCAAAGTTATCGCTAAGAAAAAGAGTTTTAATCTCAATGCCTAAATAAAATCAATGGTTTTCATTGAGGAGAAGTAGCAATTGGGTGCAGATACGCTTTTACTGGGAAATATGTGATAAATAAATTTGAAAAAAGGATGTTAATTTGACTTTTTGGAAGTCAGAGAAATCTACCAAGTGAGGAATGTATATAACCTCATCTGATAAAACCTTGAATAAATTTTGATGTTGTCAGAAAAAAAAAGACATGGCAGAACAGTTTCTCAATGAACTGCTGTATTTCTAAATATTTTTTTACATGCAATTGATTTAAATAATTATGCACATTTGAATTTTGATGAATAATTATCTAGAAAATATATATACATAAATGTCCTACTTTCTTCAGCTAATAAATCCTTATGTTTTATTCTAATGATTGTGTGAAAGTTAGGCGGAAGTTGACCTTTTAAGTTGATTATTCCAAGCATTTTGTCATAATAGGCTTTCAGAAAAACTTAAAACATGTGAAATTCTCAGAAATATAGTTTTCTAACCTACAAATGTTCTTCTATGAACAATGGCACGACACATGAATTGAACTCATTCAACAAACAAGCTAGATATTTTTTACCAAAATTTTTAAAAGCATCATTTTTTTTCAATTTTGGACTCAACTTAAAAGTGCCAACCTCAGGCCACAGCCGACCTTATTGAAATTTAGTAGAATGTGTTTCTACCAGCGAGGGACAATATGAGCAAAGTGCAAAAGAATATGACAAATTTGTCATTTTTAGGGGGCAGATCATGCTCACTACCTTGAGTGACCCCTGCACAGGGGCATATCTAGAAATGGCCTGAAGGGGGGGCATTACATGGGGCGAATACAGAGCGCTCCGCGGCATTTCCTATCTTTTCCATGTTTAATTTTTGGCCTGAGACCCTAAATACGCCAATTCCCCTGCAGCTGGCAATATGACCAAAAAAAAAGACAAATTTCACGAGTACCCACCCCCCCCCCCGAGGTGACCTCAACCCTTGTCATTAAACTGGCAAAATAAAATTTTTACAAGACCCCTGACATGTTATGTAAAATGAGGAAAAAATTGCTGACCTGCCTGGCACTAATAGCAGTTTACCACACATGCTTTTCATTGTGATGGCGCATTATATTTCTTTGTCAACATTGTGAAATTATTCCTGGTTGACCACTGCCATGGAAATAAGAGCTAAAAATATATGGTTTTCCTTTATTATTTACTAGATTATCATGACTGGCTTTTTTGCACATGGTTTAGAATGAATCAGAAATTCTTACCTGACATTTTTCTGTTGTAAATATGATTCTACAGCCTGGTAATTTCCATCCATCATGATTAATTTAGACCATGAACTGAAGATGTTATTATGATGATTTTACTTTTCATTGTTGGTCCAAATGATATTTAATGGATTATATTATGTTATCTCAGTTTTCTTTGGTTGTTGGTCACAAGTATGATAAAATGCTCTCATACCTGGTGACAAGCAATTTATTGAAAATTGTCAATATAAAGGATTACACTGCATACTGTCAAAAACAAATGTATTGTCTAGCTTAGACTCATATTAAAGGTTTATTGCTGAACTGTTTTGCCTGCAAAATGGGCACACATGATATTTTCAACACTTGGAAGTTATGTTACCATGGGCTGTCTCGGTGGAATTTTTCATTGTTTATAAGGTATGAGTTAAATATATTAAACATTTCAAACATTGACACATGCAAATTCAAATCAATTTGGTAATTTATATGATATAACAACAATTAGAAAAAAAAACTAGCAAAACCAAATGCGATTAACCTACCATATGAGCTTGAGTCTGGTATATATATTTAAATTCGGAATAATGATTGGAGGGATACTACATGTTTTATGTCCTGTATTGTTTGTTTTGACTCTGTAGACAAATAGGCCTGGATGATAAAATTCCATGTATATATTCATACAATTCAAACATATATTGCATAAATCTTGGTTCTTTATTCGTCATATGGATAGTACCTTATTTTAACAATGCTAGAACCCACTTGGTGCGCTGTCGTCGTTTTTCTCTCAGCCTGCCCAAAAGTTGATCCTGCAATCTTGGAAAAACTGAAGTCAAATCACGGCTGTTTTTTCACAGAAAAACCTCATAATTTGTCCAGGAAAGATATGGAATGGATAGTTGAGGTTGTTAGGCCGTGGTATAGCACACTTTAGTCACGGTAGACATTTATTTTGTTTGTTAAAGATCGATTTGAATGTTTCGTTTTACCTATTTTGGCCCAAAACCGCTCTATACCACCTTCATTGTAGCACATGGATTTAGAGAATATTCTTGGGAACATTTTGCCGTTTAGTTTGTGAAGATAGGTGGTTGTAGAGAGGAGAAAATCCACTTTTAGTGAGTGAACGTTGGTGCATCTTGCCATTGGATCAATGCATTTACACACCCCCGACCCCCCATAATAATAAATATGCTACTGACCTTGGAGGATACTAAATCATTGAAAATGAGACATTCAAATGTCTAAACATGCTAAATGGGTTTAAGTATCATTATTGGATGCTTTTGAAAGTGAATTGTAATTCCTGCTGTTAATTTTGTCAATTCAACCTCAATTTCTGAACTTTAAAATTTTATATTTCGAGTTATATTAACATTATAGACTAAAAAACGACTGGGTCTAATTGCAAACTACTAGGAGAATATTCCTATACCTTTATTTCAGTAATATGTCTCATGTTAAGGCATTGCAGAGCTGGATCACTTTTTGTCCATTTTTGGCCAAATTGGGACTCTAGCTTTTTGGTAGAGATCCCCATATGGAGACAAACCTGCACAAGAAAGGTCACTTTTGCCACTTGTTTTGTAAATGAGGGACCTGAAGGAAGATATCTATGCAAAGAAAAATTAATCTATAATCTTTATTCAAAAATTGCTATCATTGCTACTTATTTGATACATTGTTTTGCCCATTAATTATGAGGCCAATGGACAGGTAATTTGTGCAGATCAAAAATTGGCTAAAATAACTAAAACACCAATCAGTCTAAACTAAATTTAATTCAATTTCAAGCTCACTGATATTGTGGACTGCATGTAAACTGCTGATCAGATTTTATTGGCAGTTGTTGTGGGTGTGTCTTGGTTTTGTTGCGAGTTTTCCGGAAGTGCTTGAAGTCAATCCAGTGTTACCAACAACTTGCGCCAGTCTCTTTACTATGAACTGATGATAGGGTAAAGTTCTTTGAGTCAGACACTACTATTCTGTACATTAAAAAAAAGTTATATATTGCTTGGCCTATGGGTTATTGATTGTCAACCAGGGCCTCAAATTAAAGGTTTTTACTAAATCTAACAGAAAAAAGCATGTATATATTTTTCATTATTTGGCATGTACACGAATTTGTGGAGGTGTAAAAACGAGCATGAACGAATTTGTGGACATGCAAAAACGAGCATATAACTCGTGTATATGTAAAAACTAACATTCGTGTATGTGCTGCATTTTTCATTTGTGTAACTGCAATTTCTAGCATTCGTGGAAGTGCTAGATAATTAGGGTTTAGGGCTAAAATTAGGGTCAGAGTTAGTTTTAGCCAAGTTTAAGGTTGCAATGTTCGTTTTTGCACCTACACAAATTCGTGAATTGCAATATTTCACACTTACACGAATGCCAAATTCGTGTATATGTTCGTTTTTGCAGGTAAACAAATTCGTGTACATGCCAAATAGTGAAAAATATATACCTCGAAAAAAGACAATTGGGACAGCACAAGAACTAAATTAGTGGCTAAATTTCTGAAATAAAAAGTTACATAAGGTATCTTTGAGTGGGACAGCTGTGTTCTAAAAACATGAAACAGGACAATATTCTTATAAAATTCACACATTTTTGACACAAAATTAAGATAAAAATTGTTTTTTTTACCCCCATCTGTAGGGTCTTAAAAGCACTATACTTTTTGGTATCATGCTGATATTTTGGGTACAGATAAAGGAGGTCTTAAGCTATAGATTGGTACCATATATATAGGTATAGGAACTCTCAATTGGCCAATACAGCCCAACAAAAGTGTCCGACTCAAGGAGACACTTCTAAAGTGTCCGACTCAAAGAACATTACCCTATATTTCAAATGCTGATCGACACTGATTCAAGGATACTGCAGAAGCTTTTTACGTTCAACATACAAAGTTGGGGAAAGGTATTGTAATCACTTGGGTAAAATGTTGTCCGTCAGCCGGGTGGGTGGTTGGGTGCTCCAGTGGTCGGGAAGAAATATGGGACACATATGGCCTATATATAATAGTCTAGTTGTGCCTTTTGATGGTCTGATTGATGGATATTTGGTGCGTTTTAAATATTTAGCAAAATTGCAAAAAAAAATTATTTTTGTTTCCTGGCCAAGACTCGGCCACTATTGCATGTAGGCCTACATGGATGAAATTGGGTACACATATAGCGTTTATGGTCTAGTTGTGCCTGATTGATGTATATTTTGTATTTTTTCAAGTATTGAGAAAAATATAAAGTCGTTTTTTTTTCCGGGTCAAGATTCAGCCACTATTGCATGTAGTGGAAATTGGGTACACAAAGCACATATGCTTAAGTTGTGGATTTTGGTCGTCGATCGTTGGATATTCTATACTAAATGGCCTATGTTACCAAACTGGGAATGAGGTAATTCAATAATAAACAGTCTTGTTTTTCTGTTACCTATGCTCCTCATGATAGAATACCTCATTCACTGATGTGAAGTTGAAAGTAATCATGCACTTCTATAAACTTTTTTTTTTCTTTTGTAAATGAAATTAAATCTCACTTGCTTTCAAACCCAAGGTATTGTCATATATGTCAGGTTGACACATGCAGCAGTTCAAACACCGCCAAACTGTGAAATCGCCCAATAAGGTGCTGCTGAGGCGTTAAACCAAACACACACACTGTGAAATCGCAGTTGCATAATCAAAATGGGATTTTTTATGTCAGAAAAGAATAACTCCAATAAGCACATGTATATAAAGTGAATGTGATATCTCTTTTAGACACCCTAGGGCATCCTCACTCCTCGGTGTAGGTTTGTTTAGCTTACCCTGACCACATCACACACTGTTTTGTGAAGTTGTAACAAAAAGATTAACTGTCCCCCTGGAGTGACAGACATTATTAACAGTTTGAGTTCTCTAAAAGCAATTTAATGGATTTTTGAGTGTTTCATTGTCGTTTGTTAGTTGTTTCAATTAGTTTCTTTGTATAAAACCATACACATGTATTGCATCACGGTCGAAAAAAGCTGTTAAAGGATTTAGAAACTTCAGAATTTATAGCGCTTGTTGGCAGGGTGAATGAAAATGATCCCTGCAGTGGGAGGATGCCCGAGGGCAGCCACAAGAAAATAATCCTGTCTCTTCATACTTTTTGCATGGATAATAGTAATAAATAAATAACCTAATAATAATACTCTGTTATCATTTCATATTTGTTGCTCAATAGTTGAGAACTCAGTTCTACTAGGGGGAGTGATGGGGCGTAAAACACAAACTAACTCACTCACTCCTCGGGGGGAGGGTTGGTCTAGAAGTAGCGTGCTGGGCTGCAATCGTTGGGTCCAGGATTCGAATCCAGCTGTTGCCGGGTCACCTGGACCTATGTTGGACGGCTGTTTCAATCATCCTTTGCCTCATTGCTGTGTCCTCCCCCTGTCCTAATTAGCCTACCATGTGCATAAATACAGGACGTAAAGCCCTAATCATCCATCCAACTCAGTTCTACTATTAAAAGATCATTTTATCACCCACTGTCTTATATTATACCTTCATTGAGATATTCACATTAATGACGGAAGTGAGGAAATTTTAAAGAATATTAAGAATAAAAAATGAAAAGACACCTCCAGGTCTCTTGAAATATGTCTCCGACCTCCGACTCCACTTATTGGCATTATTGCACACAAATATTAAATGGTTAACAGGGAGGAAATGTAATTCTACAAGGTTTCCATAGGATTTTGAACATGAATACTTGTTTGGGAAGTCCTGTGTAAAAATTGGGATACATTTCACATTGTTGTATCTGTGTTTTTGTAAAATCTATTAATTATTCTTTATGAGTCAGTAGTCGCCAAATTAATTTTCAACTCCGGCTATGCTTGAACATCAAGTTCAACTCCTCCCAAAAACTTCTGGACTCCAAATCTGAAAGCCATGGAATCCATTGTACTACATGTGACAAATGCCATTGTTCTTGAATCCTGGTGTACTCTCCTAAATTTCTTTGGAGTGATTTATTTAAATCACATTTAGCCAGTTTAGTTTTCCAAAACTGTCATTTGGTGCTGGGACAGCATGTATAATAACAAATACAATTTCTGCCATTGTTGAAAGCCTATCGGTTGGACAGTGATTTATTTCAATCAAATTTACCTTGTCACCCAAACATTATTGCTCCTAATAATACGGAGAAGTTGGAAGCGACTGTAGTTCTAATAAGATATTTATAACGTCGATTTTTGTACCTTGTGGTGATTTTAACAATCACATTTCTTTTTTATTTCAATACAGCTAGTCTCATATTGCCACATTTATACCTTTCTAAATTCTTAATAGCATTTTATGTTTCATGCCTTTGAGTTATGTGTGTTTCTTGAATTCTGGTAAATTTCTTTAATTCCTTTAGAGTGATTTATTTAAATCACAGTCTGCCAATTCAGTTTTCCAAAACTGTCGTTTGGTGCCAGTAGAGAATGTATAATAACAAATACAATTTCTACCATAGTTGAAAGCCAATCAGTTGGAAAGTGATTTATTTCAATCAAAGGGACTAAGTCGCTCAAGTATAATTCCAAATGATACGGGGATGTTGGAAGTCACTGTAGTTCTATAAAATTATTTATAATGTTAATTTTGTTTTACGATGTACCTTGAGATGATTTTAAGAATCATGTTCCCTTATATATTTTAACATAGGCTACTCATACTGCCACATTTATACTTTTCTACATTCTTAATAGTGTGTAATATTTCCTGCCCACGAGTTACTTGCTTAAAATCCTTAGTGTTACGACACATGGTCAGTTTTCCAATCTGTAAACTTCAAATACAATGTTGTGAGAGATAGTTTATTATGCATTTTGCCTGAAAAGGAGTGATTTTAAATAATCAAAATAATCAAGTAACGTGAGATACTGGCATATTCAGTAGCAAAACAAAAATAGACGACGACTGACTAGCCAGAGTTGCTTGCCATACAGCAGCATCACTTGCAAAATTGTAAATAAACTGAGAAGAATGAATGAGAATAAGAAGACTGAAAAACAGGGAGCAACTGACCATTTGCCGTTATGGTCAAATGCGATGCCACTGTGTTAAACTTTCTTTGTAACCTTTTATTGTTGTAACTACCAATTATGTCATGGCTAATGATTCTTCTCCACCATGCTGTAAGGCATTTGAAGCTTCATGACTTGGAAGTGTGAACAATCTATGCAAGGTTCTGAGAAATTTCAATTCCAAATTCTACTTAGATGCTTCTTCTGCATATGGAAACTCCTTGTCAAATGTGCTTTCCTTCATGACCAACCAGTCCTGAGGAATTGGCGAACATCATTAGAGTGGCTCTTTGAAGTCTTTGAATCCTCTCAGTCTGTGAATCACAATCATTCCATGTGAAGTTTTGCCAATTATAATTCTCCAAATGCATTGTGGCTTAATTAAAATCTGAAGTGTTTTTCTCGTCTATTCACAGAGCTCAAGGCCAAATCCAGCATCAAAGTCCAATGCAATAGGAGACAATATTAAAGGTGTAAGCAAAACAATTGGATTGTGTGGAAAGTATTGCCCTTTTTTAATAATTGTTAAAGATTTCTTGTTTCAGTACTATCCATTGTCCAAAGCCCATATCTTCAGGCGCACACCTATTGCGACTAAAAACAAGCATTAATACCATGTTATCATTGTGATTCTGGAATATCATTGTGGCATCAGATTACAGACTGAAATTGACTCATCAGGAGAAGTAAGATTTTAACACAGTAAGTTAAATTCCACAAATTTCTGGCAAGCTCTTCAGAGCTGTGAGAGAACAAAGCAGTTTCCTGGCTGTTGCATTTCCTTATTTGGATATGATGTAATGTCTTCTGACATTTCCCCTTTTTATTTTATGATATGGAAAAACTGGGATGTTAGCATTTGAGCGCATTGAAAGGCTAAAAATGATCTTGAAGCATCTGGAAATTTCATGCCTGTCGCAAAATAAATTAAATTTGTGCTGAATCTCTAGCAAGGGCTTAAATGTTGTAATGTTTCTTTCATGTGCCTGGAACCTGTTTACAATAAAATTGCGTGGGAGACATTTGACTGACCAGCGCTGTTACTGATACGATACACACTGATATGATTGACTACTATATATGGAAATTCATTCCGACAACATCCAGTTCTGATATTGCAGTGAAGGATTGAATGTCTATGGTGCACTCTTCAAAAAGAACTTCAGTGGATTTAACAACTCAGAAATCAAGCAAAACATCAGACAACTCTAGGTGGAGTTCATGATTTTTAAGAAAAAACAGCACAGAGTTCTATTGATAGCAGCTTCACCTTGCTCCACATTGCATGTCTGTGAGAATGTGTTTCCTTTGAAAAAGGGCTGCATAGGTTATAGAAGTATTTCCTTTTTTCATTAAACCAAAGCTGTCCTTTCATTCACACTAAATTTCCTTCAGTCATTCAACAGTTTGTGCAATGGCACACTGATATAACATTACATTACTAATGACAGTAAAACCCATGGAGGCACAATTGAATCTTAGGATTTGTCAGAAGAAGGAAGAGGAAGAAGGAGGAAGAAGGTAGAGAGGAAGAAGGTAGAGAGGAAGAAAGAAGAGAGAAAGAAAGAAGAGAGGAAGAAGAAGAAGAGAGGAAGAAGGAAGAGAGGAAGAAGGAAGAGAGGAAGAAGGAAGAGAGGAAGAAGGAAGAGAGGAAGAAGGAAGAGAGGAAGAAGAATAGATACCTGTTGCTGAGTTTACTAAGCGCCTGAACCCAACAGTGAAATTGTATGAATATGTCAGTCCAAGTAGGACATTTCAATACTGCATTAAAGTCTGGTATCACAGTCAAACAATTTTGAAAGAGATGACAATTTAACACCACAACATGTAATTCCTGAAAAATGTAATTTATTGATTTATTATTGTTAACAATTTCCACAAACATTTCACACTTCAATTTACTTATCAGTCTTATGTATTTACCTTATATGTTTTGAAATACATGTAGTAACTTTTTGTCAATATCCATTGCTTTATTATGTTTCTATTGTTTTGCTGTTGGTCCTAAAGCCTGATGCTTTTGTTTTTTTCTTTTTGTAAAAGTTCCAACGTTACGTAAATACAATTTACATAATTAATGACAACAAGCCCGCTATACAGTCCTATTGTGAAGGTGATATACTTTCCATGCAATTGTCATCAGTTTTATTGATAGTTATTTGATTTGTGATATAATTACATAAAAGAACTACTTTGCAAAACAGCTTTCATCTGAAAGTGTTTGGCAGTACAAAATTTCATTTTTGATAAGAGTGGGTGCCACTGGGTGAGAAATTCCATTGAATAATTGATGGCATGTCATTCCTGTGAATTGATGGTTAGTCTCAAAGATGGCGTATTGTTCTATTTCTCAGTTCCAAGTTGTCTCAAGCAAGAACATCATGTTAACCTGAGGCAACAAGCATGTTGTGATTTCCTATCCATTTTTTAATAAATATTTCCAACAAACAATCAAAATTAAGTATAACTCAACCAAGATAACAGTTATTACAAACAAATACTCTGTGGTTATCCTCAGCTGTTATATGCAGCCATACTGCACTGTAAATTCTGAAATTTTGAGTTAGCTCAAATGATTGAGTGAGATGGTTGCACAATTTGTTTGAGCCATGTTAGCTTGCTGTTTTGAGTTATGACAATATTTATGTTGTTATAACTTGCAAACAACAAGCTATCTTGGCTCAAAGGAATTGTGCAACCATCTCACTCAATCAATTAAGCTAACTCAAAATTTAAAATTTACAGTGTGTGCTTGGACAGGAATTACCAAACTTTTCAGCTTGAAACTTTCACATGGTCAAACAAAATCTGCTTGGTGTGAGTATTCCTTTTCTGAACAATACGGAGGTGCTATAATGAAGTGACTGGCATGGCATAAAAAGAAATTCTCTTTGTTCAATCTGTCTTGCTGGCTGTCAATCGATTGACACAGAATATTTCACACTGGCACACAAACAGCCCAAAAGCATGAAATATCAGTGAGCACCAAATTGTTATATCTACAAGTATTAAATCATTATTAGAGAGGCTGGCTTAACCATGTATGCAGCTTCTAAATGCTTGCTTATGGCCCAGTTGGCACAATATTTGTGTTCATGCTTTCTCACAAGTCTTTGGGGTGCAAACAATGGTCAGCCTTTTAAAGTTGAATTGAATTGATGATTTAACCAGCAGCAGAGTTGTGTAATCAATACGTGAGACATCCAAAATTAGAGAATAAAAAACAAAATCTGAAATGGTCTCAATCAAAATGTGATTTAGAAATAGATCAAGATAATATCTGAGTTTGGAGCTTAAAGATTTTTATACAATTATGAGGCATATCAAATATTGACCATATTGGTCTGTCAAAAAAATCCTTCAGTGTGTCACGGTGTTCTGTGTGCATGATTTGTTACTACTCGACTTTACAATGAGACCTGCTTTGAGATATTGAGAAAGTTGGTATTATTGTAAGGCAAAATGATTTGGATCAATCGTGACTTGTCAGATTCATCACATGTGCACGAATATGACAGCAGTATTGATTAGCTTAGAGGTATTGGAGTATGCCCATTGATGGTACTTGTTGTCGATGAATGGGTCATTTGGCGACTTATGAATTCATTATGTGTGTCATTGTGCAAATACTGCAGGCTGACATCAATGTAATCACAGGCGCTATAACACTGACCAAATAAGAGCCGCCATATTGCCAATCATTCTTGCATCTATTGCACATGCATTGATTATGATGCTAGTGACTGGACATGGATCCTATTTGGCAACTAAGCTTACACTTCTCTTTGACACACAAGCACACATACTATTTTCATATTTCCCATTTACTGTGAAATATGACACCTAGAGATAAACAGTTTATGCAGACTTCTTATTTACAATGTTGCATGAATGATCTAGATGACAGAATGGTTTTTATTTGAAACAATGTTTATATCAACGTCTCCTTCAGTTCTGAATGGCTGAAGGGATAAGCTTATCCTTGAACGATCTGTTTTTCGTTATTTGTGGTCAGCTAGGCCAGGATGTGGATCTGGAAGAACTAGGAATACTTCTTTGATGATTTTTGCTGATAGTATGTTGATACGCTACATGACTCCTTGCAGAGCCACATAGATATTGTTTTAAAGATCATGAAGTCATGCAAATTAATTTTCCTTTCATTCAATTAAACAATTACCACATGCTCTGATATTTTTGCATACTTTCCTGCATTTAGTAATTAATTAAGAAAATTTTTTCAACATTACTTTTTCAATGCGACAAGCTTTTGTCCAAGCACATTTTGGACATACTGTCTATATCAATTTGTAGAATATTCTGACTTGGACAAAACTTTATTTTCACAATATAATCATGTCAAGTAAGTATTTAGCTTTCATTTAAGCCATATCTTGATAAAATCAGTCAGCCACAAGTCAAGATATGAGCAGTAGCGTCTAGAACATCATGTTGGCGATAAGACTTCTGTCGATGACTGTATTACATGTTTACTGATGATTGATTTCAGTGCAATTATCTACAATCACATTAATTTTTTTAAAGTGCTGAAAAAGGAAATGAATAGTATGTTATTGCAACATTTTGTAGGGGAAAACACCAAATTTCCTTGTAACTTTTTATTTTTGTAACTACCAATTGTATTATGGCTGATGATTCTTCTCCGCCATGCTATGAGGTATATGAAGCTTCATTGAAGTGTTTACAATCTGTGCAAGGTTTTTGAGAAATTCACTTCCAAATTCTATTTACATGTAGATGCTTCGTGTGCATGAGGAAACTCCTTGTCAAAAGCGCTTTCCTTCATGACCATTCAGTTCTGAGGATTCGGCGAACATCATTAGAGTCCCTCTTTGATGTCTGTCAATTCTCTCAGTGTGTGAATTTCAATCATTCCATGCGATGTTTTGCCAATTATAATTCTCCAAATGCATTGTGGCTTAATTAAAATCTGAAGTGTTTTTCTCGTCTATTCACAGAGCTCAAGGCCAAATCCAGCATCAAAGTCCAATGCAATAGGAGACAATATTAAAGGTGTAAGCAAAACAATTCATTCTGAAATGGGAGGCAGTAGTACATAGACTGTGGTACACGACTCAATACTTATTTTTTGTTCAGAAACTATTAATGAGTCACAGTTCATTCTAGATTACAAAAATAAATTCCTCGGCTTGTTGGGTCGCCGTTTTAAGGTACCACGTTATTATTGTGATTCTGGAATATAATTGTGGCATCAGATTACAGACCAAAATTGACTCATCAGGAGGAGTAAGGATTTAACACCAGAAGTTAAATTCCACAAATTTCTGGCAAGCTTTTCAGAGCTGTGTGAGAACAAAGCAGTTTCCTGGCTGTTGCATTTCCTTTTTTGGATATGATGTAATGTCTTCTGACATTTCCTGTTTTTATTTTATGCTATGATAAAACTGGAATGTTAGCATTTGCCATTTGAGCGCATTGAAACGCTAAAATTGATCTTAAAGCATCTGGAAATTTTATGCCTGTCACAAAAGTAATTCGAAATGTGATGAAACTCTACCTAGGGCTAAAATGTTGTAATGTTTATTTCATGTGCCTGAAACCTGTTTACAATAAAATTGCGAACAGTTTTACCTGAGTAGATAATCTCACACTGACTAGACTGAAAAACCATAAGAATTAAGTTATTTTTTGAAATGTGCATTCATGTTTGAGGTGTGTTGTTTTAAATTTGTTATTTCATTGATGAGTGAAAAAAACAAACAAATTCCGTATTGTTTTTCACTATAGAGAAAAAACTTGTGCCTTGGCATATTTTCAACACAAGCACTCACCTGGCTGACATTTATTCACAATACTTTCAATATGCCTCTACCATAATTACAAGAATCTACAATATTAGCGTAATTACAGGTGAGCACCTGAGGCATAACTTGTCAGGTTTGACCATCAGATTTGCTCTTGTAGTTGGCCTTTGATCTGACTAACCTATGTTTCCTGCAGCCATATTACATGATGAGACCTGAAACCTCACATAGGTTCCTGGACATTATATGCACTTGCTAATTTATAAGTAGATAGAATGCTATTTCCATAACTACAAATTATACCAGACTGCCATTTTGCATGATAGTGATCAAGGGTCAAAGGGAGTTATGAGTTATATATATTTATGCTTTCTTGACTTGATGGCAGTGGTGTAACTAGGGGGTCTCGAACTGAGGGGCACCTGGGGGGCAACTTGGAGAAATAAATTAGATTGACACATCAAAAATTTCCCAATCTTCGTAAATCACAGCCTAGCCTGCTATATCGGCTATAAAAATATATTCTTCTCAGATTGCACTGATTCTGCTTGTGCTATTGCTTCAGTAGCCTGCAATTTTGCTATTTTGAGTGGGTTGGTGGAAGAAATCTCGGAGAAACTGGAGGTTTTTAAAAGCAGTCGTCTTGAGCGTTGATTCTTGCATGACATTTCTTCCTTTCAATGGATTTGTCCCTCACTGCTTCCTGAGCATGTGAACTCGGCAGTCTCTTTTGGTCTATAAATAGCCTCAATCAGAAAATAGAAAACATGGAAAAAGAACATTGCATGTACTTAGAATTCCGCATGCTTGATATTTTTCTCCAACATCTATACTCAAAAATATCCATGGTGAATTGCCACTGGTGGTTCTGTATGTTCTTGTGCCTGTCACAATATGCCATACAGTCTATTCCAAGGGTTGATTTTTCACTTTTGAAAGAGTTGTTATAATTGACTACTATGTGAAAGCTTCATACTGACAACATCCAGATACATGACATTGTATGATATGGGAGTGAAGGATCGAATGTCTATGGTACAATCTTCAAACAGAACTTCAGTGGCTTTAACGCCTCAGACATCAAGAAACACATAAGACAACTGTTGGTGGAGTTTATCTATTTTTGGAAAAAAAACAGCACAAAGTTCTATATATAGCAGCTTCACTTGGCTCCACATTGCATGTCTGGGAGAATGTGTTGTCATTGAAACAGTGCTGTGAAGGTCTTTTAAAAAAGCATTTCCTTTTTCATTAAGCCAAAGCTGTCCTCTCATCCACATTGTAAATGTCATTCAGCTCTGCAACAATTTTTGCAACTGCATACTGACATAACATGACATTACTAATGACAGTAGAATTGAACCTAATGGTTTCTCATCTTCTGACCACAAATGTTTCAATATTACAACATGACAGCAATATTGCAAGCAATACTAGGGGTCAATATAGCACATTAAATTAGAGATATAAAATTTGAATCTGACAATCATTTTATAAAATTAAGAGGAACAGTGAATACTGAGTTTGATTGCTTAGGTATCATGAAGGATGTGAAGAATATTAACACTAACTTGAGGAGCATATTTCCATCGTTTCATGATGAAAGAACCATCTGCACAACAAGCCAACCAAAGTTACAACATCTCCCAACTTGATGACAGACTTCACAACTCTCAGTTGAGGCTGAAAAGGCGGTACCGAAAATGAGAAAAAAAAATCTGTATACTCCTGCCAAACCCAGGAAGAAGACAAAGAAGAAAAACAAGAAGCAGAAGAATAAGGAGAAGGAAGAAGAAAAAATAAGAAGAAAGAAAAAGAAGGAAAAAGAAGTAGGAAGAAGGAAGAAGAAGGAGGAACAACGAAGAGAGGAAGAAGAATAAGAATAAGAACTAGTACACCTGTAATTGTGCACAATTACAAAGATAAATTCCCCCTCCCCCTTCCATCCCCCCCCACCCTTCCCTTCTACCTTCCCCATCCCCTGATTCACACAAAAATCTAATTGGGTCAGCATTTATTTCAACAGAGAGAATGTGCAGCCAGTGAAGTATGAAAAGCGATGTAAACGGCTTACGGCCAGGAAAATGTGTTTCCAGCAATAACAAGCATTTAGGGACTAAAAAGCGAGATGAAATTTTCAGGGTCCACCGCGATTTAGAACGGAGCAAGCTACGGAAGTGTGCCATACACCATTTGAAAGCTTTTGTAGCTTTAATAGGGGCCGAGTTATCGGCGCTTGAAAAATAGCATTTTTGTGGTGCTATAGCGCCAATAGGGTTAAAGCTAGAAAGTTGAAATTCTAGTGGATTGTTACACTATAGTATGACTGTAACTGCATGCAATTTCAGCACTGGGTATATGTTTAGAGATCATTGTCTTAAAATTTGGTGTATTTTCCATGACTGGTTGTGACAAAACTGTGAACACAAATTTTTTATCAATTTCTGGGGTAATTACCAGTTAACTAGGAATTACGCAATAAAATTCCAGTACAAAAAATTTTTTACCAAAAGCAAAATGACCCTTTTTGGTTTAGTTGATTATTGCAAATAGTTTATGAAATACAGCCTGTCAAATTTTTGACGAAAAATAAAAAGAAGAACATAAAAAAGGAAAAAAAATAATAAGATGCTGAAAAAAAAAACCGAACAAAAACAATATAAATTCCCCTAACGGGGGAATTTATGACTAGTACACCTGTAATTGTTCACAATTACAAAGATAAATTCCCCCCTTCCCTTCCTCTCCCCTGCCCCCTTACATCCCCCTGCCCCCTTACATCCCCCTGCCCCTTCCCTTCTACCTTCCCCATCCGATGATTCACACAGAAATGTAATTGGGTCAACATTTATTTCAACAAAGAAAATGTGCTGCCAGTGAAGTATGAGAAGCGATGAAATTGGTATATATGGCCAGGAAAAAGTGTTTCCAGCCATAAGAAGCATCTTGGGAGGAAAAAAGTGAGATAAAATTTTCAGGGTCCGCCGCGATTTTGAACGGGCGGTGCTACAGTAATATGCTATATAGCATGTGAAAGCTAAGAAACAGAGCTAGTGGTGTTTTTCATTTTTCTGTAGCTTTAACAGAAACCGCGTTATCGGCTCTTGAAAAATAGCGTTTTTGTGGTACCATAGCGCCGATACCGTTAACGCTAGAAAGTTGAAATTCTAGTGGATTGTTACACTATAAAAGCAAAACTGTACTGCAATTTCAGGTAGTTACTGGAAATAGTTTCTGAAATACAGCCTGTCAAAATGTTGACGAAAAATAAGAAAGAAAAACAACAAAAAACAAAGATGATGATAAAAAAAACCGAACAATAACAATATAAACTAGTATAACTGATATTGCCGTACGGCAATATCGGATAATCCCCCGCGCCCCCCCTGTCTCCCTTGCCCTGCTTACTCCCTTCAACCAGTTCATGGCCTTCATGATGAATTCTTTAAGAGGCTCATATATTGAAATCAGACATCGCTTGGCATGGAGACCTGTTCTTGGTGGCCAGCGGTACCACCCTCAAAGCAATACATTTCCAGTGAATGGTAGGTGAAACCCTAACCCTAATGGGTTATTGTAGACAAACCATGCAAGTTATGGAGCTGTGCTTACATGCAAAAATAGAGCAAAAAATTAGGAACATGACAAATGAGTTTTAATTGATTTTGATAAATAATGAATGAGTTATAATTGAATATATAGAATGTTATGTGTAAAATTGGTTAAAGGTAAGAGGAAGATATCCCTGTAGCTTGGTAGAGGGCGTAATTTAACACATTTTTTGGTGTTGATTTCATAAGATTTGAACGATTATAACCAGAGCAATTTATGTTTCAATTTTGAAATTAGAAAAATTCTCTAGGAAAAAGTATTTGATTTAGGCAAATTTCCTTTTGGCACAATATGGAGGCCCAACCTGGGTAGCCTGCATAAATTATTGATGAACATCAATGAAGTTCTTCATGCACTTTTTGAGAGAAAACGTTTTGATAGGCCCAAAAAGTGACAGCATATTTTCAATGTCTGACGCGATTCTACGCCGTGCGTCTGACACTATTATGCTATACATCATTGGAAAGCTGAGAAACAGACCTTTCTTGTGATATGTAACACTTTGTTGTAGCTTAAATAGGGACCGAGATAGGGCCACTTGAAAATTGCGTTTTTGGACGTCCGTAGCGCCGAGACCGTTTGTGCGAGGGGTCCGTAACTTTGTGAAGTTGGTACACTAGGGTAGGTCTGTAAGTGTACCTACTTTCAGCTTTCTACGAGCATTCCTTCCCTGTTTTTCCAAAAAAAAGCAGTCAATTTTCAGGATGTCCAATTTTCAAAAAATCATATCTTGAAATGTGTTCATGAAATCTCCACGAGACGCCTTTCTGCACTGGAGACTTTGTCAAGGTATCTTAGAAAAAATCAACAGGTCTCAGTTATGCTTAGGTTCTCAGAAACCTGCGCCGGAAATTTTATTTTTATTTTCCTCATAACTCATAAGTGTCACAAAATTTGATCATGAAATTTCGTGTAAAGTAGCACGCAATGGAGTTGCATATTACCCTTCACTTTTAAACCAATATCTCAAATAGTTTTGAAGTAATCACAGTTTTCCTGAGCTGAATAATAATAAGAATAATAATAATAAGAATAATACTAAGAATAATAATAACTAGTATAACTGATATTGCCGTACGGCAATATCGGATAATCCCCTGCGCCCCCCCTTATCTCCCCTGCCCTGCTTACTCCGTCCTTCCAGTTCATATCCGTCATGATGAATTCTTCATACCATGTATGAACGTAGTAATCTTGCTGGTGCATATGCCTATGAAATGTCGTGGCAGGCACAAGGTCAGCTGCTGAGAAAGGTGGCAGTGAGACAGTATATGACTTACATGCATCTGTGAATAATTTTTTGAGCTTCATTTTACCAGCAAAGTATTGGAGATATGAGGATGGCCTTATACCACAAAATAGAGCAAAAAATTAGCAACATGTACATTCAGTCTTAAGTGATCTGAAACAATAGTTCATGAGTTATAATTGAATATATAAAATCATTTATTTGAAATTGGCTATTCAGAAGAGGTGTATTTCCTTGGAGGACAGTAAAGCCCATAATTTTACGCATCTTTTGGTATTAATTTCATGAAATTTGAATAACCAGAAGCGGAGCAATGTATATTTCAATTTTGAAATTCAAAAAATTCTCCAGGAAAAACTATTTGATGTAGGTAATTGATCCTTGGGGACAATATGGAGGGCTGATATGGGTATCCCACATAAAATATTCATGGACGTGCATGGAGAATTTCATCGATTTTTTGAGCCGAAAAGGTTTTTTAGGCGCAAAAAGTGACATGAAATTTTCAATGTCCGACGCGATTCTACGTCGGGCGTCTGACACTATTATGCTATACACCATTGGAAAGCTGAGAAACAGACCTTTCTTGTGATATGTGATACTTTGCTGTAGCTTAAATAGGGACCGAGATATAAGCACTTGAAAATTGGGTTTTTGGACGTCCGTAGCGCCGAGACCGTTGGTGCGAGCGGTACGTAACTTTGTGAAGTTTGTACACTAGGGTACATCTGTAAGTGTACCCATTTTCAGCTTTCTACGAGCATTCCTTCCCTGTTTTCCAGAAAAAATTTAGAAAATTTTCATGATATCCAATTTTGAAAAATTCATATCTCTGAAACTATTCATGAAATTTCCATGAGACGCCTTTCTGCACTGGAAACTTTGTCAAGGTATCTTACAAAAAATCAGCAGAGCCCAATTTCCTTTGGTTCTCCTGGAAACGCTGCCAAAAATTGATTTTTTATTTTCTCAATTGCGCGTTAGTATCATGAAATTTGATCAAGAAATTTCGCAAGAAGTAGCACGCAACAGAGTCACATATTGTGTTTGAGGTTTCAGGGTGTTATCTCTAATAGTTTTGCAGTAATCACAGTTTTCCTGAGCTGAATAAGAATAATACTAAGAATAATAATAACTAGTATAACTGATATTGCCGTACGGCAATATCGGATAATCCCCTGCGCCCCCCCTTATCTCCCCTGCCCTGCTTACTCCGTCCTTCCAGTTCATATCCGTCATGATGAATTCTTCATACCATGTATGAACGTAGTAATCTTGCTGGTGCATATGCCTATGAAATGTCGTGGCAGGCACAAGGTCAGCTGCTGAGAAAGGTGGCAGTGAGACAGTATATGACTTACATGCATCTGTGAATAATTTTTTGAGCTTCATTTTACCAGCAAAGTATTGGAGATATGAGGATGGCCTTATACCACAAAATAGAGCAAAAAATTAGCAACATGTACATTCAGTCTTAAGTGATCTGAAACAATAGTTCATGAGTTATAATTGAATATATAAAATCATTTATTTGAAATTGGCTATTCAGAAGAGGTGTATTTCCTTGGAGGACAGTAAAGCCCATAATTTTACGCATCTTTTGGTATTAATTTCATGAAATTTGAATAACCAGAAGCGGAGCAATGTATATTTCAATTTTGAAATTCAAAAAATTCTCCAGGAAAAACTATTTGATGTAGGTAATTGATCCTTGGGGACAATATGGAGGGCTGATATGGGTATCCCACATAAAATATTCATGGACGTGCATGGAGAATTTCATCGATTTTTTGAGCCGAAAAGGTTTTTTAGGCGCAAAAAGTGACATGAAATTTTCAATGTCCGTCGCGATTCTACGTCGGGCGTCTGACACTATTATGCTATACACCATTGGAAAGCTGAGAAACAGACCTTTCTTGTGATATGTGATACTTTGCTGTAGCTTAAATAGGGACCGAGATATAAGCACTTGAAAATTGGGTTTTTGGACGTCCGTAGCGCCGAGACCGTTGGTGCGAGCGGTCCGTAACTTTGTGAAGTTTGTACACTAGGGTACATCTGTAAGTGTACCCATTTTCAGCTTTCTACGAGCATTCCTTCCCTGTTTTCCAGAAAAAATTTAGAAAATTTTCATGATATCCAATTTTGAAAAATTCATATCTCTGAAACTATTCATGAAATTTCCATGAGACGCCTTTCTGCACTGGAAACTTTGTCAAGGTATCTTACAAAAAATCAGCAGAGCCCAATTTCCTTTGGTTCTCCTGGAAACGCTGCCAAAAATTGATTTTTTATTTTCTCAATTGCGCGTTAGTATCATGAAATTTGATCAAGAAATTTCGCAAGAAGTAGCACGCAACAGAGTCACATATTGTGTTTGAGGTTTCAGGGTGTTATCTCTAATAGTTTTGCAGTAATCACAGTTTTCCTGAGCTGAATAATAATAAGAATAATAATAATAAAACGAACAATATCAATATAATCCCCCGCAAGCGGCGGGGGATTATAACTAGACATCAATATTACTGGTGAACCAGTAATGAGCATTCACCAATTCGCATAATTTACTTGACTATCAAATTGACACTCTTCACATTGACATTCATATTGACTTAATTTTGACTTAATACTGACTTTCTATATTGACTTAAAATTTACTTCATATTGACATTCCTATTGACATTCATACTGACATCCATATTGACATTCATGTTGACATTCATATTGGCATTCACATTGGCATTCGTATTAACTAAAAATCGCATTCATATTGACATCCATATTGTTGGTTGTATTGACATTCATATTAAAATACATATTGACATTCATACTGACATTTATATTAACACTGATTTTGACACTGATATTGACACTGATTATGACACTGACCTTCATTTTGACATTCAATTTGATGTTGACATTCAAGTTGACTTCATATTTACATTCATATTGACTTCACATTGTCTTCACATTAACATTCGTATTGATATTCATATTGACTTCAAATTGACTTGATTCATTCTTTAATTTACTCTACTTTGCACTTTACTCATTTCTTCACTTTTCCTCTCTTTGACTTGTGATGACCTTGACATGTGATGAACTTATTCACAAGGTCAAATATTTTTTAGATCTCTCAAGTTACTCTTGATTGGAAATGCTAGACTACAATTGAACAACCATGCTTGAAAAATGACAAAAACGACGTGAAAATGTACCTATCCATTCACTTTAATTGACCTTGACCTTGATGTCAAGGTCATGGATGTTGAAGGAAAATATTTGTCTATCATAGGACTATATATGTGCCAAGTTTCATTGAGTTGTCTTCATTCAAAGCAAAGTTAAAAAATATTTTCACTTTTGGGCAGAATATTCTAATTTTTAAAATCAAATATCTCAGTAACCACATACAGGATCTCAACTATCTTCCTTTCCGCACTGGATATTTCTATAGAGCACCTTGTCCTAGAATTTTATGAAATTCCTGCTGACGGTTTCTTCAGAACCGTGCGCAAAAGGGTTTTTATTAAAAGGGGTCACAGTAATTACCCCTTTTTAAAAATAGAAAATTTTATGACTGATCTGGATCAAGTGACTGACTAGTAACTTACCAGTGAAGATCTGGTGTTTCTATCTTTATTAGTTCAGGAGATAGACCTCCACAAATGGCCACTTTGAGGTGACCTGTGACCTTGAAAAATAGGTCAAGGTCAAAAATATTTAGCAAAATTTATTTTCTCATCCAGGACTACCTATCTACTTAATTTCAGCTTGAAATTCAGAAAAAAAGGGAAGAAAAATAATATGACCAAAATCAAGACCATTCACCATAGTGATGGTGAATGCTAATTCCCCTAACGGGGAAATTTATAATAAGATGCCTGCCGTTGAGTTGAGCAAGTGCCTGAACCCAACAGTGAAATTGTATGAATAAGGAAATGTCAATATGTCAATCCAAGTGGGACATTTCAATACTGAATTGAAGTCTGGTAATATCACAGTCAAACAATTTTGAAACAAGATGAAAATTTAACACCATGACATGTTATTCCTGAAAAATGTAATTTATTGACTATTTACTCATCAGTCTTATGTATTTTACTTTACTCCTTTTTGGGGGAGTGGGAGGATTGTGGGTGAAGCGTGGAATAAGCATATTGGGGGGGGGCAGTGGTTGTATACTGTCACAATTAAGGACAACAAGCAAGCTACAGTCCTATTGTGAAGGTGATATGCTTCCCATGCAGTTGTCATCAGTTTTATTGATAGTCATGTGATTTGTCTATATAATTACATTAAAGGGCTACTTTACGAAACAGCTTTCATCTCAAAGTGCTTGGCATTACAAAATTTCATTTTCGATAAGAGTAGGTGGGAAAACCCCATGCATCATTGATGCTACGTTATTCCTATGAAGTGATGGCTGGTCTCAAAGAAGGCTTATCATTCCATTTTTCAGTCCCTCGTTTTCTAAAACAAGAACATCATGTTACATTGCTTGTCATACTTACGTGGAATCTCAAGTTTTTTTTTCTATGCTGTTGAACTCTGATGTCAGAGATGACTCTATTCTAGCATTGCAATATATGTAAATTAACTACAAGCTGTGATGTCATTTCGAAAGGGGTCAGATTCCCCAGCTTCTAGCCAATGTTGATCCTCCTGAACTGAGCGTCACAGTTTCAACACAGTGTCAGAGTAAGAGTTTTATCAGGGATAGCCCTACAACTACGTCATCACAGCTTGACAGCCAATGGGCTGACAGTAAACTGCGCATCACAGTTCAAACATTGATATATAGAAGGAAGCATTACATTTGTGATCCCAATAATTTATCACAGCAATCACCAGTCTAATCCTACCAAATGGCGGCTTTGTGAGCATTCACAGTAGACAAAGTTCTGTTATAATCCCCCCTGAGTTGTTTGGTTAATCTGCAAACTTGCTAACTTACAGCTTTAAACTTTGATGGAAGTTGGTATAAACAGAAGGCTTTGACAATTTGTTTGTAAACACATGGCTTATGTTATGTATATCTGTTCTGGCAGCCCATTGGCTGAGAGGCTGTGATGTCAAACTTGCATGGGTTTTCCCAGACCCAATTTTCACTCTGACACTGAGTTGAAACTGTGATGCTCAGTTTGGTGGATTCGCATTGGTTAGAAGCTGGGAAATCTGACCCAGTTCGAAATGACATCACAGCTTGTAGTTAATTTACATATATTGCAATGCCAGAATAGAGTCATCTCTGACATCATAGTTCAACAGCATAGAAAAGAACTTGAGATTCCACGTAAGTATGACAAGGACTGTAAACTCAGACAACAGGTCTGTTGCAATTTCCAATCAATTGGTTGATATATATTTCCAACAAGCCATATATCTATATGGTTATTACTCAACCAAGATAACAGTTGTAGCGAACAAATACTGTATGGCTTTCCTCAACTGTTACATGCATGCAGCCACACTGTGCTCAGATAGGAATTTCCAAACTTCTCAACCTTTCAAAAGTTTCACACGGTCAATAATATACTCAGTGTGAAATTGTGAACATTCCTTTTCTGAACAATACAAGGGTGTAAACGAAGTGACTAGCTTGGTGTAAAAAGAAATCCTCTTTGTTCAATCAATATTGTTGTCTGCCGATCAATTGACACAGAATGTTTTACTTTGGCACACAATGAGTCCACAAAGCATGAAATGTCTATGAGCACTAAATCATTATATCCACAAGCATTACATCGTTATTGGAGATGCTGGCTTAACCATGCACACAGCTTCAAAATGTTTGCCAATGGCCCCATGAAATTCAGTTGGCATAATATTTGCATTCATGCAATCTTCTGAGTCTCGGGGGTACAAACAATGGTTATCCTGATTTAAGTAAAAACTTAATTGATGGATCGGCCTCCAGCAGGATCGTGTAAACCATGCGTAGGACATCCAAGATTGGAGATTAAGAAAATAGAAACTAAAAAAGAATCTCAGTGAAAATGTGACAAATGACAAATTCCCGATTAGGCGAACAGATGGAACAAGTTATATGAAACAGTGCATTTTTAACATAGTAACTGGGAGACAAAATGGTCTTCCAGTGGACAGATTTGGTCTCCCAGTCAATGCCAAAATGGGGTCACTGGGAGACCAATTTTGCCAGATACTGTCATTAATTTCACATTTTGGTTTATCATGATTTGTAGTTTTGGGGCGCGTTTCAAAGCTAGGCTTCCTCTTTTCATATCAAAAATTATTCTTTACTGTCTTTACAATTAACTTCTGCCAATTTGAACATCATTTTTCTGAATTCCATTTTTTATAAATTCAAAATTTGTCTTTAGAACTTGTTTTGTTACAGATGATTTCATATTTGTAGACAAAAGGATTGCCAGTGATTTTTTTTCTGGGACATGTATTCTAAAGGGAAAAATTACATCAGAAAACTTATGACATCACTTTTCCCCAAAGGATACTATGTCCTAGAAAAAAATTCACAATTCGTCTTTTGTCTACAAATATGAAATTATCTGTAAAATTGCAAAATCCTAAATTAGTAGTCAGTTCTACAGTCCAAGGTCGCTTTTGCAAGCATATCATTACATGTATCTTATAGGATCTTCGGCTGATTGATAGATGTTGCTTATCATGGCGCTACGAAGTTCTGTTGGTCTCCCAGTCGAAAAGCCTTAAAAAATGCTCTGATATGAAATATCAATACAGACATACAGGATAAAACAGAAGAAGAAATGTATAAAGACACTTAGATATCACCAAACAGGAAAATTTGGCAATTCTGAATACATTTTCGGGCAGATTCCATACTAAAAATAGGGTGTGACGAATAAAAAATTAAAACTGCAATATCTCAAAACATTCCCGACAGATTTAAAAAAAAAAAATGTTCGACTGACCTTCCTCTACACCACTGCACTAACTGTTTTCTTGGTCAATTTTTTTAACCCCAGAGTTTGTTCAGGCTCGCTTTGTAGAACCAATGAATACAAATTTTAAGCCATGAAATAATGTATGTACGGCAGAGTGGCATAACTAGGGAGGAACGCATGGCATCGCATGCATGGCGTTGCATGCATGAAATTCCTTAGAATATTTCATGCATGTGTCCCCAATGTTCCCCCCATAGGGACACCACTGATGTGGTACACTTTAAAACCTGCTTCATTATTTTAACGGCAGCTATCGTATGAATATATAAAAGTGCCACTTTACGGAAGAAAACCGTTGTTTTCTTGGCATATACATCTAACTTGTTCCTTAATAACCTTTGGATTATTTCCGTTAAATGTTCCTCTCTGACAAAAATTGCTGTTGGAGGAAAGAATTCAAACCGCCTTAGGATCTTTACTTTGCCGCGGAAGGGTTTTCTAGCTCAAAACCATAATTCTCCTCAAAATATCCTGACAATATATGTTTAACTAATGTCAAAGCATTGAGTCATCTATACTGGATTCGGTTGAGTGATCCTTAAACACATTAAAAACGATTGTGTGCTTTATCATGAAACAAACTACATGTATGATAAATGACTTGAAATAAAAAATGTAATGATATATTGCATTCATCTGATGTTAACATTGATATTCTTCCGAGACCAGAATAATCCATACAGTCGTAATATTATAAAGATATAGCTCCCAGGGTATCTGATATAAGCAATGTGTCACAATACTGTCTGCAATACTGCCTGTAATAAACCTGTACAGCCTGTAATAGAACCTGTCTCGTGTCATGTCATATCCACTCCCAGCTCTGAATTAATTGCTCAGCAAGCCTAGCCAGTCACAGGACTGATTGATCCTGTCTCTATGGACTGATAAGACTCTTATGTTGTAAGCATCTCACCAATCAATCAACACTAATCCCCAGCCTAACCTGCTCTAATTAATTCCCATATCCGGCCATCTCCTGCATATGCTATTGGTGACTTACTTGACATACGAGCTCATAGCAAGATGCTGCATGGTTGGTTTTAGATGGAATCTGCATACTGTATCTCCTAAATATCAGCCAAGGGACTTTTTATGTCTGTCCTACCTGGGTCATTAATGGGCTCACATTATTTTGGAGCCTGATATTGTTTGCTTGCTGCTTTATCTGTACATGTTATTGGCGTCTGATCTATCCTGGAATTTACTTGCACTTATCTTTCAGGGATTCTTATCTACATATCCTGGCCATTACTGGCACTTAGAGTGGGTCGGGGCAAGAAGCCCGGGTTAGGTGAGAAGCCCCCCCAGGGTTATATCTAAACTCACATTTTTGGTGCTTTTTCTTATTGATAGGATTGAAGCTAGAGGCTTTTTAGGTGACGTCACAAATTTTCAGAGCAAACAGCACCAAACCATAGGAGTAATTAAAGAAACAAAAAAAGGTGCATGGTTTTTGTAACTTTGACTAATTCTTTGAAAGTGGTTGTCAGATATAACTTAGGACATTTTTAAAAGTATAATGGATATCCGCATTGCTTCACTTTATGACCATTACATGAATATGATTTGGATCATATTTTTTGCATTTTAGCTCAAAATATAGAGGTCATATTAAAATATGTGAGTTTGGGGCAAGAGGCCCCACATGGTATGGGGCATGAGGCCCCCCTTCACTGAGGCCTCGGAGCTGCTTCAGGAACCATTTGATGATGTGTACTTTGCCTTAAATCTTGATAGAATAGGTAATTGAAATCGAAAAAATTTGGTCGAAATTAAAACAGGGTAAAAAATATAAAAAAATTAAATGTATGAACAGAAAAATTCAGAAATTCGGAAAAAGTGAATAGAATGCCTTAAAAATGATAGAAGAACCCAAAGAAATAACTTTCAAGCTGAATGCAGTCGCAAAAAAAATTGCCATAGGATTATAATAGGGGGGCTTCTTGCCCGATGGGTGGGGTAAGAAGGCCATTTTATTTTTTTTACAAAAAGGGCTGTAACTCCTTTATTAAAATTGGTAGACATTTGTTTCACTAGTTATAAGCAGAGTCAAGTGATCCCTTCCTGACAACATAAGCATTTAAATAATCGACCACAAAAAGTAGGTCAAATCGCACCTCGAAGTTAAGGGGGGCTGCTTGCCCCGCGCTACTCTATCTTTTACGGATTCCTGTTCTATCCTGGTCATAACTGGCACAAATTTTCATTAAAAAAATGACTACTTAATCTTAATGTGTGCAGCCAAAAACATCACAATATACTGTTCAATGCGTATTCTACCACAAGCTTCGACCACAGCCTCCACTTGTCTCAACATGGATTCCGCCAGCTTGTTTTTGATTCTAAACCTCCCTCTTGTGCACAGAATGACCAACTTTACAAAAAAAATCCAAATAATTCCACAATTTCGAACAAAAAGTTGACCTGCTAAGGCTCCTAATGCATGCGAAATTTGTTTGAATCTGTCCTTTTGACTTCAGCTGTAAAACATAAGATAATATCTGATAGTTCTCAGTGATAATATCTTATAGTTTTCAGTGCTTTGCCCAGTTCAGACTATACTATCTCTATATGTTGCTTCAATTGACAATCTTGTGTTTTTGCGTGTGATATCCTCATCTCTGGCCCTTTTTGTGGTTTGTAACTCATTTGAGGTGCTCACTGCATGAGGATTAGAAGTAAATGATGCTTTGTAACATCAGATATAATACTATTCTGCCATGGTTTTAATGAAGGAATGTGCCGATATGATTGTGACTATTAATTGTGGTTTGGATAATTGGAATTCAATAATTCTTGACATTTAGGGTTTCATCTAGTCATAATGCAGAATTACTCTCAATTATGACGATGTAGAATTACTCTCAGGTTGTGATAGAATTGTGATAAACAGACAAAAAACCCTTGCGACAAACTAAATTTGACAGTGCCAATTGCTTTACTCGTATAATAAATCTACCGCTAACATTTTGAATGACATTTCTGTTATCAAAAAAACAGGAAATATAAATATGTTCACAGCCCACTACGCACACTATGAATAATATTCTGCATTAAAAATTTGGCTATACCATATAATAATAGGCCTGCAAACCATAAAGAGGATTTATGGGTGTGCATGACTTTCATCAATCTTTGGGATAGTAAACTTATCTAATGGTAAAGGCAACTAAAAAGTAATTTGGAGCATATGAGCCAGTAAATGAAGCCTAGAAATTGATGATTCATGTTGATAATATTAATAAATTACTATGTTTCTTACTGATACTGACCTGTAAAAAAAAAAAGAGAAAAGTTATAATTTATTTGGCACACAAGCCATGTCTCGGTGTTAATATGAGAAGCTTAGCTAAGAAATGAATCGAACTGAATTAATGTGATATCACAAGTGATCATCTTATTTTCATTAACAAATTGTCCTAAGATGCTACGAAATTCTCTTTACGTAATGACATCAATATCATATTTTTCACAGTCTAGGAACCAGCTCATACAATGTCAAAAACACTTGAAATGCTTTTTATTCAAATTATATATTGCCAAAGGTCAACACTTCATATATTAACAGTCTCTCGCACTGACTCTTTAAATGATCTTTACCTAAGGAAACAACTGTCATAAAAATTTGACTGTTTTTAGCTTGGATTTAGCAAAATTGGCAGAGGTGAATTTCAATGTTTTGCATTATTTATAGGACTTCGTGATCATGATTTGTTTTGCATAAGAAGCAGTTGTGAATTTGTTAATCTCTGAAATAATATATTTTGTTTCAGTTGTTTTAACATAATTTTCATGGAATTTTATTAATTTAACATTCTCAGATATATATTTTTGAATGTGGGTGAGTTTGTGTAAGCGCAATTACGAGCACATTTGCGGACAGGGTTTTTGTGAATGTGTTAAATATTGCCATTCAAAAATGAGTGCAGACTGTCTATGTGTTATTATAGTCTGTCACTTTGATATAGAAAAAATGAGGACCAGTTCACTGTGAAAAATGCACTTCGTGATTCATGATAGCCGATGAAGTGTAATCTTCTCTACTTCCAACATGGGAAACGTAGAGACTGATCGATTAGTCATGATCAAGAGAAGGCCCTTTGATTTGTTATGACTGATTTTAGAGTGAACATCAGAAGCAAAATCCTTTCGTTGGCTGTCACCAACAAGCGGGATTACTCTCCTTAAATCAAATAAGCATTGAAAGTATTGGGTATGATCATGACAAATCATCAGCATGATGACACGCAAAGTGCCATTTTCACAGTGCAACAGTCCACTCTTTTTCTATATCAAAGTGACAGACAGTAAGAACATCACAACACCCAACTTGGCTAAACTGACTCCACACCTAACTCTGACCCCAAACACTCGATGTGTCACCTCTATGAATGCTAGTATAATGGCAACTTGGCAAGCGTTAATTAGTTTTGACATATAGACCAGTACTCATGCTAGTTTTTTCATGTCCCTGCAATATAAAGATATACATGGATAACATAATTTGCAGCAGATCACAGTTTTTTAGCATATAACTTCCAGAATGAAATTGCAAGTTACTGTTACCAACTCGTCCTGCAGCACTCTTTCCATTGCAGTGAGCACTCTAAAAAAATTCAGACAAAATTGGTTTTTTAGATTCAAAATGGTTTTTTGAAAAACCAAATTTCAAAGCAAAAAACCAACATGGATTTTTTCGAAAAATCCATGTTGGTTTTGCATTGAAATTTGGTTTTTCAAAAAACCATTTTGAATCTAAAAAAACAATTTTGTCCCAACATTTTTTAGAGTGAGGTCTGCCAAAGCACTGCCTGCCCTTGCCAATGTTGCAGTGACAGACAATTTATGTGTTTCATTGTATGCGCATTGTTTTTCTCATATTTGATAACTTCTAATCTGAGATTATTAATTAGTCGGTCAAGCCATCCATAATATCATTGAATGAACCAATGTACACAGTTCCCTTTACTCTAGATTATCAGTAATTCATTTATAACTTGAACATGTTCAATAAATTTGTCACCTATCAACCAATATTGATTTTTATTATTTGGCCATATTTTGAAAGTGCTCCGGTGATGAACCTCACAATGAATATTTTTGGACGAAATTGATTTATGGAACAGAACCCAATACAGTTTTACATATATCAATATATATTTATATTTCATAAAACACAATCCACAATACATTTGTTGCTACAATATGGCAGCACTGTAAACTGGTACAATTATGAGACATAATGAATGATATATTCAACATAATTCTGACAAGATTTCTCATCGCACTTTTCTCGAATAACGAAAACAGTTTCATGTATGTCTTTGTTAATGTCTCACATATAAACAACAAAGAGAACAGATTCCTTTGTCTTGAACTTCCATGGAAATGATGATGAAATACTGTCACAAGAAAGCAAACATCTTCTATATATCTCGCACAAAGAACAATTTGAAGAACTTTAAAGACCTAGAGCACTTGGTAGACACACAGAAGTTTCTCCATCGGAATGTTGCTATATTATCATAACACCACCATGAACGACCAAAGATGATTTTTCTTTTCAGAGTATTTTAAAAGTAACAACAAACTGCATTCAAATATATATTCATACTTAATCATTCACCACGCGATCGACATTGCAATATTTCAGTCAGGCAAATTAAGCCTATAAAAGGACGTGACAAGTGGACCGGCTAGAATTCAGTTCAAATTATGCAAAATTTTTCAAGCATTTCAAAAATGAGAAATTTGCCACATTTGTAATTCAGACTGTTGCCATGTTGACAATGCAATACAAAAATGGAAATTTATTTCAATATACATCACATGATGGATGATAAACATTGATGGTACGATAAATTCAAATTAACGCTGTTTTCAGAAAGTGTCATTCCTTGCGACAAAAGTGGTTTCTGCCTTTATCAGGGCACCATTTTTCTTCATTAGCCATGACAAAAATTAATGATGTTTTTTAAAATGCCTGAGAAATTTAAATTTTGATGAATTGAAGCGGTTGAGTCTTCTGTTCCTCTACCGGCATGATGTACTGGACTATAATTATGATTGACGTATACAATATAATTTCATGGCGAACAAAACGTTTCCTACAAAACAACAACTGTGTGCGTTGGTACATAACATTAATTGCCCTTTCAGGGAGACCACAAAGCAAAAGATATGTGAAATGTCAAGAGTATCTGAGTAAATGGATGCAGCTAAAGCAAAAAGCATAAGAAAAAAACGAAAAAATCTGAGTGATTGTGTATTGCACAGAGCTAGAAATGTAAAGAATCGAGATTGAAGATTCAAGATAGCATGGGTCTATCACTCCCACTTGTTGAAAGTAAAACTCATGCATATGAAATACAATATGCATGTGGTCACGTGAGCAGATGATGACGTCATTCTAGGGACTTCCCTAGGAATCCCAGGGTCATATTCAGGGTAGGTCCAGCAGTTTGCATCTTTCATTTCACAGTGGTGGTATCATTCACACTCAGATAGGTATTTATCTGCCCCTGAATAGTAAATCACACGGGGTATCACTTTTAGAAGAACTCCTGCACATGGTATCACTCACATTAAAATGGGAATTAAGATTGTGTGACACTTGCTCAACTCAAAATTTCAACTGAACTTGCTTATCCGATCTCACATTATGTGTAAACGTAATGAACCCTCACAGTTGGACTCCCTTAATTCATGGTAGAACACAGTTTTTCAGCATGTAGCTTCCAGAATAAAACTCCCGGTAACTGTTACTGACTCATACTGTAGCACTTTTTCCGTTGTAGTGCGGTCTGCCAAAGCACTGCCTGCCCTTGCCAATGTTACAGTAACAGACGCAGGTGAGGTTGGCAAGGGCCACCCGCATGTGTCGCAGGGCAATCCACAGCTTTCGTTCGAGCCAAGCCACTATGAGAGTGTGGATGGGAACCTGGACAAGAAGTACTGCTGACGTCACCCAGAGAGCATTGCGGTTGAGAGTTGGCTGCATGAAGTCCTGCATCAGCTGCAGCAGACAGAAGGGCAGAGTGCAGACAAGGACAACCAAAGCCAGCAGCAGGCAGGTCGTGTGCAGCTGCAGTTCTTGCATCAGCTCCTTCTTGTTCTCCATGGGCACCACCTCCAGGATGCCCTCCCCCTCCCCATCCTCCTCCTCATCATCATCCCCATCACAGTCCCCCTGCTCCTCACTCTCTATGCCATCATCTATCACATCCACATTCTCACTTATCCTACACTCAAACTTGTCCTTGTCTCTGGAGCTAGAGTTTTTCAAGGCAGACACCACAGCTGTGTTGCTATTATGCACGACTTTGGTATCATTTGCAGGTTTTGTTTCAGAACTGCCAGAGATCTTCTGCTTCCCTTCTGCCCCTGAGTCGGCAGGTTGCTCCTTGCCATTGGGGGGAGGGGATGTGTTTGCAATTGATTTGTCCAACGTAACAGCCTTTTTAGCCGAGCTGCTCTCCCTATTATCCTTCTTCTGATTGGATTCTGCAGGCTTTGTGTTTGTCTTTAGGTCCTCACAGTTTGGCAGACAGCTGGCAATTTTCAAGGCATTCGCCTTGCCTTCACTCTCCTTCCGCTTGTTGCCTTCACTGTCTTTGTCGTCGTGTTTTTCCTCCTCTATTTTGTTCTCGTCCAAATCTCGTTTCTCTCGGAAGCGTTTGAATTCTGAGAATGAACTCGTCTCGTAGATCTTCTTGGGGTTTTCCAACTGGTCCTGCAGAGCCACAATATCCACGGACCACTTGCGCACATATTGGTAGTTGGTGGGGTTGGGCGAAGGGGACCTGCTACCGAAGCCTTCCTTCTTCGTGCCATATAGCGATTCTCCCAGACCGATGTTGGCCACAGTGTGCCTCCGGCCTGAGGCTGTCTTCTGCAGTTTTTTCATCATTTTCTGGTCGAATTCATCATCATCTATGTCGCTGTCATCTGCACTTTTTTCTGCTTTCTTGCAGTCTCTCGTGAAACCGAGGAAGGGCCTGGAGAAAAAGCTCTCCTTGGAGGCAGTCTTCGAACTGTTGTTGCTTCTCTCCTTGCTGCAGGAAGGCTCCATGAATCTCACACTGCAGTGGCTGCTTTCATTCTCTTGCGATTTGTCTGAAAGTTCTCTGTCTGACAACTCTTTCGTTTTGAGTTTTTCTGTGACCTTTTTGGATGGGGCTTTTATTGGGGTAGATTTAGCGACAGGGATTGGAGGAAGGGGGTTAAGTTTCTGTCTTTGTTTGACCACTATACCGACCATGCACACACATATCACTGCTATGACCAGAGCATATATTCCGTTGACAAGCAAAATTGGCAAGTATATGTGAGTAATACCATTAGGCAGGGCTTTCTGTGTACATATACCGTAATCCACAGTGCGTCCATATTCGTATAAGACTATGCTAGTGAAGAGAGCTGCAAGGATGGATGATGTGACCAGCCCTATTATAGCGTATTTTCTTGCTACTGTTTGTATTGAGAGACAGACGAATACTCGATGTAGGGCAATGAAGAATATTATGAATACAATAGCACTGAGGCAGAAATAGAAGAGGATGGCGTCCAGGTAACACAGGAAGGAAGGGTAGCCTATGTGGGCGTGGTTCAAACACAGACGGAAGATTTCGATGGGCACCCATACGATACACAGGAGCAGGTCCGCAGCGGCTAGACCTAGGGGCAAGCCGAAATCCATGGAGCGCACACTGGACTTGCAGCGTGTGGACAGGAGGAGGGCAAGGCTGCTTAAAGAGCCCAGCACCCCAAAGGCTAACATGCCCACCACACAAACCAACACTGCATGCAACCTGACTTGAGGAATTCCACTCAGGTCCGTGGCATTCCCCCCAGTCGCGTTATCCATCAGCGATGTCGTCATGTTGCTGGCCAATCTGGGATTGCCCTCATAGGCAAAAGCCATCATTCACCCATAAATCCAGCGTATATCACCCGAGTAATCCAGTGTAAACGTATGGAAACAGCACTCCGAGCAGCAGTTGCCGGTTGCTGATAATATCAAGATCTAGCGGATAGCAGAGTTGGCCGGCTAGTAATTCCAAACATGTCGTGGACTGCACCATATGAACATGCAGTCAATGCTCTATCATAAATCCATAAATGAGATGAAGAACTTCAGTGTCATATTAGAACCGACGTATCTAGGTAAGTAAAGCCGTTGAATGTAGCTTGTCGTGGGCGGAACGGATGGGCCCAGAGCTGTAGTGCAGTTGCTTCTGTAATCCAAAGATGTAAGAGGATAATCGAATGGCTTATAATGCAGTTTCTAGCACGACAGCTGTTTGGTGTCCTGTTTCCCCTGTGGCCATGTAGATAGAAGCTTCATTTGTGATTATTGGCCGACGTACACCCGGCAAGAAGCAAGGACGCAAGGACACCGAGGCATCGGCCCCCTCCTTTGCTTATTTGTTGTTGACTGGGTGACTCCCATGCATTCTTAATGTGCTCGTCAATATATCCTAGGATACTGGGAGAAATCTAGCGACAGGCTGACAGAACAAGCAAGATGGGAGATTAACAAGCAACACGCGGCAGCAGCCAGCAGACTCCAGGGGCGACATAGCAGGTCTGATTCTTCAAGATGTTCCCATGGTATTATCACAGCGGTGAGTCTTAGTAACGGAGACAGGTGTATATACCATCCGGTGTGACAAAGCTGCCCTGGCGTCTTGTAAAATCATGGAGCAGTGTGCATATTCTCCTGTGTACGATGACACTTAAAATGCAGTAGGAGATGAGGATGGATGCGAGTGATGCTGAGTATCTCTCCACCTGTAGCAGCCGCTGCTACTGCTCTATCTGATGGCTGCTTGCTGCATGACGCTCTTGCTGGCTGGCTGCTTGGCGCTCTCTGCAATGGCACAGCAGTGCGGGCATGAGCATGGCAGGCATGAGCATGGCAGGCAAGTATGAAAGCTGTGAACACTGTGAACATGGCAAGGAAGCAATGAGCTGATGAGGATTGCAGGGCCAGCATGGAGACAGACAGTGCCCTTGGCCCTCTTTTCTCTCTATAGAGCTGTCCTTTGTGAGCTATCCTTTACTGTGAGCCAATGACTATATGTAGGCCCTACTTCACTGTGAGTAATGTCTCACATTTGATGAACCTCCAATAGAGAGCCAATCACATTATCTGCTGAATTGTACATGTAGGTGGGTACAATAATTAGCATGGATAATGCTGCACTCTTGTTCTGCGGATGGTGTGTGGCTCATGCAGCTTTACATTCCGTATTTTTGCTTGTTTAGACTGGCAGTGGCTGTGGTGATAAGGCGGAGTGCACTCTTGACACATGATGAAGTATCCATGTGGGTTGCCCATCCAGAAATCAAACTCAGGTCCTTGAGGTTGGCAGGCCATTGCGCTACTACTCATCGGTACCCAAGACTCATCAAGCGCACTGACAATTGTATATAGATAGTCAAAACATATGAGATAGAGAGGAAAAGAGAGTGGTGACCTAAGGCAAATTATCCACATGTGGGATCTTTCAGTTCCTTCCCTTGGGCCTGGGCACCTTCCCCAGTATATATCATTCTCTCTGAGTCATTTGCTATGGACCATCTCCTTTTATCCTCCTTGAGTAATTCTCACAGTCATCCTCCTATATTTCCAGGAGCAACTCATCCCGCGTATCATCCTGTCAGCGTCATTTTCCACTAGATATCTCCTGAGAGCCACCCACGGTGACATATTCTCTGTTCCAGTGCCAAATTCGTTTCAGCCACCTCCCACAGCCCCCTGACTCAGTTTTGTCAAAGTGCATCACATTAATGGTTCATATTATTCATACAATCCATTGGCTTCCCAACGTTCCATTCCAATATTCCATTCCATATTGAAATGTAAATGGAAGTGAATGGCAATGAGGACAGAATATCCAGAAAAAGTTTTCCTGAACATGTCTTTTTTTCTTTTTCATTTTGCCTCAGCCATTGCAATCTGCAATCATGGACATTGGACGATGTGTCCTCCTTCCCGACTGAATAGCTGGTCCAATACCTTGTCAAGGCTTGTCATTGCTTGCATTTGTTGCTTGTATGCATTGTGTGGACTTTTATATTGCATTACTTGTCTGCATTTGTTTCCCCTGTGTCTGCGATTGTCTCCTTGTCTGCGATTGTCTGCATGTCTGCGATTCAGCCGATTGTCTGCATGTTTGCTATCGTCTAGCTGTCTGTATTTGTCATCTTGTCTGTATTGCTAATTTGATGTCATTCAATAAAATTAATCTTCTGCTTTGCACATCTTGCCTTCCTTCATTCTTTCCTCCTTTCCTCGCCTTCATTGCTTGCTTGTGTTGAATTCTTTCGGTGCTTACACTCATTGCTTGCTCCAATCGGTTGACTTAATTTGTTGCTTGTCTTTTTTGCATATATATGTTGCTGTCATTCAATGCTTGCCTATAGCTCGATTGTATCCATTGTTTCCTACATTAATTGCTTGTCCTAATTGCTTGCATCCTTGCTTGCCTTCATTGCCTTGTTACTTGCCTTCATTATTGGCTTTTGCTGCTTGTCTTCCCGGCTTGTATTTGTCTTCACTGCTGGCATTGCCTGCATTGTTTGCATTTCTTGTCTTACCATTGTAGCATTGCATTCTTGGAGCTGCACTCAGCCTGGGAAATATTCTAAAGAATCAATGAAGACCATTTGCTCGCGTTTGGCAGGTGTTGCACGCAGGTGTGATGGAGGACACTATTCACCCAAGGCAATCCATAAAACAGAACAATATTGACAATGCAGAGCTCTCGTGAGAGAGCGAGTGTTGTCTATTTCGCCTTTGCCAAACCAACATTGGTCTGCCTGCCTAACAAAGCTAATAATCCCCAGGGGAGGCAGATAATCAGCTGTGGATTAGGTGCTAATCCCCCAATGAACAGTAATCTGGTGGTCTTTACCAGGAACAACATGCACAACCGCTGTGTGTTGAGCTGGAAATGCCTGTAATTGAATTGTGGAAGTGTATGTGTTTTGGGTGATTTTAAAACAACTGCTAAAATACCCCGAAGGGAGTCTAAAATGCCCCGCTTATTTTGTTTACTAATCAGTCTTGTGTACAGAGGATTTCAGGGCTGCAATTAAAAAGGTCGTGATCTGGAAACACTTGCAGGCAGCCAAACAGCCAAGGTCCCAAGGGCCTCCACTTTGCCCTGCTTTACCATGTGCTGCAGAGTGTTATGTAAAGATAGCTCTGTTGATCAGGTACACAAGCTCAGCCCCTCAGCACTGACCTATGACCTTTGTTAAACACCATTGCGTGGGTGGGGCTCTTGGGGTTAAATTGCCCTCCAGGGTCTTCACAGCAGACTAATCCACCCGCCCTGGCAAATGCTGTACCTGCTATCTTCTGCTAATTATCCCAACATTCTGCAACACCTTCTAATCACCAACCTACATGCAGGGGCGTATTTACTATCTAGAAAGGGGAGGGAACAGCTTTTGGTCCAATTTTAATTTGGATTTCAAAATTGAAGCAAACTCGTCTGAAGTTCTGAACCTTCAGTAAGCCTGGTCATGCTCACATGCATAGGAAGTCCCATAGAGAATGGTAAATCCAAGTGGAAGTGGACATTGATGTCGTTGGCCTATGCTCCCGCTGCAATGAGGAGGAGTACAGGCCAATGGACAATTGGACAGTTTTGTAGATTTTCCTGCCAGCACTTCCACCAGCATTTACGTTAACTTCTCGGACATCTCGACTGTCTCATATTCAAACAAACGTGAGTAACATTGGAATATGATTATTTTTTTTAACAAAAACCCTCATTGAAATTGCAGGTGTACGCCCTTCTGCCCTTTAAAACATAAACATTTATGTTTATATATCCGACCACGAGTTGTAGATGCACCTCACATGCAAGCAAGGACAGATCTAGGTTAATATATCAAAAATTCCAGTTATCACTTCTATCTGAGTTATTCGGAAATTTTGCTAATATCAAATTCCACACATTCATCGCCACACACTTCCATTACAACATTCCTGACTTTATAATATATATGGTAATAAGGTCGGTTGCTTCTAATCCTTATTAATGACATGCAATGATTATCATTAAGCCGTCGTAATCCAGTATACTGGATGTCTAATGAGAACTGAGGACGATTGGTTCAACCAACTGTATTAATTGTCTCTCTTCGCTGCTCTGAAGCTTTGCAAGCTTATAAGCTTAAGTCCAGTTGAAAACAGAATATGAGAGTAAGTGAAAATAATTAATTCGTTCCATGGATCATGATATCATTATCATAATTTATCTATGTTATTATACAAACACATATTATTTTCCTTACATGTTCAGGTTATTCGAATTCACCTTGGGAGAGGCAATATGTGATTTATCTAGTGTTGAACACATAGTCCAGATCCCTGGCGAATAACGAGTTTATACCATTTAGCAAACACTCGAACATAAATTTATGAACATTGCGGGAATAAGGTCTAGCAATGATAACATGTCACAATTGTGCATATAATTAGCTCAGTTTTTTGCACTCTGTCCCTGGGCCTCCAGTTGGATCCTGCTTTTGATTTAAACTCTGGCTAGGTAATCTGCACCAATGTTTGACAGTAGTTCAACAATCCATTGCCTCATTGCAGTGTCCGCCTCCTGTACTGATTAGCCTAAATGAAGAAATACATGGTGTAAAGCTGTAATGCTCTAATAACCGTGAGGGGACTTTTTTAAATCATTTTAAATCATTTCATGATCAACCACACACTAAAAAATGTGGGGACATGTTGGTTTTTTGCATTGAAATTTGGTTTTTCAAAAAACCATTTTGAATCTAAAAAACCAATTTTGTCTGAATTTTTTTAGAGTGCATTTTGAAATAGCTAGCATAACTGCAATTACTGCATGGGTCTCTTGCCTCCACAATCCACATCCAATCCACTCCGAATGGAATACGAAGTGCTGAAGTTGTTGAATTGGACCTTCAAATGACATTGCTTGTCTTCAAGGAAACGAATGGGATGGTGGATGGATTACACAAGTATCAGTGCCGTCTGCTTTTAAGCGATATATTAGACTCGTGCTCACTCTAAGATCTGTCCAAGGACACAGAAGAAAATCTTTGGCAGCTGATACAAAGACAAGCTTCCTTGAGTTGCTTCTCTTGGAACTTCACAAAGCAGGCTGACAAAGGCTACACTGTGTTCCAACTAATCCAATTATCGCCCACATATGTCTATAATACATCACTGATGGAACTGACTATCTCAGAAAATTTCACTTATGAATGCACAGTGAACTGAAAAGCGATCTGTGCCATTTGCAAATAATTTGCAGACAGCTGCAGTCCTTGCAATTGACCTGTGTCACATAAACATAATGTAATGCGGTTTCTGTGAAAAAAAGGCAAGTTTACATCAATAACATCGACCGTCCCTGGTACATGGTTCATTAAGATCAATGCAAATTGGCAGCTAAGTTCTTTATATCGGTGTCCGACTGTCCATGCTTGGCAAATACTGGACCCCAAAAATTGCATAAATTTGAAACATATTGTACACTTTTCTCCCCGTTTCATCTTCTCATTTGTCCCCAAATGGTTGAATGACCATGCCATGAAGTCGGTGGTAGCAGGGAAGCCCTGTGTGTTATAGGACAGTGGTCATGACAAGGCCATAGCAAGAAATCAGCAACATGCAGAGATGATTTTGAAAGTAGCAAACCTTCTATTTATCCTTTACATAAAAAAAACAAAAACAGGTCATGATGTTAACGCCAGTATGGAAGGCATAGGAAGGGCCAGGTACTGAAAATCTATAAACTTGTGAAAGAACCAGTCACAATAGAAATTCTTAGACTTTCCATCAATTTGCACTAACGGCCCGATGTTGGTTCAAATCTGGCCTGATGCTGACGGTGACAGACCGATGTATCAGACCAACATTTTGCTGCTAGCCAGGGCATGCTGATAGGTCCTACTGTCCTTTTTTCTATTCAGTATGTTGTTTTTAATCACAGCAATGAAGTGTAGAACTGATTACAACCTTGCAGCAGCTGCATTGATGGATTTTAATACTATGAACAGGAGGCTTTTTATGAAATCCTGTTAATTGAATGTCATTATCGATTATTCCACTTTTTGCCTTAATAATGTATGATGATGTTTATGCTCGTCTACACTTTGCAGCCCTGTTGATACATTTACTAGAGTAGCTCACGGTAGTGGTGTACGCAATCATATGTCCAGAGCTAAACTCTTCAGAATTCAGTTATTTGTAGGTCTAGGTATGAAATTAGGTGGGTGTCACATTTCTCTTAGGGGCCGAACTTTCCAAAATGGCCGCCACCATTTTTACGTTGTTTTAACAATTTTTCTCTAGATAAATGGGCCATATCTCAAGAACCGTTGGAGATAGGAGGTTGTGTGACCACTCAAAATTTGCAGCATGGCAATGTTATAGGGAGTAGTTAATACATCTTTATATCAAAATAACAATATTTTTAAAGAAAATTGCAAAAAACTGATTTTATTAATTTTTCATAATTAAAAATGTCCGTAAAAGCTGAAAATTAACTGTTTTCATAACAAACATTGATTCAGCACCAGTAAAGTACTAAGATAAGTCATTGTAAGTTCTATAAACATACATTGGACATCTCTGATTTATTATTAGGCATAAAAGGTAAGGTAAAATTAAAATCAGACATCTTTTCTTTGAATCTATCTAACGTTCGAAGCTCGCAGAGAAAGCTAGTTACACAGTTTTTTACACTTATCTTTGTTGCAGTATTGAATTCAACAAATCTAATGTTTGTCTTGCCTGCATATGCAGGATTTGGCTCTGCACCATGTTGTATTGCCTCTAAATAGCCCACGCCGGTACTGATGGGGCGTAAAGCACAGACTCACTCACTCACTAACTGCACCATGTTGTGGGCCATCTGCATGGTTGGGGCAGGTCATCGGGTCTTTATGATATTGGCAGTATCACTGGTCTCACACCAAACAGTCTTTCTTCATAAACCATATTGCAGTGGATCGGGGTTAATGGTGGGAGGACTGGTAGCTTACTGCTATATCTTAAGATATGACCTCTTTATTGGTGGGACGCTAAAATAGTAATTTAATTTTCATGCATATCATTCTATCACATTTTGGCACATTTCTATTCAGGAATTATCCTTCTAATTGAATATTTTGCCAGTAAATGATTTCACAATAATCCCTCAACCATAGGATTCCCCAACAGGGAACCCCCAATGTAAATTACTAAATATGGACACACAAGTGATACGTTGGCTTAGATTAGATTGGATCGTATTGTTTAGATTAAACTGGACTTGATTGCATAGATTAAATTGGATTAGTTTGGGTCAAATTGGACTAGCTTGGATTGGATTCGGGTTGGAAGAGATTGAATCAGATTGAATTGTGCAGTTTGAATTTGACAAGATTTGACGGGACTGGATAGGATTGGATTAGATTGAATTGGCTAAGATTAGATTGGCTTAGATTAGCTTAGATTGGAATAAACTGAATTAGATTTGATTGGAGTGGATTAGCTTGGATTGGGTTAAATTTAATGAGATTAGATTGGGTAAAATAAAGTTGGATTGATTGGATTACTTTGGATCAAGTGGACTTGATCAGACTGGATTCACTTGGATTGGAATTGCACTAGATTGAAATAGATGAAATTGGATGTGATTGGATTAAATTTAATTGGATGGGATTACATCAGATAGGATTTGATTCAATGGGATTGGCTGGGATAAGATTGGATTGGCAGGAATTGGCTTGGATAGGATTGGAGTTGGCTAGGTTGGACTATGTTAGGTTGGACTTGGTTAGATTTGATTAGGTTAGATGAGATTAAATTAGTTTCGATTAGATAACATAAGATGAGATAGACCGATGGATGGATGGATGATTGGATTGGAGTTTAAATGTATTTATGCGCTTGGTAGGTGAATTAGGACAGGAGGAGGACACGGCAATAAAGGGAAGGATGATCAAAACAGCCGTCCATTATAGGCCCAGGTGACCCAGCAACAACTGGGTCGACCTGGGCAGTGATTGGCAGTCTAGCACGCAACCACTAGACCAATCCTTCCCCCAGATAGATAGATAGTTAGATAGATAATGATGTTGACAAACACATACATGGACAGAAACTAGGGGAGTCCTGCTTCTTCAGCATGTAATGTAATGCTCTTCTTGAAGTTCAGCAGCATAGTATGAGCATACCAAACGGTTGAAATGGAGCTCAACCTTCAAGTTGTGATACTGCTCCCACCTGTACTCATCAAGTGTGATGCAGACTGTTTTCTTTGTGGCCAAAAAAAGAAACATTTCTTCTTCGGTGACCATTGCATGTCCCAAAGCCCTGGGGTAAGGAAAGTTCCAAAGTAACATTCAAGCCTGATAGCTTAGGAACCACTTTGCTGATCATGTCACAACTGCTCAGCCATAACTTGCTGGGAGGTACATGAAAGACACCAAGTCACTGTCTGTTTGGTCAACCAGCATGTGAACTGAACAGTTTTCTTTTTTTGTAACCTCCAACTTCTAAATAAAAGTTTGATCAAGAAATCAGTATCAGGTGAAACCACTAAAACTGATTGCAGCCCATGTTTCACAACACTATTGTCTATCAGCAATGTACTGGATGAGCACCAGTGGGAGCAGTATCAAAAATCGCAGGTTGAGCTTGATTTTAAAGTGTTTATATGTTGTTCAACATCAATAGAAGAGCATTTAAATAGATATGGCACCAACGTTGACCAACCTGCCAGTCCTCCAGCCACTAATACATATCCACACCAAAATGGTAAATTAGGAAACACTTATTGGTCTAAGACCAGTGATACTGCCGGTATCATGCAGGCCCATTGACCTGCCCCCACCATGCATCAAGGAACATCAAATTTGTTGCATTCTGTAGATATATAAAAGGATAAGTGTACAAATCCATATATATAACCAGAATGGTCTGCAAGGTTCGAATGTTAAGATATATTCATGTCAAAGATGTCTTATAATAATTTTACATTACCTTTAAGGTTATTTTGAGCCCAGACAATAAATCAGAGATGGCTAATGTATGACATTGTATGTTTATAGAATTTACAATGACTTATCTTTGTATTTTACTGGTGCTGAATCAATGTTTGTTATGAAAACAGTTAATTGCTCAGCTTTTACGGACATTTTTAATTTTGAAAAATTAATAAAATCAGTTTTTTGCAATTCTCTTAAAAAATATTGATATTTTGATATAAAGATGTATTAACTACTCCCTATAACATTGCCATGCTGCAAATTTTGAGTGGTCACACAACCTCCTATCTCCAACGATTCTCGAGATATGGCCCGTTTATCTAGAGAAAAATTGTTAAAACAATGTAAAAATGGTGGCGGCCATTTTGGAAAGTTCGGCCCCTATGAGAAATGTGACACCAACCTAATTTCATACCTAGACCTATAAATAACTGAATTCTGAAGAGTTTAGCTCTGGACATATGATTGCGTACACCACTACCATGAGCTACTAGAGTAATTGTTATTGATTGGCTGGATAATAAATTTGACTGTTTAGCCTTACAAGCAATTGAGTCATGCTAGGAGGAAGAGATGGTTCTGCTCTTGAGTCACATTCCGAAGTGAAGCACATCATCTCATTGTGACACAAAGGACACATCCTCGGCAGCCTCCCCCACAAGGTGACCACAAATGTGACGTCAAAACATTATCTGTGATGCTATCTGTGACGTCAGGTGTGTGATGTAATGGCCTACTCATGTGACCTGCAATGCTCTGTCCATTGAAAAGCTATGACATGGCCCTGAAAAGCTCCGGAGCATCTGTTAATTATCAATACGACAATGCGGGTGACAGCTGTTGCGGCTATTTCTGGCTCTGCCACCTCAGCGATGCAACTCTGGCGCCTCACTGACACCCAAGTGCCACCATCTTGTCCTCTCTCAGCCTGTGTGACTCTTTTTCATTCCCTGCAGTGAGTGGGAGTGTCAGACCAACAGCAATAAGCAAAAGTAAGCATTAAGAAAAAATTGGAAGGCAAGTATAAAATGGAAAATACTGGAGAATATATGCAAAGTTGCAAACAGGTTTGCGAGTGAGAATAGACAGGCACGACCATGTGCTGACAAGGGAAAAATTACTTTAGCAAGCCTGCCAATTAAGGTAAAACAAACATTGCGACCAAAGCAAAAAACCACTGTGGTCTATTGTGAGCAAATGCAGATAAAAAAACATGCCATGGTACGAGGAATTGCAAAATCCTAAGAACAAAGTGCAAACCAGGGCAACTGTAAACCAAAACAGGAATGACATAATACTTGTTATCAAAAAGACAAGTGAAAACAAGCACAAGCAATAAGGCAGAAAAGTGGAGAGCAAGCACTGAAATGGATAAGAGGAGGACAGAGGGTGTGGGTGGCTGGCCGTTATATTCCTTGGGCAAATAAAAGGGCAAGTTGTGCATGTGAAGCGCCTGCCGCATGCTCCATCATTCATGATGACCTCCTCTTTTTCTGGTATCTCCTTAAGGGTCACTGAGCAGTGTCCAAGACAGCAACTCTGAAATATAGAATGGAGGTAAGAGCAGGCTGCAATAATGATCACTGATCAGTCACTGTCAAAGCATGCATCACCCATTGCTCATTCATGTAAATTCAAACACTGAAATCTGTTTTGCTGCACATGCAGATTTGAGCCATGGTTGGTATTACAATGAACAGACATATAGAAAGTATAATAAAAACAACATCAAGCTTTCATTGTTGAATAAGACTGATAAAAATGGAGATTCATGTGATGCACCAAGATGTGGTATAATGAAACAGCTAATGCACTCCCACGCACTAAGCGGCTGCCAGTTCCTCCTCTTCTTGTAGGCTCTGCAGTATGCATGGCAACCACAACACTGGCTATTGAGATTTTTATGCCACACACAATATACTGGATTCCATTGGACCCCTGGATCTTAGTCTCGCCATTCATTTGAGCATTCATATTTCTCAACAAGTAGCAGCTAAGAAGCCACATGTCTTCGGGTCGGTAAATACCCTTTGGACCTAGATAACTGAGTCAGCAAGAAAGAATTGAGCTCCATGACAATGTCATGTATGATGACCAGCATTAGTTTCCTGATTCAACAGGGTTTATGAAATTTCTGTAGACAAGCTAGACATTGATATCAGTTATTCTATATCTCATAGAAAACAATAGAATATTTTATAATCTCAATCGGTCCTCTTGAATCAGATTGCACAATTCAGGAATGAGAAGACAAGAGATTATTCACAACATAACAGCTTCTTGATTTAGACAATGTAGACTAATATGGTTTACATTGTGCTTGTATTCTTGAAAGATGCTATCGATTCTTCCATCATGCCTCCTTAAATTTTAGCTTGTGAATACATGTAGGAGTGACGGGACTTATTTCTGCATTGTGAATGTCTCATGGGACTTTGCAATGCTCAGTGAATATTCATCACTTTCAACAGTCTGAGCTATCCATTTGTAGATCAAAATGAACAATATATATGGGAGAGTGGGGCCCAGTGAGACACTTTTTATTTTCTAGTGTTCCAAAAATGTTGGCAGTTAACAAGAAAATGAGTTCAGCCCCACATCATAGATAATGAATTTGGGTATATTGTCTAGTGTTTTCAGGTCCCCAACTATTATGAGTTTGGAGAAACTTTGAGTTACATCCATGCCGGTCAAGTGTCTCACTGCGCCTCATAGGTGGGGTACTGTGGAAATAGCAGGTGAGGCAGTGCATCTGCTACCACTACTGCTGACCCTCTGGACCTGCCAAATTGTTCTATCAATTGTTGCTACAAAAATACTTTATTACTGTAAGCAGCTGCTTAAATGGTTTTTCAGGTTCTTTTTTTAGTATGTTTGGAAAATTCAACGCGCAGGACACTTGAACGACTAACTTAACTGCATTACTCTCTTGAGGTTTTGTATTTTGCTTTTTCATCAATTGTTCCGCATTTAAAAAAAAGATATCTCTCGACAGTGTGTATCTATCAAATATTCAAGAGTTTTCTCCCATAATGTAATCCACAAATAGTTGCATGATCTTTTAGAGCACATGCAGTTGAAGTCCATAAAGATGAAAGGGTCTGTCAGTCTACAGGAGGAGAAGGTACTGTTTGAAGTCTTTGTGAGCCATTTCATTTGAGGTAAAATCCACTGACCTCCTTTGAGTTTCATTAATCAGATTCTCAGCCCCAATGGCCAACTCTAAAGTGAGCTGACTCTCAACCAAATATCAATGGAAAAAATATTGTGTGTGTGCTGGCAATTGTAGTTCATGAATTCAACAGTGTTATTTCTCCATTTTAAATCATATCAAGATACATCTCAATTTGTGATAGGCATTAGCGAGTGAAACAAAAAGTGAAAAAGAAATATAAATGAGAGTAATTAATACATTGATGAAGGGTAAGCAAGTGAACTATAGCAGAAATAAACAGGAACAACATCGCCAAAACAAGGATGACAGAATCCAGGAAAGCAAAAACAAGCAAAAGCAAGCGAGAGTAGCAAGGCAGAAAAGGCGAAGAGCAAGGTGAAGTGAACAAGAGGAGGACAGATGATGTGGGTGGGCGGCCCTTATATTCCTCAGGCAATCGAAAGGGCCAGTGGTGCATGAGAAAAACCTTCTGCAAGCCCTAAATTAATGATCGCCTCAAATATTGAAGTTTTCTGTTTGCAAAGGGCTTTAAACAAACATTAGACACCACCAAGATACTTATACCATTAGAAAAGCTGGTATGCACAACCACTGGCTCTGAGGGCGTGGGTTCGAATCCCACCCCGGAACTCAATTTAGTCCGAGCCCATGGGACATTAAATGGAGGCGGGTTGTATCCAGTGTTCTATGCTGGGGCAACTGAAAGACCCTGGACATCCTTGAATTAATAGGTATGTACCAGACTCACAGTCTTCTCATCTCATCATCATACGGCGATCGCCTGCCTTGATATAGCCCACTAAGGTGCTGCTGAGGCATGAAACACAAACAAACAAACAAACAGAAAAGCTGGTATCTAACTGACAATATTGCATGTTGTAGTTGGCTTTATAACTAATCAGGATGATAGTGAATACTTCAATTGCATTTCAAAGGTGGAGAGATGTGTGATACCAATTACCTGCGCTTGAATGTTCGTAAAACAAAGGAAATGCAATTCAGATAAGATGCCAGTGAAACTGGGAGGCATGAATGTGGAGGTTGTACAGTGTTATAAATATTTGGGCTTGTATATTGACAGTGGGCTCTCTTATGCAGATCATGTTAAGATAACACGCAAAAAAGTGAACAAGAGGCTGTATTTTTTACGGTCTATGGTGAGACTCAAAGTTGACCCAGCAATAATTGCTCTATTTTTCAATGCCACCATCCCTCCAGTGTTGAATTACTCCTCTCTTGCCTTTTATAGACTAATTCCCCAATACCTTCGATCTGAAATGGATAAGCCCAGAAGAATATGTCAGAGACTAATTGGGAAAGGCTTCAATCTGATTGAAAATATACTGGACTATGGACGCAAAGCTAAACATCAAGCAAAAAAGATAATTAATGAGAAAGACCATCCCCTCCACAGCGAGTATGAAATGTTACCCCTTGGTAGAAGGTACAGACTTGAAAAAGCCAGAACTGAAAGGTATAGACTGTCCTTTGTGCCAGTGTCGCTGAGACTCTTTAATTCTGTATAGACTCTTTCTGATTTTACAATTTATTTATTTCATGTGGGTATGTCATCACAAGCAAATTTCATGTTTCATGACCAATAAATCTATGTCTATGTCTATGTCTGTCTATGTGTATGTTAGCACCTGGCCAGGGATTAACTTTGTTTACAACAGCAAACAAACAATCAGATTATTGTTTATTTTGCAAAAATTACAAGTTAAAATGTATAATAGAAGAAGCATATCTAAATGACAAAAAAAGCATGTTAGAACCCTCCAAATTGGTGTCTAACTAATATTCAAAGGCAATACTCAGCTCAGTCAGCTGCTTTGATGGCACGTCGTACGCACAGCAACAATATAAATATATCTACATGAAGGCGCATATACAGCCTTAATGCAAATAAAATGCAACTTAACTGAATTCAATTGAAATATGTAATGTAACGAGTCATCACGATGGAAGCACTGAGCTGTTCAAAGCCAGTTTACAAATAGTCAAATCTTTCAATCAAAATTTATATGGTATTACCTTGAAAACCGACATGTATATATTTGTATTTTTAATTCTATTAGACAACAAAATATGCACCTTTTAACAGCTCATCTCAAAAGGAGTTTGAAGGTGCATTCACAAGATATACAGTTACAAAAGCGGGCAGTTTTCAGACCTATGTACGTACCTTAAGCATTGGTATGCAAAAATTACAGTAGAATGTCAGAAGCAGCATTGCTAGTCTGTCACGATGTAGCTTATCCCATCTTCTCGCGACGGCACCTTTGTCATTGGCAGTGATGGAGTCAGACATGTGTGCTGGGTAACAAGGTTCCCATTTGCATTAATCCAGGATGTCAGCCATGTGGGTAGTTTATGTGCGGCATAACAAAGTGATAAGTGAGGTAACTGCAGTTTTAAGCAACTGCATGTTGTTGCAGATCTAGGGCTCAGGTTGATAAATTATATTATTTTTCAATTACATCTTTGAATTTTATTGTATAGAGCTTAAATGGTACTTCCAAGATGCAGGATAATGAAACAGCTAATGTACTCCCACGCATTCATGGCTGTCCGTTCTTCAGCTTATTTGAGAGTTTTACAAATGTACGCTGCCACAATGCTGGCTATTTAGATTTATATGCCACAATATTCTTAATTCTATTAGACCCCTGGATCTCAGACACACCATTTATTTGAGCCTTCATATTTTATTTCCAGTAGTATTATATATTTAAGGCCCTATTTCATCTTGTCAACAAATACTCTCCAAGGACCTCAGATAACCAAGTCAGCAAGAATGAGTGAGTGGGATCACAGGAATAAGGACCTCTAGCTCATCTTCCTAATGTGCAAGATGAATATGGTTCATGTACAATAAAAAGAGACTTCCAACTTCCACCATAATGTTAAATTCTCGGGCATCTCAGCTGTGTTAAATTTAATTTCTAATCCTTATTTATGACATACTATGATTGTTATTAGGCCCTTGTAATCAGTATACTGGATGTCTAAAAAGGACTGAGGATGAATTGTTCAGCAAACTGTGTAAATCTCTTTTTTCACTGCTCTGCAGCTTTCCAGTAAATACTGGACCCCAAAAATTGGATAAATGTGAAACATATTGTACACTTTTTTCCCCGTTTCATCTGCTCATTTGTCCCCAAATGGTTGAATGACCATGCCATGAAGCCAGTGGCAGCAGGGAAGCCCTGTGTGTTACAGGACAGTGGTCATGACAGGGCCATGTAGCAAGAAATCAGCAACATACAGAGATGCCTTTGAAAGTTGCGAACCTACTATTTGTCCTTTACCTGAAAAAAAGAAAAAAAGACAGGTGATGATGCAATTAATGCCAGTGATAGGTCCTAGACTGTCCTACTGTCCTATTTTCTTTTCTATCTGTTGTTTTCAGTCACAGTGATGAAGTGTAAAACAGCCTTGCAGCAGCTGCATTGATTGATTTTAATACTATGAACAGGAGGCTTTTATAAAATCCTGCTATTTGAATGTCATTATTGATCATTCCACTTTTTGCCTCAATAATATATGATGATTTTTATGCTTGTCTATACTTTGCAGCCCCATTCCTTATTATCCGTCCAATAACTGAGTATCCTAACTATCGTTCAGATTTGCCTCATTGACTAAAAATATGATGACATGTATGCTGAGGCGGGTTACAGATCATCTTTGTGTTTGGCACTTAAAGATGACTAAACTAAACAGTGTAAACGAAAACATGCACATGTTTAAATATTATGCATCTGATTGAAACCAATTATTTTAAGTCTGTACATGTTACTGAAAGCATCAGTTTTGTTTAATGATCTTTAATTATCCCCCATACTATGGCATGGAGGATATGGTTTCAGTATCCATGTCATGGTTTCCATCAAAAATCTCCAATACCTCACCATGCACAGTGTTCATACTTTCCACAAGTTCTTTTAACTCCTTTAACTTGCCAAATCTACAATTAAATCATCAAATGTAGGAAGCTGATTTGCTTCCCAGCTGTCCTTGTGAGTGTGGCTGGGACTGCCACCATTTCTAAATTTGGTAAGCCAAGGCCATTCATAGGTGTCACCACATGCAGGTATGCACACAGTGCCCCTATTGGTGTTCATGGAACTACACACTAATGAAAGCTCTGGGTAGGCCTACTCCCCAGGTCTTCCATCACTGTTTTTGAGGTTGATGTAGATTGTGCCAGGCATGGGGGTTGTGGAGGCAGCACCTGCTCTTGTTGTGATATGCCAAACCAAAGGATCCTCCATAATCAACCTCGGCATGATATCAAATCTCCCAGTAAATTAAGATAGTGTGAAGGATTCATAGCTATTGATTGGCTGGATAATAAATTTGACTGTTTACCTTACAAGAAATCGAGTTATGATAGTGGGGAGGAAGAGGTGGTTCTGCTCTATAGAGTCACATTCCGAAGTTAAGCACGTTACCTCATTGTGACACCCAGGACACATCCTCAGCAGCCCCAAAAGGTGATCACATATGTGACATCACAACACCACCTCTGATGCTATCTGTGATGTCAGATGTGTGAGGTAATGGCCCACTCATGTGACCTGCTGTGCTCTGGTCATTGCAAAGCTATGACATGGCCCTGACAAGCTCCGGAGCATCTGTTAATTATCAATACGACAATGCGAATGACAGCTGTTGCGGCTATTTCAGGCCACCTCAGCGATGCAACTCTGGCGCCTCACTGACACCGAAGTGCCACCATCTTGTCCTCTCTCAGCATGTGTGACTCTTTTTCATTCCCTGCAGTGAGTGGGAGTGTCAGACCAACAGCAATAAGCAAAAGTAAGTATTAAGAAAAAATTGGAAGGCAAGTATAAAGTGGATAAACTGGAGAATATATACAAAGTTGCAAACAGGTTGGATAGTGGGAATAGACAGGCATGACCATGTGCTGACAAGGGAAAAATTACTTTAGCAAGCTTGGCATTAAGTATAAAGTGGAAAATACTGGAGAATATATGCAAAGGTAAAACAAACATCGCAACCAAGGCAAAAAACCACTGTAGTCTACTGTGAGCAAAGGCAGATAAAAAAACATGCCGTAGTACGAGGAATTGCAAAATCCTGAGAACTAAGTGCAAACCAGGGCAACTGTAAACCAAAACAAGAATGGCATAATACTTGTTATCCAAAAAGACAAGTGAAAACAAGCACAAACAACAAGGCAGAAAAGTTGAGAGCAAGCACTGGAGTGGAGAAGAGGATGACACAGGGTGTGGGTGGCTGGCCCTTGTATTCCTTGGGCAAATAAAAGGGCCGGTTGTGCACCTGAAGTGCCCGCTGCATACTCCATCATTAATGATGGCCTCTCCTGTTGCTGATATCTTAGGGGTCGTTGGAGCAGCATAGTTTCAAAAGATCACAGGGTTTAAATCATGATATCATACCAGAATGTTGGAGCCAACAGTAAGTTACACTAAACTCACAGTATAATGATTTGAAGTTTAATTTTAGCAATGGTTTCAATGTGATTCTGATTTGTTTTCTCCTGATTCTTTGTTCTCCTAATTCTTTTCCCCTTAACATAAAAGTCAATTGAACATTTATTTTATAGATGCAACGATTATATTGATGAGAAACAAACTAAAATATTATGATTAGATTAGTTTCAAATTAGGTGTTGGCGCAATTCCATTCATGAATTGAATTAATTCAAATTCATTAAAAATGTCATAACTTGACGAATTGCATTCAATTGAATAGACCATCAGCTTTTGCGATCAAGATCAAATCAGGCCTGACAGCTAATGCTTGAAATAAAATATGAATGGTAAAATAAAGGGTGAGGTTGAGATCCAGGGGTCTAATTGAATCAAGTATTTTGTTGTATATAAATCTCAATAGCCTGTACTGTGGTTCACTAAATGCAAATAAAAGCTGTCCAATAACCTGAAGAACTGGCAGCCACGAAGTGAGTGGGAGTACCTGCTGTTACATTGTCCAACATCTTGGAAGTTCTCATGAATCTAAGCTCTGCTCAATAGAATTGTAAAATGTCAATTGAAAAATAACAATTCATCAACCTGAGCCCCGAACTACATCCAGCAATGTCCAGGAGAGTGAACACTAAAAGAAGCTGCTTTGTCTGATCCATGCAACACTCTGCAGTAGCTTAAAACTGCAGCTTCCCTCTCTTACGAGGGGTTTTCCATAAGTTCTGTCCAACTAGTCTTGTCTTTTGCTAGATTTAGTGTAGAAACATGATATTTGGATCAGATGATATTGACGTAATTTGCAAATAACTCCCAAAAAACCAGATCATAAAATTAAAAATAAATGCTTAATCTGTTGCCATGGAAACCTTAAATCATGTAATGCGGCCCAGACTATGTAGTGCTTACTTAAAACGAATTGAACACTTGCTTGCGTTATCTGTGTCTTGACAATATTGAATTGAAGTATACTCATAATTTTTTTTATGAAATATAATCAGTTAATTGTAAAATCATTAATAACAATGGAAACTGGTATTTTTGTTACATATCAGTTACTTAACCATCACTCATGCATTTTCTCGGTTTTTAAGAGCTGAGCAATTTTTTGTTTGGATGTGGGTCACATCATAATTATATACCTGTTACATGTTTTCATTTTAATTGGCTAAAACTAGCATAGAGAGTAGAACCCTTTATCTTACATACAAGGAAGACAGTATGAGTGACAGAAGATTTTACAAAGTTTTTTCTGAATGAAGAGAAGACACAATGGAAAACCTAAGAAAAGAAGACTGAAAATGCCAAAACTGACCTTAACATGAAGACTGAGGTATGATACTTAGAGATGGATAGAAAGTATGAGAAAACGTACAAATTTACAAGGTCCCAGTCATTATTTGTGGAAGTTGTGAAATGACTATGATTGTTTTGAAAAAATGCTGTTCTATATCTCTTGTAATAATTGCATATTTTACACGATATGTCAAGTATACATTTGTCTGTTAACAAGCTGTTGGTCGATGACTTTTGGTTTCAATAGCAACAAATCAACAATTTATTTTTACCTCTATGATCTAATTTTTCGGGGATTATTCGCAAATTATCTCAATATCAACTGACTCAAATATCATTTTTCTGTTAAAAATCAAGCAAAAGTTATGACAGGCGTGGACAGAACTTATGGAAAACCCATCGTAAAGAGCAAAAAGTCTGTGAAACACCAACTGTGATCTTAATATAACGAATATGAGCCATTGATTTTGTAAGGGATAGATCTATAAGGTTTTAGGAAATGTACTCAGTGCGAAGTTCATTCTCACAAGAGTTTGTGAAATGTTGGGGACTATTTTTAATAGGTTTCTTGTCCTGCAACCCTGGCAAAAACTAAATTTTTTGACAAGATATATAACGAATCTGTGTCTCTAAAGGTGCCCTGGGCCGCATTTCATGACTTTTGGTTCCCATGGCAACAAATTAACCATTTATTTTTGTTTTTATGATCTGATTTTTTTAGAATCATTTGCAAAGTACTTCAATATTATCTGACCCAAATATCATGTTTCTGTATTAAATATTGCAAAAGTTATGGCAAGTTGGACAGAGCTTATGGAAAACCCCTCGTATGCAGGAGCCCTGCATCAACGATCCACATGACATCCTGGATTAATGCAAATGGGAACCTTGTTAGCCAGTGCACATGTCTGACTCCATCACCACCAATTGCAAAGATGCAGGAGAAAGTGAGTGATCTTGGAGAAGCAACTAAATGATACCGCCACCTTGGCGTAAATGGAGTGAAAAGAGAAGTGAGGGGGGTCCATCAACTTATTTTGTCATTGGGCCCAAAAAGTTGCCAGTCCACCTTATATATATATTCTACAGTCATCTTCGCACGCAAATGATATAGGCCTGGTAATTCAGTCGCAGATCCATTGAGGGGGCTAGGGAGCCCCCGTAAACCACGGAGATTGGAATTAGCATTTTGATGAAAATCTGCTACGGTATAGGCTCGGCAACTCGCGAATGCTGAAAGATGTCTGGCTCCCTCTTATACAACCCTGTTGGAATCCGCCACTGTATTCACCTGTTAAACTTGCCTCAGAAAGTGTCACATATTTTCTTGGACCAAGACCATTTTCTTCACATAAGATGAAGTGAAATGTGTACCTCCATTTTAGTGCAAATCCGGTTATCTTTGTGATTTACTTTGATAGAGTTTGACATATGCGCATGTGCACTGTGTGACATGCATGGTGCCTATTTGCGTTATGCATTAATCCAGAAAGACTGATGTCTTAATGCAGAAAGACTCTCTGTCACAAAGGTAACTGATACCGGGCTGCTACAAAATTAGCAAAGAATATGATCCATAGCATAATATTTGGCAAATGCTGATTGCATACTGTATACTTGCAGGACGCAGGTGCCATATCTAGAGCAAAGCATGCATCACCCGTTGCTGATTCATGTTAATGAAGGTAATGAAATCTGTTTTGCTTTCACGCATGTTGCTGCACATGCAGTTTTGAGCCATGGTTGGTATAAGATGAATAGAGATATGGAAAGTATAATAAAAACAACATCAAGCTTTCATTGCTCAATGAGACTGATAAAAATGGAGATTCATGTAATGCACCAAGATTTGTTATAATGAAACAGCTAATGTACTCCCACGCACTAAGCGGCTGCCAGTTCCTCATCTCCTTGTGGGCTCTGCATTATGCATGGCAACCACACGCTGGCTATTGAGATTTATATGCCACAATATACTGGATTCCATTGGAGCCCTGGATGTTAGTCTCGCCATTTATTTGAGCATTCATATTTCAAGACAAGTAGTAGCTTTCTTGTTGGTAAATACTCTCTTTAGACCAAGATAACTGAGTCAGTGAGAAGGAATAGAGCTCCATGACATGTATGATGACCAGCATTAGTTTCCTGATGCATCAGGGTTTATGAAAGTTCTGTAGACAAACTAGACATTGAAATCAGTTATTCTATATCCCATAAAAAGCATTTTAAAAATATTTTCATCTTAATTGGTCCCCTTGAATCAGACACAATTCTGGAATATGAAGAGAAGAGGAATTTATTCACACTTATTTTTCAAACGTAGCCGAATCACAATTTACACATTGCACACTAATATGGTTTACATTGTGCTCACATTGTTGAAAGATGCCATAGATTGTTCCATCATACATCCTTAAATTTTTGCATGTAAATACATGTAGGTGTGGCGTACATTATTTCTGCCTAGTGAATGTCTCATGAGACTTTGCAATGTTCAGTGAATATTCATCATTATCAACAGTCTGAGCATCACTTTGTAGATCAAAATGAACAATCTGCCGTCTGCCAATCTGCCTGTCATTACTTAGTTATAATGTATTTGCCTCGGGGGTAGACATTTTACAATTGTATTAGTTGCCAAAAGTTTTAGAATCTTTGAATTTTGGTGTTTCGTCAACTATTCTGTCCTTAAAAGAAACCATAAGAATGAGATGGGAGATATCTTGACAGTTTGAATTTAACAAATATTTGGCGATTTCTCCTGTTATGTAATCAACAAATAGTTACACGATCTTTTAAAGCCAATCTAGTATAAGTTGTAAAGATGAGAGGGTCTGTCAGTCTACTGATTGTTATTACGGGAAGCTGTCTTATTCAAGGGGGAGAAGGGCTCGCTTCAGAGTGCATGCAACCAGACTGGTCATAACAGACTCCAGGGGGCATTGTGGACCCTAGAGACACGACAATCTCTCAAACACCCAGTAAGACCTTGGAGTGACTTGCATATAAGTTTGCCAAGGACAGGAAGCCTATGAAGTGGAGCCACTTACCTTCACTAGAGCCAGTAATGACATCCTTCTAGAAGGAGTGACCTCTTGTGCTATCTCCTCAAATGAAGTCTTCGTGAGCCATTTCATTTGCAGTAAAATCCAATGACCTCCTCCTTTGAATTTCATTAATTAGATTCTCAGCTCCAATGGCCAACTCTAAAGTGAGCTAACTCTCAACCGAATATCAGTGGAAAAATATTGTAGGTGTGCTGGTAAATGTAGTTCATGAATTCAACAGTGTTATTTCTCAATTTTAAATCATATCTAAATACATCTAAATTTGTGACAGGCTTGAGCAACTGAAACAAAAAGTGAAATGGAAATAAAAATGAAAGTAAAACATTGCTGAAGGGTAAGCAAGTGAACTATAGCAGAAATAAAGAACAACATCACCAAAACAAGGATGACAGAATCCAGGAGTGCGAAAGCAAGCAAAAGTGAGAGTAGCAAGGCAGAAAACACTGAGAGCAAGGTGGAGTGGACAAGAGGAGGACAGAGGGTGTGGGTGGCTGGCCCTTATATTCCTCAGGCAAACAAAAAGGCCAGTGGTGCATGAGAAAAACCTTCTGCAGGCCCAAAATTAATGATCGCCTCCAATATTGAGGTCGCCTTTTTGCAAAGGGCTTTGAACAAACATCACACTAAGCTGCTTTGATGGGATGCCCTACTCAGAACAACAATATAATGTTAGCTACAATCAAGGCGCATATACAGTGTAAATGCAAATATAATTCTACTTAGCTGAGTTGAAATATATAATGTAATGAGTCATGAGGATGGCAGCTCAGAGCTGTTCAAAACCAGTTTACAAACAGTCAAATCTTTTAATCAAAATTCATATAGTATTACACATACATATATTTTTTACAATTTTTAAAATTCTCTATTAGGCAATAAAAATCCACACCCTTTAACGTCTAATGGCAAAAGGAGTTTGAAGGTGCTTATTCATAAGATACGCACATTATAAAAGAGGGCAGTTGTCAGACCTACAGTTTGTCACGTCAAGCAGTGGGACAGAAATTTAGCATTGTTTATACAGTCGATAAAAATCAACACAAGGAGAATGGAAGTTCTGGAAATAGTAATTTGACAAGAACTATGTGAGGTGGCTCTGCACTGTCTGCAGTGCACTTTTGTGAAGTCACAGCCAATTGTTTGTCAGATTGGCAGCATTACAAATGTCAACATCTTGCGAAATTGGACTGCAATATCAACAAATTGGCAAATATCGGACAAAAACAGGACAAAAGGACATGAAAATGTTATATTCATATTACAAAACAGCTAAGCTATACATAGGTAGGTGTATTTCTTCTGTAGGACTTCTGGTTGCTGAGATGTCTGGCCAAACGTCTGTCCTCTGCTTGACGTGACAAACTATATAAGTTCCCTAAGCATTGGTATGTAAAATTTACAGTAGAATGTCAGAAGCAGCATGGTTAGTCTGTAACTATGTAGCTTATCCCACTTTCTCAGGATGGCACCTTTGTCATTGGCAGTGATGGAGTCAGACATGTTTGCTGGGTAACAAGGTTCCCATTTGCACTAATCCAGGATGTCAGCCATGTGGGTTGTTGATGTAGGGCTCCTGCATAACAGAGCGATAAGTAAGCAACTGAATAGTGTTGCACGGATCGGACAATGCAGCTCTCTTGATTTTCTGCATTCCAGCATATTGTTGCAGATCAGGGCTCAGGTTGATAAATTGTTATTTTTCAATTTACATCATGGATTTTATTGATTAGAGCTTAAATGGTACTTCCAAGATGCAGGATAATGAAACAGCTAATGTACTCCCACGCATTCATGGCTGTCCGTTCTTCAGCTTATTTGAGAGTTTTACAAATGTACGCTGCCACAATGCTGGCTATTTAGATTTACAGTACAACCCAAAATAAAGTAAGAAAATTTTCTGTCAGAAGTCCTCTGTTTACCTATTTCACCCTCTTTTCTCCTCTCCACCCCAAATCTCCTTACAACTCCCTTTGACTCCTTACAACAACCTTAGCCCACATTAAGAACTCTATTTAGACAGCAACCAATGTAACTGCAATTGGCATAGGTGCAAAATATAAAGTAAATCAAACACAATTAGGGTGATTGAGTTTAAATTGGTGTTGTTTAAATGTGATTTTAATGTAATTTTAAAAGGTTGTTTCAAGTAGTTAAAAGTAGGAAGTGATTCAGGGGTAGTCAAAAGGTGCGAAAGGGTAAAGTAGTGGCTGATTCTTCCTTCCTGCTAGGGTAATCGTACTTTATTTTGGGTTGTACTGCATATGCCACAATATTCTTGATTCCATTAGACCCCTGGATCGCAGACACACCATTTATTTGAGCCTTCATATTTTATTCCAAGTTGTATTATTTATGAAGGCCCTATTCCATCTTGTTAGCAAATACTCTCTAAGGACCCCGGATAACCAAATCAGCAGGAATGAGTGAGTGGGGTCACATGAGTAATTGAGTATTGACCTCTATCTCATATTCCTAATGTGCAAGATGAACATGGTTCATGTACAATAAAAAGAGACATTGATGTCATTGGTCTATACTTGAGGAGTACAGGCTAATGAACATTCGTGTTGACTTTCCTGTCAGCACTTCAAACTTCCCCCATAATGTTAAATTCTCGGGCATCTCAGCTGTGTTAAATTAAAACCACTTGATGCGAGTAGCACGATAGTCAGAATTATCTTTTAAAGCAAAAACCCAATTGCAGGCGTTGAGTGTTGAGTCTGCTGCCCTTGAAAATTTAAATACATATATGTGAACCACTAGTTGCAGCTGTGCTTTACATGCAAGCTTGTGCAGATGGTAATATAATTTATCGAAGATTCCAGTTATCACTGCCTGCTACATGTGAGTTATTTGAAATGGTTAAATAATATCAAATTCCATACATACATCACCAAACAGTTCCATTACAATATGCATGGCCTTACAATATAAATGGTAATAATGTCGGTTGTTTCTAATCCTTATTAATAACATGCTATGATTGTTATTAGGCCCTTGTAATCCAGTATACTGGATGTCTAATGAGGAATGAGGATGAATTGTTCAGAAAACTCTATGTAAATCTTTTTTTTAAACAGCTCTGTAGCTTTCCAGGCTCATCAGATAAATTAAAAATAATGAATTCCTTTTATTTGAAAAACATATCATTTATATATACATAATAATTTTTAAGCCACTCAAAAAATCTAGTGTTGAATAACTATGAAATACTAAGCAAAACTTTGATCAGTACATGGGTTCTCTTGCCTCCACATCCAGTCCACTCCAAATAGAAATGAAGAGCTGAAGTAGTTGAATTGGACTTCCCAATGACATTACTTGTCTTGCAAGGAGACGAATGGGACGGCGGATTGATTACACAAGTATTAGTGCTGTCTGCTTTTAAGCAATTTATTAGACTCATGATCACTCCAAGATCTTTCCAAGGACACAGAAGCAAATCTTTGGCAGCTGATACAAAGACAAGCAATTTGAAAGAGGTACATGGTTCATTTGGATCAATGTAAAACTGGTAGCTCTTTGTATCAGTGTCTCTGCTTGGCTATAGCAGACCCACAAACAGTTTAAATTTGTAATACATTGTACACTTTTGTCCCTGTTTCATCTTCTCATTTATCCCCAAATGGTTGAATGGTCTTGGCATGAAGCCAGTGGTAGCAGGGAAGCCATGTGTGTTACAGGACAGTGGCCATGACGTTCCATAGCAAGGAATCACCAACATGCAGAGATTCCTTCGAAAATCATGATGCTTCCTCTTTACTTTGTCCTTTACCTGAAAAAAAAAAGAAGACCAGTTATGATGCAATTAACTCTAGTATGGAAGAGTCAGTTACCAAAAATCTGTAGATTTAGGACTTGGCCCATCACCATGACTTGCAAGTGGCCTGGTGTCAGTTTGAATCTGGCCCGATGCTAGAAGTGATGGGCCAATGTCATACCAAAATTGTGATCCCAATGCTGAAAGTGCATGCTGATAGTGTCCTATTTAATTCTGCAATCTGCTGTTTCAATCACTGCAACGAGTTGTGAAACTGATAGCAAACTTGCAACAGCTGCATTGATGGATTTTAACAATATTTATGAACTGAAGGGTATAAAATCATGTTTATTATCAATTGCCACTTTTTGTTTAAAAAAAACAAGCGATTCGTGTACATGCTTGTCCACACTTCGCAGCCTTAGTTTTGGTTTTTGGCATAACAGGCAATTGAGTTGCAATAGCAGGGCGGAACCGCTGGTTCTGCTCTGGATAAACACTCTGAAGTGAAGCACCTCACCGCATTGTGACATCCAGGGACACATTCTTACTCCTCTCAGCAGCCCTCAAAAGGTGAGTACAAATTTGACGTCACTACATCCTCTGTGACGTCATCTGTGACATCAGTTGCAAGGTTAATGGCCTGCTCACGTGACCTGCAGTGCTCTGGTCATTGAAAAGCTATGACATGGTCCTGAAAAGCTCCGGAGCATCTGTTAATTATCAATATGACAATGTGGATGACAGCTGTTGCGGCTATTTCTGGCTCTGCCACCTCAGCGATGCAACTCTGGCGCCTCACTGACATCCAAGTGCCACCATCTTGTCCTCTCTCAGCCTGTGTGACTCTTTTTCATTCCCTGCAGTGAGTGGGAGTGTCAAACCAACAGCAATAAGCAAAAGAAAGCATTAAGAAAAAATTGGAAGGCAGGTATAAAGTGGAAAATACTGGAGAATATATGCAAAGTTGCACACAGTTTGGTGAGTGAGAATAGACAGGCACGGCCATGTGCTGACAAGGGAAAAATTACTATAGCAAGCTTGGAAAGGTAAAACAAATATAGTGACCAAGGCAAAAAACTACTGTAGTCAAGTCTACTGTGAGCAAAGGCAGATAAAGAACATGCCCTAATTTGAGGAATTGAAAAATCCTGAGAACCAGGTGTAAACCACAGCAACTGCAAGCGAAAACAAGAATGGAACAATACTGGTTTTCCAAAAAGACAAGTGAAAACAAGCACAAGCAACAAGGAAGAAAAGTGGAGAGCAAGCACTGGAGTGGACAGAGGGTGTGGGTGGCTGGCCCTTATATTCCTTGGGCAAATAAAAGGGCCAGTTGTGCGTGTGAAGCGCCTGCTGCATACTCCATCATTAATGATGACCTCCCCTGTTGCTGATATCTCCTTAAGGGTCATTGGAGCAGCATAGCTTTCAAAAGACCACAGTGTTTAAATCATGATTTAAATCAATTATTTAAAGTGAAGATCGCAATATGTCAGATTAAAACTGATTGTTAGTGCACATATATGCTGTAATAGATCATTTTACACTTTCACACTTGAATTGGCATTGAATCACAACTGTAACAGTGGTTTCAATGTATTTCTGATTTGTTTTCTTTTGATTAATTGTTCTCCTTATTCTTTTCTACTTTAATAAATCATGCGAAGCAGTCCAATAACCTGAAGAACTGGCAGCCACGAAGTGCCTGGGAGTTCATTGTCCTACATCTTGTAAGTATCATATTAATCTATGCTCCACTCAATAGAATTCTAAAATGTCAATTGAAAAATAACAATTCATCAACCTGAGCCCGGAAGGACGTACAGCAATATCTGAGATAGCGAAACTAAAGTGAGCTAAAAATTGCAGCTTCCCTACTTGTCTTTCACTATGTATGTAATGAGCCCTACATGAATGATCCGCATTACAAATGGGAACCTTTTTAGCCAGCACACATGTCTGACTCTATCACCACCAATTACAAAGATGCAGGAGAAAGTGAGTTAACGATCTGGGAGAAGCAACTGAACAATACTGCTACCTTGGTGTAAATGGTGAGAAAAAAGGAACGAGGGGGCCCATCAACTTACTTTGCCAAGGGGCCCGAAAAGTTGCCAGTCCACCTTTGCTGATATTCCACTTAGTCCAGGAGATTTATGAAAAAAAGGGGGGTAACCCAAAACAAATTGCAATAGTAATGTGTCATATACCAAATGAAAGCTGAGGACCTCCTCTATAACATATCCAAAGTATACCTAAATCTAATTAGTGGAACATTGTTTTCTGGAGGGGGTAACTATCGGTTATTATGCATGCCCTAAATCTACGTTATTGACATAATAATTGTGACTCAGAGGGAAAGAAACAGTACAAAACCCATTATAAACCATCTAAATGGTTGCCCCAACTGATAGACCTCAAAACCAAACAATATCATGAGATTCTTGACCACAGTCCTCTTGTATTAGGATCATTTTGGTCTAACCGAAGAATACAATAGCACAGATACGCGGTTAGGTATATTTTCTACAATATTCAATGAATAACAATAAATTTGACATATTAGCTATCATTTGAATACCAGGATTGGGTACTTTTCTACATTTTTCAAATATATATCATGATTGTATTAAATTAAAAATTGCCTTTTGAAAATGACGGGAACAGTCTGTACATGATGTCACGATCTGATGACGGAAATATCAAAAGCTTGTTACTCATGGGAGAATTAGGTGGGCCCAAAACTGTATTTTTTTTTTCTCCTTTAATATTCTAACTTTGTTTTATGATCTTTTGTATTAAGAGGTATATAATAGGGGATAATGTGTCATCATTTCTGCTAAACTGAGTCATATCTGGAGGTTTCAGTCAGAGCACAGGGCAGTTTACCATAAGGCTGCAGAACTCAGAATGGTTTAATAACATGATAACACTCTTATCAACTAGAAGGTTACAACTCTATGTTCACATATTTGTTAAAGAATCAGTGGGGAGATTCAAAGTTCATAGATGATTGCCATTGACCCCCCTAGTGTTCACTATGGCCAATCCCAGTTAAACAGTTTCAAAGAAAAAAGTTATTGCTATAGAAAAAAAATCAACTTAATCTTATATTTATGTGTCAAGATGTAGAAATAAGTAAATTATAAACACTAGTTCTTATGTCAATTAAAGATGATGTGATACTGGTTCTTGACTCCTTTTTATTCCTCTTTTTCTAATTTATTTCTAAATCTTTTTAAATGCATTAATAATTAGTCCTTAGTAGTTTCCTTCATTATACTGTGTGATGCTTGAAGAAAATTATCTAATTTGAATTGATGTCAGGTGCTGCGATTACAGCCTATTTTTGGCTCTTGTATGCCCCTTCAATTCACTATGCATTGTGTATATTGAAAATTAACTGCTTAAATAATTATTATTGTGACGCATGTGTGAATTTGGAAAATGATCCAGAATGATATACTAATAAAATTGATCTCCAGAAGAATGTTCAATCACTTTCAACATACATTTTGATTCTTGGAATGTAATTTGGGGAAAATCCATGCAAGAGTAGGAACAATTTCTGCCTTTTCACAAAGTTATTGAGATAATCATCTTGTAAAAGACACTGATAAAAGGAAATCGAGTGATTACCACATATAGACTGGCATCTACTGACTAGATTATTACACTTTTTTGTCTTAGCAGAGTTGTTCAACATGTAGATAGTGACTTAAGTCTCGAACAGCTGGACAAGTTGAAACATAAAGTGAGGCTTTATGCTTGTTTGGAAATAAAGCAACTATTGAATAACTGTGCAAGAAAATATAATTATAATTAATAGAGAAATTATGTGGAAACCAAACGATGCCACTATTGACAGAACAGCTTCCAGGATTCTTTGAGACTTTCACTTTTAAGAACACACTGCTCTTGAATACAACAGAAACCTACCACTTAACAGAAATGCCATAAAGCATCACACTTGAGTCAGATCATTGATATCACACACAAATATGTGACTATTCAATGTTGAAATGTAAGTGAAAAGCACTTTGCTTGCTCAGTTTTATGGTTCGGCATGTTGTGCAAATGCAATGCATGAAATGTATGGATACAGAGAGAAGAAAGTATATCAGAAAAACTGAAACAGTAATTTTGAACCAAACAAAGATGTTCTTGTGCGCAAATTTATTATGCTTATGTTAATTTGTTTGTGTCCTTTGGTCCATCCTGGACCAAATTGTTTCAGGTACAATAATGTTATCTTATTGTGAAAACCAACAAACAAAAAGTATTTTATTGAATAAATTGTGGCAGATACCCGACTACCAACAGTTACTCTAAAGCAGTTATTGAAATGTGGGGAGGGGGAGCTAAGCTCCCTTGATCAGAAAACTGGGGGAGTTCTTCCCTGCTACAGCTCCCCAATGATCAGTGGTAAAAATACAATTTCCTGTTCCCTTTTTCAGTTCTCTGGGTACTATAAGCCAAAATTATTTTCTAAATTCTAGTGGCAGGAATTTTCTCTTTTAAAATTTGGCATGGTACGCTGCTGCCGCACCAACAAGGAGCTCTCCTGACGGAGATTTCCCATTTCCATCACTGCTCTATATTCTGATTGTAAACTTCTGCACATTAAGTCTGCAGGCTCCCCTTCCTCCTTCTTCCTTATCCAAAGTCATATCTTCTTCATTTAAAAGGCCAAAAAGTGTTCTGTTAGATGGATGCTTGACTGCTATTTTTCTACAATTTAAAACAATATGCATAGCCTACCAACCATCCTAATTTTCGGATATGTACGTATCACATCCCAACTAAATTTTCCCTTTTCCTGATGAAATAGAAGGAATGTATCACTCAAATTCTACACCCTGTAAACTAACTGTATCTGATGCTCTCATATTTCAATACCACAAATTTATATGATTCCATCACTAGGCCTCAGGCCTTTTTATAGAGCCAACATTTTGACGTTATTATCATTTTTCTTGGAAAAACCAACCAAACAGTCAATGTATCTAAGGTAAAATTGAGGAAACATAGCAAAATGGGTATTCATCTGAAAGCTCTTTTCGTAAGTAATCCAAATATGCTAAAATAAGTACTGTACATAAAATATTGATCAAAGCACAGAGAACCGCGAATATACAATATATTTTTCTTCGATCAGACCAAAATGGCCCCTTAGTTCAGTGAAAAAGCTTAGAAACTTCATCAAAATACTTGATTTTGATGTGTATCAGTCAGAGCAACAATGGAAATAGTTATATTAGGATCTGGCATTATTTTAGTTGTTCTGATTAATTATCATTATGTCAAAAAGTTAGATTCTGGGCGAGCATGACACAAAATACTTCCCCCCTCTAGAAAACCATGTTCCACTAAGTAGATTTTGGTATACTTTGGAAATGTTATAGAGGAGGTTCTCAGCTTTCATTTGATATATGGCACATTACTATTGCAATTTGTTTTGGGTCATTTCATAAATCCCCTGGACTAACTGTCATTTTCGCACGCAGATGGTATAGGCCTGACAACTCAGTCGCAGATGCATCGAGGGGGGCTAGCTGTCTTAAACCACTGAGATTGGAATTAGCATAGTGGTGAAAATAAGTTACTGTATGGGCTCAGCAGCTCGCGAATGCTGAAGACGCCTGACCCCCTCTTAGACTACCCTGTTGGAATTCGCCATATTTACTTTTTAAACTTGCCTCAATAAGTATCATATATTTGCTGGAACCAAGACCACCTTCTTCACTTAAGATGAAGTGTAATGTGTACATCCATTTTAGTGCAAATCCGGTTATCTTTGTGATTTACTCTGATAGAGTTTGACACATGCACATGTGCACTGTGTGACATGGTGCCTATTTGCGTTATGCATTAATCCAAAAAGACTGATGTCTTAATGCAGAAAGACTCTCTGTCACAAAGGTAACTGATACTGGGTTGCTACAAAATTAGCAAAGAATATGATCCGTAGCATAATATTTGGCATATGCAGATTGCATACTGTATACTTGCAGGTGCCATATCTAGAGCAAAGCATGCATCATCCATTGCTGATTCATGTTAATGCAAACAATGAAATCTGTTTTGCTTTCACGCATATTGCTGCACATCCAGTTTTGGGCCAAGGTTGGTATTACGATGATTAGAAATATAGGAAGTACAAAAAACAACATCGAGCTGCCATTGTTCAAATGAGACTGATAAAAATGGAGATTCACGTAATGCACGAAGATGTGGTATAATGAAACAGCTAATGTACTCCCACGCACTAAGCGGCTGCCAGTCTAAGTCTGTCTTATTCAAGGGGGAGAAGGGCTCGCTTCAGGGTGCATGCAACCAGACTAGTCGTAACAGACTCCAGGGGGCATTGTGGACCCTAGAGACACGACAATCTTTCAAACACCCAGTAAGACCTTGGAGTGACTTGCATATCAGTTTGCCAAGGACAGGAAGCCTATGAAGTGGAGCCACTTACCTTCACTAGAGCCAGTAATGACATCCTTCTAGAAGGAGTGACCTCTTGTGCTATCTCCTCAAATGAAGTCTTGGTGAGCCATTTCATTTGCAGTAAAATCCAATGACCTCCTCCTTTGAATTTCATTAATTAGATTCTCAACTCCAATGGCCAACTCTTAAGTGAGCTAACTCTCAACCAAATATCAATTGAAAAATATTGTAGGTGTGCTGGTAAATGTAGTTCATGAATTCAACAGTGTTATTTCTCCATTTTAAATCATATCTAAATACATCTGAATTTGTGACAGGCTTGAGCAACTGAAACAAAAAGTGAAATGGATATAAAAATGAGAGTAAAACACTACTGAAGGGTAAGCAAGTGAATTATAGCAGAAATAAACAGGAACAACATCACCAAAACAAGGATGACAGAATCCAGTTTGTCACGTCAAGCAGTGGGACAGAAATTTAGCATTGTTTATACAGTCGATAAAAATCAACACAAGGAGATTGGAAGTTCTGGAAATATTAATTTGACAAGAACTATGTGAGGTGGCACTGCAGTGCATTTTTGTGACGTCACAGCCAATTGTTTGTCAGATTGGCAGCATTACAAATGTCAACATCTTGCGAAATTGGACTGCAATATCAACAAATTGGCAAATATCGGACAAAAACAGGACAAAAGGACGTGAAAATGTTATATCCATATTACAAAACAGCTAAGCTATACATAGGTAGGTGTATTTCTTCTGTAGGACTTCTGGTTGCTGAGATGTCTGGCCAAACGTCTGTCCTCTGCTTGACGTGACAAACTATATAAGTTCCTTAAGCATTGGTATGTAAAATTTACAGTAGAATGTCAGAAGCAGCATGGTTAGTCTGTAACTATGTAGCTTATCCCACTTTCTCAGGACGGCACCTTTGTCATTATAAGTGATGGAGTCAGACATGTTTGCTGGGTAACAAGGTTCCCATTTGCATTAATCCAGGATGTCAGCCATGTGGGTAGTTGATGTAGGGCTCCGGCATAACAGAGCGATAAGTAAGCAACTGAATAGTGTTGCACGGATCAGACAATACAGCTCTCTTGATTTTCTGCATTCCAGCATATTGTTGCAGATCAGGGCTCAGGTTGATAAATTGTTATTTTTCAATTTACATCATGAATTTTATTGATTAGAGCTTAAATGGTACTTCCAAGATGCAGGATAATGAAACAGCTAATGTACTCCCACGCACTCGTGGCTGTCAGTTCTTCAGCTTATTTCAGAGTTTTACAAAATGTAGGCTGCCACAATGCTGGCTAATTAGATTTATATGCCACAATATTCTTGATTCCATTAGACTCCTGGATCGCACACACACAATTTATTTGAGCCTTCATATTTTATTCCAAGGTTGTATTATATATGAAGGCCCTATTCCATCTTCTTAGCAAATACTCTCTAAGGACCCCAGATAACCAAATCAGCAGGTATGAGTGAGTGGGGTCTCATGAGTATTGACCTCTATCTCATATTCCTAATGTGCAAGATGAACATGGTTCATGTACAATAAAAAGAGACATTGATGTCATTGGTCTATACTTGAGGAGTACAGGCTAATGAACATTTGTGTTGACTTTCCTGTTAGCACTTCAAACTTCCCCCATAATGTTAAATTCTCGGGCACCTCAGCTGTGTTAAATTAAAACCACTTGACGCGAGTAGCACAATAGTCAGAATTATCTTTTAAAGCAAAAACCCAATTGCAGGCAGGCGCTGAGTGTTGAGTCTGCTGCCCTTGAAAATTTAAATACATATTATGCGAACCACTAGTTGCAGCTGTGCTTTACATGCAAGCTCGTGCAGATGGTAATATAATTTATCGAAGATTCCAGTTATCACTGCCTGCTACATGTGAGTTATTTGAAATAGTTAAATAATATCAAATTCCACACATACATCACCAAACAGTACCATTACAATATGCCTGGCCTTACAATATAAATGACAATAATGTCGGTTGTTTATAATCCTTATTAATGACATGCTATGATTGTTATTAGGCCCTTGCAATCCAGTATACTGGATGTCTAATGAGGAATGAGGATGAATTGTTCAGAAAACTGTGTAAATCTTTTTTTTTTAACTGCTCTGTAGCTTTCCAGGCTTATCAGCTTATGATAAATTAAAAATAATGAATTCCTTTTATTTGAAAAACATATCATTTATATACATAATAATTTTAAAGCCACTCAAAAAATCTTGTGTGGAATAACTATGAAATACTAAGCAAAACTTTGATCAGTACATGGGTTCTCTTGCCTCCACATCCAGTCCACTCCAAATAGAAATGAAGAGCTGAAGTAGTTGAATTGGACCTCCCAATGACATTACTTGTCTTGCAAGGAGACAAATGGGACGGTGGATTGATTACACAAGTATTAGTGCTGTCTGCTTTTAAGCAGTTTATTAGACTCATGATCACTCCAAGATCTGTCTAAGGACACAGAAGCAAATCTTTGGCAGCTGATACAAAGACAAGCTTCCTTGAGCTCCTTCTCCTAGAACTTCACAAAGCAGGCTGACAAAAAGGCTACACCGTGTTTCAACTAATCCAATTATCGCCCACCTATGTCTGTAATAAATTTACATCACTGCACTGACTAACTCAGAAAATTTCACTTACTCATGCAGTGAACTGAATAGTGATCTATGCCATTTGCAGATTATTTGCAGACAGTCTTTGCGATTGACCTGTGTCACATAATGTTATCCAGTTTCTGTTTAAAAAAAATGACAAAAATCAATAACATACAACAATTTGAAAGAGGTACATGGTTCATTTGGATCAATGTAAAACTGGTAGCTCTTTGTATCGGTGTCTCTGCTTGGCTATAGCAGACCCCACAAACAGTTTAAATTTGTACTACATTGTACACTTTTGTCCCCGTTTCATCTTCTCATTTATCCCCAAATGGTTGAATGGTCTTGGCATGAAGCCAGTGGCAGCAGGGAAGCCCTGTGTGTTACAGGACAGTGGCCATGAAAGGTCCATAGCAAGGAATCACCAACATGCAGAGATGCCTTTCGAAAATCATGATGCTTCCTCTTTGTCCTTTACCTGAAAAAAAAAGAAGATCAGTTATGATGCAGTTAACTCTAGTATGGAAGAGTCAGTTACCAAAAATCTGTAAATTTAGGACTTCGCCCATCACCATGACTTGCAAGTGGCCTGGTGTCAGTTTGAATCTGACCCGATGTTAGAAGTGATGGGCCAATGTCATACCAAAATTGGGATCCCAATGCTGAAAGTGCATGCTGATAGTGTCCTATTTAATTCTTCAATCTGCTGTTTCAATCACTGCAACGAGTTGTGAAACTGATAGCAAACTTGCAACAGCTGCATTGATGGATTTTAACAATATCTATGAACTGAAGGGTATAAAATCATGTTTATTATCAATTGCCACTTTTTGCTTTAAAAAACAAGCGATTCTAGTACATGCTTGTCCACACTTCGCAGCCACCTTCCTTAGTTTTGATTTTTCACAATAAGAGGCAATTGAGTTGCACTAGCAGGGCGGAAGAGCTGGTTCTGCTCTGGATAAACATTCTGAAGTGAAGCACCTCACCGCATTGTGACATCCAGGACACATCCTTACTCCTCTCAGCAGCCCCCAAAAGGTGAGCACAAATTTGATGTCAAAAAATCCTCTGTGACGTCATCTGTGACATCAGTGGCATGATGTAATGGCCTGCTCACGTGACCTGCAGTGCTCTGGTCATTGAAAAGCTATGACATGGCCCTGAAAAGCTCGGGAGCATCTGTTAATTATCAATACGACAATGCGGGTGACAGCTGTTGCGGCTATTTCTGGCTCTGCCACCTCAGCGATGCAACTCTGGCGCCTCACTGACACCCAAGTGCCACCATCTTGTCCTCTCTCAGCCTGTGTGACTCTTTTTCATTCCCTGTAGACAGTGCAGTGAGTGGGAGTGTCAGACCAACAGCTATAAGCAAAAGTAAGCATTAAGAAAAAATTGGAAGGCAAGTATAAAGTGGAAAATACTGAAGAATATATGCAAAGTTGCACACAGTTTGGTGAGTGAGAATAGACAGGCACGGCCATGTGATGACAAGGGAAAAATTACTTTAGCAAGCTTGGCAAGGTAAAACAAATATAGTGACCAAGGCAAAAAACTACTGAAGTCAAGTCTACTGTGAGCAAAGGCAGATAAAGAACATGCCCTAATTTGAGGAATTGAAAAATCCTGAGAACACGGTGTAAACCACAGCAACCGCAAGCGAAAAAAAGAATGGAACAATACTGGTTTTCAAAAAAGACAAGTGAAAACAAGCACAAGCAACAAGGCAGAAAAGTGGAGAGCAAGCACTGGACTGGACAGAGGGTGTGGGTGGCTGGCCCTTATATTCCTTGGGCAAATAAAAGGGCCAGTTGTGCGTGTGAAGCGCCTGCTGCATACTCCATCATTAATGATGGCCTCCCCTATTGCTGATATCTCCTTAAGGGTCATTGGAGCAGCATAGTTTTCAAAAGACCACAGGGTTTGAATCATGATTTAAATCAATTATTCAAAGTGACGATCGCAATATGTCAGATTTTAACAGATTGTTAGACTGTTAGTGCGTATGGTCAATGCCACAATAGATCATTTTACACCTTCACACTTGAATTGGCATTGACTCACAACTACTACAGTACAACCAAAATAAAGTATAACTACCTTAGCGGGAAGGAAGAATCGCCACCACGTCACTCTCACACCTTTGGGCTACCTCAGAATCAATTCCTACCTTTACATATTTTTGAATTACCTTTACCTTTCAATAGTACATTACATTTACATAAAACCAACACCAATGTGTGTTTCATTCCATTGATTGTGTACTTCTTGCTAATTGTAGTTACATTGCCAGTTTTCTAAATAGGGGACTGGAGTTAAGATCGGTTAATGTTGTGGTGAGGAAGTCAATAGTAGTTGTAAAGTGACTTGGGTGCGCAGAGGAGAAAGAATTCAAAATAGGTAAACAGAGGACTTCCACCCTGGCAAAGGACATTCATAGAATGTAAGACAATTGTACAGAAAAAATCAAAGTTCTGCCGTTTAATCGAGTCATTAGCCTACAATAGTAGACATATCATGTAATTTAATAGCATTGAGCAGTATAAAACCATGGTATGCATGTGGGCACAATATTTCAGGAAAGACATTACATTGTACATAACATGTACAGTTCATATTGTGTTATAGAATTGCAAAATACATTTGACAATTCACACTGCTTTTTTAAGGCGTACATGGTCCAATGTAAATTGGTATATGATATCATACCAGAATGTTGGAGCCAACAATTAGTTACACTCAACTCATGGTATAATAATTTGACGTTTAATTGTACCAGCAGTTTCAATGTATTTCTGATTTGTTTTCTCCTGATATGATTCGTTATTCTTCTTATTCTTTTCTACTTCAACATAAAAGTCAGTTGAAAATTAATTTTATAGATGCAACAATTATTGATGAGAAACCAACTAACATATTATGATTAGACACCAGGTTCAAATTAGTTGTTGCCACAATTGTATTCATGAATTAAATTAATTGAAATCATTAAAAATATCAGAAGTTGATGAATTGTATTCAAGTGAACAGACCATCAGCTTTTGCGATCAAGATGAAGTAAAGCCTTACAGCTAGTGTTTGAAATAAAATATGAATGATAAAGTAAAGGGTGAGGCTGAGATCCAGAGGTCTAATTGAATCAAGTATATTGTGGAATATATATCTCAATAGCCTGCACTGTGGTACATTATGCAAAGCAGTCCAATAACCTGAAGAACTGGCAGCCACGAAGTGAGTGGGAGTACATTGGCTGTTTCATTGTCCTGCATCTTGGAAGTTCTCATGAATCTAAGCTCTCCTCAATAGATTTGTAAAATGTCAATTGAAAAAAAAAACAATTCATCAACCTGAGCCCCGAAGGACATACAGCAATATCCAGGACAGCGAAAACTAAAGTGAGCTACTTTGTTTGATCCATGCAACAATCTGCAGTAGCTAAAAACTGCAGCTTCCCTACGATGGCTGACATCTATGGATTACAAATGGGAACCTTGTTAGCCAGTGCACATGTCTGACTCCATCACCACCAATTACAAAGATGCAGGAGAAAGTGAGTGATCTTGGAGAAGCAACTGAACGATACCGCTACCTTGGTGCAAATGGAATGAAAAGAGGAATGAGGGGGCCCGTCAACTTATTTTGCCACAGTGCCCGAAAAGTTGCCAGTCCACCTTTGCTGAAATTCCAGTCATTTTCGCACGCAAATGGCATAGTCCTGACAACTCAGTCACAGATCCATAGAGGGGGCTAGGGAGCCCCCTGTAAACCACTGAGATTGGAATAAGCATTTTGATGAAAATACGCTACGGTATGGACTCAGCAGCTCGCGAATGCTGAAAACACCTGGCTCCCTCTTAGACAACCCTGTTTGAATCCGCCACTGCATATTATATTCACTTTTTAAACTTAACTCAAAAATTGTCACATATTTGAGGAACTAAGACCATTTTCCTCACATAAGGTTAAGTGTAATGTGTAAATCCATTTTAGTAAAAATCTGGTTATCTTTGTGATTGCCTGTGATCGAGTTTGACATACATGTTATTATGCACATTGGTGCCTATTTGCGTTATGCATTAATCCAGAAAGACTGATGTCTTAATGCAGAAAGACTGTCACCCAGGTAACTGACACTGGGCTGCTACAAAATTAGCAAAGAATATGATCACAAGCATAATGTTTAGCATGTGCAGATTATGTATTATATCCTTGCAGGTGCCATATCTGGAGCAAAGCATGCATCACCCATTGCTGATTCATGTTAATGCAAACAATGAAATGTTTTGCCTTCACGCATGTTGCTGCACATGCAGATTTGAGCCATGGTTGGTATTACGATGAACAGAAATATCGAAAGTATAATAAAAACAACATCAAGCTTTCGTTTTTGAATGAGGCTGATAAAAATGGAGATTCATGTGATGCACCAAGATGTTGTATAATGAAACAGCTAATGCACTCCCACGCACTAAGCGGCTGCCACTTCCTCCTCTTCTTGCGGGCTTTGCATTATGCATGGCAACCACTATGCTGGCCATTGTGATTTATATGCCACAATATACTGGATTCCATCGGACCCCTGGATCTTAGTCTCGCCATTTATTCAAGCATTCATATTTCTCAACCAGTAGTATTTATGAGACCATATTTCTTCTGGTTGGTAAATACCCTTTGGACCTAGATAACTGAGTCAGCAAGAAAGAATTGAGCTCCATGATAATGTTATGTATGATGGCCAACATTAGTATGCTGATTTAACGGGTTTATGAAATTTCTGTAGACAAGCTTGACATAGATATCAGTTATTCTATATCTCGTAAAAAACATTGAATATCTTATCATCTCAAGCAGTCCCCTTGAATCAGATTGCACAATTCAGGAATGAGGAGACAAAAGGAAATTATTCACATGCGTTTTTCAAATGTAGCAGCTTCTTGATTTACACAATGTACATTAATATGGTTTACATTGTGCTTATATTCTTGAAAGATGCTATCGATTCTTCCGTCATACCTCCTTAAATTTTTCCATGTGAATACATGTAAGAGTGATGGGACTTATTTCTGTATTGTGAATGTCTCATGGGACTTTGCAATGCTCAGTGAATATACATCACTATCAACAGTCTGAGCTATCAATCTGTAGATCAAAATGAACAATATACATCAAAAAGCGGGGCACAGCGAGACACCTTTATTTATTTTCAATTGTTCCAAAATGTTGGCAGTTAACAAGAAAATGCGTTCAGCTCCACATCATAGATAGTGGGTATATTGTCAAGTGTTTTCAGGTCCCCAACTAATACAAGTTTGGAGAAACTTTGACATATACAATTTTTGAATCCTGTCGACCGAATGCCTGCATTGTGGGGCATCATCTCACTAAACTCTTACAATTTAAATCTCTGGCAATTGATTTGCATTATCCCATTTTTCGTGAGAATCATATCAAAAAGTATTTGGCAAGATTATTTACTTTTACTGGCTAATAGTCAAAATTTTGAAATTCCACTCACTGTATGCCATGTATTGGACAGTTTTTTACTTACTTTCTTTTGTACTACACAACAGAGGGTTGTTCTGTAAACAGTACCAGTTAGACGCTATGGACTTTGTCTTACTGCGCCTGTCATCTCACTGTGCCGAGGTCTCCCCTACCGTCTGCCAATCTGCCCATCATTACTTAGTTTTAGCCATAATATGCAGATTGCAGACCAAATGTATTTGCCTCCGGGGTGGAAATAATATCAGTCGCCAACAGTTTCAGAATCTTCTGAAAATTTTGCATTTTGCTTGTTCATCAACTATTCTGCCTTTAAAAAAAAGAGATCTCTCGACAGTTTGTATCTATCAAATATTCAGAGTTTTCTCCTACAATGTAATCAACAAATAGTTGCACAATTTTTTATAGCCCATGCAATATAAGTCTGTAAAGATGAAAGGGTCTGTCAGTCTACAGGAGGAGAAGGCCTTGTTTCAGGGTACATGCGACAAAGACGGATCAAAGCAGCCACCAGGGGGTATTGTGGACCCCAGAGATGATACAATCTTTCAAACACCCAGTAAGACCTTGGAGTGACTTGTTTATCAGTTTACCAAGGACAAGAATCCTATGAAGTAGAGCCACTTACCTTCAGCGGAGCCAGTAATGACATCCTTCTAGAAGGAGTGACCCCTTGTGCTATCTCCTCAAATGAAGTATTCGTGAGCCATTTCATTTGCTGTAAAATCTACTGACCTCCTTTGAGTTACATTAATCAGATTCTCAGCCTCAATGGCAACTCTAAAGTGAACTAACTCTCAAGCAAATATCAATTGAAGTTCATGAATTCAACAGCGTTATTTCTCCATTATAAATCATATCTAAATGCATCTCAACTTGTGATAGGCTTGAGCAAGTGAAACAAAATGTGAAAGAAAAAAAGCAATGAAAGTAAAACATGGCTGAAGAGTAAGCAAGTAATCTATAGCAGAAATGAACATGAACAACAATGCCAAAATAAGGATGACAGAATCCAGGAAAGTGAAAAACAAGCAAAAGCAAGGAAGACAAGGGAGAGTAACAAGGCAGATAAGATTGAGAGCAAGGTGGAGTGGACATGAGGAGGACAGAGGGTGTGGGTGGCTGGTCCTTATATTCCTCAGGCAAATAAAATGGCCAGTGGTGCATGAGGAAAACCTTCTGCAGGGCCTAAATTAATGATCGCCTCAAATATTGATGTCGTCTTTTTGCAAAAGACTTTGAACAAACATCACACTAAGCTGCCTTGATGACATGCTGTACGCAGAACAACAATATAGTTATATCAACAATCAAGGAGCATATACAGTGTAAATGCAAATATTATTCAACTTTGCCGAATTCTGGTGAAATATGTAATGTAATGAGTCATCAGGATGGCAGCACAGAGCTGCTCAAAGCCAGTTCACAAATCATTTAATCAAAAGTTATATATACCTTGAAAACTGATATGTGCTAGTTATATCCTGCGTTTGAGGGAATATGTGATATATTCTGAGGCGTCAGCTGAAAATAAAACACGAAAGATTTGAGAGAAGCAGATAACAGCTACAAACAATTTTCCAGGTGGGATTAATTTAATAACATGAAAGTATCAGTTGAAGAAAAAAATCCAAAAGGCAACATGGTTGACAGAATTATATTTATGATATGAAATTGTTGCTCATTCAGGGAATGTATTTGGATACATTGTATATACAAGGCAGATTCATCTGAAAGGTACTGTTAACTATCCATCAAATACTAAAAAAGCTGAAGAGATTTCCCGTTTATTGTAAGAATCTGGTAATAGATGTTAAGTTCTAAGCAATTGTGATTTCAATACTTGCCATAGGCATAAATGACCTTCTTTAATATGTTACTCGTCATCTTGTCAACTATCGTCCAATTTCCCTCCTACCAGTTTTCTCTAAGGTGCTTGAACGTCTTTTATATAACAGACTTTATGATTTTCTGATTAAAAATGAAATACTATCCACCAGTCAGTATGGTTTTCGGAAAAACAGATCAACAGAATTGGCAGTGCTTGAGATGCAAGACAGGATAATATACAATATGTCAAACAAACTACTCAGCATTGGAGTGTTTCTGGACCTGTCTAAGGCCTTTGATACCATTGATCATTCTAACTTACTTATGAAGTTAGAACACTACGGAGTTCGTGGTATTTCTCTAAACTTGTTCCGCAGCTACCTTTCAGACCGGTTCCAATATACAGAGTACAAAACGTCTTTATCAGACAAAGTGCCTGTCACCTATGGAGTCCCCCAGGGCTCAATCCTGGGACCCCTCTTATTCATTATTTTTGTGAATGATATTATCAAAGTCTGTGAAAATTGCGTGTGTTTACTATTTGCCGATGATACAAATCTGCTCTTCTCTGACGTAAGCCTTCAAACTTTAGAAGGCAAAGTAAATGAAACTTTAACAAAAATTACAGATTGGTTCAATGTAAATAAGCTCTCACTTAATGTTGAAAAAACACAATATGTGATTTTCCATCTTCCAAAGATGAAATTAGCAAGCAACAACCTTGTAATAAAAATTAATAACAAGCCGCTAAGCAGAGAAACCTCATCAAAATTTTTGGGGATCCAGATAGATGAAAACCTTAGTTGGCTTAAACATATAGATGTTTTATCATCAAAGGTGCTAAAGGTAATTGGAATTCTTTACAGACTCAAAAATAAATTGCCCTCTAAATTGCTGCGGACAATCTATCACTCTCTAATTCTACCACACCTAACATACTGCATTACAGTTTGGGGAAACTGTGGATCAAGGGCACGGACACGTCTAGAAACACTCCAAAAGAAAGCCATCCGTCTCGCTTCTAAAGTCAAGTACAACAGTCATTGTGGACCCCTGTTTAAAAAGTATGATTTGCTTTCTTTAGCTGACTTGTTTAACTTAAACTGTTGCAAAATGTACATAAATCATCAGAGGAAAATCTTACCTCGCTATTTCAATGACCAGCTGAACCTGGTATCGGATATCCACAGCCATGCCACCCGTCAACAAAACAATGCACACATCCCTAATGTCAAACTCCAGATCCGGAGCCAAAATTTCAATCAAAAAATATCTAAAGCATGGAACAAAATTCCGACCTCTTTAAGGCCTTCCTCAAACATTTCTGCAAAATCCTCTGTCAAAGCATTAAAAAGATACTATGTGTCACTATATCCCACATCATGCTCTGTAATTAACTGTTTTATTTGTAACAGACATTGAAAGTAATGTTCATTCCATTCTTGACATTGTATCATCTACAACTCTTTCCATCTCATTCCCATTAAACATTCTCTTTTCCACTGCATAAATGTACCTACTGCATTGATCTTTTTTCCCTGTATTTCACCATAATTCCTTTTTATTTATATATTTTCCTTATTATATCACTATTTTAATTTATTAGCTTTTTTTTTTCAAATGCTAAGATAACTTACCTTTGCTTTACTATTGCTATTATAAATGTATTTTATTTTTTTCTAATGATAACTGAGGTAATTACGACACGGGCTGACCAGCCTTTGTAATTTTCCGCAAGTATGTAATATCTGATACTTGAAAATAAAATCTACCTACCTACCTACTTAATACTATCAGCTAATTATTAGCAAAATTATTACGAAAAATATTTGGAGTGAAAATTTAAAAAGAGATAGTCGAATTGAAAAGAGTGAAAACAAAACCCGGAGAATGGAACAAAATGTTTGGGGAAAGAATTTATAAAAGGGTGAATGCAAAATTTGAAAAAAGATGAGGGCAAAAAATTCCGGGGGAAAATTTGTGAAAAAAAAAAACAATTTGAAAAAAATACACATTACAAAAGAGGGCAGTTACATGCTTAATAGGTAAACATATATAGGTCTGACAACTGCCCTCTTTTGTAATGAAACAGCTAATGTACTCCCACGCACTCATGGCTGTCAGTTCTTCAGCTTATTTGAGAGTTTTACAAAATGTAAGCTACCACAATTCTGTTTATTCCATCTTCCTTACTTATTTGCAAGACAATGAGGTTCATGCACAAATAAAGAGAGGTGCTTTTTAAAATCGTGTATGTGATCAAGGAAGCCATCTGTCCAGCTTCATAACAGGACAGGTGCATCATCTGATTTAAAACTGACATTTGAATCAAAGAATCCCCAGTGTTATTCTTCACAATGATTTAATTTCAGACAATTGCTTGGGTATTAAAAGATTTATACGCCACAATATTCTTGATTCTATTAGACCATGGATCTCAGACACACCATTTATTTGAGCCTTCATATTTTATTTCGAGCTGTATTATACTATTTATATTTAATGCCCTATTTCGTCTTGTCAGCAAATACTCTCTGAGGACCTCAGATAACCAAGTCAGCAAGAATGAACGGATTGGGTCACATGAATATTGATGTTTATTTCGTCTTCCTTACTTTGCAAGACAATGTGGTTCATGCACAAATAAAAAGCGGAGCTTTAATTGTGTAAGTAATCAAGGAAGCCGTATATCTGTTCAACTTCATAACAGGACAGGTGCATCATTTGAATTAAAACTGGCATTTGAATCAAGGCATCCCCAGTGTTTTTCTTCACAATTATCTAATTTCAGACAATTGCTTAAGTAAAGCAAAGCACCTTAAATGAACAAAAGAATACATCACAAGAATGTACAGGCTATATGAGATTTTAGATGAGGCTGATTTTGCCAATACGCGATTCAAGCTTTCTATGTTGGATATTATTTCTGTGTTGAGAATATCCAATAGGGACTTAGCACCGTTTTGCTGGTTTGCTCGTGGAAATGCGTGTATTCATCACACTCACTATTTCTTCACAGGTCAAGATGGCCTCTTAGGAAAAATGCCTGCTCTAACAGACCACTTACAAAGTTTTTTAAGTAAAAGGCATAATTTGCAGGCCTTATGTACATGTATACTTACTGTAAGTACAGTGAGGAAAATAAGTATTTGACCCCCTACCACATTTTCTGGTTTGCGCACTTGCGCTTGCTCCAAAACTCTGAAATTTCTCAGGCAGATCTGGTTCAACATTGGAAGACAGTCAATGCACAATAATTAAGTGGAAGAAGCATTATGTAATATATTTCTATAAGAATCCAAATAGTCTTCGGAAATAAGTATTTGACCCCTTCATTTGCAAAGTGTTTATCACCAGACTTTACAAAAACAAACGCTTGAAAAACTATCATTACTGAAATTTATTGCAATCAAAACCTATTTCAATTGTTTCCCCTCCATTTCATTTAGCTTTTTATACCCTCAATTACATCTCCTATAATTTTTTGGTAACTTCTTCATTTTGAAGATGTTCGGTTGAAAAAAAATATCACAAGACATTAAAGACTTGATTTTTAACTGCCACTAGTCTGGTGTTGGCACATAGACCCTATGTAATGATCTAGGGGTGAAAATTTCAATAATTCATGACATTGTGTGTAAGTAAACAAAGGACAAACTTACCACTGGGCGATGCCGATCTGCAGTGCCACTGCAATCTCATCTACACTGGAGTCCATGAGTGCAAGAACCATATTAGAGGCTCAAGTTAAGTATCCAACTATTAGTGACCTCCCTAGACTGAATGAGCCACAGGATTGGCTTATTCACAGTTGTTCACACCTTTTTAACCAATCCTGCCACTTATTCAGTTGGGGGACGTCACTACTTGTTGGATTCTTAACTTGAGCCGAGGAAATAACCAGTACAATATGTCTCGGTAGGCTGAGATGATGCAGTGCGGCCATAGTGTCTCTGTTGCAGAAGAATCATGCCAAAGCTTGCTTAGAATTTATAATTGATCTTGTGGAACTATTTTGCTGACGATTGGGGAAAATTCTCAACAAGCTTTGGCATGATTCTTCTGCGACAGAGGCACTATGACGGCAGTGCATGACGTTGGCCTGCTGCAACATATTGTGCTGGTCATTACCTCTTCCTGACAATGTTGTTAACTGCTTTCAGAGCTTTTGCTCACTCATCGTTGGTTAGTCTACGACTTTCTCAAATGATTTTTGCACTCACAGACACCTGTGTGGGTAGATTGTCGTGGCACAGCAGACTAACATGTTCCAGTGGTGATTCCGTCCCTTGTTTACTCACATACAATGGCATCAATTATTGGAATTTTCACGCCTAGATCATTATATACGGTCTGTGTACCAACACCAGAGACTAGTGTGAGTCAAAAATCATGTCTCTAGTGTTTTTGGATACTTTTTTTTTCACCTGCACAACTTCAAAATGAAGAAATTATAAAAAATTAACAGAGGTGTTATTAAGGGCATTCAAAATTAAATAAAATTGGGGAAAACAATTGAAATAGGTTTTTATTGTAATAATTTTTAGTTATAATAGTTTTCCAAGTGTTTGTTTTGTTAAAGTCTGGTGATCAACCCTTTGCAAACAAAGGGGTCAAATACTTATTTCCGAAGACTATTGGGATTCTTATGTTAATATATTACATAATGCTTCTTTCACTTAATTTTTTTGTATTACCTGTCTTCTAATGTTGGACCAGATCTACTTGAGAAATTTAAGAGTTTTGGAGCAAGTGCAAGTGCCCAAACCAGAAAATATGGTAGAGGGTCAAATACTTATTTTCCTCACTTTAAGTATTAATTGACCATATTTCCATGCATACAAAACTACTTACATTTCCCATCAGCAAAATTCAATATACGTGGCTGGCTAATGGCAATTCTGGCATAATATTATATGCCTTTATCAAGACATAAATGATGACCACCATATCAATCAAACAAAATATGTAGATACCCAGCGAAGAATTGTCCAAAGCTATACTCATCGTTTTGTCACTATACAGAATGAATACTAGTATGAAATAACTTCTTGGCTCTCTAGCTCATTTGACTTTGTACATCTGTATTGATCACACGATAGAAAGCTGTGTCGATACGCTTTGAGTTATCATATCAATCAGTCTAATTTCAGGGAGATAAAGCCTCGTCTGGAGAGTCATCGTACATGCAACTGAATAGACCTAAGTTGACATCTGGAAACGTTATGGACTGCAAGAGACGAAAACTGCAAAAACTTCAATGAGAATTCAAGGGGAGGAGGAGGGGGGGGGCGATCCACAGAAAGGATTACGATATGACATTGACACAAAAAGGATTCATGGTATGATTTTTACATAAATCTAATGTCTGAACAACAAATCATTATTTGCACTTCCGCTCATTCAATGGGCAATTTTAGAATTATGAGGTCTGTACTCATATGTATAAAATCCAATATATTCCAGCATTTTGTTCAAGAGTGTGCATACATCCACATTCCATGCAAATAATATTATTCAATAAAACACATAGTAAATCCATGTAGTGGAACAATTTTGGAATAAGGAAGTTCAGGAAGGTGGACACAAAATCGTGAGCCATATTGTGCAAGATGTGTCGGTTTATCCCCTTTTGCATTGTAGGAGATAATGAGAGTGATGTGTCGGAGCCAAGCCAGTAATCTTCTTTCCTGTTACTCTTGAGCTCATCTCGCTTTCTCAGAGTTTCTCCTCTTTAATCATGGCAGTGATTGAGTCAGACATGCTTTCAGTAACATGCTGTCTATTTGCTTAATCCGGGAAGACATCTGATGTCAGCCATGTGGGTCATTGATGCAAGCTGCTAGATGAGGAGTAGAGATGCCAAGTAGCTACAGCTTGCAATGGCAGCTGTACAGGACATGCATAAGACCTTGCAGCCAGTGCAACGTAATAAAATGATTTCTTCATATTTTGTGACCTTAATTGGTACACACCTTTAAATCAGCCGAGTAAACAAATCTTGCAATAAGAACACTCTATATAAGTACCAAGAACTTGTAAAATCAGGTATAATATATATCTAATAGTGTAAGCATCAGAGAAACACATAAATTACCTTGCTAGCCTGAGGGTCTGGCTCGGCAAGAGCTTCGGGGTCTGAGAAAACATATATGGCCAAAAGAATAAATCACAGGCAAATATGAAAGCTCAGATTAGACCAGGGGGTGATGCATGGTGGTGGTGGACATTATTTCTGTATTGCAAATGTCCACCTGGGACTTAGCTATGCTTAGCTTGCTCGCTTCTGGACATTCATCAGTCTTAGCTATCTCATTGCAGGTCAAATGGCCACTTTAAGCAATATGCTGGTTCTGCCCATAGGCCGTTCACAATTCCTAAGTAATGAGCACAATTTGGAGACTTAATGTGATTACTGCTTTGAAATTGCCTGGTACTGCTTGCTTGCCTTTTGGATTTTGCATCCTGAGTGGTGCCTACATGCAGAGAACAAGCATTGTGCATATATGTTGGTCACTGTCTTTTTAATTTGTGATGCATGCTATTGCTTTGCCATGATACATTTCCTTAACTACGTGTATTTTGTTTAAAAAAATGATGTTATGAAAGCATTCAATTCAGTTGTGAGTTAGATGCAATCTCTTGAGTGTCTTGAACTGTCTGCTCAGTATTAAATTGGCTATTGCTTCCGTTTTGTACTAAGCTAATAGTCACACAATCCAAATTGATAGCATGGCACCTGTTTATTGAACGTTTGTACAAAAAAAAGCAGAACCCCTATAGATACCAAGCAATAACTTATATGCTCGTGGTAGTATTTGAAAAAAAAATCATAATGCAACATTAGGATTATATATATATCATCTTTATTTCGTATGATTAAAATTATTATCATAAATAATCATTTGCATTTCATTGAAGCTTAGAACACAGCCATTCAAACAGTTTATAGTGTCCATCAATTCAATTATTATTTTTGCCTTCACTATGTCCTCATCCTTTTTAAAACTTTCATCACATAGTTTATGTATATCTGAACCGTTTCTTGACTTCGCATTGTGCCAATATGCAATTTCCAATTGCTTGCAACGGCACTGCACATTTTATCTAATAAGGAGAGATCCCTTAGCCATCAAGGAAGTGTTCATTACCAATCTAATAACATAATTTTTGTGAGTCAAGGCAGAAGCAGCAAACACAGCGCAGCGGGATAAAAACGTGTTTTTTTTAAGCTTTAAGTTGCTTATAAATCATATAATGCAGCAGTAATAACAAGTAGTACATATGCTGTTATAACAGTGAAATTCGGTGCAATAGATGGCACACGCAAGTTGTGATGAGAGGGTGTGTAAGTGGAAGTTATAATTTCAAACAATCTAATTTTAAGGGGACATGGCCTGACCCTAAAGATACAGGGGCATGCAACCTCATGAACCAGAGCAGACACAAGGGAGCATAGTGGTCCTAGTGGACCCCATAGATGATGCAATCTCTCAGACACCCTGTGAGACCTTGGCGTGACTTGTTTATCGCTTTGCTGAGAACAGGAAGCATACAAAGTGAACCCACTTATCTTCACTGGACCCAGTCACAACATCATAGAAGGAATGACCTCTTGTGGGACCTCCTCAAATGAAGTCTTTGTGAGCCATTCTGTCTACTTTGTACCAATGACCTCCTATTGAGCCACAGTAATTAAATTATCATCCCAATGTCCAACTCAAAGTAAACTCGCTCCTAACTAAAAAAATATACTGCTATGGGAGGTTCTTGTTAAATGGATTCCCAGCAGTGTGTTTGTTTCATTTTATTCTGACATCTCTATAAAGAATCAGAAATTTAGTTTTACCTGTTGTTGACAAAAAAGTGCTATATGCTGTGTTGGGTCTGTCAGTAAATGTCCCTTGTTTGAGTTCTTTGTCAAGGTAATGTAATTTGCAAAAAGTTCATGCTACTTTACTTTAAAAATAGCTGGTGTTTCGTTTAATGGCATGCTGTAATTTGACAGTCTCTCAATATGAGTGTCTGTGCAGCTTAGCAGTTAGACATTCGACAGAGCTAATGTCCTCCCACACACTGCCAGTTCTCCTTATTATTGCATAATATATGGCAACCACAACAATGCTGGTCATTGAGTGATTGAGATTTATATGCTGCAGTAAATGGATTCCATTGGAGCCTGGATCTCAGCCCCACCACTTATTTGAGCATTCATATTTATTGCAAGCTATAACACTCATTGCTCATTGTCGGTAAATGCTCTCTTTAGACCAAGACGATTAAGTCAGCAAGAATGAAGTGAGCTGTGTCACCTCAATAATGTTGATATCAGTTTCATCTTCCAAGCATTGCAAGATAAATGTGGTTGATTGGTGTTTTGTGCATAATAAATATTCTATATCTTGTCAGTGAACTGCCTTCAGGAAGCATATTTTGTTAACTGAAATTGTGTCTTTGAATCATCAGAGTAAGACCGTCTTTGTAAAGAAGAGAGAACATTTTCTACACTTTTCTTTAAATTACCAAATGTTCATGGCTATGGAGAACATTAATTTGTGTAATTCGAATGCCCTTCTGGGACTTAACTAGGCTGAGTCTGCTCAATCAGGCCACGAGAGTTGCTGATATCATGGGTGGTGTTAGGCGCTGCATATTTTTCAAAAGACTACATAGGTGTAAATCGTCATTCAAAGGGGCCATTAGGTCCTTGCGGTGCTGTTAGCTTTGAAGAAATGTCACGGGTAAAAAGGGTGTAGGCCTACATGGCCTGAAAAGAAACTGATGAATGGGATCAAAATTTGCAGCGAAATGGGTCACGATCACAGAGCATGATCACGGAGCATGATTTAACTATCAACTGCTGTGTTTAAGCAAATATAGGCCCTACGTACAGCAAGGGTCGACCACTAGAATCTCGGGAAGGGGGGGGGGGGCATGGAGTTTGTTGAAATAAATAAATTGAATGTCTTTTCTTACCAGTGCATTAGCCCTTAGTGAATGAATTAATTTTCTCTGGGCAAACTAGAATTTAATAATTTTTTGCGAGGGAATGCATAACAAGGTGTTGCTTAATAAACACTGCGCTCTCATAATAAGCTTTTATTTCGTGTATTCGAATTACGTGCTATAGGTTCAGACAATGTGTCCTAGATTTGGAACAGTTCATTGTATTGTCCTCCCACGCTCTACGTGGCTGCCAGTTTGGTCTGCTTATTGTATAATACATGTTAACCACAACAATGTAGATCATCTATAGAGATAAACATGCTACAATATATTACATTACATTCCATTTAATTGGATCAATGGCAATGTATCTTAGCCTCACCATTCATTGAGCATTCATAATTTACACCAAGCCATAGCCATTTTTTCTAGTCTGTATATACTTTTGGATGCGATAAATGAGTCAGGTAGAAGGAAGTGAGTTATATGACCTGTAAGCTGGTATCAGTTTCACTTTCGTAATTTTACACTATTAATGCAGTTTGTGGGAGTAGAGAATGAAATCAGCTCTATTATTGCATTGCTGGAAGCATTTTGTCCTATAAACAGACAATGAATCAATTTATTTTGTCACCTGAACTGCTTGGCTTTTGAATCATTATAGTAAAAAATCTAGGAATGAGAACAATTTAACCGCACCTTTCTCCTCAAACCAACAGGGCTGGAAAAAATATGAATTTCCAGGCAATTTCATAAAGCATGATACAATTTCCGAGTACTTCTAAGTAAAAAATTAGGAACGTTCTTCTAAAATATCCAGGCAGATTTGGAAATTTCCAGGCAATGACCTAGAACCGGGTTGAAATATTATTAAAGATGTGCCGTCATGTGAAACGATCTTCTTTTCAATGTAATGTCAGACTATTCTATCAGGGTCAAAGCCTCATTAAAATAAGATACATGTCCTGTATTGGTTGTAATCCAAAGGCTTGCGGGGCAACGGTAGACATTGGTAGACATTGCAAAGTGTGATACTTACACTGTATGGAGAAATAGGAACTGCATGGAAGAGACATCATCCCAGACACCCATGGGTGCACCGACCCTTGGGTGACTTGTTTATTGGTTTGTAGTGCACAGGAAGCCCACAATGTGGATCCATTCAATTCTTGTGGACCTACTAACGACATCCATAGAAGGAATGACCTCTTGCGGGACCCTGTCCAAATGAAGTCCTTGTCAGCCAGTCCCTCTACTTTGTGCCATTGTCCTCCTTTGGGCTTCAGCAATCAAATTGTCACCTCAGAAGTAGACTCAATGAGCTAACTCAGACAACTTGGTTTATATTTTTTCTTATTCCTGGCCTTTATTCTTGTGTCAAATAAGTTCTTAGATATCCATGGACATACATGTGCAGATATATAATTACTTTTATCACATTGCATCCAACCTCCTTTTGCATTATCCAGTTAAGCATTTGCACAATGGTCATACCGTTCATTTATTTTGCCTACAATTATAGGAGTTCGATTACAATTACAAATGAAATATATTCAATTATGGCATGGATCACTATGTGTGTAGATTTTGTCTTTAATGATACATTCCATAGAATTAAATATATTAGGAAGTTGATAAGATATACCATCCCTTATGAAGTCATGTCTCAAAGGTGAAACCTCACACTTGTGCTCTGTTGGGTGAAACGACAATGGATGGCTTCACTATTAATGATGTTTTTTCAGATATACTCGGAGAAAATAATTTTCATATTTATAACAAAGTTTGAAATCCTTCTGTATGCAAAGTGATTTTTAATTGGTTTTGAAATTTTATTGCAAAAATGACAGTCAAATGGTCGTTCTGAAACAGCTTGTATCTTATTAAGCATTTATTAGCATAATAATACTTGTAATAAGATAGCCATGCTAACTGTCTGCTTACCAAAGTACTTCACAGTGACAAAACTCCTGGGTCTGGTAATATTAATATAATCATATTTGTCATGTTTTCAGTCGTTGGCTGATTAATAAGAGATTAGGCTCTCATTGTTCAGGAGAAGGCTGGGAACGACATATCTGATCTGTATCTCATAATTAACATTGATTGATGTTCAATCCCTTTGCTGCTTAGAGTGACGTCAAGATTTTTACCATCGCAACCATTCTGTCTTTGGAAGTTATCCAATAATTATTGCCAACAATTCTATCAAAATGAATTAATTCTTCAACTAATGGTGAGAGATGGAAGGGGACATATTTGTCACTAAGAGGCAAGAAAATTATATCGATAGTCAGAAAATGGAATTTTGATAACACGCTTATAATGACATAACATAATAACAATTAGAAAAAATATTACTGCTCATACCGCATATGTTTTTCTCTGACACTCCCATACTGAATTAATTCTTGAGATGGATGTTCCAGCTTCCAACAAATCACTCTCATTCATGAATGCAATGCGAAATTTCATTGACATTATGCATGCGACAATTGTCACAAAACAGAGAAAGACAATGCATGACAGCAAAAGAAAGCTTTCAGCTATTTACCACCTAAAGAATGTTTCATACGTAAGTCACTCTTGTGCATATTGTAAAAATAATTTACGGAATGCCTTTTTGAGCATTCTATTTTACAAGGCATTGCTTGCGCAGTTGCGCTTCACACAAATAGCCTATTATTGAATCCAACCATGCAGATGGTTAAAATTATTCGTCTACGTTCCTTCATGTTAACCTACTTCGGTTTGTGGTAGAGTTATTTTTAGTCATCGAGAATGACAGGTCTTATTTAATGGAACTTGAGGCCACAAACTGTGTCACAGAAACTTCCCACTTATTGGGGATTTCCATTAATGGCATTTTTGATCTGATCATATTTTGAGAACTATAATATATGGGTCATCCGTGTGTAGAAAATGTTTTTTGTAGACAGCATCTCAGATCCAGTGCACAACTATCTGGTTAGCTGTATCTTTTTCTCATCTGGCTAATATATCTTTGGTACCTTTAAAGAGAGAAGTGGTTCATGTCATCAATTTCTGTGTTCAAAGTTACATAATGAAGTAAAGTCAACTATGCAATCCAATACACTTGTTAAGGTGACTCAAGCATGGTACACTGCACATACTTCTAAGCAGCCAGGTTGCCTAGCAACATAGCGCCACGATTGCTTCAGGCTCTGAAAAAGTTGTGACGTTACTACTTTCTGCATTTTGTTTCTAACAGCACAACTGCTAGTAAATTGCCATTTAAATTGGATGTAATGCAGCTAGAAGAATAATTACATTTTTTGTTGAATGCATGCAACATCTATTCTATACTACATAAAAGTGTCAGCTTCCCATGCAGCTTCATCCGACAATTTTCAAAGTTGAATTCAGTCAAATGTGTCTAAAATTGTCTTTATTTCTTTAAATTGACATTGGCACAGTCACGGTACTGCAGTAAGAAAATGGCTGGGTGAATTTTTTTATTTTTTGCCATTTGTTTAAATGGAACTTGTTTATGATATATACAATTTTTTTTTTAAATCGATATGATCGTTTTCTTAAAAATTTGATTACTGCCAAAATTGATGCATGCAAAATCTGCAATTTATTAGTGTGTTGCTGCACTTTGATGAGTTGCAGTAAAAAGTGTTTTAACCTTTTTCTTCAATTTCAAGGCAAATATGTATTAGTGTACAAACTGTACATCCATAAGAAGACATTTCTGTTGGCTTTTTGTGACTAGATCATGTGGTGCTTTATCCTGCGGCACATAACCAAAAAGTCAATTTATGACTTCTGGGCAGTCATCGGGCTAAACATGCCGTTACCATGGCAACCAAACCAGTCGGTACAATTTTTTTGTTTTTCATTTTTGGAATATACAGGTCCCATTGAGTGCTGGTACGAACATTTTAGAAAAATCTGTATGATCAAACTACCATACTTGAGTCACCTTAATAGAAAAGCTTCAGCTTGCTATATAATCAAATTCAAATTTTTGTTGTTCATGATTCATTGTCAATCACTGAAAACCATACAATGTGATACTTCATGCATGAAAAATTCAATGACAAAAATTCTTTTAATATACAAATTCTGTCTACAATCCTGTTTTAAAAGAAATTAGTATTTAATGATGTGATGTTGTGTAACTCGTATTGGATCAGCGTTCGGGTTTCTCCATATTAAATTAAACACAGTTACCTAAACGCATAACACAATAATAGGCAAATATTTTTGATTTTATATATATATATATATTTATTCCGTGTTTATTCTCTCATATCCAGCCAATTTCCGGCCACACATCGAGTGCATTGTTGTGCATACCTTACTTCATTGGCAATTAATCATGTGAGGAAATGATGTATTTACCCCTTAGACAGTAATATTATAAAAAAATGGTATGATGTGATTTATAATTATGTACAAATTAACAATTGCAAATAATTTTTCGTATTACACAATAAAACGTGTGAGTACTTGCCTTTTCACCTACTATAACAAAATAGTAACACCAGATGATTGCAGATACATCACATGGCAATTGCTTGATAAGAGTATATGATATATTGGCCAAGACGGCTTTATAATAAATATAGAAGAACTCCGCAGTCCCCATGAGCTGAAAAGCTGAAACAAGAGCAGAGCTTATGCTATTATATAGTCACTAAACCAAGTATAAGGCCTGTTTGGCAACTTGTAAGTTACTCTCACTGTTTTGGTAAGTGAGATTGTCACTTTTTTTAGTGATGTAAACCGGAATTGCAACAATAACAGATTGTTAGGCTGCCTACATGTTTTTTGAGTGTCAAGCAAACACAATTATAAAGCAGTAAGCAAAAGCAATTTGCAGCCGAAGGCTTAGCAACCCTTCCCAGATTAGTCAAGTATGTACCTAAAAAGCACTGTAACGCAGTAGTCATATTGAAAGGGCTGGTCGCCATGTTGTCGTTTTCTGGTGGAGGCAGCCATGCTGGACACACTGCCCAGGTGTCACACTCGACATATAAAACGGCAAAAGTTTACTTCAACATGGCTGGAAAGCTTGAGAGCCTGCCCAATTCCATTGCATTTGCTTCAGGCAGCCAAATTTAACAGTGTAGACAACCTAGTGAATGCTTACTTCTCTCTCCTGCCTCGACCGAGTGACTGTTCTCATTAACAACACGACTGCAGAAAGACAAAAAGATGTGCCAGTCTTACAAGAAGCAATGATTCTGAAGTGGGTCCAAAAATGTGTTATTTATCATCATCCTACAGTGCTCAATGAGGGATTTTTTGGGCTAAATTACAATGATATTGTTTGTGTTTCTCAAGACATTTTTATTCTTGAGCAAAACACACCACATTGTTGGGACTCCTGAAGCAATGCATTATGAAGAAAATGATAGTTTTATTTGCAGTACCTATCAATTGCAAATTGAGTTAGGATAAGATCAGAAATGTCATGGACATGAATGAGGGAAGAAAAAGGCTATGTCTTAATGTGCTACGTCAATGATATTTGTTTATTGCACAGCCACTGCAATAATACTCGAAGAGAGAGAAAAATAAAGATAGCCAATCGGAGGCAGGCTACAGTAGCCTGCTACATCAGTTGCGAGTGTTATTAGCGAGCAGGCTACAACATCTCACTGAAGGTGCTGCCTTTCGGGTCCTCGCTCACATGCATTTTTGAAGCAGCCTAGCTCAGTTCTGCTGGGTCCTGCTGAGCGCGGACCTTAGGGGCAGCAGCGCGGACTTTTGAGGGTGCAGTTCTAGTGACCTATATTCCAATTCGATACCCAATTCGATGTGAATCTCATCAGTCTGCAGCCTCGCTCGCTCGTCTGCTTTAACAGCAGACTGACTTGTCAGTCGGAATCGGAGGTGTTTTAGAGAAAGATGCCAAATTGAATGATGTCTTTAGAAAAAGGATAGATAGCCAGTCAGAGGTACTTTCTGGGAAAGAAGCCAAAATAGAACGAGGTCTTTTAGAGAAGTGTCATTTGACCTTCAGGAAGGAGATGAAACCGGAAGTGGCACTCTGACCTCGCCTGAAAGCATTTGTTGCTCTTCAGCTGTCCGCTGGTCTTTTAGACAAGTTTCTCAGCCTAATGGCTTTTATGGATGCTGAAGTCAAGACAAGCTCAGCCCAGTGTAATAAATTATATATGAATGCTCATTGGAAATTTTATTTTAAATCAGGCATCACGTTTAGAGCAATTTTGAAGAAAAGGCCTCACTGGGCATGACTATTTATCACTGGTCTATAAGAAATAACACACAATTAATTACCTGCAATGCATAAACAGCAATTCTGCAAAAATGTGGTCCAATTGATAGGTGTACTGAAGTGAAATTTTGGTTTCAAAGTGATCTTGGACATTTTAGTACAAAATGCTCTGGAAGTACCCATTCAAGTTCTTATGTTTTAAAAGGAAGCTTAAAAGTCCTCTTTCACATTATTGCATTATTACATGTACGTGCAATATACACTCTACATGATAATAAATAAATAAATTACAAAATAAATAAATTACACAGCAAAAATCAAAAGGGTCAGTGAACCCGTCTCAGCTTAGCAGATATTAGCATTCGAATCCAAGGATGTCTTTCTCCCCGTCTTCCTATATTCCTGTAAACATCTGGGGATGAAGGCTTTTTCCTTATTCTGAGTCTTTAAGAGGGGAATCCCATCAACCATCTCAGACAGCTGTGCACCGGCTACCACTGTAGATGGGGAAACTCTTACACTATTAGCTGTTGCGGTGATTTTTTGCAGTTTGTGGGGGGCCTCACTGAGAGAGTTTGAGGTTCATTGCAAAATAGGTCAATGAACTGCCAATTTTACATCTCATCCGAACGACATCCATGTGGGATTTTGCTTATAAAGGTCCACATACTCTTTCGGGTTCCCCAACCAGGGTTCGAACCCATGCTGGCAAATACCTTCAGCTGTGTGTTAGACAGAGACAAGATATTTGGGTTAGTTAAAAGTGAGGTAATTCGCAATTACATCACAATACATGTGTATCTTCTGCTCCTTCAACAAAGCCTACATAAAGTTCAGATGGTTTTATTAATCATATCATCTTTATTTCCAATTTTTGCCTTCGAGGGGTCCATTTGCTCCAAGGTTATTGATTTTTTTTAATTGTATGTATATAATGTTTATATTCTGAGCAAAAAATAAATGAGTCGGAGTATGAGTCTGAGTCTTGTTTTATGTATACATTTAAGAAGATTCTTACTCGCTGTCAGATTTTAAGGGCAAATTATATGAATTTCATAGATGTTTGGAAAACCCTTTGTACATTCTGATATTATAAAATGGACCGACATGATAATTATTTATCTGTTGTATGCATTTCTGTCATCTCAATGCTAACAAATCCCTCTGTATTCCCATTTTTGCCCATCATAATTTATTGCAAAACGTTTTTCATTGAGAATCATACTGGTATTAAGATATGATTTAATTGACTTACTGAAAATTTCACATATGCATGGATAAATCCACACACCTTGCAAATTACAAATCAAGGCCGTGTGATGAATGGCCAAAAACAATAATTAGGTCTGGTTTACAACAAACACTGGTAAGCATCTTGGAGTAGGATAATCTACAATGCATGGTCGATATTTTGGGAAATCAATTAAATCCAAAAGAGTTTCAATCCTGTGGGTATACACAAATGAAGATCTGTCTAGAAGAGAAATGTGTGGCTAAATTTAAGGATTGTGTCAAAATTTCCGATAAAAAATGGTAAATATACCGTAGCCTAATGATATTGAGACTGGCTGATTTCTAGCTCTGACTTCAAAGTCCATTTAATCTGAGCACCCTTCCATCTGGCTGAGCAGCTGAGCAGTGACCCAAAAGCAGCAAGGCAGTGAACATGGACAGCAGAAGACCTTGAGTTGTTAGATGTCTAATATCAAAGGGTCATCCAACTGCCCTGACCTCGTTGTACACTCGGAAAGTAGAGGAAGAGGAAGAACCGAGGAGCCGGAAACAGGCAAAGGCTTACCAACCAGCAATTGGACAGGTCGCATTGCATGGTTGACATTGCCATTGCCTTGGTGACAGCTCATCGTGCCTTTAGCTTTTTCTCTACCTGACATAAATATTGCAATGTATACAATGTTCAGTTGCAAATATCCAACCATATTTATTACTTTGAAAATAGCAGTTTTGTCAATAAGAAGAATGTTAGAGCCTGTCGCTCGAGTGGAAATATTGAAAGATAATCATTATTATAAGAATAGCAAGGCGCGTTCTTGGAACATTTCTATATAATTCATGCAAGAATAAAATACATTTTCTTTGTAGGGTCTTCCTTCACACTAATAATGCTCCTGTCAGAAACAGTTTGGGGTATTAGTACCCTGCAATTTGATGTTCAAATGACTAGACAACAAAAAATTTACAAGAGTACAAACTGACAATACAAAGATTGTGCCTCTTTGTTATGGTTCTGACTTTTTGGGTTTACTAAAATAAAACATTGAAGGCTGACCATTCGTAGTTAACCACTGCCAGCGGTTCATAATCAGCAGCAAGCAGTTCTGCTGTTGTGTTCTTATGCCTATAAGAGCTGTCAAGAGGTTTGGGTGTTGAAAAGGCAACCGCCGTGTGCTGATGAGGCCACTGAAAAAGGGACCCATGGGGCATGTAAAGCACATTTGGCGGTTGGATGTGATTCAACATCTGATAGCCTACTGACTAACAGTCTAAAAACTGTTTAAAGTAATAGGACCACCAGGCCAGTTTGCTTGATAAACTGGCAAGATGGCAATTCAGGGCTTGAAGTATTCACCCCGAGAAATCTATACAGTGCCTCTAAAATATTTGAACACTCAATATCGAAACTTATGGCACTGTACAAATACTTGTAGTGTACATGTAGGTTGGATTTGACATTATAGTTGACACACCCACCAGCAAAATACAGTATAAAAATACAGTTTAAAGTGCAACAATCTCTTTTAAACAGCAATATGTCAATGTGATTAAACAAAATACTCTCTGAATAACAATAATCAACTGATTTAACAAGCACAAGGAACTTGCTCACACATTTTCATTTATCTATTGATATTCAAGGGTTTAGCAGTTGTTTCCAGAACCAAGAAATTCTGGACTTGAATGAATTATTTCCTGCGCGAGCTCAGCTCCAGAGAGAGCAAAGCCACTTCCTGCACCGCATGTAGTGCCATCTATACTTGTATGTACTTGGAACCTTCTCTTGTCTAGTATGGCGTTTTTAATTTTCTTATCGTCATAAATCCATTCACAGCGGAAAAACCCTAAGGTTCCAATATGGAACCATATTATTTGTGAGGAACCTTTATTGAAGAGGTTGAAACTATACTATAATGTGGAACATTTTTCTTCTTGGGGTTCTGAAATGGAACACCTGTGAACCTTCAGTTTTAAGAATGTATACCTTAGAGCGGTACAACTATGTACAGTACACTGGCTCATGACATTGTACCGGAGTCTATTTCATATTTATAGTTACTTATGCTGTGCCAAATCAATAGTACAGCCTTTTCAGCTTGCTTGACACTTGAGAGCAGCAGTTCCCAATGTACCATACTTAGACCTGCTTTCAGTGATGGACTCAGTCATTTGACCCTTGGAAGGATGCTTTATTGCAGACTGTGCAAAGGGCTGACCCTCCACATTGATTGCACTATAATTTCTCAGGGCATGGAGCAGCATCAAAGCAGTCATCACAGGGCTGGTATAGTTTCTATCAAGTGCAGCTCTTCATAACAGATTATTGCTGGGGAGAGATTTATCATCACAATGACAGACCCCTTGACTCGCCTCCAGCCTGCTGCCTGAGTGTATGGTGCCCATATTACATCATGCAGCGTCAAGGCTTGGCCCCATAGTCTTGGTCTTTACGGCTTTTTTCTAACCATTTCGAAAATTTCTCCATAGTTTCATTACACAATTCCAAGATACTGTCATCAATATTGGTGTAATTATACCTCATGAAGTAAACTGAAGCTTCCCGATTGCACGAAGCACCAATCTTCAAGTTGTAAGTGTAATGACATTTGTCTTACCTGAAATTAAAAAGCTGCCCATCAAGCATTCTAACAACTTAAATAAATATTTCCTTCCACACATAAACTCACTGCACAATCATTCTTTCTATTATAATATATATTTTTGTTTGATCCAATAACAATCAATGAACTCACTAGTAGAGTTTTCAAAGCTAATCCATGGCGAGCAACCTACTGAACTTCCGAATTTTTGGTCTGCAATGTACTTCAGTAAACATTAAGCTTGAATGTAATTCAGCCTTACTTATCATAGCCTTCTGGATTTAACTATACATTATCAAATACGTTTGTTTGAGATTTAGTCTTGAAATAATAAATCTATTACGAAAAGTCAATAGAATCAAGAAAATATATGACATATTCATGGAGAACATTTAACAAATTTTTAATTTGAACACTCTGTTTAGATGGAATTAAGCTTCTTTTCCATAATTATGTTTTCCGTCTAACTTCGTTGGATTATTATCTTCAAATTGAAGACATAATTATAATATTTGGAATGGTGCAAATATCACACAAATTGAGGAAACCACTGTTAAATCGCAATGGGAATGAGTGAGAAAAGTTTGGTTTGATATCATTTCATGATAAACAGCTTAAAGTTTTTAAAATTTTTATAACAGTATGCCTATCATCGTTTTCTGTTAAATTGTTCACCAGACTGAATAAAAGACCACATACATGACATATAACCTGATAACAGAAACATTTCATAGGTCTGACATGTTTCTTTTACACTGGAACAAAACTGAAACTTCAATAAGAATCTCCTCATCAGAGCATGAGTGAATTTATCGATAACTATAACAACTGAAGTTAGTCTTGTAGCAAATTTTCTTACAAACACACAAGGGAAACTTTGATAAACCAATCCTGTTTTACAAAATCTTTCTGAGAAGCACTAGCCATGATATCCTTTGTTAGGATTCAAATACCGGGGGATTCCTCTATGTAAACCCACATTACACCGCTTGCACCAAAAGCCATTCTACCCCTTGTCTATATTTAGAACACCAAGGGATGAGCAACTTCCGTAACACTTTTTGAAATCAGTTTTTTTCTTATTATAATTAATCATGGCCAAAAATAAATTTGCACTAAGGTGTTGTCCCATTTTGATGGATTATCTAATTCTGTGTTAGCACTGAGCGACAAGAAAAAAAGGGCACCTGACATAAAAAGCATGAATTCTGTGCCTGGTTGAGAGTGTCTCATTGCTGGTGCTTGGAAAATTGTCCTTCAATAGGGTCAAAGATATTGACAGAACACATCATAACTCTTACTCAAACAATTTTTGGTTGGCTAGAGCATGAACATGTTAGGCCTATGACTCCAGCTATATTCAAAATGAATAAACATAGTGACTGTTGCAGGATAAAACCAGTAATGCCCAATAATGACTTGCAGACAGATAATGAAAATGTTTTTGTCAATATCAATTTGCAGTGCTACAATTATTGTGTTTTCTAGTTGTACCATGCATATTGAATAAATATTTTGAATGTTATTTTGATGACTACTTTATGAGATAGATATTTTGTCTTTCTTAAAATAACCACATCAAACAGACAAACCTTTGGCAAAGTCCACAGCTATCTGAGACAGTTGATGGGATCTTCCTCTGAGAAACTTACAGGAGAAAGACTGCTAAGAAAAACTCTGTCATCCCCAGATGTTTACAAGAATAGGGAGCCAGGGGGAAAGACATCCAGCAAATTGCTAATATCTCACAGCGCTCCAGAAGAAACATTGGGGTTAAAAAATGAACCGAAATGAGACCTATACCGCCTGAAACAACACGATCGTATGAACATTTATGACAAAAACGAAAAAAATCGGTTGGGAATTTTTTGAGAAATTCAAGTTTTTAAAAATTTTGTTTATCTCATTAATCAAATAAATGTACGCAGCATTATACAATATATAATACAATTTACAAGCTTGAAAATGCAATGAAACTGGTTGGCTTAGCTCTCTAAGGAATTTCAACCAAGTTATAACCATGTATCTATTAATCTATCTATCTATTTACATCTATCTATCTATCTATAAAGTGGACTTGCAGTAAGTATGTACTGGAGCTTCAACTTCCATAAAAGCCATTAGGCTATAGACTCAACAGAAAGACCAACGGACAGTTGACGAAGAGCAACAAATGCTTTGAGGTAAGGTCAGAGTACCACTTCCGGCTTCATCTCCTTCCTGAAGGTCAAATGACACTCCTCTAAAATACCTCGTTCTATTTTGGCTTCTTTCTCAGAAAGAACATCTGACTTGCTCTCTTTATTTCTGCCTCTCTTATGTATAAGAATTGCTGTGGCCATACAGTAAACAAGTCTGACCTATATGTAGCCATTGGCATAGCCTCTTTAACATTTGTCCTTTTCAACCTTTCATTCCACTCCTTGCCTAAAGCCTCATTAAGGTAAAAAATCTACTCCTGCAGAAAGAAAAATATTTGGGTCTGAAATAAGCTGTCATCAAATTAAGTGCAGGTTTAAACTTGTTATTGAAAATTATGTCAAACGAATAGTGAAGATGCCTTTGCCCATCTGAGAAAACCAGAATGTCATTATACATATACATGTACAATGTATCACAAGCTCAGTCATTTCTGTGGGTGCGCTTTTTCACTTATGCAACTTTAAAGACCAATGTGAGCAAGAAAAGGAGTTATCTTGTGTCTATAGTTAATCATTCTACAGCAGCATTAAGAAAATGTCGAGAGTATTGATAGTAAATATATTTAGTGCAAAGCATTGCCATTATTGCAGAACACAATAGAGCAACTTTTAAAATGCTCACCATATAAACATTTTCAAGCTGTTTGAAATCAAATGAAATAGGTGCCTTAGTTGACAATATATTAGATCTCCCATGGTTAACACATTGTAACCTCATACCATGTACCAGGTCTAATTGGAAGATTGATTGATATTGCATTATGTATATTTTTCGATGTTTCATGATATGCTGTGCTTGTTTTGAATTCAATTACTGAAAGAACCTCAGGCACTGCAAGGAAATTTATAGTGCAGCAGTTAGACACGATTCCACATGCAATTGGCGAAAAAAAAACTAAATTTTAATGCGATAGGGACACTGTGTCAGTTTGTTTAGTTTGTATAGTTTTGTATAACAAATTTGAAGTTTCCAGCCCCGATATTCTTGACAGTTCGATTCTGTTTTGTTAGAGTATTAAAACTTTATAACTTTTTCATGGTAATTTTGGCATGAGCCTTCATGAATAATATGCAAAGGCGGTGTTTTGATGCGGGTACTGTTATAAGCTTGCATGAAACTCCAAAGAGCTTTCACTACAGCCTCGATCATTTAACCCTTGGAAGGATGCTTTGCTTTAATGGAGGCTGCACAAAGGGCTGACCCTCCACGTTCATTACACTATAATTTCTATAAAGCAGTCTTCATACGGCCAGTTTAGTTGCTTCCAAGTGCAGTTCCTCATAAGAGAACATTGCTGGAGAGACATTTATCATCACAAAGACAGGCCCCTTGACTGCCTCCAGCTGGCTATAAATGACTGCAGGTATCTCCATTATATTTCCCAGCATCTAACAGCTCTAGTATTCTCTTCACAGTGTTGTCTTCATAGCCTTTTTATGGGATTTTTTTATCCATAATCTTGCACACAGTCCCTGGATATTATGATCAAACATGTAGGTCACAGTAGGTGTTATATGGTGATAAATGCAGAACACAATGAGCTTCTATAGGCATATATATCTTTTATTTGTTTTCTAGTTATCCATTGCCTGCATGTTACCAAATTCCATATGACAAAATGGTTGCACTTCATCTTTTCACAAAGATTATTTGAATTTCCCGCTTTCTAAATGCCGTCAAGAAGGATTCTCTTAGCAACTCGTTCTTTCCTGACACGAAAATAGGAAAAGCTTTGAAATTGTATCCAGTTGATATCAGCATATACCATGTTAAAATGCAAATATTATTGGAGATAACAAATTGAAATCATCAAGTTATAAGTAAGTTGCAAATTAGGGCGGCCATTATCGTTATTTCTTCTTAATTCTGTAACTCTGGGACAACTGCACATAGAGGACTAAATAAGGTGTCTATACCTAGGTTTTCAGGGTCAGGGAGTATGATGAGACCATCCTCTAAATGTTTCCATGCATTGGTGTGCCCATGACACCCTTGGTGCTCACCTAAGACATGCAAATTATGACGACCATTACGTTAAGTTGTATTTTGTGCCTTCTCTTTTGACATTTTTCATGGTAAAGACCAAACAGGACATCTGTACCCAGGTTTTCAGGGTCAGGGAGTATGATAAAACCATCCTCTTATTGTTTCCATGCATTGGTGTGCCCATGACACCCTTGATGCTCACCTAAGACTTGCAAATTGTGACGGCCATTACGTTAAGTTGTATTTTTTGCCTTATCATTAGAAATTTTTCACATTAAAGACCAAACAAAGTATCTAGACCTAGGTTTTTAACTTTTCAGGGTCAGGGAGTATGATAAAATCATCCTCTTAGTATTTCCATGCATTGGTGTGCCCATTACACCATTGATGCTCACCTAAGACGTGCAAATTATGATGGCCATTACGCTATGTTGTATTTTCTGCCATGTCTTTGGAGATTTTTCACATTAAACACCAAACAAAATGTCTAGACCAAAATTTTCAGGGTCAGGGAGTATGATAAAACAATCTCCTAGCTGCTTTCATGTGTCGAGAGTACCTCCATACGTCTACCCACAGTCAATTCTTCATAACATCGATGGAATTATAAATTTATCAGCATACATGCATTTATAGTATTCTTTTGATGGGCTAAAACAAGTTCTGAGGATCTATAACTATGGCAAAATGAATTAACTCCAGTTTTTATGCTGAGGGATATTTACTCAGAATTTTGTTCTCCTCACACAGCTTCAATATTTAGACTTGAGTTAGATTGTACCTTCTAAAATATGAATAGTCAGATTTCTGATGTGTTGTTCTGACTTGGCAAATCTGCTTCAGAAGTGGAGAATGATTCATCTAAGCAATCTTCATTTTCATACACATCACTTTACATCGCTTTTCTCTCCTTGGGAGGCTGTTGTTGCTGTCTCCTGGAGTTTGTGTGAAGGTCACATTATCGAGTACAAAGCTTTAGCTCTTTTGTCCAACTGGTATAATTCTGTACAATTCCGTACAGAACATGAACATGTTTGTGCCACTGTCTAGAAGAGCTGAAGAAAATGTCCCATCCCGAGAGAAACTGACTTCACCAATGCTTCAACCTCGGAGGTCATGTGGTTGCTCACATTTGCCTTTATGCCTCGACCCAAGTAGTAACCTGTCTAAAGTCATTTAAATTTGGTATCAGTGTTCTGCTTTTACTGTGGGAGCATTACCGACAAGGGCTCCAAAAGCCTCTTTCTGGTATATTGACAACTCTGATTGGATAATTGATTTGATGGCTGCTGGTCACTTCTTGCCAATCAAGAATTAAAGAAATGATTCAACAAAGATGAGGTTTTGACAGCAAAAAGAATTTATCACAGAGAAAACTAGATTTCATATCGCAAAGCGGAATGAAAGGAGGTGGCCCTTCAACTTGGATGGCACTTCTTGTCTTTATGCTCCATCCTCTGGCTGCGAGGGTGTTTATACTCATGAAAGCAGCAAAAACATCCTGGACAAGAAATTGTGCCTACAATAGTCAATATTTTTCATAATTTTTCAAATATCTTAAGTGACATTTATAAAGCACTTTGTGTCATAATTTATATTTTCAATTTCAGTGTCAAATCAGCCCTTTGTCGTCATCAATGGGATTGTCATATCAAAGTTGGTGTGGATCGAAAAGCATTTCACAGATGCAAGAACAACCCAAAGTTATGATGCCATTATGATGCCCAGTGTTTACACTGTTGCACTAGATGCCCTGGCTTTAATCTTATGTCTCACTGCTCTAAATAGTTAACTTTAATCCCCCAAATTCCTCCTTGCTCAGCAGATGATTTCTGAGAAGCATCTTCTTCTTCTTCCCTTTGGCCCTTCTGCCCTGAGACAAAGTGGGGTGCACCACAACCTCAGATTTATACTTCAGCCAATTACTAAAGATAGACAGATAGACAGATAGACACATAGATAGACAGATAGATAGATTGATAGGTAGATTGATAGACCTATAGATAGAATGCAACTTTTAACAATTTATAGAGAGGTGTTAATGTAATGATCATATCCCATTGAGTTATAAGGGTTATTAAATTGCTCGAGGACACGGTGCATGCATTGCATGCTATTTTTTATCCTGGATCACCAGGTCTGGTCCATTATGAACTTTATGTGAAAAGAATTTGCAATGGCTTCTTTACACCATTTATGGTCATTGCCAACTGGCAACAAATGATCTCTTTAACATCTTTAAAAGCTTAGCAATGGACCGACATTACAAATGGCAAGATCAGGAAGCATTTCAAAATAATATCCAAGACATAATCAATATTAACACAAGGCTATGAATCTGGACTCATAGATTGTCAATTTCCAAAACCAAAAGTTCTGGAAATAGGCCTACATGACATTGTGAATCAGAATTTAATCAATTTCATGAAAGCAGTGAAGCCCATAGTCAACCACACCTGGCCCAAGTGAACACTTTTTACAGCCACACTGCATTTCCTTTAAAAGCAATCTGAAGCTACTGCAATTAGTGCTACATCTCAGGTAGGATACATACGAGGGGGTTTCCATAAGTTCTGTCCAACTTTCCATACCTTTCGTTTGAATTAATACAGACACACAATATTTGGGTCAGATAAATTTGAGGTAATTTTCAAGTAATCTTCAAGAAATAATATCATGGAAATATAATAAATGCTTAATTTGTTGCCATGGAAACCAAAAACCATGAAACATGGCCCAGGTTTTGCAGTGATCACTTAAAATGAGTTTGAAACCCACACAGTACTGCTGTCTTGACATATATTTTAATGAAGTATATTAGTTTTATATAATATATATGACATAAATAGCTAATTGTGACATTATGTATAATAACAGTGGAAACAATATTGTTTTGATATCTCACATAATTTACCATCATTCATTTAGTTACCTACATTTTTCAACATTTTTTTTTTAAACTAACATAGAGAGTACAGGCCTTCTCAGAAATATATGCAGGGAAGACAGTTTGAACTAGATTTCATATCGCAAAGCGGAATGAAAGGAGGTGGCCCTTCAACTTGGATGGCACTTCTTGTCTTTATGCTCCATCCTCTGGCTGCGAGGGTGTTTATACTCATGAAAGCAGCAAAAACATCCTGGACAAGAAATTGTGCCTGCAATAGTCAATATTTTTCATAATTTTTCAAATATCTTAAGTGACATTTATAAAGCACTTTGTGTCATAATTTATATTTTCAATTTCAGTGTCAAATCAGCTATCTGTGCATTACAGATTGATACTTGAAAGTTGCCTTGTTGCTCTAGAAATTTGGAAAAAGTGAGAGACTTGGAGAGATGATCACTCTTGAGGGGGGGGGGGGGTTAGATTCAGATTACCATCTTGATGGCTCTCTCTCTCCTTTTATAATTGCAGTTGGGATTTTTAAGATATAAGATAACATTGGAGTACATATAACACAAGAGAATATAATTGAAGAATTATAGTCCAACTACAATACATAACTTCTATAATGAAAGTGCTAATTCAGCAATTGGCACTTCAGCAATTTTCCGGGTGGTAATTGGCATCAGAATATATTATAATTGGCTAAATTGCATGTCAAGTGTCACAAACCAAAGGGCAGTTATTGGAAAGATAACATTTGAAGTTCAATTAATTTTATTTAATAATGTGTGGCAGGGTGCTGTAATTGATAGACTACAGGGAGTGTCATTCATTGATGATTGGTTAAATGCAATCAACAATGACACCTTCAATTGGATGACATTCTAGATTACAGTCCACATTTACAGTGCATTATTTTCCTTAGTAGGCCTAATTGTGTTGCCCAAGAAAGGTAACAGTCAAAAATAAATGAAATATACCTTTTTGAATACTGTTCCAACTAGCCAAATTATCAAAGTAAAAAAAAAAAGAAGCCATTTCAGCAACAAGGATGAAGCTTGGGTTTCCTCTGAGAATTTGAACAGACTAACTAGTTGGCAGATTTCTAAATAAACATGCAAAAAACAGAATTTTATAAAAATCAATTCATCTCTTATATTAAAATGATAACGTACGGGATTTATCTCAAGTTATACTCAATGCCTGGTCTTCTAATTTTCCCTGTGCCTTCCTTTGTGCTTCATGGCAGAACTCTCCCCTTTTCAAGGCCATTGCACTCTTTAACATGTCCTAATTAATGATAATTAGTTTTAAGCTGATTCCTGCTTTATACAGAAGAGGGCAACAGCTGCAAGGTCTCACCCACTTGCTTCTCTTGCTCCCTTCTTTTCAGCACCATTTGCACTTGCATTTAGTGCCATGGCTATTCCATCTAACTCTGCAGCTAGCATGGCCTTATTGCTATATAAATTAAAATTAACACGATAGAGTATATGCAATCATCTCAAGTTCTCAACTTATACTTAATGTCTGATCTCCTCATTTCCCTGATCTTATAATTTGCCAAGTGTCTTTCTAAACCTACTACAAGACAACTCTACTCTTTTCAAGTCCATCTGACTATCTATCTCTCTCTCTCTATTACATTGTATTATTTCCTGTTCCCTCCAATCTACGGGAAAATTACTAGTAGTTCTTAAAACTGTAAATCATTTGTTAAACACTAGTGTACATTTCAATTATACTGCCCTAGGGCTAGGCATTGCTAATCATTGCAAAGTGCAATCAGCTTTGACACCTGCCACTGGCAGCCAGATTCACCCCATGCACTATTCCACAATGGCAATTAAGGGAACTGAGGGTGAACAAAGCTTCAGAACCTCCAGAATTGCAATTTAATTATGCCTGTTTTCAAAGAAGGAAAATGTAAAGCAACCCACTCACAACTCTTCCCCCTTTCAAAACAACGCTAATGACGCTACTGCGCATGCGTGAATGATCCTCTTGAATTTCCGTTTCCCTCCTGAAGCGCGAAATATAAACATTGTAGTGGATTTTTAGTTTGGGTCCTTGGAAAAACAAGAAGATTTGAAAGCATGAATTCTGAAGTTAGCAAGCACGGACGACATCGTGAGTACCCACATGGGATGCCTAATAACATAAATGGCCAATGCCGACACATTTCAATGATTAAATGGGCCCAGAAAAGCCAAAAACTTCACCAAAGTTTTGATGTAAAAAAACGAGCATTTTGACAACTCGTACGATTACAAGGTGGAGGTGGCCACCTCCACAATAAAATCTATGGCACAGGCCAAAAATTTAAATACCTTTCTCCGCTGTAGCCGTTTTGACTTATCGCTAAATATACCTGACCGAATGTTGTCAGGCATCTCTTTCACAAAGACAGAGGTAGGAGGATCGGCAGACACAGACATATTTGTGCTTCTGTAAAGAGGTATAAACGTCTAGCTAAAAATGGTTTATGAAAATAGGTAGGGACCAGTGTTTACAAAGACCCTAAATCTCATGCCGGACTGAAATGGATTTTTGCTATTTCAACAAATATTAGCAATCTACACAAAGACTCGTTTAGACAATATTGTGAACATTGGACATGTTTTTCAAGTCTCTGAAGAAATCTATGATACCTTGCCTGCATCCTACTGTGATACAGCATATTGGATCACCAATTTGATTCACCATACCTGTTCATTCTTGAAAATTGAACCATGTTGGTGGAATGGCAGCTTTGCAAATTACTGAATTCATTTAGGATGCCATTAAGTTAGTTTTGACATTAAAAAGAAATGCTTAACTTCATGTAACCAGTATTATGCTCATGAAGGGACGGCGAATACTAAGGGAATAAGAATCTGTATGTGGGCCAGCTGACACAAGAAGATTAAGTCAAATGGTTTGAAATCTGGGTTTAATCCCAGGCATATACAGCCCTAAGCACCAGTGATGTAGGAGAGGCTGGGACATCCGAGGCCGAGACATCCGAGGCCGAGACATCCAAGGCATGAGCCTCCAAGGCCAACGCGAGGCCAAGGCCCTCAAAATGTAGCCTTGAGACCGCACTCGAGGACCAGGCCGGTCCCGAGGCCCCCACTACTGGCCCAAATAGACGAAAGACTGAGGCAAGACCAAGGATTTGGCATCCGAAACCGAGCCAAGGTCGAGGCCATTGAAATATGGCACCGAGGGAGGCCTCAAGGATGAGGCCGGCCTCAAGACCTCCAACACTGCTAAGCATAGTCTTAAAAGGGCTTATTTTTAAAAACATGTGTCCCTGTAAGGCAGCAGTTCATTTTCAAATGCAGCCCAAGATGTTGTCCTTAAAAGCGCTGAACAGATGGTGCAGCAGGAGTCTCCACAAAGCATCAAAAATGGCAAGAGGCAACCGCGAAAACAAAGGCATAACTGTAAACACAATGATAAAACGTTCATAGGCTCCAGGAGAGAGTGGCACCCTCACTAATTTTTAAAAGAAGAGACAAAGAAGGCTAGTATGACAAGAAAGACCCTTCAGATGAATTGTTTTCCACTTTTGATGGTGATTAACACCACTCTGATTTGCTTACTCAGTCCAACAGTGAATATCCAGTATTTCAAATAACTCAAAATTTGGAATCCTAATTTCAATCAGTTTTGTTCATTGCAACTAAACAGCTTGGGATACCATCTGCATTAAAACAAGAGTAAATTAATGTTGTCATTGTCGTTGACCTCGAAATCTTGTCTTACTATCAATATTCACAGTACAAGCAATTGATAATTATGGTAGTCTGACACATAAAAGCAACAAATGGATGATCCTATCATACACTCTGACCCTGTTCCTTGAGTGAAACAATTTCACAGATACATATTTTATGGCAGAAAAGGAAAATAAACATAATAGCCATCATAATTTTCATGCCTTCGAATGTGATCAACAATGGCATCTTGGGTAAACCAATGCATGAAAACAGTTAGGGGATGCATTTAGCATACACTCAGACCTTGAAAACCCAGGTCAGAGGATTTTGTTTGGCCTATAATGCGAAAAAGTTCCACAAATATAAGGCACAAAATGCAAATAAACATAATTGCCGTCATAATTTGCATGTCTTAAGTTAGTGATCACCAAGGGTACCATGAGCAATACAATGCATGGGAACACTTAGAGGATGGTTTTATCATACTGCCTGACCCTGAAAACCTTGGTCTAGATACTTAGTTTGGTTTTAAATTAAAAAATTTCCCAAGATATGGCAAAAATACAACTTGACGTAATGGCCGTAGTAATTTGCATGTCTTAGGTGAGCATCAAGGGTGTAATGGGCACACCAATGCAAGGAAACACTTAGAGGATGGTTTTATCATACTCCCTGACCCTGAAAACCTGGGTAAAGATGTCTTGTTTGGTCTTTAATATGAAAAATGTCAAAAGAGAAGGCACAAAATACAACTTAATGTAATGGTCGTCATAATTTGCATGTCTTGGGTGAGCATCAAGGGTGTCATGGGCACATCAATGCATGAAATTATTTAGAGGATGGTTTTATCATGCTCCCTGACCCTGAAAACCTAGGTATAGACACCTTATTTGGTCCTCTATGTGCAGTTGTCCCAGAGTTACAGCGTTAAGAAGAAATAACGATAATGGCCGCCCTAATTTGCATATTCTGAGAGGCGTACTGCTTTGAAATGAAGTAACTGAAAATGGTCAAAGGTGTCCAAAAGAGTTCATATCCACCAAAAACACCTTTCTTAAGGATATTCTATATTCTAATAGCCTGTGGAATATGATTAATTAGCTAATTAGGTCAATAATGCTAATTAGCTAATTAAATATGCGAAACACAACTTGTCCCCAAGCAAAAATGGATTCTGCAGAAAAAACTGATCCAGGATCAATTGAGAAAAGTTTGGTAGTGACCGTTATCGGATTGTTACAGCATTTTCCCTGCCTAATACACAAGGCTTGCGTTATTGTAAGATACCAAATATGGTGAAATCTGAAGACAAACGCCTACGCCATGAAAGTATGATTGTCACATCCAGGTCTTCATCTTCTTGTCTTTTTATCTTCTTTTTTCTTCTTTCTTCCTGCTCACTTCCTGCTCACTTCCTTGAGACTGAAAGTACTTTTCCTGGAAATACAGAAAAACACAAATGTAAAATTTGGAAATAGATGGATGGATAATTGGGCTTGGTTATCCTGAACTCTGGGGCTCTAATGATTCAACGAAGAGGACAGTCATAACATGGCAATGGGACATAAGATGATAAAATTTCTTTCAACACAGGTTCAGCTGCTGATCTGGCAACAGCTGAGTTCGAACCTTGACCATGTGAGTAAAGTGCTACTGAATTGATAATCCCTCCAAAATAAATCTCAGGGAAGAGAAATATTCATGTCCCTGTTGCTTGTATTGGCCATTGTAACAATTGCATCTTCAAGGACTGAATTATTTGATTAAAGACACCAGTATAAGGACCACAGCTGATCCATCATTTCTGAGCCAAGTACCTCCTGGGAATAAAATTTCATTGGAATTACTGAGAGACACATCACTCTTCGCTATGCAAGATATTGTTGAAACATCTGGGGATTAAAAGAATCATACAAAGCTTGTTGAGAAGCCTCAGAGTAGATTTCATCACCAAGGGGTGAAAAAGTGACCTGGAAGTCTTATGAATGCGTGCAGAATAGGAAATTCATTGAACACTAAGTGACACTTACCCTTCTGAGTTGGAATTGACATGGAAAACAAGTGGATGGTAAATGGATGAACAATTGTTGTAACCCTTTTTGCATAACAATGAGCCAGGTCGATATGTGGGAAGGATAGCAAAGAGATGCACACGTGACTTGATGTGACATCTGTTGTAATCCAGTAAGCTGCACACAGCTCTCGCTTTGGGTGATAACTCTATCTCCATATTGAACAATCTGCTATTTCTGTTATAAGATCTACAGTCAGTCTCACATTCATCGTATTGCATCGTCTTGCTGCTACTTATCAAAAGCACTGTCTGCCTAACATAAAAGCTGTGCTCAGATGAGATGAGATGAGATGAGATGAGATGATAAGGCTTTGAGTCCAAAAATGGTTCTTCTGATCTTGTCTTCACACATGCAATCGGTAAATTTGGTAGGTTTCAAATTTCAGGATGCATAATAGAGACAAAGCTAAGTGTTGTATAGTTGAAAACTTTAATCTTCAATTACTTCAACTCTTTTTGAAAATAAGAGGCAATTGCATTTGAAGTTAAGAATTTTTGGACATAGTCCTTGCCCTGGGGGTCATTTGTGTGACCGAGAGAGGGAGAGCGTTTGACTTCATATTCTGTTACTATATGGTCTAAAAAAAATCAGGGTAGACATCTGGCGGCATGGCAGGTTAGGAGAAATCCAAGATGGCGGCCAACATGGCTGCCGAGACAAGAAAAATGAGTTAAATTGCTCACAGTAACACTACAGAGGCGTATAATACATCAAAATAGGGGTTTTCTGGGATGCTGATTCCAAATATGTACAAATAAAACCTCTTACTACTTTTTCTCTGTAGATATTCAAGATGGCTGCCTAATCTAGCCAAAATGGCTGCCATGAATGGAAAAACGCCTATTTTATGGAACAACACACACTGCACAGGCATGTGTTACATCAAAATAGGGGTTTTCAAGGCTGCTGAGTTCAATAATGCACAAATAAAACCTCTAGCTCCCTTCTATTTTGAGAAATCCAAGATGGCCACTCATATGGCCGCTACAAAGTCCTAACACTAAACAGGTGTGTGATACATTAAAATAGAGGTTTTCAAGGTTGTTGAGTTTAATAATGCACAGATAAAACCTCTTGCCCCCTTCTATTTTAAGAAATCCAAGATGGCCACTGATATGGCGGTCTCAAAGTCCTGGGAAAAACCTATGCTGCCCCAAACAACACCTAATGCGGGTTACAAGGATACAGCAAAATAAGGTTTTTCTACGTTCCAGAGTTCAAATAAGCATGAATGATAATTCTTGCATTTTTTTTAATTTTCGATTGTTCAAGATGGCTAATTGTATCACTGCTACGAATGTCAGGAAAAATGTATAGGTTGCTCATAATACACACCGTTTGGGGTGTATGCATCATTATGGCAGATTTGTGTGATGCCGTATCCTTGAAAATTCTTCATATTTTCCATTATTAGATGGCTGCAATTAAAAAGAACCAGTGTAGACAACTGTTTCGATGTGTGTCAGTATAGTTGTGAAAAAATAACAACTCAAAGACTTGGTATGGATAGGGCAACATCATTTCCAGTGGCAAATTATCACCTGCATCTTTTGGGCCTTGTAGTTTATCTTTGTGGGGGAAGTATACCTAAGCACACACCTATTAAGAGAAGAAGAACAAGAGAAATCATTACTATTTTTGTCACAATTTCACATTCTGAAATCATAGTACAAAAAAACCATGTAAATGACCAACATAACTCGATCGTAACAATTCACATAGTTGACGTGAGGCACTATTCCAGCTTCCAAATCACACAATGAATACATAAGAGTCTCAGTGATGGACTCCAGGCAGTTTTTCCCCTACCATATGTTGAACTATCTCTGGCATACACAACCAATTGCATGGTTCCTGTGGCACTATTCTGCATTAGATCCTCACTGTGAGTAATCATTCCTAGGCGAGTTTTGTTTTATTTTAAATTCCCAAAGAATATCCAGTTGCATTATCTTCAATATATTAACCTGCATAGTTTATTAAACTGTGAAAAGTGGGTTGAATGCTCAAATTTTATTTAGGTCATTCAGCTGAATAGGCCTTGACAGATACTCGGTTGAAAAGTATGCTTTCGCAACAGCACAATTTCACAGTTGAATTGCACAAATAAATAAATGCTTCCTGTTACATATATGTAACAGCCAAGTTAATCAATAACTATTATGAATGAGATTGTCCTGAAGCAATGTTGTCTGGCACATGTTCCTTTCAGGGAAAAAGAAAGTCATGTGATGGGCCCAATTTAACCAGAGAAGTCAAAGTATTATCACAAGGTGGATCACATTGTGTAAGTGCCAATCTGATACAAAATGATTTTTTTTGTAGCATAAATAATAATTGCAGATGTGGACACTCAGTAGCCCCTGTTATTGGAATAGGTCTCACAGTGAGGATCTAATGAAGAAAAGTGCCACAGGAACCATGCAATTGGTTGTGTATGCCAGAGATAGTTCAACATATGGTTGGGGAAAAACTGCCTGGAGTCCATCACTGAGACTCTCATGTATTCATTGTGTGATTTTGAAGCTGGAATAGGGCCTCACGTCAACTATGTGAATTGTTACGATCGAGTTATGTTGGTCATTCACATGGTTTTTTTGTACTATGATTTCAGAATGTGAAATTGTGACAAAAATAATAATGATTTCTCTTGTTCTTTCTCTCTTAACAGGTGTGTGCTTAGGTATACTTCCCCCAAAAAGATAAACTACAAGGCCCAAAAGATGCAGGTGATAATTTGCCACTGGAAATGATGTTGCCCTATCCATGGCGAGTCTTTGAGTTTTTTTTTTTTCACAACTATACTGACACACATCGGAACAGGTATCTACACTGGTTCTATTTAATTGCAGCCATCTAATAATGGAAAATATGATGAATTTTCAAGGATACGGCATCACAAAAATCTGTCTATTTCATACTGCACACTGCAGTCTCGTGACAATTTTACATTTCCAAATGACTATTTTAACAATTGTCTATTTTAAATTCCTGTATTTCACTTGTTCAATTTGCACCTAGCTCGGTGTGAACAGCCCAGGTGGCTAATGTTTTTCTTTGCTGCTACCGAGGGTAAATAAATCTTGATTTGATTTGATTTGTCATAATGATGCATTACACCCCAAACGGTGTGTCTTGTGAGCAACCTATACATTTTTCCAGACATTCGTAGCAGTGATACAATTAGCCATCTTGAATAATTAAAAATGAAAAAATGCAAGAATTATCATTCATGCTTATTTGAACTCTGGAATGTAGAAAAACCTTATTTTGCTGTATCCTTGCAACCCGTATTAGGTGTTGTTTGGGGCAGCATAGGTTTTTCCCAGGACTTTGAGGCCGCCATATCAGTGGCCATCTTGGATTTCTTAAAATAGAAGGGGGCAAGAGGTTTTATCTGTGCATTATTAAACTCAACAACCTTGAAAACCTCTATGTTAGTGTATCACACACCTGTTTAGTGTTCGTTGGGGGCAACAAAGATGTTTTTGCAGGACTTTGTAGCGGCCATATGAGTGGTCATCTTGGATTTCTCAAAATAGAAGGGAGCTAGAGGTTTTATTTGTGCATTATTGAACTCAGCAACCTTGAAAACCCCTAATAGTTTTGTGTCATATACCATTTGAAAGCTAACTTCTTCCTCTACAACATATCAAAAGTTTACCAAAATATATTTAGTGGAAGACCCTTTTTCGGATGTGGAAACATTTTCAGGCAGTGCGGTAGCAGGCTTCGAGGTAAAATTGCGAAAAGTACATAATAAATTTCAAATATGCAATGAAAACTATCCAGATTCCATTTAAAAGTAAAGATCTATTTTCAAATATGTGCTACATGATATATTGAGTGATCTGTTATGTTATTTAGAATAAATAAAACAATAAATATCATGCAGTACTGCCAGACTCCATGAGTCCCTATTTTTCCGATGACACGAAGTGTCAGAGGGACTCCAGATATTGGATTGTCCAAAAATGTTTACTGTTTGGTTACATAACATTTAATTGTTACTGGTTATTTTCCAAATATCTTAACTGACTGGTTACATAACTTTTCATAAACAGTAGTTATGGTTTTGGGTTTTGTGTCTTAAAACACCTTGTGTAATTAATTACAAATACTTGTTAAGTCACTTTGTTTGGCTTCTCCTATTGTCACATAACAACTTGCAGTTGGGACTGACAACTTAAAATTATAAACAATTACATTGTTATCCAATAATTTAAAAATTCCCACACTTTAAAGAAAACAATTTTGTTTGAAGTTCATTCTGCCTTATCATACTCATTTGCATGCTGCTTGTGCTCATTTGCATGGCCAATATCCGGAGACTGCAGTGCAATGCTTGCACTGCCTAACACATAAAGCAGTCTCATGGAGACTGCAGTACTGCTGTCACTGCCGCAATCCCAGAAAATATTCACTTTCATCAAGATGTGGTAAACCTTTTCTTCTGAAAATCACACATTGCAGTCATATGCCTTGTGGCGTCAGGTCATATCTTTGAATAATCCCTTTTTGGTGGGGATGGGAGGTATAGTAGATCACTTCTTTGTGAAGAAGTATCTCATTTCTATCATTTCCATCGACAAGCAGCACAACTGCACATGACACGCTCAAACAATAGAAATATAAAGAACTGAGTGAAGATGCACAGAAGATGCACAGAAGATGCACAGAATGAGGACAGGGACAATTGTGTTTTGCTAGTAACCATAGGCCTTTGAGGAACGGTTTTTAAAATTGACATAAAAAAGTGCGGATCCTGAAGGCATGTGAGAAAAAAGACAAATACGTAAATCCAAGGAACATTCTCACTTATTTGATGAGATGAGGAGGTCCAGTGCACACTATGTTTGGTCAGGGGCTATACATCTACATTTAACTACAAAAAAGATAACTGTTTTGTTCATACACTATAGTTGTCCTGATTTGTATGAATGTTTTCATGGAAGGGGGTCCAGATCCTGCCCCTCTTCTTTGAAAAATTATTATACTTTCGCATACGAAAAGGTTTGCAGTTAAAATCACAGGCTAGAATTTGTGCTATCTTTGTGCATGACCCCTCCCTGTCAAAGCTCCTGCATCTGACCCTGATGATGCCTGCCCTTGATGATGGGCAGAGAGTTTAAAGAAATTGACTTGGTTTTGAAGAGATATTATTAAATTTTTCTGGTATGTGAATTTCATCCTGCGGGATGGCACATGTAATAAGATAAAGGCACTCTATATTTGAGATCTCTTACTGCAGATCTGTGCACATTAATATTTGCATTGTGAACTTGTACAGAGGATGCCAGATCCTTAAAATCTTTTATCAAGCCCAGGAACCAGGAGAATGCAGACCCAAAAATTGTCTGAAAGTTGGCTAATCAACAAAACGTAAAAGATGCTTGATGGCACTAGTGTAGATCCTTCATTATACAAATTGTGAGCTACAGACATACAGCTTGGTAACTCCTAATGTAGTTGAGGCCGGGGGCGAGGCATGAGCCCCCAAGACCAAGGCAGAGGCCATCAAAATATCGAGGCCGCCAACACCTCCCCAAAGACTGCTGAGACCGAGGCAAGGCCAAGGTTTGGGCATCTGAGACCAAGGCCGAGGTCATCAAGGCCCTGAGACCTCCAATACCGACTCCTATGCAATATTAGAAGTTAATGGCAAAGAATTTGTGATCACATTTAACAGGAATTACAGAATGGCTTCAGCACTTCTTCAACAAAATCAACAAAGGTTGTTGAGACCGAGGCAAGGCCAAGGATTGGGCATCCGAGGCCATCAAAATATGGTACTGTATCTGCTCTGTTTACCAAATTCTATGTCAGTTTTGGTCTTGCAAATTATGGAAATAATGATGTAATTTACAAAGATTTTGGCTTGCATTGAACAGACTACTCAGAAAATAAGCTTGGGGGGAGGGGGCAAATGCAAAATCTATTCCAGTCAAAGAAGTCAGCTGACCCACTGTATTGTCATAGCTTTTTATGCTTCTACAGTGAGGCAAAAATGTTTGAATAGAAGGAGTGCTTCCATTTGGACAAAATGGAAAGACCAAATTTTAGAGATCGACCAGCACTTTTTACAATATGCTTGGCAGATTGAGACATAACAGTCAAGATATACAGGCTACAGTAGCCTTCCTGTGTTGCGAGTGGAGGGAGCAGGCTACAATATTTCACTAGAGCTGCTGTATTTCAAGTCCGCGAATGCATGCAAATCTGAAGCAGCCCAATGCAGTTCTGCAGAGTTTTGCTGAGCGTGGACCATCCTCCCCACGCAAGCCCTGCTAAAATGGACAGGGCTTTCTGCTATTTCCAACTTCTTCTGTGATTGGCTGCTTATTTAGGTCATAAGCATTTTGCATGCAGATTTAGTCCGATTATTGACACTTAGAGGATTACTGGCAACTGAGAAAAACAGTGTAAAACAAGCAAACTTTCAAACAGTTTCATTTCAGAACTGTGAAAATACATAATTCAATGGAATTTTCGGAACTGTGATAGCACCTTTCAACAATACACAATTTCTCCATTTGTAACAGTGTGAAACAGAAGCAACAAATTCAAACTGTGATGTAGCTGAGCCAAAACTGGGTCAGTTAATTAAGTATTCATGAATTAGCAAAGGTTATGGGCCATTTTGTCATGGTATGACTTGGGATGATGAGCGTTGACCTGATAGACACCCAATTTGACTTGAATTTTGTTAGTCTGCAGCCATGCTTGCTCATCTGCCTGTTGTCAGTCAGCAAGATATACATATATGTGAGTCAGATAAGCAGTTTTCTACTACCCCGCAGCCCTCTCGGTGTCCTTAAGAATCGTAAGATCATCTGAAAATTTAGCTGATGGTTTTGACTGTCTCAGAAAAAGTTCAGTGTTGAAAGTATCGATGTGTGCTTCTGCACAAGATTTCCAGGACAAAGAGTGAATAAAGAGGGCATGTCTCAGTTATTGACAAAGGCGAAAGTACACAGATCTATCTGAATATTCTTCTGCGAAGGACAACACACACGGGAGACAAATGGAGGGTATGCACATCATCATGTTCAGGTTCATTTCAATTAATCAATGGTGATAAACCTATTAAAATTAAGAAAGGAGTATTCCTCTTCAACTCTTCAACAAATGCAAAAAAGGAATATTTGTTCATGCACATTTTTAGTAATAAAGTGAGAAAATGCGAAAAGGCAGAACATGACAGATGGCTACAAACCAGCTCCAGGAAAGATAGATTCATTGTGCTAGGTGAAGTGCCGGACAGCCCTTTCTTTGTTATGACACCTTTTCTCAGATATGTCTAATTAGAAAAAGAAAAGCAATGCAAAATTGGTAATTGATCAGAATTCAAAGAGGCAGCACACAGATTCATGAAACTAGACAGAAAGACAGAACATAAATCCTAGCTTTCGTCTTGCATTATCCATAGAAATGAGAATCATAATCTTAATTGACAACAATGTCATAAGTTCTTGAAGAAAACGAGGAGCTGACTACAATCTCTGCCTCTATTCAAACAGCTTCTGTAATATCAGAGCCACTAATTATTGTGTCAACTTAGCAGCAAATTCAGGTTTAGCCAAGTGAAGAGGAAAATATTATTCGTGAGGAACGGAAATGGAAGAAGGCATGACAAGCAGGGAATTTATCCTTGGACAAATAATATTGCATCCATTCTCATGCCCTCCTTAGAAGTAAGCCGTCTGCAATTGTTATAATCATATGTATCACCAGCAGAAAAATAAGTCTTAATAATGTGGGGATAAGGATATTTATCTGTTGAAATGCATCGATACTCAAGATTGCGGATTGGAATCTTGCACTAAAGGCTTGCCACCGTCACTTGGTTAGCAAACAAGTCTGCTCCTGTATTTATGAATCTCTATAGATGTAAGTATGTCCACTTGGTGTGAACAAAAGACATGTTCTTCAAAGTTATCTCTTCTGCATCTTTTACAATTCAATCTTTCTCAGGCTTCTAGCACAAAACAAAATTTGATGTGACCTCGTTAGAAGAGAATATTACTAATTAGGGTAATATTTCCTAATTATGCCCACTTTTTTTACATTTCTGTATCGTTTAGTGTTTCTGATGCTGTTGGGTTTGAAGAACTTTAGTTATAGTGGAGTTTCATCAAACATTAGGTCATTTAACACCAGTGATGTGCTCTGTTTTATCTGAACTTACATGCTCACGGAGCTTAACGAAGATACCTCCAGAAAAGTGCCTTCCACTAATTATTTTTTGGTAAACTTTTGATATGTTATCCCTGGGTGGTCAAGGATTCATAAAATATATGGTTAAAAACTATTGCAATTTGTGGTGGGTTGCCCCCCATATGACCACCAGTTGCCCGGACTATCAGTATAATTCATATGTACATACGTCGAACACGATCAGCAATTCAGTTTAGGCTTGCAGTGAATACATTAGTTGCCTTCCTTTGCTAGGGGTCAGGCTTAGCTATACCAGCTTTATGGGTAAAAGAAGCTTGCTTACCAAAAGACTATTACGCCAAATTCGGAAAAAAGCTGTGATTGGGCTTGGTGGGTACATACAAATATGTCATGGCTGCATGCATAGCGTGCTCACTTCTGAACACGCATCAGTCTCAGCTATCTCAATTAGGAATGCTACTTCAGAATCAGCCTACTCTATAAGTTTGATCATATTAGTAAGTATAATAATCACGTGTTGTGGGAATAATGTAATTATTTGGATTATACAGTATAGATACAACTTTGTCTGGAAACGAAATGTGGGTATAATGTCTCTAATAAAAGGTTGTGTATTCTTGTTACTTGTAAATTGAATGTATTTAATGCTGAAATAAATAACAATCAATCAATCATATGGCCACATTTAATATTGGCAGTGCTGCTTTGCTTTTTAGACAAGCTGCCACCATATTATTATCATTAGTGAATCTTAAGCTAATCATTGTTGCACAAAATACTTTTAAAAGAGCAATACTATGGACATTTAATCCTTATAAACAAAATTATTTATTCCTTATTATGCAATAGAAGAACCTGTGCAGCTTCCTGGGTTGATATCATGGTGGTATTACCATAGGTACTCCGTATTTTTCAATAGAGCACATTGGTGTAAATCTTCATCAAAGGGGCCATTAGGTCCTTGCAGTCCTTTGAGCTTAAAAGAAATTTCACTGCAAAAAGGGCGTACATGGCATGTAAAGTAACTGATGAATGCAATCAAAATTTGCAGCCGAATGGGTCACGATCTCAGAGCATGATTTAACTTCCAACTGCAGTATAGGCCAGTGCAATATGCAAATATCCAATGAGTATGTCTGAGTTGTAGCAATGTTTTTTAAATGTTGTGACAAAGATTCAAAATAAGTGTAAATTAAGCAGAACTGTAGGGAAGCAATGTCATGATGACATTAGCATCATGCAATGTTATTGCCGCATTGTCGCAACATTGTGAAAAATTCTCAACATTGTGTTCATGTTGTTGCAACATCATTTTCTATAGTATATTTCAATACGACAACAGACGAGCCATACACCAATTAGCAATGTTATGTGCTCCTTGCTTTAGGTTTACATATAATAAACCATATAGTGGACAATTTCTGCATTTCCTGGCCTCAGGAAGATCAACACACAAGATCTGTCGAGACGATCCCCTCAGCTTTTGCAGTAGATAATGAGAGTGAAATGTCAGAGGTGGTCTTGTTAATCTGATTTTTGTCAAGCTTTCAATCATCAAAGTTTCTTTTGCATCTGTACCATTGTTGGTGATTGTACCAAAAATATGTACATGTGTAATGCAAAACCTCATTGATGTCAGACATGTTTCTAAGGTGTTGCAAGGCTGTGGAATAAAGGGCGCTTTGAGCAGGCCATGCATCAGACATTAGTGTTCATTAAACTATATCGTACTAAATGCGACTTCATTGACTATGTTTTTGGTTTTACTCCACGCTGCGCCTTTCAGTCTGTGCCTTTGTTGGTATAATTAGGGAATACATTTGTAAAGTAAACAAGGAAACAACAACATTAAACATCTTTTTGGTATTTCGAACAGAAGACTGTTGATTCACAAAATGCGTCCAAGATTTGGGACAATACATTGTGATGTCCTCCTGCTCACTAAGTGGCTCCAAGTGCATCTGCTTATTGCACAGTATATGGTAAGCACAGCCATCCTGGTCATTGTGATAAATACGCTACGATATATATATACTGCATTAAGTGCATTTCATTGGATCCCTAGATCTCAGCCTCGCCATTTATTGAGCATTCATATTTTATACCAAATCATAGCTATTAGAGCCATTTTCTTCTCGTCGGTAAATACTTTGGGATGCGATAAATGAGAAAAGTAGAAGGAAGACTTGTGTGACCTGTATGCTGGTATCAGTTTCCTTTTCATAAGATAAATGTTGTTTGTGGGAGCAGAGGATGAAATCTGCTCTATTACTGCATTGCAGGAGGCATTTTGTCCTCTAGATAGACAATCAATCAATTTATTTTGTCTCCTGAACTGTACGCTTTTGAATCATAACAGAAAAAATCTTGGAAAGAGAACAGTTTAGCCACACCTTTCTCCTTAAACCATTGAAACCAATCTTACATCACAATGTCAGAAAATCAGAACATAATCGTGGAAAACACAGAAATAAACTTGTTATTTTTGGGACTGGCTTGGCCAGAGAACTAGTTGAGTATAAAAAATCACTTTTCTGTTAGAGTACATTTTTACTCCCTATTTCAGAAAATTTCTATCTGATTTGCTGTTGTACATATCTAGGTTGAATAATAAGAAAAATGATGGAAAACCAAAAATTTAATGTCAACCATTAAATTTTTTTAAAGACGTGGAATTGTAGGTTGAATGAAATGACTCTCCTGAATCCTGACCATTTACGGCCTCACAATTGCTTATGTTTTGTGGCGTTCGAAGAGTCATGCAATTCCTGATTCGTGGCTTGAAATCGGTCTTTTTCTAATTGTTGCTCTGATTGCTTCATTTCCACAAAGCAACTACTCCAACACATTGCAGACCTACCTGCAGCTGAGTGTCCCTTTTATCACAAACATAGCAGAATTTAGTTAAACATAGTACAAGTGCTGCCCCCTCCAAAAAGAGGTTGATCTATCAAGGGTATACCAGCACAATGTTATAGAAGAAGAAGAAGAAGAACCTCTTCTGCAAGAAGAATTTTGGAAAGCTTGTCAACGTTTTTTTTCAAAGTCAAGCCATTCTAAGGGGTCAGGGACATGGGGACTCTAGGGAAGAGACAATATACTAGACAACCATCTTTTGTGTTTATTGGTTTGTAGAGCACAGGAAGCCCACAAAGTGGACCCATTCAACTGTAGCGGACCTACTAACAACATCCATACAACATCCATAGAAAGAATTACCTCTTGTGGGACCATGCACAAATGAAGTCCTTGTCAGCCAGTCCCTCTGATTTGTGCCATTGTCCTCCTTTGAGCTTCAGCAATCAAATTTTCACCCCAGAAGCAGACTACAAGAGAGCCAACTTTGAGCTAACTCAGACAACTTGGTTTACATCTTTGCTCAATGCTTATTCATGACCTTTTTTCTTGCGTCAAATAAGGTCTCAGATATCCATGGACATACATGAGCAGATATGTAATTAGTTTTGTCACTTTGCATCCAACCTCCCTTTGTATTATCGAGTTAAGCATTTGAACAATGGTTATATCGTTCAGTTGTGCACAAAAACAGTACTAAATAGAGTTCAATAACAGTGGGCAATCAAATTGCGAAACCAACAAAAAATCATTTTGCATACTGTACAGCAGCCGTTGAGGCTCTACATGCCATTTAAACACAGTGGTTGTTATTTGTGGAGGAGACAGTGATTCAACTGAATTAAAACTGGAAAATGCTTTGCTTCAAAAGGTTTACTTTGTCACTTTTCATGGGAGTGGTCAGCTAGTTAATCAAATTCATTCTTATGCAGGGCAAAAATGACAGTCAAATGGTCTTTCTGAAACAGCTTGTATATTATTAGACATTTATTTGCATATATATATATATTATAATACGATAAACATGCTAACTGTCTGGTTACCAAGGTATTTCACACTGAAAAAATTCCTGGATGTGATAACATTAATATGTAGATGCCAAAGCATGAAGACAGGACTGCCTGAACGCAAAAATTTAGTTTTAAAAGACAGACTCATTGTAATTACCTAATTATTTCTCAAAATTCATTTTTATATCAGGTTTGTTCAATAAAAATTGGGACAAAGAGAAATAGAGAGTGGAAAGGTGATATTCTGGAATGATTTAAAAAAGTTTTGAGGGAAAATGTAACCTTCTTATTTTTGGAATTTTTTTTTTTCTAAACATTTTTTTGGGGACACTTTTTTTTGGAACATTTCCTTTTCAAACATCTTGGGTAATTTTTCTTTTTAACATTTTACGTTAATTTCTTATCGAACATTTTTGGAAATTTTTTTTTTTTTCGAAAATTTTACGGTGATTTTCTTTTTCTAAAAATGTTTTTTTCGAACATTTATAGTAATATTTTTTTTCTCACATTTTACGGTAATTTCTTTTTTTCTTCTCACATTTTAGGTAATTTTTTTTTTTGAAAATTTTATGGTAATTTTTTTTTCTGAAGAATATTTTTTTCGAACACTTTTGGTTTTTTTTTTTTGAACGTTTTGGTAATTTTTTTTTTGTTGAACATTTTTGGTAGTCACGCATGATGAGAAAAAAGTGCCAGGATCATATTATGGGATGTCTGAATCACTTTTTTTGATTGAACCATATGGTTCACTCCGCGCATGTTTGCCATATGGGAAGAGACACTTCGCTTCGCTCGGTGAGCCCGTGACTCTGTCCCGTCTATACAGTGTAATATGATCATAATTTTCATGTTTTCAGTCATTGGCAGGGCTGATTAATATGCGATTAGGTTCTCATTGTTCAGGAGAAGGCTGGGAATGACATATCCGATTTATATCTCATAATTAACACAGATTGATGTTCAGTCAATTTGCTGCTTAGAGTGACATCAGGATTTTTGCCGTCGCAAGCAATCTGTCCTTGGAAGGTATTAGCTAATCAATGCCAAGAATCCCATCAAAATAAACTAATTCTTCAGATTATGAGAATTGGAAGGGGACATATTTTTTTCACTAACGGACAAGAAAAGTATATCGACAGTCAGAAAGTGGAATTTTGATAACATGCTTATAATGACATAACATAAAAACAATTAGAAAAAATATTACTGCTCATACCGCATATGTTTTTCTCTGACGCTCCCACACAGGATTAATTTTTGAGATGGATGTTCCAACTTCGAACAAATCACTCTCATTCGTGAACGCAATGCGCAATTTCAATGACATTATGCATCCGGCAATTGTCACAAAACAGAGAGAGACAATGCACAACAGCTTTTGCACCCAAAGGATGTTTCATACGTAAGTCACTCTTGTGCACACTTGTGAAAACAATTAATGAAATGCCTTAATGATCTTTCCATTTTATAAGGCATTATTTGTGCTTCGCAAAAATAGCCTATTAATGAATCCAACCAGATGGCTGAAATTATGTGGATACCTTTCTCAATGTTAACCTACTTCGGTTTGTGGTAGAGTTATTTTTAGTCATCGAGAATGACAGATCTTATTTAATGGAAGTTGAGGCCACAAACTGTGTCACAGAAACTTCCCACTTATTGGAGATTTCCATTAATGGCATTTATGATCTGATAATATTTTGAAAACTATAATATATGGGTCATCCATGTGTAGAAAATATTTTTTGTAGATAGCTCAGATCCAGTGCAAAACTATCTGCTTAGCAGTATCTGTTCATCATCTGGCTAATATATCTTCGGCGTGCACCTTTAAAGAAGAAAGTGGTTGATGTCATAAATTTCTGTGTTCTAAGTTACATAATGAAGTAAAGTCAACTATGCAATCAAATACACTTGGTAATAGTGAAGGTTCAGCTTGCTATATGTGTACCTTCACAAAAATGTTATGCAAGATCGTGGTTCAGAAACAGAAGTGCAGGCAGTTTTGGAATACATTAGCTAGAAATCTGAAAGCTATCATGATTTTCACGGACCAAAATGACTAATACTTTGTTTATCATGTCTTAAAAATAGCTTGGTTGTTAATTGTAACTTTTTGGCTTTGTAATTGGACAAAGTATATCACCTTATGGCTAGGCCTAAAATATAGGTGTCGCAACATGTACTTTGCTCAGTACTGTACATGCTAAAATTTCCTAAATGATGTGGGAAGTAAAATGAGACATTATGGAGCTTTCACTACTTGACCATAGAATTCCCTTAATTAGGGAAATGTCTACAATATTATCACATGATACATAAAATGGTTTTATCATGTCATACAGCAGTAAAATGAATAAAAATCTCTACACAGTTAAATCAAATGTTACTGAATCAATTGAGTTTGTAGATACTAAAGCAAATATTCAAAGCCAGTGGCTGACATAATGTTTGTATTTAAATATTTTTTGACACTGATTCTGACAATCAGATTCAAATCTTTGTTGTTCATGATTCGCTGTGATACTCCACGCATGAAAAATTCATGAACAAAAATCCTTTTAATATACCAATGCTGTCTACAATTCTTTTTTTAAAGAATTTTGTATTTAATGATTTGATGCTGTATCACTCATACTGGTTCAGCATTCGGTTTCTCCATATTAGATTAAACACCATTACATAAACACATAATACAATAATAGGCAAACATTTTCTGATTTTATATATAGGATAGAGTCCCCTCGATCGGACCACCTAACTTCAGAGGCTTGGTGTGCAAAGAGTATTAGTGATATGAACTGCCCAGAAAGATGAGGATTGAGTTGAAATATATCGTGCTACTGTGTTTTGGACAAAGCTTGATCTGCATGGCCACAGGATCATTTTTACAAAATGCCTCAAATTCCCACATCATGAACTTGGTATCCTCGATTGGAACAGTGAGTTGCCTCGATTGGACCACTTCATAAAGTCTTTTTTTTAATAGCCCAAGCTATTCTCATCAATTTCTAAAACAGAAACAATAATCCCTGATTGTTTTATTAATTTTGGACAAATATAACATTTCAATTTTGATGTTTTTAAAATTTCGATGTTGTTCCAAAAAGGGCCAATAGAAGGCATAAGCATGGGATATAAATTCACATAATTAATTTTACGTAACCCTGGAGTATAATTTCTTAAATTTAGGGATTCATGCTTCATAAAAATCTCAAATTATCATAGTGACAGACTGTCTCATAAAAAAAAAAATACATCCATGAGGTGGTCCGATTGAGGACACTCCACTGGTCCAATCAAGGGAATAATTGTCATTTGCTAAATTTAAGCCAGTGCCCTGAATTTTATAGGTAGAGGAAGTTTTCTTTTTTGTTTTGGCAGACAGTTAGTGGGAGGTCACTGAAACAGATTCTGAAGAATTTCCTAGCAGTATGTGGATTCTGATTGTGTGAGACCTGTATCACAATATTAGATCAAACACTACCATTTTAATCCTATTATGTCAACTTCAAATATCAATGATTTTTCCAGTCAAACAGTCATGACCATTTCGAAGTGATTGAAAAGGAATCACTCTAGATAGGACACCTGTTCATTAGGGTGTCCCAAAAAAAGTTAAAGTCTGAAATTCATCGGGGCTAACCTCTAAATGTGTTCTATAGCCCCTCTCTGACTCCCATGTAAAATTTCAGCTCATTTGAAGGTGTTTTAGATGTTGCTCAAGAGCCCCAAAGATAGATAGGAGTTTAACATTGAATTTTCATGCGAAAATGGGTATTTTAGCCAATAGCCCACAAATTATCGGTTTCAGTCTACCCAAACACATGAATAGTTGATACAAAGATGTATAAATTATTCTGCACATCGTGGTACCAATTTCATATCTGTACCTTACTTGGTTCTTGTGTTATTGGCAAATATATACTGTTTTACATGAAAACTTGACGCCAAAGCAAAGCACATTTCTTAAAGGCCCCCTGTAATGGATTTTTTTAATCATTTGAGGGCCTCGAGCTGTAGATGAAAAAAATCAGCATGTGGCCTATTCTAAATTTAAACAAAAATATACTCATAAAAAACCACATTTCAATTCATGATTTCAGGGCCAAGATTGGCACAGTTAAAAGCGACCCCTGTTGCAAGGAAAGTTGACAAGTGACGTGAGGCTGGGTAAAAAGTAAACAGCATGCATGACTGGATTCACATGTTTGTAAGATTTGCCCCATAAGATGCTGCCACCTGGTATTAAATTGAGTCCTCAGGCCAGCCCAGAACAATAGATTGCATGCACCAGTGACCAGCCACTCCTCACTGAACTGGGCCTGAGGAATGAGGGAGGGGGGGGGACTCCAATCCTACGTCACACTCATTACAGAACATGGCAGACAGAAAGGCCACTAACTTTTTATGAAATTGAGATCTTTACAAATTATTTCCTGTGCTCGGTTAAGGCCAATTTCTTTAATATTTTAACATCTACTCACTGGACTCTGTTGATTTGTAGAAAGGCATACATATTAAAAATTCAGTTTTTCATGACGGTGTGTCTTTAATGAAGATTAATTGCAGTCTAATTTTGAACTTAAACATGGGACAATCATATATTGGTTCCATAGTGTGACAGAGACACAAGAACATCAACCAATGTTGTACAATTTGTTTCAGATTATTGAAACAATATAAGAATAAGTATATCCCATATATGTAGATTTTCTCAATACTCAAACAAGTTACAAATATAAAATTGGTACCACAATGTGTAGAATAATTTATACATCTTTGTATCAACTATCCATGTGTTTGGGTGGACTGAAACCGATAATTTGCGAGCTATTGGATAAAATACCCATTTTCGCATGAAAATTCAATGTTAAACTCCTATCTATCTTTGGGGCTCTTGAGCAACATCTAAAACACCTTCAAATGAGCTGAAATTTTACATTGGAGTCAGAAAGGGGCTATAGAACACATTTAGAGGTTAGGCCCAATGAATTTCAGACTTTCACTTTTTTTGGGACACCCTACTGTTCATGAGTTTTATAATTATGTCATAATCAAAGTGTTCCGATCGAGGCACCGGTCCGATCGAGGGGACTCTCCCCTTTATGTATTCCGTGTTTATTCTCTCATATCCAGCCAATTTCCGGCCACATATTGAGTGCATTGTGCATACCTTACTTCATAGGCAATTAATCAGGTGAGAAAAAAATTATATGATATATTTCCCCCTTAGGCAGTAATATTATACAAAAATGGCATGATATGATTTATACGTACAAATTAATAATTGCAAATAATTCTTCATGTTACACAATAATAAGTGTGTATTTGCTTGTTCACCTATTATAACAGAATAGTAACACCGGATGATTGCAGATACATGATATGGCAATTACTTGGTAGGAGTAGACGATATATTTGCCAAGATGGCTTAAGAAGAGCTTTGCAGTTCCCATGAGCTGACAAGCTGAAAAGCTCCGAAACAAGAGCAGAGCTTACACCATTAGTCACTAAGCCTGTCTACAAGTTGATCGCTTTTGCTGCCACCTAGGGGCCAAATTTGCAAGCTTCTGTGAGCGGTCAACAGAAAATATGGGGAACTCACACAGCTTTGTCTGGAAGAAACCAGGACATTCCCAGCATTTGGTGATGGCCCAGTCTATTTCTAAAAACTCAGTAGGCCTAAGTGTCTAGTCTGATTTTGGTTGACTTAAATTTTAGGCAGAAAACTTGAAAAAAGTAAATTAATTTGGAACTATTTTCCATCAGGGAGGATGTATAGCATACATTGTAAAAAAACCGAAAACAGTAAAGATGGCACCACTTGTGGCATAGACCGGACACAGCCTTTACGCAATTTTAAACTATTCAGTTGTCCTGGTTAATCTATCTCCAAAAGTTAATGAATCAATACAAATGGGTATTTTCGGTATCAAAAAACAAAAGCAGCAGCTTTGTATAGCCTTGTGAATAAGTGACAGAGCATTCTTTTTGGACACTTTTCTGATAACACAATTATAGAGCGGTAAGCAAAAGAAATTAATTTGCTGCCGAAGTCTTAGCAACCCTTTCCACACTAGCCCTGTATACACTGAAAAAGCACTATAATTGAGGGCTTGAGAAAAAAAGGCTGATTGCCATGTGGTTGGTAGTGTTGTTTTCTGATAGAGGCAGACATGTTTGACCCGTTGCATATGCGTCACACACAAAAAAAAAAAACAAACAGCAAAACTCATTTCAGCATTGGCCTGAGAGCCAGCTCCAACCCATTGCATTTGCTTCGGGCTGCCAAATTTAACAATGTAGACAAGCTTTGACTGCTCCATCCCGCCCCGGCATAATACATATTTTTGCTTTGCAGTTGCCAGATAATTAAGTTACTGTTCTCATTGTTTTTAAATGAACAGCAAGATTGCTGAAAGACAAACAGATGTATATGTACCAGATGAGGGAATTCCCTAATTTAATAAAAAACGATGAACTCTGAAGTAGGTAAAAAAAAGTGTTATTTATCACTATCAACCAGTGCTCAATGATGGCTTTTTCCGCTAAATTTCAATAATATTGGTTGCTTGTCTCAAGACATTGTCACTCCTGAGCAAAACAAACCACATTACCTTTTGTTAGACTCCTGAAGCAATTTAAATGAAGAAAATGACTGTTTAATTTGCAGTGCTGAACAATTGCAAATTGAGTTAGGATAAGATCAAAATGTTATTGTTGCCATGGACATGAACGAGGTATGAAGATGAACCCTAAAAAGGCTATGTTAAGTAATGTATTACTTTTGTGAGATTCATTTATTGCACAGCCACTGCAATAAAACTAGAAGTGAGGGAAAAGTAAAGATAGCCAATCGAAGGTGTTTCAGAGAAAAATGCCAAAATAGGACGATTCTTTAGAAAAAGACAGAGAGCCAGTCAGAGATACTTTCTGAGAAAGAAGCCGAAATAGAACGAGGTCTTTTAGAGAAGTGTCATTTGACCTTCAGGAAGGAGATGAAACCGGAAGTGGCACTCTGACCTCGCCTGAAAGCATTTGTTGCTCTTCAGCTGTCCGCTGGTCTTTTAGACAAGTTTCTCAGCCTAATGCCTTTTATGGATGCTGAAGTCAAGACAAGCTCAGCCCAGTGAAATAAATATTATATGAATGCTCATTGGAAATTATATGTTAAATTAGTTGTCATGTTTAGAGCAATTTTGAAGAAAAGGCCTCACTGGACATGACAATTTTATCACTAGTCAATAAGAAGTGACACACAATTAAGTGCCTGCAATGCATAAACATCAATTCTGAAAAATTCTAGTCCAATTAATAGGTGTACTGAAGTGATCTTGAACATTCTAATACAAAATGCTCTGGAAGTACCCATTTGAGTCCTTCAAAAACCTTATTGTACAGTATTATCAAAATACCTTTTTTATTTTTAGGTACCAACAGGGTGATCCTGGTTGTGATAAGCTGGGATACCTTTTAAATACTCCAAAGTCATTTATAAATTATGTTCTAAGAGTGTGTACAAAGGTGTTATTAGATTTCTTCCTCCTCCTCTTTGCAATTATTACATTAATACATGCATGTGCAATATACACTCTACATGAAAATAAATAAATGAATTATACACAAAAAATCAAAAGGGTCAGTGAACCTGTCTCAGCTTAGCAGATATTAGCATTTGAATCCAAGGATGTCTTTCTCCCCGTCTTCCTATATTCCTGTAAACATCTGGGGATGAAGGCTTTTTCCTTATTCTGAGTCTTTAAGAGGGGAATCCCATCAACCATCTCACACAGCTGTGCACTGGCTGTCATTGTAAGGGTGAAACTCTTAGACTATTAGTTGTTGTGGAGATTTTTCTGGTTTGTGGGGGGGGGACGACAATTATAATTTATTGTAATCTTAATTCTCTGTCTGATTCTGATTCTGATTCTGGTAAGTGCAGACCTCTAAGCCCAGTTCTGAGTGCTCACAAGGGTTAATTGATTATGTATATTTAAGAAGATTCTTACTCCCTGTCAGCTTTTGAGGGCAAATTATATGAATTTCATACATTTGTAGATGTCTGTGATTTCATTCACCAATCATAAAGTTTCTCATCTCTGAGTCTCATCTCATGGCAAACTGACACTACTGTATCAAGTATGGTTAAGTGACGACTAAAATATGTTTAATGACATTATTATTCAGTGATTCAAAATAAGCCCGTTGCTTGTTATGAGATAACAATTATTGATATGTTTCGATTCAGTTAGTGAAGCCAGTTACAGTGGACAATTTTGAGCTAGCAATAAGAAATTGCTACAAAATCTGACCCGCATTCCATGACTTCAGGTTTCCATTGCAACCAAGCAACCATAGAATTTATTTCCAGAATCTGATATTTTGCAAATCAATTGCATCTTACCTCAATAATTAATTGACCAAAATTTAAAGTGCCTATGTATAATATATCAAAAGTTATGTCATGATGGACAGAACTTTTGGAAAACCCTTTGTACATTCTAATATTATAAAATGGTTTTAAATAATAATTATTTATCTGTTGTATGCATTTCTGTCATCTCAATCCTAACAAACCCCTCTGTATTTCCATTTTTGCCAATCATAATTTATTGCAAAACCTTTTCATTGAGTATTATACCGGTATTAAGATAGGATTTAATTGACTTATTGAAAATGTCACACACATATGCAGAAGTGCACCTTGCAAAACTACGAATCGAGGCCGTGTGATGAATGGCCAAAAACAATAATTAGGTCTGGTTCACAACGAACACTGGTAAGCATCTTGGAGTAGGATAATCTATGGCAGTATTTTTGGAAATCAATTAAATCCAAAAGGGTTTTAATCCTGAGGGTATGTACATAAATGAAGATCTGCCTGGAAGAGAAATGTTTGGCCTAAGTTCTATTGACGCACAAATATTCTACAAAATTTAAGGATTGCTCAAATTTGCGATAAAAATTATTAAAAAACATGGTGAGTATGCTCATGTAGACTAATGATATTGACTCTGGCTGATTTCTAGCTCATGACTTGCAAGTCCATTTAATCTGAGCACCCCTCCATCTGACTGAGCAGCTGAGCAGTGACCTGGAAGCAGAAAGGCAGTGAACATGGACGGCAGAAGACCTTGAGTTGTGAGATGTCTAATATCAAAGGGTCATCCAACTGCCCTGACCTCATTGTACACTCGGAAAGAAAAGGAAGAGGAAGAACCGAGGAGCCGGAAACAGGCAAAGGCTTACCAACCAGCAAATAGACAGGTCGCATTGCATGGTTGATATTGCCATTGCCTTGGTTACAGCTCATCGTGCCTTTGAAGCTTTTTCTCGACCTGACATAAATATTGCAATGTATACATGATCAGTTGCAAATATCCAACCGTATTTCATTACTTTTAAAATAGCAGATTTTTAATAAGAAGAATGTTAGAGCATGTCGTTCAAGTGGAAATATTAAAAAATAATCCTTATTGTAAGAATAGCAAGCTGCACTCTTGGAACATAACTATAATTCATACAAGAATAAAATACACTACCTTTCATCATCTTGCTTCACACTGATAATGCTCATGTCAGAAAGAGTTTGGGGTATTAGTATCCTGCAATTCAATGTTCAAATGTTTAGACAACAAAAAATTTACAGGAGTACAAACTGACAAAACAAAGATTGTGCCTCTGTGTTATGGTTCTGATTGTTTGGTTTTCTTTTTTCATAATAAAACATTGAAGGCCGACCATAGTTAACTACTGCCAGTGGTAGATAAACAGCACCAAGCAGTTCTGCTGTTGCGTTCTTATGCCTATAAGAGCTGTCAAGAGGTTTGGGTGTTAATAAGGCATCCGCCTTGTGCTGATGAGGCCACTGAAAAAGGGACCCATGGGGCATGTAAAGCACATTTGGCGGTTGGATGTGATTCAACATCTGATAGCCTACTGACTAACAGCCTAAAAAAACTGTTTAAAGTAATAGGACCACCAGGCCAGTTTGCTTGAGAAACTGGCAAGATGGCATTTCAGGGCTTGAAGTATTCACCCCGAGTAATCTATACAGTGCCTCTAAAATATATACACTGAAAATCGAAACTTATGGCACTGTAAAAAATTCATGAAGTGTACATGTAGGTGGGATTTGACATTATGGTTGAAACACCCACCAGCAAAATACAGTATAAAAATACAGTTTAAAGTGCAACAATCTCTTTTAAACAGCAATATGTCAATGTGATTAAACAATATACTCTCTTCATTTATCTATTGATATTCAAGGGTTTAGCAGTTGTTTCCAGAACCAAGACATTCTGGACTTGAATGAATTTTTTCCTGCACGAGCTCAGCTCCAGAGAGAGCAAAGCCACTTCCTGCACCGCATGTAGTGCCATCTATACTTGTATGTACTTGGAACCTTCTCATGTCTAGTATGGCGTTTTTAATTTTCTTATTGTCATAAATCCATTCACAGCAGAATAAACCCGAAGGTTCCAATATGGAACCATATTATTTGTGAGGAACCTTTATTGAAGAGGTTGAAACTATACTATAATATGTAACATTTTTCTTCTTGGGGTTCTGAAATGGAACACTGTGAACCTTCAGTTATAAGAATGTATACCTTAGTGGTACAACTGGCTCATGACATTGTACCGGAGTCTACTTCATATTTATAGTTACTTATACTGTGCCAAATCAATAGTACAGCCTTTTCAGCTTGCTCGACACTTGAGAGCAGCAGGTCCCAATGTTCCATACTTAGACCTGCTTTCAGTGATGGACTCATCTATTCGACCCTTGGAAGGATGCTTTAATGCAGACTGTGCAAAGGGCTGACCCTCCACATTGATTGCACTATAATTTCTCAGGGCATGGAGCAGCATCAAAGCAGTCATCACAGGGCTGGCATAGTTTCTATCAAGTGCAGCTCTTCATAACAGATTATTGCTGGGGAGAGATTTATCATCACAATGACAGACCCCATGACTCGCCTCCAGCCTGCTGCCTGAGTGTATGATACCCATATTACATCATGCAGCGTCAAGGCTTGGCCCCATAGTCTTGGTCTTTACGGCTTTTTTCGAACCATTTCGAAAATTTCTCAATAGTTTCATTACACAATTCAAGATACTGTCATCAATATTGGTGTAATGATGCTTAGGGTGGCCTAAAAATGTACAGGAAAATATTTTTTTCTGAAATTCACATCGCATACCCCCTCATTTTAGGAGAAATGGTGAAAAAAGCACCTTGTTAAAATTTCATGAAAATCAGTCAAGTCTAAGTGGTCTCTCAAGGCCCCTCAATTCTCACGAAAAAGAAACATTTCAACCATTTTCGCCAATACGCGGTTTGCCACAACTTTGTCAATTTTTAATGAACAACATTCTAATTGCCATGGTTGGAAAGGTCTCAAAATTAGCTTCAATTTGCATACCAACATTAATGGTCTAGGATGATATCTTGACTCCCATGGACTCTTCAGCTAACAGTGCTTATGTGCAAAAGCGTTTATTGAATGACTAAACCTGTTCAAGAAAAGATTTCCATTAAATTTCACTGTCAAGTAACATGTTCTTATTCTCCAAAAGGCAGGATGACCCGATAAAACATAAAAAAAAAATTTTACCATGGAGAAACCCGCTTTGTGAGCTGTAAAGTTTTAATGTTAGATTTTGTCTAAAGTGCTGAAAACATCGGCGAGGGGCTGTTGCATTTCATAGTTTAACTTCATAAGACATAAATATAGGACAACATAATTTATATCATGTGAAACATAAGAATATTGTCTTTCTGGTGGTACCCATCATGTTGCCATGTAATAAATTTGGATGAAGATATGAATTTGAAATACTACAATTCCCCCCCCTGCAGGCCCTGCTATTTTATGAGTTTGCGACAAACTTCAACATAAAATTTCATCACTCATAAATAGGGCATTCCCATGGTCAAAAATCTTTTTTTTTTTTAATATTTGGTCATTCTGGAACTGGGAAAATAAGAATCACAGCAATTTACAGCAAAAAAAAATAAAAGCCTGGCTATTATCAGGATCGGTGGTTCAGCAACAATTTCATTCATGGAAAGTGTAAACTGAAGAGCCTATGGGAGTTGGGATATTATCTTAGACCAATAATGTTGGTATGCAAATTGAAGCTCTTTTGAGACCTATCCAACCATGGCAATGAAAATGCAGTACTGTACAAATTGACGAAGTTATGAGGAACCGCGTCTTGGCGAAAATGGTTGAAATTTTCCTTTTTGCTAAGAATGGAGGGGCCTTGAGAGACCACTAAGACTTCACCGATTTTCTTGAAATTTTTACAGGGTGCTTTTTTCGCAATTTCTCCTAAAATGAGGGGGTATGCGAATAGAAAATCAAAAATTTTGTTTTTTGGGCCACCCTAATGATGCTACCTCATGAAGTAAACTGAAGCTTCCACAATTGCACGAAGCACCAATCTTCAAGTTGTCAGTGTAATGACATTTGTCTTACCTGAAATTAAATAGCTGCCCATCAAGCATTCTAACAACTTAAATAAATATTTCCGTCCTTCCTTCCTTCCTTCCACTCAGAAACTCCCTGCACAATCATTCTTTCTATTATAATATATTTTTGTTTGATCCAATAAAAATCAATGAACTCACTAGTAGATTTTTCAAAGCTAATCCGTGGCGAGCAACCTACTGAACTTCCAAATTTTTGGTCTGCAGTGCACTTCAGTAAACATTGAGCTTGAATGTAATTCAGCCTTACTTATCATAGCTTTCTGGGTTTAACTATGCATTATCAAATACGTTTGTTTGGTATTTAGTCTTGAAATAATAAATCTATTACGAAAAGTCAATAGAATCAAGAAAATATATGACATATTCATGGAGAACATTTAACAAATTTTCAATTTGGACACTCTGTTTAGATGGAATTAAGCTTCTTTTCCACTATTATGTTTTCCATCTCACTTCATTGGATTATTATCTTCAAATCGAAGACATAATTATAATATTTGGAATGGTGCAAATATCACACAAATTGAGGAAACCACTGTTAAATGGCAATAGGAATGAGTGAGAAAAGTTTGGTTTGATATCATTCCATGATAAACAGCTTAAAGTTTTTACAATTTTTATAAGAGTATGCCTATCATCGTTTTCTGTTAAAATGTTCACATATCGGCCTTTATGACCCACTTTGTTTCCCTCTCATCCGAAGGGAATTCATCCCTCCACAAGCAGTTTGCCTGAGGATGTTTAGCATTGATGCAATGGCACAATGTCATGCGTTTCACTTACTTACAGGCGGCACTGTATAACCTGATAACAGAAACATTTCATAGGTCTGACATGTTTCTTTTACACTGGAACAAAACTGAAACTTCAATAAGAATCTCCTCATCAGAGCATGAGTGAATTTATCGATAACTATAACAATTGAAGTTAGTCTCGCAACAAATTTTCTTACATACACACAAGGGAAACTTTGATAAACCAATCCTATTTTACAAAATCTTTCTGAGACGCACTAGCCATGATATCCTTTGTTAGGATTCAAATACATGTACCGGGGGATTCCTCTATGTAAACCCACATTACACCGCTTGCACCAAAAGCCATTCTACCCCTTGTCTATATTTAGAACACCAAGGGATGAGCAACTCCCGTAACACTTTTTGAAATCAGTTTTTTTTCTTATTATAATTAATCATGGCCAAAAATAAATTTGCACTAAGGTGTTGTCCCATTTTGATGGATTATCTAATTCTGTGTTAGCACTGAGCGACAAGAAAAAAAGGGCACCTGACATAAAAAGCATGAATTCTGTGCCTGGTTGAGAGTATCTCATTGCTGGTGCTTGGAAAATTGTCCTTCAATACGGTCAAAGATATTGACAGAACACATCATAACTCTTACTCAAACAATTTTTTGTTGGCTAGAGCATGAACATGTTAGGCCTATGACTCCAGCTATATTCAAAATGAATAAACATAGTGACTGTGGCAGGATAAAACCAGTAATGCCCAATAATGACTTGCAGACAGATAATGAAAGATAATGAAAATGTTTTTGTCAATATCAATTTGCAGTGCTATAATTGTTGTGTTTTCTAGTTGTACCATGCATATTGAATAAATATTTTGAATGTTAATATGATGACTACTTTATGAGATAGCTATTTTGTCTTTCTTAAAATAACCACATCAAACAGACAAACCTTTGGCAAAGTCCACATCTGTCTGAGACAGTTGATGGGATCTTCCTCTGAGAAACTTACAGGAGAAAGACTGCTAAGAAAAACTCTGTCATCCCCAGATGTTTTACAAGAATAGGGAGCCAGGGGGAAAGACATCCAGCAAATTGCTAATATCTCACAGCGCTCCAGAAGAAACATTGGGGTTAAAAGATGAACCGAAAATGAGACCTGTACCGCCTGAAACAACACGATCGTATGAACATTTAAGACAAAAACGAAAAAAATCGGTTGGGAATTTTTTGAGAAAAACAAGTTTTTAAAAATCTTGTTTATCTCATTAATCAAATACATGTACGCAGCGTTATATAATACAATTTACAAGCTTGAAAATGCACTGAAACTGGTTGGCTTAGCTCTCTAAGGAATTTCAACCAAGTTATAACCATATATCTATTAATCTATCTATCTATTTACATCTATCTATCTATCTATAAAGTGGACTTGCAGTAAGTATGTACTGGAGCTTCAACTTCCATAAAAGTAATTAGGCTCTAGAGACTCAGCAGAAAGACCAACGGACAGCTGATTGAAGAGCAACAAATGCTTTGAGGTGAGGTCAGAGTGCCACTTCCGGCTTCATCTCCTTCCTGAAGGTCAAATGACACTCCTCTAAAATACCTCGTTCTATTTTGGCTTCTTTCTCAGAAAGAACATCTGACTTGCTCTCTTTATTTCTGCCTAGCCTGTCTTATGTACAAGAATTGCTGTGGCCATACAGTAAACAAGTCTGACCTATATGTAGCCATTGGCATAGCCTCTTTAACATTTGTCCTTTTCAACCTTTCATTCCACTCCTGGTCTAAAGCCTCATTAAGGCAAAAAATCTACTCCTGCAGAAAGAAAAATATTTGGGTCTGAAATTAGCTGTCATTATATTAAGTGCAGGTTTAAACTTGTTATTGAAAATAATGTCAAACGAATAGTGAAGATGCCTTTGCCCATCTGAGAAAACCAGAATGTCATTATACATATACATGTACTATGTATCACAAGCTCAGTCATTTCTGTGGGTGCGCTTTTTCACTTATGCAACTTTAAAGACCAATGTGAGCAAGAAAAGGAGTTATCTTGTGTAAATAGTTAATCATTCTACAGCAGCATTAAGAAAATGTCGAGAGTATTGATAGTAAATATATTTAGTACTAAGCGTTGCCATTATTGCAGAACACAATAGAGGAACTTTTAAAATGCTCACCATATAAACATTTTCAAGCTGTTTGAAATCAAATGAAATAGGTGCATTAGTTGACAATATATTAGATTTCACATGGTTAACACATTGTAACTTAATACCGTGTACCAGGTCTAATTGGAAGATTGATTGATATTGCACTATGTATATTTTTCAAAATGTTTCATGATATGCTGTGCTTGTTTTGAATTCAATTACTGAAACATCTTCAGGCACTGCAAGGAAATTTATAGTGCTGCAGTTAGACACGATTCCACATGCAATTGGCGAAAAAAAACTACATTTTAATGCGATAGGGACACTGTGTCAGTTTGTTTAGTTTGTATAGTTTTGTATAACAAATTTGAAGTTTCCAGCCCCGACATTCTTGACAGTTCGATTCTGTTTTATTAGAGTATTAAAACTTTATAACTTTTTGTAGGGACCATCTCAGATCTGTGTTATAAGCTCCAAATGAGGAAAGATTTGACAGTGGAGGTCCCTAACTAAAGGGGCAAAAATAATCAGCCAAGTGCTATTTGTCATCAATTTATGTGTACTGCAGTGGTGGAGCTTCTTGAGTTTCTGGAGGGGGCCACTAGGAAGTTGGCCTTGCAGATATACTTTCCCTATAGCAGGAGTACCCTCCAAATTTACCTCCAATATTAGGAGGATACTCATGCTACAGCAAAGGTAACTGTGACTACAATTTACAAATAAAGTATATGTTTGTCTCTCTTTATGCTCAGTAGCTCCTTCACTGCATGACCTTGGGAGCTGTCATGGTTGAGTGATTGGGGACCATATCCAAAGCACACCTGGAGCATAATACATTGGGGACCATATCCAAAGCACACCTGGAGCATATTATTATCCCATAGAGATTTCCTTCAAAAAATTATATAGCCTCAGTGTATAAACATTTGAGACAATATCAGACAAGTGATAAAAGAAGAAAACACTGTGTGAGAACATTAGATATTCAACTTCTCACAAACTGGCCAGTCTAAAAGTGTAATAGTCCAAATATTATGCAAGCCACAATTAGTTTGTTGTAATGGAAATAGAAATTTCATGTTCATGACAAAGAATTTAAAAGGGCTTCTCATTGCTTGGTTTGCTGTCTATGTTAATAACACCTGTAATTAGGCATGCCTAATCATGATGTAACATGTATTAGGTTTGTTATATCACACACTCACAGTGGTACATTGGAGGTATAGATGCAACTACACATGTATACATAAAACATTATTTGAACATTTGGAAAATAAAATATGTGTTTGAAGAAACCTCAGGTCCCTACAATTCTTTTTTTAAAGAATTTCTTGTTCATGGTAATTTTGGCATGAGCCTTCATGAATAATATGCAAATGCGGTGTTTTGATGCGGGTACTGTTATAAGCTTGCATGAAACTCCAAATAGCTTTCACTACAGCCTCGATCATTTAACCCTTAGAAGGATGCTTTGCTTTAATGGAGACTGCACAAAGGGCTGACCCTCCACATTCATTACACTATAATTTCTATAAAGCAGTCTTCATACGGCCAGTTTAGTTGCTTTCAAGTGCAGTTCCTCATAAGAGAACATTGCTGGAGAGAGATTTATCATCACAAAGGCCCTTGACTGTCTTCAGCTGGCTATAATGACTGTATGGTACTATGGTATCTCCATTTTATTTCCAAGCGGCTCTAGTATTTTCTTCACAGGCTTTTCTTCATAGTCTTTTCAAGGGTTTTTTTTTGTATCCATAATCTCGCACACAGTCCCTTGATATTGTGATCAACAGGTTTTATGGTTCTGCAGAACACAATGATCTGCTATAGGCATATCTTTTACTTATTTTCTAGTTATCCATTGCCTGCATGTTACCACATTCTATATGACAAAATGGTTGCACTTCATCTTTTCACAAAGAGATTTGAAATTCCCGATTTCTAAATGCCATCAAGAAGGATTCTCTCTCCAACTCGTTCTTTCCTGACACAAAATAGGAAAAGCTTAGAAAAAGTTTATATCAACATTTACCTTGTTCAAAATATAAATATTATTATAACAACTTGGAATCATCAAGTTATAGGTAAGTTTTGAGAAATGTTTGTGAGTTTGTTGTATTCAGACCTGCTCTATAACGTGTAATTGAATAGCCATATTGATATGGCAAAAGACGAGACTGACAGAACTGGGACACAAGGCTTATATTGCATTATTGTAAGATACCAAATATAATGAAATCTGAAGAAAAACGCCTTCGCCATGAAAGTATGATTGACACATCCAAGTCTTCATCCTCTTGTCTTTTTATCTTTCTTTTTTCTTCTTTCTTCCTGCTCACTTCCTTGAAACTGAAAGTACCTTTACTGGAAATACAGAAAAACACAAATGCCAGGTAAAATTTGGGACTTGATTATCCTGAATTCTTGGAGGTTAATGATTCAAGGAAGAGGACAGTTACATGTATGACATGGCAATGGGACATATAGGACGATGAAATTTCTTTCAACACAGCTCCAGCAGCTAACCTGACAACAGCTGAATTTGAACCTTGACCAAGTAAGTAAAGTGCTATCGACTTGGTAATCCCTCCAAAATAAATCTTGGGGAAGCGAAATATTCATGTCCCTGTTGCTTGTATTGGCCATTGTAACAATTGCATCTTCAAGAACTTAATTATTTGATGAAACAACTATCAGGACCATAGCTAATCCATCATTTCTAATCCAAATACCTCATGGGAATAAATCTCATCGGAATTACTGAAAGGCACATCAGTGACATCACTCTTCACTATGCAAGATATTGTCAAATCTTCCTGGGATTAAAAGAATCATACAGAGCTAGTTGAGATGCCTAAGAGTAAATTTCATTACCAAGGGGTTAAAAAAAGTGACCTGGAAGTCCTATAAATGAGGACATGCATGTGCTGAATGGAGAAATACATTGAACACTAACTGCCACTTGCACCCTTCTGAGTCTGAATTGACATGGAAAACAACTGGATGGTAAATGGATGAACAATTGTTGTAACCCTTTTTGCATAACAATGAACCTGGCTGATGTGTGGGTAGGATAGCAAAGAGATGCACACGCGTCTTGATGTGCCATCTGTTGTAATTCAGTATCCTGCACACAGCTCTCGCTTCGGGTGATAACTCTATCTCCATATTGAACAGGCTGCTATTTCTGTTGCTGTTGTACGATCATGCAGTCAGTCTCGCATTCATTGTATTGCGTTGTCTTGCTGCTACTTATCAAAAGTGCTGTTTGCCTAACATTCCAGCCGTGCTTAAATGAGATGAGATGAGATTATGAGGCTTAGAGTCCAAAAATGGTTCTTCTGATCTTACCTTCACACATGCAATTGGTAAATTTTGTAGGTTTCAAATTTCAGTATGCGTAAAAGAGAAAAAGCTAAATGCTGTACAGTTGAAAACTTTAATCTTCAAATTACTTTGATTCTTTTTGAAAATAAGAGGCAATTGCATTTAAAGTTAAGAATGTTTGTACAAGTTTTATTGGTGTGACTGTAAGTTTTTGCTTCTTCTTATTATTATTGCATAATATATGGACCGCCACAATGCTGGCCATTGAGATTTATATGCTGCAGTAAACTGGATTAGATTTGGCTCTGGATTTTAGCCTCACCATTTATTTGAGCATTCATATTCCATATCAAGCTAGATTCCATATTGCTTATTATCGGTAAACGCTCTCTTTGAACCAAATTAACTATGTCAGCAAGAATAAAGTGAATTGTGTCAACTCAATATTGATATCAGGTTCATCTTCCATTGTTTTCGGGACAGATGTGGTATACAACAGCAAAAGCAGTTGATGGTTGTTTTGTGCATAAAATGGGGGTTCATTATATCTTGTAAGTTAACAAGGAATCTTTATTTTGTCAACTGAAACGGTGCCTTTGAATCATCAGAGAAAGCTCATCCTTGTAACAAAGAGACATAGTTCCTTGCACTTTTCCATTTATAAATAACCAAATGTTCATCCTCAACACCAGCCAAGAACATAATGCTGAAATAAGTACATGTATATTTATAATGGTAATTTTTTCTTATGTCATCCCTGCCGGGTATAAGATGCAAAAATCATGGGTGACATACTCACACCTGCAACAGCTAAAAACCCCTCCCCGAGCAAAGCCACGCACCTAAACTGTCCACCTATCCTTATTGATCTATCCTGTCCTTCTGATAACAGCAAATAACAGTGAAACAGCTCCCTTATTTACGTTTTCTGCCTCTACTGTTTTTCCCCACAAGGGGCACATGCATCTCCACTGTAGTTCCGCTATTGCTCACGTTTAGGACTGGCGCCACCGTCTACCTTCCCGCCAAAAACATCCACATATTTCACTCTCACCTACTGCTCTTCACTTCTACTTGGCTCAACCACTTCCACTCATCGTATCTTCCTCATCTTACCCTCATTCTAAAGCTCTTCTCAAGCCCATTCTATCTGTCTATGTCTCAATGCCCATACACTTTTACCTATTTGCCTAATTCTATACATTTCCAGCAATCCACATTTCCTTTCAACAGCTCTTTTCCTTTCCTTACGAGCCATGCCCTCAATTACAAGCTCAGGTGTAAGTACACTTGACTGTACCTTACACCAATACATATGGCAGTGCATTTGTAACTTCAATTCCTCTACCGTCAATCTTTACTTATATTACACTTATTACTCAAATGCTATTTCAAATGGTGCATGCAACATGGGGCCACATGCCCATGCAGGTAGAGAGGGGGGGTTAATTATTCCCCATTATAGTCCTGCCCCAAATCATGGGTAAATCTAGTATATATATAATGCTAAAATAATTCACCAGCTTTCCTTACTTGTCACGCAGTTGCTTCAGTATAATTCATATGTACATACATTGAACACCATCAGCAATTCAGAGCCATGCCCTCAATTACAAGCTCAGGTGTAAGTACACTTGACTGTACCTTACACCAATACATATGGCAGTGCATTGTAACTTCAATTCCTCTACCATCAATCTTTACTTATATTACACTTATTACTCAAATGCTATTTCAAATGGTCAGCATGCAACGTGGGGGCCACATGCCCATGCAGGTAGAGGGGGTTGGGTTAATTATAATTATTCCCCATTATAGTCCTGCCCCAAATCATGGGTAAATCTAGTATATATTATATAATGCTAAAATAATTCACCAGCTTTCCTTACTTGTCACGCAGTTGCTTCAGTATAATTCATATGTACATACATCGAACACCATCAGCAATTCAGTTTAGGCTTGTGGTAATACATTAGTTGCCTTCCTTTGCTGGGGGACAGGCTTAGCTATACCAGCTTTATGGGTAAAAGAAGCTTGCTGACCAAAAGAATATTACACCAAATTCTGAAAAAAAGCTGTGATTGGGCTTGATGGGTACACTCAAATATGTCATGGCTGCATGCATAGCATGCTCACTTCTGAACACTCATCAGTCTTAATGGGGAATGCTACTTCAGAATCAGCCTACTCTATAAATTTGATCATATTAGTAAGTATATTAATCACATCTTGTGGGTATAATGTAATTATTTGGATTATACAGTATAGATACAACTTTGTCTGGAAATGAAATATGTGTATAATGTCTCTCACATAAGTTGTGTATTCTTGTTAATTGTAAATTGAATGTATTTAATGCTGAAATAAATAACAATCAATCAATCACATGGCCACATTTACTGGCAGTGCTGCTTTGCTTTTTAGACAAGCTGCGACCATATTATTATCATTAGTGAATCTTAAGTTAATATGGAAATTTAATCCTTATCAACGATATTATTTATTCCTTATGCAATACAAGCACCAACAGTATGTGCATTTTAAGCTCCTGCTGCGAGCTGCATCCTTTAATGATAGCTTCCCAAGATGATATCATGGGTAGTATTGGGTACTTCGTATTTTTCAATGGAGCACATTGGTGTAAATCTTCATCAAACAGGCCATTAGGTCCTTGCAGTCCTTTGAGCTTTAAAGAAATTTCACAGCAAAAAGGGCGTACATGGCATGTAAAGTAATTGATGAATGCAATCAAAATTTGCAGCTGCATCATCATGATGGGTCACGATCTCAGAGCATGATTTAACTTCCAACTGCAGTATAGGCCAGTGCAATATGCAGATATCCCAATGAGCACACCTATGTTGTAGCAATGTTTTTACAATGTTGTGACAATTTTGCAAAACTGTTGTTATAAATGCAGTGTGAAGATATTACATAAGCATCATGCAATGTTATTGCCACGTTGTCGCAACATTTTGAAAAATTCTCAACATTGTGTTCAAGTTGTGGCTACATATGAGCCCTATACCAATTAGCAATGGTGTGTGCTCCTTGGTATAGGTCTACAACTCTACATAATATTATATTAAACCATGTAGTGGAACTATTTCTGCATTTCCAGGCCTCAAGAAGATCGATTAGCACACAAGATGTGTCAAGATGATCCCCTCAGCTTTTGCAGTAGATATATCGAGAGTGAAATGTCTCATCAAAGTTTCTTTTGCATCTGTACCATTGTTGGCGATGGTACCAAAAATATGTACATGTGTAATGCAAAACCTCGTTGATGTCAGACATTTTTTTTAAGGTGTTGCAAGGCTGTGGAATAAAGGGCGCTTTGAGCAGGCCATGCATCAGACGTTAGTGTTCATTAAACTATATTGTACTAAATGCGACTTCATTGACTGTGTTTTTGGTTTTACTCCAAGCTGCGCCTTTCAGTCTGTGCTTTTGTTGGTATAATTAGGGAATACATTTTGTAAAGTAAACAGGGAAACAACAACATTAAACTTCTTTTTGGTATTTCGAACAGAAGACTGTTGATTCACAAAATGTGTCCAAGATTTGGGACAATACATTGTGATGTCCTCCTGCTCACTAAGTGGCTCCAAGTGCATCTGCTTATTGCACAATATATGGTAAGCACAGCGATGCTGGTCATTGAGATAAATATGCTAAGATATATATGAACTTTCATTGGACACCAAGATCTCAGCCTCACCATTTATTGAGCATTCATATTTTACACCAAATCATAGCTATTAGAGCCTATTTCTTCTCGTCGGTAAATACTCTGGGATGCGATAAATGAGTAAAGTAGAAGGAAGAGTTGTGTGACCTGTATGTTGGTATCAGTTTGCTTTTCATAAGATAAATGTTGTTTGTGGGAGCAGAGGATAAAATCAGCTCTATTACTGCTTTGCAGGAAGCATTTTGTCCTCTAGATAGACAATCAATCAATTTTTTTGTCACCTGAACTGGTAGACATTTGAATCGTAACAGAAAAAATCTTGGAAAGAGAACAGTTTAGCCACACCTTTCTCCTTAAACCATTGAAACCAATCTTACATCACAATGTCAGAAAATTAGAACGTGATCGTGGAAAACACAGAAATAAACTTGTTAATTTTGGGACTGGCTTGGCCAGAGAATTAGTTGAATGTAAAAAATCACTTTCCTGTTAGAGTATTTGAACTGACATAAATATTAGGCCTATACAGTGTACTTACAAAAAGATAAGTTGATATTACTCCCTATTTCAGAAAATTTCTATCTGATTTGCTGTTGTACATATCTAGGTAGAAAAATGATGGAAAACCAAATGTCAACCATTAAATTTTTTTAAAGACGTGGAATTGTTGGTTAAATGAAATGACTCTGCTGAATCCTGACCATTTACATCCTCACTATTGCTTATGTTTTGTGGCGTTCCAAAAGTCATGCAGTTCCTGATACGTGGCTTGAAATCGGTCTTTTTCTCATTGTTGCTCTGATTGCTTCATTTCCACAAAGCAACTACTCCAACACATTGCAGACCTACCTGCAGCTGAGTGTCCCTTTTATCACAAACATAGCAGAATTTAGTTAAACATCCCTCCCGAGCACCAAAATCAAACCTTTCACTACGTAATTATTTAGGTTAGAATCAAAAGTTGGGCCAAACAACGTATGACAAAGGTAGGGCAAATGTAATTTCCAAACGTTGCACTCAGATGGAAAACCAAACGTAGGTTGCAACGTTTATATAAAAAGAAGCGTGTTGGCATCACTCCCAAAGTGTTCCTAAATGCATGGAGCTTACCAACTAACTCTGTACAACTTCTTCTTATGTAGAATATACCGGGTTAATCAAGTAGCATAGTGTTGGAATGAAAACAGAAGCAAGATATACTCTTGAAATCAGAACCAAGTATAAACTGACTTTATTTGGCAAAACCCTCTCTTATATAGTTAAGAGGGCAATCCAACAACCAATGGCAATGGGCCAACAGAATGCATTCACTAATTGCAAAGCAACACACATACAAACTTAGGGTTAATCTTAGTAACCTAACAATAGGGGTTGCTAACAATATCCAATTAACACCAATTAAGAAATGCATCAAGCAGATGCCAAATGCATGCAATGGATTATTAAGACAATAGGCCTACATTTATGTACAGTCTTAATTCAGCCTAGTTCATTAAAACCTTCTTGTATGTACATGCTAATGACAATAAATGCTATGCCCACAATTGGACATGCCACAATAGAACATAGAAACAATAGTAATGGTCACAATAGAACATAGAAACAATAGTTATGGTCACAATAGCTTTTGTAATTAACACACCAGCAGGCAAGCTGAAATTCAAAATGCTTTGGAATTACAGTATGGACCATAAGGGTGATGTTTAATAGAGAATATATGAAATATTCCAAGGTTTGTTAAATAGTTGAAATACTAGTAGGTAGAATTTATATACCACAAATCATCATAATTGAGGCTTTTAATGCTCATTATTTTACATCATTCCCTCCCAAAGGAAAAAGTTCAGCAATTATTATGAGAAATGTGAGGAGCAGAATATTGCTGAACTGATAATATGCAAAAAAAGAATAAAATATGAGATCATAAAAGCAGTAGTACAATGTAACCATGTAGCAAATAAACAGTAAGATAATTTGAACCATCATGCCTGAGTTAGGCTTAAAGTATTATCCCTAGATTACACAATGACACAATGAGTAGATACCTGTGAACCGAAGTTGAGACTTAAATCTTTGTACGCAATAAGTCCTGGGGCTAAGCCCTGTGTAATACCACTTGTATGGTAATTTATATATGAAATAAATCCTTGAGATAATGGCTATACAAGCAATGGAATGATATGCTAAGGCAGATCAAGTTAAACTAAAAACTAAACATGTGCAGCATTGGTGGACTTTATAGACCTATGGCTGCTTAAACTAAATAATGACAATGTGAAATCAAGAGTAATTTTTGTATATATATAACAACAAGTAACTAAAAAAATTGATACAAAAAAAAAAAAAAAAAAAAAATTCTAAGGCTAGCTAAATACATGTGTGGCTCTGTTGAGTCTGATGGAATAACAACTGTGGATAGGAGTAACACAGAAACACCAGACGCCACAAAATAATACAATGACAGACATCTGAGACCGCACACTAAGCAACAAATAAACAAGCAAATATTAAAGTCACTGAATTAAATCAGAAGCTGTGAGGGCAGCTGATGAGTGTTCATGTTGCAGTGTGTTAGTATCATGTTCCATCTCAGTCAAGTGAAGGGCATCAGGGGCGGATCCATTTTCCATGGATCGGGTGGGGTTGGTCTGACCTGGCCCTGTCCGACGCCTGCAGATACGCCAGCGCAGGTACAGGAAAGAAATTACGCACAACACAATGGCAATACAAATTACATTAATGATAGTGAGTAGGGACTGCTGCTTGGAAAGGCCTGGGGAGTGGAAGGTGGGAAATGGCAGCACTGGATTGATAATGGTTCCCACATCTAGGTCTTCAATGGGGGCCGTGTCGGCAGACTTAATGCGTGGTAGAACAGCAGACACATCCTCCATCTTAACACCTACACTAAAATTAAAATGGTTCGTGACACGCAAGACAGGAAGGACATAACGTTTTGACACATACAGTCTGTCGACACAAGTTATTGTAAAGTCTCTGCCTGCCAAGGTACATGGTTCTAGCCACGTGACGTGCGTGCCACGTGCTAGAGTGATATGTCTTTCTGGCGTACCAGGGCATCTGACAGCAATATCCATTCCATGAGTTGAAATGGCATATTGATTTATATCTAGGGACGAAATTACAGGCTCTTGGGCAAATGCTTGTAGAGTTACTCGGCATGAGTTCACAAGCTCAGATCTGTTATTGAGAAGGCCTATAATACATTGCAATTGTCCTGCACCATAACCCGGTCCTGTAATACACGCGGCCGGATATCGGCCAATACATTTCTCAGGGATATAAATTTGACCGGAAGTGGTGTCTGTGGCATAGGACGGCTCTAATTGCACATTGATGGAGAAGCTAGAGTTAGCGATGGGAACAGGAAGAGCTAAAATGTGATAGAGTAAGAATGGTCTAGGATCGATTAAAGGTAACTCTATCCTATACAGTAAAGTGCGTTCATCACGCCAGAAAGGAGTGACAGAAATGAATTGGTAGTACCAAGCTATAGAATCTATTACCTTATGCTGTGTGGCCGCTTGGGTTAGGATGTCTTGCAACTGGACTTCGGATAATAGCGCCCGGGTCAGGTGACCTCGCTCGAGATTGGATCTTTGCTGATGAAAGAGTGCGACTTGCTCGAGGTAGTGCTGGGCAGCGATGTCTAAGATATCGAAATAGCGATCCAGATCAGTGATGAGGGCTAGTCTTCGTATCTGTCGCGCCTGCTCCTGTGCTGCCATTCCGAGTACGATGATTGCCGAATCCAATCTGATGACTTGATCTCGTAGGTGACGAGTCTGTAGGGCCAGTTGCTTGGTATAAGCTCGGGTCTGGTTCACGACGGTGGCCAAGCTGGTATAGGCATGTGCCAAGGTGAATTGCCTCCCTTTGGTCTCTTCTATGGCTGCCTCGTATCTCTGTAGCTGTGAATTTGTTGCCACTCCAAAGAGATGGTGGAGTAGTGTGCCTCCAATGTCGAGTAGTCCTCTCTTAACTCTCGATTGATGGGGCCCCAGCTTGAGAATCTGTTTCAAGCGATCCTGCTTGAGTTGAAAGGGCGTCATGTCGAGTGGGTGTCCTTCGCCTATTGTGTCCACCATTCGTCTGAAGGTAACCGGGAGATGATTAACTCGTTCGGCGAGGTCCTCTGGGAAGGGAGGGGGTTCAAGTGTGACATAAATATCCCACGAGGCCACTATTTGTCTGAGCGGCTCATGGCCTTTGATGCTGATGCCATCAGGCATGTCTGTGACCCGAAACGGCAGATGTGTGGTCCCAACAGTGATGGATGTGAGTGATGATGTCGAGATGATCAGTGTTCGCAGCACCCAGTGGATTATGAAGTGCAGCCAGGTTATGCCATTGAAGAGCCCAGAAACGCCTGTACGCATCGTATTGCGTTTACTCTGGCTTTCTTTTGGACGGCTGGTGACGGGGCCAAACATGACCTCTTGGAACCCCGTGGCAAAAAGGGCCTGGACCTTTTCCCAGATGACTCGAACTCAGCTTCCTGACGTCTCTTGGGCTGGCGTCTCCTGAGTGGAGGAGTCGTTGAAGTACTGGGCTGTGGCTGGCTTGTGTTCTGCTGTCCTTCAGTCCCCTGTGGAATGTCCCTGGAATTCTGGGCTTTCTTCCTGGCAGCAGTGTTGTAAGGCCTGGGTCTCTCTGGCTTTGTAGCAGGAGTCTTGTTGTCTGTCTTGGCTGGTAGATGCTGCACTATGGAGGCAGGTTGCAGATCAGTGGCCGGTTGCAGCTCAGGGTCCAGCAGTCTTGAAGTAACGTCCTGACTTTGTGGAGCGTCCAAGTGATCGGGTTGATTGCTTGGAGCAGTGTGTGCTGGCTGATTGTGGTGGCTGTCTTTTAAAGCCATGTTAGGATGCACTGGTGTGCGCAGTCGTGTGCTGCGCATGCGGGCGCTGTGCATGGAAGCGTGACGCATGCGTTTGTGGCTTTGCTGAGGCATGCATTCTTCCCCCCCTGTATGGGTGGGGGGCATTGTTGCTTGTAATTGGATGCCACGTTTAGACTTGCCTTTGCCCTTGCCTTTGTGTTTGACAGAATGAGGCATTATGTCATACTGTGTGTCACCGCTGGCTTTATCAGTGTTTGTGGTGTCACTGATAAAAGTGTCATGTTTTCCTCTATCAGTGTTTATTGGGTCGCTGATAAGAGTGTCATGCTGGGGCGTATCCACTCCTGTGACAGCCGGCTGGCCATTTTGCAAGTCCCTGTGAGGTTGGCCGGGCGGATCCGTGGACATTCCTGGTGTTGGGGGGAGTACGTCCTTCAGTGGCGTATCCTTGAGTCTGGCTGATGCAGGAGGAGTGACGTCCATCTGTGCTGGTTCCCATGCGTCGGTTGGCGCAGGCTGATTAACTTCCCTCAGTGGCGGATCCTGAGCGTCCCTCGGTCACGGAGGGGCCTGTCTCTGCCGAGGCGGATTCTGGCCATTCCTTGGTTGCAGAGGGTTGTGGGCCTGTTCCTCCAGTGGCGGATCTTGGCTGGTCCCTGGTTGAGGGGGGGCCTGTCTCTCCAGTGGCGGATCCTGGTTGGTCCTAGGCTGAGGGGGGGCCTGCCTCTCCAGTGGCGGATCCGAGCTGGTTCCCGGACGAGGGGGGGTCTGTCCTTCCAGTGGCAAATCCAAGGGTAATGTAGGGAAGAGAAGGGGATTCTGCAAGCCAGTCCTTCTGGTGGACTGTCTGGTGTTCCTGATGGGCCTTGGATTGACTTCATCCCAGACCATGTTTGGGTCCACCAGCTTGACTTTATTGATGTTGAGCACCTTCTGCTTGCCCGTCTGTTGATGTCGGATCCAGACCACCTTGTTCCTCGTCCTGGTGACTGTCCAATGTGGGTCCCAGTGGCTTGTCATTGTCAGTCTTTCTGGAGCTTTCACGACCATCGAATCGCCTACTCTTATTATGCCCTGGTTAGCCTGGCGCTGCAATCGTTCTCTGTTGTAGCGTCTGTTTTCTGCTGTTGCTTGGCTGGCATGTTGGAGGGCCTCAGAGACGTCCTGTAGTCGAGGGTCAAGCAAGTGGTCAGGTCGGAGCATCCTGGTTATTGGCAGTCTGGCCCTTCTGGCATAGAGGAGAAAAAATGGCGTATGCCCTGTTGAGTCTAGCACCGAGTTATTATATGCCATTAGAGAGTTGCCCAGTTGGTCCTGCCATGTGTCTCTCATATTGTTCATCAGTCTGGCGAGGATTTGTTTCAGGGTGCCGTTGAACCGCTCGACCTTCCCATTGGCTTGAGGGTTATAACTCGTGGTCCTTCTGTGGTCAATGCCGAGGTCCCGGAAGTAATCACGAAGGGCTGCAGCTCCAAACTCCAGTCCGAGGTCCGTAATTATGGCATCAGGGTGGCCATGACGAGGCAGGAAGTCCCTAGTGAAGCATTTCCAGACCTCGTGACTGGACTTGGTGGGAATTGGGTACGCCTCAGCCCAGCCCGTGCAGTGATCAATCACCGTGAGGACGTATTGATTGCCCTGTGGTGACTGCACGAGTGGGCCGATGAGATCTGCTCCGACGATCTGCATCGGGGCCTTCGGCAGCGGCATCGTGCCCATGGGTGCCCTCGGTGCCCTTCTAGAGTGGAGGATGCAGGTTGGGCATTGTGCCGTGAAGTCCATTGTGTCCTTGATCATGCCTGGCCACATGAAGGCTTCTTGGACTTTTCTCAATGTCTTCACTGCTGCCATATGGCCGACGTCCTGGTGAGCCTGTGCCATGACCTTCTGCCGCATCGATGGAGGAAGTACTAAGCGTGGATGATCAGCTGCGTACTTGTGGGGTCTGTCCGTGTTGTACAGGAGGCCGTGTATGATTTGATAGCTGCCCTCGTCTTCTTCTGCAGCTCCATATTCGTCCATCGTCTGCTGCTCTTCTGCAATGTCATGTAGATTCAGGTCATATATGGAATGGCTTGGCTCATCAGGATGCAGGTCAGGTAGTGCATCTTCTAGGTGCCAGTATTCAGTGTCAAATGTGCCGATCTCCGCTCTGCTGTTGTCGCCAGTCCTGGGGCGTATTCTGGAGAGCATGTCCGCCCGAACGTTCAATTTGCCCTTGTGGTACTCCACGCGGCAGTTGTATTCTGCGAGGAGTACCGACCACCTTTGGATCTTAGTGTTTGTCATTTCCTTAGTGAACAAGGACAATAAGGGCTTGTGATCGACGAACGTCCGGTAGGAGGCTCCCCAGAGGTGCGGGCCAAGCTTCCTTTTCTATCGTCGCCCATCGCCGCTGTGTGGCGCTCAACTGTTTGGACAAGTAGACGATGGGTCTCTCGACGCCGAGGTCATCCTTCTGGCACAATATGGCGCCCACCGCGTAGTCACAGGCGTCTGTATAGAGGAGGTAGGGCTGGTCCGTCCTCGGGTGCGCCATGACGCTGTCACTGGCTAAAGCCTCCTTGAGGAGTTCGAAGGCTCGCTGGTGTTCCTGGGTCCAGACGAAGCGAGCATGTTTCCTGGTGAGTGCCGTGAGTGGTTCAGAGATCTTGGCGAAGTCTCGGATGCAGGTCCTGTAGTACCCTGCCATCCCGAGGAAGGAACGAGTCTGGGCGAGGTCCTTGGGGGCGTCCATCTTGACTATCGCCGAGACCTTGTCTGGGTCAGCCTTGAGGCCTGCCGCGCTCACAATGTAGCCGAGAAGCTTCACCTCTTCTAGCCCGAAGACGCACTTGGCTGGATTGAGCTTCAAGTTGTAGCGTCGTAGCCTGTCGAATATGACCTCCAGATGCTGCAGATGTTCTTCTTCCGTCTGTGAATATATTACGACATCGTCAATGTACAGCATCGCTATTGTGCCTATGAGGCCCTTCAGGACGACCTCCATGGCCCTTTGAAACAGCTGCGAGGCATTCGACAGGCCCATCGGCATTCGGGTCCAGTGGAACAGCCCGCGGTGGCAGATGAAGGCCGTCTTCTCTTGGTCCTCGGGGTGGAGTGGGATTTGGTGAAAACCCAACTTCAGATCCAATGTGGAGAATATTTTGGCACCCTGCAGCTGGTCGAAAATGTCCCGAATTAATGGGATGGGGTACGCGTCCTTCTTGGTGACTTTATTCAATTGGGTGAAGTCACAACAGAAGCGTACCTCCGAGGCCTCCTTCTTGTCGACCAGAACGACTGGCGAAGCCCATGGTGAAGATGATGGGACTATGACCCCCTGTGCCAATAGGTCATCTAGCTTCTCATCCAGTGCCTTCCTTCGAGTCAATGCCAGGCGGTAAGGTCGACGTTTGATTGGTGGGCCCTCGGTCTCTATTCGAACTGCAATGTCAGGGTGGCATCCCAAGGCTTCGCCCTTGGCGGAGAAGAAGTCCTCGTGTGCCCTCACACACTGCTGGATCCTGGGTCTGTCCATCAAGGGGGGTCTGTCTCCAAGGGAAGCCAATCCACGGCAGCCTGCCGCTGGTAGGAGTGGTAATGTGGTGTCCGTCCATGTCAGCGTTCCATTTACAATTACTGGAATGGGACCCAGTGAGTCTTCCATGACTTCTGTAGAGCCCAAGACTTCAATATCGTGGCCTGTCACTCCACATAGTTGCACAGTTTTTCGTAGCAGAGGAATCCTATTTGCATGTTTACATAAATTGTCAAATTCTGCACGCCGTAGGCACGTACGGGATGCTCCCGTATCTACGAGGGCGTGTGTGGACCTTCCGTGCAGTAGAAGCTCCACGTAGACGCCCTCGCCGGCCACGGCGTCCATTAGTTTCCCTGGTCCCTGTCGTAGCGAGAATTTCTGCGTTGGGCGTCTCTTCGCTTTCTCTTGAGGCATTGTCTGACAACGCCAATCTTGTGACAGTGATTGCAAAGAGGGCCTCCCTCCTCGGAGAATTGGTTGTAGTCTCGTCCTTCTCGTCGGTCTGACGTCCTGTTGTCGTAGCCCCGTCCTCCTTGCTGGTCCGAGGTCCTTCCGCTGGTCCTGGGCCTGGCGCCGCCGTGGTCGTCCCTCCTTCGCTGATTGGACATGTTGTTGTCCTTCCTTCCATTCTGGGATTGTGAGGACCTGGCGTCCTTCTGTGCGTTTCTCTCTAGAGTGGCCATCAATTTGGTGAATTGAGAGGCCAGCCCTGTGACCTGCCTCTGCATTTCTGCAAAGCTTTTCGTCCATCGGTCATCAGGTTGAGACCATGAGGAGGTCGGTGCTGGCGATGCCCTGGTGTCTGTTTGTGGTGTCCTGCCAAAGGCTCCAATCTCCATGGGCTCTTCCACTCGTTCAGGGATGTCCTCGTCCAGAGCTATTTGGAGACGGTAATTGTCAGCTTCGTAGGATTGGACCAAGGTCATGGCTGCTGAGAAGTTGGCTGGATGACCTTCTTTCACCAGGCGCTCAACGACATGCCAGTCTCTCAGGCCTCTCAGGTAGCTACGAAGGAGGGTCCGAGTGAGATCTACGTTCCTGTCCTCTTCAGTAGGGGGATAAGCGAGGTCCACTGCCTCCCTGAAGCGGCGACCGTACGAGGCTGAGTTCTCGTAGGCGCCTTGTTTTGTCTTTTCAACTTCATGACGAAGTCTGTCGTCCTCATGTGGAGAGAGAAAAGCTTGTTGGAGGTGATCCCGAAGATTATCCCAGGGGACTGCATCACCATTTTCCTGGGACTTCAGGTAATGCTCCAATTCTCTCCTGAGAGCACCAGATGCTGATTGTGAGGCGATGTACACTGTGAACCCTGAATAATGCTTTGTAAGGGCCACATTGCGAATCCACTCCCTTACTGCCTGTGGACTATTGCCATCACAAACCGGAACCCTCTTCACTTGATCCTCAGCTTTTCTGCGTTCCTCGGCTTGTCTCTGCATCGTGCTCCGTTGGGTATCAGCATGCTCTCTCAGGGTCCTGTCCTGGGCCAAGTAAGTGGTAAAATCTTGGACCATGAGGGGTTGTTCTGCGGCTCCTGGGACTGGTCCTGGCGCCGGTGAAGCCTGTACAGCTCCTCCTGGTGGAGGCTGTGCAGCACCTCCTGCGGGGGGTTGTTGTCCTTGTCCTGGATCGTTAGGAGGCATGGTGTCACGGATGATGGAGAGAAGTAGTGCTCGTAAGTGGAGTGGTATTCAGTGTATGTAGTGCAGGTACTCGCTCACATCAGCATTTGTGTTATCTTTGAGGTTCACAGGTCATCACTGGGGGGTCCTTCTTTGTCCATGAGACTCCCGGGGAAAGAGGTTCCACATGCTCCCAAGATGTTCCTGTGTTCCTTCAAGATGTTCCAGTCAGAGTCACCAATATAAAAAGAAGCGTGTTGGCATCACTCCCAAAGTGTTCCTAAATGCATGGAGCTTACCAACTAACTCTGTACAACTTCTTCTTATGTAGAATATACCGGGTTAATCAAGTAGCATAGTGTTGGAATGAAAACAGAAGCAAGATATACTCTTGAAATCAGAACCAAGTATAAACTGACTTTATTTGGCAAAACCCTCTCTTATATAGTTAAGAGGGAAATCCAACAACCAATGGCCATGGGCAACAGAATGCATTCACTAATTGCAAAGCAACACACATACAAACTTAGGGTTAATCTTAGTTACCTAACAATAGGGGTTGCTAACAATATCCAATTAACACCAATTAAGAAATGCATCAAGCAGATGCCAAATGCATGCAATGGATTATTAAGACAATAGGCCTACATTTATGTACAGTCTTAATTCAGCCTAGTTCATTAAAACCTTCTTGTATGTACATGCTAATGACAATAAATGCTATGCCCACAATTGGACATGCCACAATAGAACATAGAAACAATAGTAATGGTCACAATAGAACATAGAAACAATAGTAATGGTCACAATAGCTTTTGTAATTAACACACCAGCAGGCAAGCTGAAATTCAAAATGCTTTGGAATTACAGTATCCCTTCTGGACAACTTCCTTTGAGGAACGTTGTTCTAAGGAAGCATTAAACCTCCCATTCACATCAGACCCAACGTTTGAAATCTACGTAATTTGTCGACAACTGGTTACGAGGTTACTACGTACGTATATATCGTAAATAATGCGTATTTCTCCAACCTCCCTTCACTACGTTCCCCCCACGTTGAAGAATCGGTCGTTATACGCCTCTGGGGCGTCAGGCGTTGCAGGCCAGCCCAGTGCGCTGGTTCTTGCGCATGCGCAGAAGTGGGATGAGGCGGCCATGGCTTGGCACAGCGCTCGAGTGGATTACATTTATATCGCTCAAGAACACAATTTATACGCCCGTAATGATTTATTTAACCATGGCCGATTGATTCTAGGATGCGTATGGGTCAAATGACTCCTTCGGATGGACTCTAGGTGTTGTGTATGCTTCACAATCAGCCTGTCAATCGGCGATGTGGAATATGTGGATTCATTGTAGTCGGCCAGGGGCGGATCCGCCGGGGGGACTGCCGCATTGCTTCAGGCGGTCCAGCCCCCGGCCAGGCTGCTGCCCCCGTGGAATAAAAATGATAAATAAAATAAAGCCCTTGAATATTGACAGTCATTACGATTGAATGAAGTTCTCATCTGATTTTACTGCAGGATTTTTTTTGGGGGAGGGGATTTCAAGATTTTTTTATTTCAGGTCTTGAGGGGATGGGTGCTTGGTGGACTTTTTGTTGGGAGATCTGCAAAGAGAAAACATGATTTAAAACAGTGAAGAGAAGAAAAGAAAACAGAGCAAGATAGAGAGAGCAGAGCCAGGCAGCAAGCACTGAAGGTGGCTCCAAAATTAGTAGACTTTTCTTCCTTGTTTTACCAAGCAGTCTACAGTCCATTTAAGGACTAGGGGAGACCGGGGTTAGTTGAATCGCGGGGTTAGTTGAAACTTGGCCTAAAATCAACTTTATTTTAAATTTTTGGCCAAACTGGTACTTTTGGTAGATACCCTGTTTATTGGCACATGTTATCATGCCTTTATTCATTCAAGATTTCAAAATGCTAATTCTGTAGGCAAGAAAGTTTGTTTTTTGGGTGCTCTAGTAACTTGTTTGCTCAGTCTTCGAGGGGGGTTATTTTATAGCTATGATTTTAATCTAGGTGAACTAACTTTATTTCTAAATAAGCAAATCCATGCCTAATCCACACCCAGAAGCTTTTTGTTGTGTGACTTTGATAAGACTGAAAAATATGACAATATTGTGTTCCAGGTGTGATGGGGTTAGTTGAATCATGCATGGTGGAGTTGGCCGTAACATAGATTTCAAGTGTTCAAATTGCCTTGCAAGCCATTGTTAGTTGGAGTTATTACTACAGTTTAGAACTACTACAGTGCATGTTTGTACTCCTGAAAGAAAAATACAGAAAAACCAGCTTTTTACCAAAAATAGACAAAAAATTTAGTAAATTACAGTATACAATTTCTTTTCAAATGAGTGTTGTACTGAAGCTGGTGGTCATCATAGGGATATCAGTTATGCAAAGGATACCCCTTTTATAAGAAGTTGTCTCCAAATTTTTATGGCGCTTCAACTAACCCCGGGGTCGGGGTTAGTTGAATCAAAATTTTTTCTGGATGTTTGTGTCTGTGACACAAATTTCAATAACCATGTACAATATCTCTTGGGCTGATCATTGAGTTAAACCCGCTCACGATCACATGCTAAAATTTGGTGTGAATATCTTGTACCGTTTGCTCTCCAGAGCAAAAATAAAAATGAGAGTGCCAACTAACCCCGGTCTCCCCTATAATAAACAATAAATAAGAATATTCACTTACCTTGTAAGGGATTAATGCTGCAACTCTGAAGAGTTGGAAAAATCCCAATCCAAATTGGCCTGCTGGATAGGTGGCATTCAGTTGCAAGTAGGCTCAGTTCAACTCCAGTCTTAACTGATTCTCTCTTGCTCATTTGTGGTTGAGCAGTACTTCAGAATTATTTTTTTTGGCCTATGTAATCTTTCATATTTTAAGAGATATTTATTTGGTAATTTTTGTTACTTTTGTAGCTACTATTTCTTTATGGCTTCATCCAATTATCACCAGCAAGCATCCTGTTGGAGGTTTTATATGCTCAAAGTTACCAGATAGCTTGGAATAGGTATGGGAATAGATGGCGCTACAAGGTTCTCTGTGACTTAGGATCCCAGGTTCTGCAACTTTGTGCAAACCTTCAACAAACCTTTAGCAGATACGTATGATCAGATGTTTTCCCTGAGCGTTACTTTCAAACGTTTTCCATACATATCAAAAACACGTTGGAGAAACCTTGGAACTTACGTATTGCCAAATGTGCGACCATACCTTTGATAAACCTATGAATCAAAGGTATGGTCATACGTAATAGTCTAAGGTTGTAAAAACCTCTCAAATAAATGTTCAACAAACCTATGAATCAAAGGTATGGTCATACGTAATCGTCAAATGTTCTTCAAACCTCTCAACCAAAGGTATGACTTACGTAATAGTCTAAGGTTTTAAAAACCTCTCAAATTGATGTTCGACAAACCTATGAATCAAAGGTATGGTCATACGTAATAGTCAAACGTTCTTCAAACCCCTCAACCAAAGGTATGATTTACAAGTGACTGACACGTTTAGCCAAACGTTACAACCAAACGTTCTTCCAACCTTTCAACCAAAGGTATGACTTATGTGTGACTCGAACGTTCGGCCAAACTATAAAACAAACTATCTGCCAACCTCTTACTAAGGTTGCGACCTACGTTTTATTTCCATCTGAGTGCAACGTTTTGAAATTACCTTTGTCCTACCTTTGTCATACGTTGTTTGGCCCAACGTTTGATTCTAACCCAAATAATTACGTAGCGAAAGGTTTGATTTACGTTGCTGCTCGGGAGGGATGGACCATAAGGGTGATGTTTAATAGAGAATATATGAAATATTCCAAGGTTTGTTAAATAGTTGAAATACTAGTAGGTAGAATTTATATACCACAAATCATCATAATTGAGGCTTTTAATGCTCATTATTTTACAGTTTGTAAGAGGTTGGCAGATAGTTTGTTTTATAGTTTGGCCTAACGTTAGAGTCACACGGAAGTCATACCTTTGGTTGAGAGGTTGGAAGAACGTTCGGTTGTAACGTTTGGCTAAACGTGTCAGTCATACGTAAGTCATACCTTTGGTTGACAGGTTTGAAGAACGTTTGACTATTACGTATGACCATACCTTTGATTCAAAGGTTTGTCGAACATTCATTTGAGAGGTTTATAAAACCTTAGACTATTACGTAAGTGATACCTTTGGTTGAGAGGTTTGAAGAACGTTTGACTGTTACGTATGACCATACCTTTGATTCATAGGTTTGTCGAACATTCATCTGAGAGGTTTTAGCAACCTTGGACTATTACGTATGACCATACCTTTGATTCATAGGTTTATCAAAGGTATGGTCACACGTTTGGTCATACATAAGTTCCAAAGTTTCTCAAACGTGTCTTTGATATGTATGGACAACGTTTGAAAGTAATGTTCAGGGCAAACGTCTGATCATACGTATCTGCCAAAGGTTTGTTGAAGGTTTGCACAAAGTTGCAGAACCTAGAATCCTGATTCTCAGAGAGCCTTGTAGCGCCATCTATTTCATACCTATTCCAATCTATCTGGTAACTTTGTAATTATAAAAACTCTAACAGGATGCTTGCTGTTGACGATTAGATGAAGCCGTGAAGAAAAGTTGATACACCAGTTACAAATAAATCCACATAATGTACTTTTAAAAATGTGAAAGCCTATCCTGGTTTTAAAAAAAATAAAAAATTTTCCACACCCACAAAGATGCATATGAGAATTGTATAAGACCCAAGTTTAATGGTGCCTCATTGCAACTGCCCTAGATGCCGAGAATGTTCCAATTTTATCACGGTAAGATTGCAGTAACATTTTCAATTTCACCAAGCAAGGTAAGTGGTTTTTTATAATTTAATTTGATTTATAGCCCCATTGTGGACTTGTAGACTGCTCAGTAAAATGAGGAAGAAAAGTCTATTAATTTTTGGAGCCATCCTTCGTGGATAGCTCTGTTTTTACTGCTTTAATTTTTCTTGCGTCAAATAAGGTCTCAGATATCCATGGACATACATGAGCAGATATGTAATTAGTTTTGTCACTTGGCATCCAACCTCCCTTTGTATTATCGAGTTAAGCATTTGAACAATGGTTATATCGTTCAGTTGTGCACAAAAATGTCATTTAAACATAGTGGTTGATATTTGTGGAGGAGACAGTGATTCAACTGAATTACAACTGGAAAATGCTTTGCTTCAAAAGGTTTACTTTGTCACTTTTCATGGGAGTGGTCAGCTAGTTAATCAAATTCATTCTTATGCAGGGCAAAAATGACAGTCAAATGGTCTTTCTGAAACATCTTGTATATTATTAGACATTTATTTGCATATATATATATATATTATAATACGATAAACATGCTAACTGCCTGGTTACCAAGGTATTTCACACTGAAAAAATTCCTGGATGTGGTAACATTATTATCCATCCAATAACTATGTTTCCTTCAATTTTTTTTCATAGACTGAAAGCTTGATGTCATGCTGAGATTGGGTAGCTATTGGTCAGTTGAGGTGTGAGTGGAAAAACTGTATGTCATGCAAGGCTTTTTTGGTGATGTCAAGCTATTTGTACATTCTCATTGGTCGGGAGAGTAAGCTGCATGACATCAAGCAGTTGCTAAAATTGCACCAAATTAACATTGTGAAAGTTCCAGTGTCATTATCTTTTGGTCAGTGGCATACATAGATACTAAAGCAGCCATGTGATGCCAGGGTGGCTTGATTTGGAATCTTATAAAGATGGCAAGTAGAAGAGGAAGGTTTAATAATATGTAACAGGGAACAATATCTGTCCTCAATATGCATCAAGAGAATGCATGTCACTAAGCTGGGAAAGGAGTTTAGTTAGTAGAGGCTAGCTGTAAAACACAAACAAGACTTTCACCAAATCTCACAGTTGGGCGAATTCCAGCTTGAAGGTCAATACAGCGTATCACCATGCTAAATCACCCTGAACCCACAACTGTAACTGAAACTTGACCAACAGTTTGAATACTCAGGTGCAATGAATAACAAAAACCAACAAAATTCCAGTGACATGAAACTGTTAAGGATTTGCTTTAACTGTTTGTTGTTTGTAATTTAGCAGCCAATTATATTTGCTTGTCAGCATGTCATCATGCTCTGCACTCAGTCTTCAGCTGCACATCACACAGAGCTGTTAGACCAATAGCTATCCTGAACCAGCATGACATCATGCTGTCAGTCTGAGGAAAAAAAATCGAAGGATACATAGTTATTGGATGGATAATAACATGTAGATGCCAAAGCATGAAGACAGGACCTCCTGAACGCAAAAATTTAGTTTTAAAAGACAGACTCATTGTAATTACCTAATTATTTCTCGAAATTCATTTTTGTGTTCAGGTTTGTTCAATAAAAAGTTTGGAGAAAAAAATTGGGACAAAGAGAAATAGAGTGGAAAGGTAATATTCTGCAATGATTTAGAAAAGTTTTGAGGGAAAATGTAACCTTCTTATTTTTGGAAATTTTTTTATTTTTTAACATTTTTTTGGGGAAACTTTTTTTTGGAACATTTTCTTTTCAAACATCTTTGGTAATTTTTCTTTTTAACATTTTACGTTAATTTCTTATCGAACATTTTTTGAAATTTCTCACATTTTACGGTAATTTCTTTTTGTCCCGTCTATACAGTGTAAAATGATCATAATTTTCATGTTTTCAGTCATTTGCAGGGCTGATTAATATGCGATTAGGTTCTCATTGTTCAGGAGAAGGCTGGGAATGACATATCTGATTTATATCTCATAATTAACACAGATTGATGTTCAGTCAGTTTGCTGCTTAGAGTGACATCAGGAATTTTGCCATCGCAAGCAATCTGTCCTTGGAAGGTATTAGCTAATTAATGCCAAGAATTCCATCAAAATGAATTAATTCTTCAGATTATGAGAATTGGAAGGGGACATATTTTTTTCACTAAGGGACAAGAAAAGTATATCGACAGTCAGAGAGTGGAATTTTGATAACACGCTTATAACGACATAACATAAAATTAAAAACAATTAGAAAAAATATTACTGCTCATACCGCATATGCTTTTCTCTGACGCTCCCACACAGAATTAATTTTTGAGATGGATGTTCCAACTTCGAACAAATCACTCTCATTCGTGAACGCAATGCGCAATTTCAATGAGATTATCCATCCGGCAATTGTCACAAAACAGAGAGTGACAATGCATAACAGCAAAAGAAAGCTTTCAACTATTTTGCACCCAAAGGATGTTTCATACATAAGTCACTCTTGTGCACACTTGTGAAAACAATTAATGGAATGCCTTAATGATCTTTCCATTTTATAAGGCATTTTTTGTGCTTCGCAAAAATAGCCTATTAATGAATCCAACCAGACGGCTGAAATTACGGGGCTACCTTTCTTAATGTTAACCTACTTCGGTTTGTGGTAGAGTTATTTTTAGTCATCGAGAATGACAGGTCTTATTTAATGGAACTTGAGGGCACAAACTGTGTCACAGAAACTTCCCACTTATTGGGGATTTCCATTAATGGCATTTATGATCTGATAATATTTTGAGAACTTTAATATATGGGTCATCCATGTGTAGAAAATATTTTTTGTAGATAGCTCAGATCCAGTGAAAAACTATCTGCTTAGCAGTATCTGTTCATCATCTGGCTAATATATCTTCGGCGTGAACCTTTAAAGAAGAAAGTGGTTGATGTCATAAATTTATGTGTTCTAAGTTACATAATGAAGTAAAGTCAACTATGCAATCAAATACACTTGGTAATAGTGAAGGTTCAGCTTGCTATATGTGTACCTTCACAAAAATGTTATGCAAGATCGTGGTTCAGAAACAGAAGTGCAGGCAGTTTTGGAATACATTAGCTAGAAATCTGAAAGCTATCATGATTTTCACGGACCAAAATGACTAATACTTTGTTTATCATGTCTTGAAAATAGCTTGGTTGTTAATTGTAACTTTTTGGTTTTGTAATTGGACAAAGTATATAACCTTATGGCTAGGCCTAAAATATAGGTGTAGCAACATGTACTTTTCTCAATACTGTACATGCTAAAATTTCCTAAATGATGTGGGAAGTAAAATGACACATTATGGAGCTTTCACTACTTGACCATTGAATTCCCTTGATTAGGGAAATGTCTACAATATTATCACATGATACATAAAAAGGTTTTATCATGTCATACAGTAGTAAAATGAATAAAAATCTCTACACAGTTAAATCAAGTGTTACTGAATCAATTGAGTTTGTAGATACTAAAGCAAATATTCAAAGCCAGTGGCTGACATAATGTTTGTATTTAAATATTTTTTGACACTGATTCTGACAAGCAGATTCAAATCCTTGTTGTTCATGATTCGCTGTGATACTGCATGCAAGAAAAATTCATTAACAAAAATCCTTTTAATATACCAATGCTGTCTACAATTCTTTTTTTAAAGAATTTTGTATTTATTAATGATTTGATGTTGTATTACTCATATTGGTTCAGCATTCGGTTTCTCCATATTAGATTAAACACCATTACATAAACACATAATACAATAATAGGCAAAAATTTTCTGATTTTATATATAGGATAGAGTCCCCTCGATCGGACCACCTAACTTCAGAGGCTTGGTGTGCAAAGAGTACTAGTGATATGAAGTTCCAAACTGCCCAGAAAGATGAGGATTGAGTTGAAATATATCGTGCTACTGTGTTTTGGACAAAGCTTGATCTGTATGGCCACAGGATCATTTTTACAAAATGCCTCAAATTCTCACATCATGAACTTGGCATCCTCGATTGGAACAGTGAGTTGCCTCGATTGGACCACTTCATAAAGTCCTTTTTTTAATAGTCCAAGCTATTCTCATCAATTTCTAAAACAGAAACAATAATCCCTGATTGTTTTATTAATTTTGGACAAATATAACATTTCAATTTTGATGTTTTTATAATTTCTATGTTGTTCCAAAAAGGGCCAATAGAGGGCATGTAAGCATGGGATATAAATTCACATAATTAATTTTAGTTAACCCTCGACCATAATTTCTTAAATTTAGGGATTCATGCTTCATAAAAATCTCAAATTATCATATTGACAGACTGTCTCATCAAAAAAAATACATCCATGAGGTGGTCCGATTGAGGACACTCCACTGGTCCAATCAAGGGGATAATTGTCATTTGCTAAATTTAAGCCAGTGCCCTGAATTTTATAGGTAGAGGAAGTTTTCTTTTTTGTTTTGGCAGACAGTTAGTGGGAGGTCACTGAAACAGATTCTGAATAATTTCCTAGCAGTATGTTGATTCTGATTGTGTGAGACCTGTATCACAATATTAGATCAAACACTACCATTTTAATATTATTATGTCAACTTCAAATATCAATGATTTTTCCAGTCAAACAGTCATGACCATTTTGAAGTGATTGAAAAGGAATCACTCTAGATAGGACACCTGTTCATGAGTTTTATAATTATGTCATAATCAAAGTGTTCCGATCGAGGCACCGGTCCGATTGAGGGGACTCTCCCCTTTATGTATTCCGTGTTTATTCTCTCATATCCAGCCAATTTCCGGCCACATATCGAGTGCATTGTGCATACCTTACTTCATAGGCAATTAATCAGGTGAGAAAAAAAGTATATGATATATTTCCCCATTAGGCAGTAATATTATACAAAAATAGCATGATATGATTTATATGTACAAATTAATAATTGCAAATAATTTTTCATATTACACAATAATAAGTGTGTATTTGCTTGTTCACCTATTATAACAGAATAGTAACACCAGATGATTGCAGATACATGATATGGCAATTACTTGGTAGGAGTAGACGATACATTTGCCAAGATGGCTTAAGAAGAGCTTTGCAGTTCCCATGAGCTGACAAGCTGAAAAGCTCCGAAACAAGAGCAGAGCTTACACCATTAGTCACTAAGCCTGTCTACAAGTTGATCGCTTTTGCTGCCACCTAGGGGCTAAATTCGCAAGCTTCTTTGAGCGGTCTACAGAAACCAAGTATGGGGAACTCACACAGCTTTGTCTGGAAGAAACCAGGACATTCCCAGCATTTGGTGATGGCCCAGTCTATTTCTAAAAACTCAGTAGGCCTAAGTGTCTAGTCTGATTTTGGTTGAATTTTAAGCAGAAAACTTGAAAAAAGTAAATTAATTTGGAACTATTTTCCATCAGGGAGGATGTATAGCATACATTGTAAAAAAACCGAAAACAGTAAAGATGGCACCACTTGTGGCATAGACCAGACATTCTGTTGAGTGTTACACAGCCTTTACGCAATTTTAAACTATTCAGTTGTCCTGGTTAATCTATCTCCACAAAGTTAATGAATCAATACAAATTGGTATTTTCGGTATCAAAAAACAAAAGCAGCAGCTTTGTATAGCCTTGTGAATAAGTGACAGAGCATTCTTTTTGGACTCTTTTCTGATAACACAATTATAGGGCGGTAAGCAAAAGAAATTGATTTGCTGCTGAAGTCTTAGCAACCCTATCCACACTAGCCCTGTATGCACTGAAAAAGCACTATAACTGAGGGCTTGAGAAACAAAAGGCTGATTGCCATGTTGTTGGTAGTGTTGTTTTCTGATAGAGGCAGACATGTTTGACACGTTGCATATGCGTCACACTCAAACAAAAAAAACAAACTGCAAAACCCATTTCAGCATTGGCCTGAGAGCCAGCTCCAACCCATTGCATTTGCTTCAAGCAGCCAAATTTAACACTGTAGACAAGCTTTGACTGCTCCATCCCGCCCCGGCAAATAACATATTTTTGCTTTGCAGTTGCCAGATAATTAAGTTGCTGTTCTCATTGTCTTTAAATGAACAGCAAGATTGCTGAAAGACAAACTGATGTACATGTACCAGATGAGGGAATTCCCTAATTTTACAAAAAAAACAATGAACTCTGAAGTAAGTAGGTCCAAAAAAGTGTTATTTATCACTATCATCCAGTGCTCAATGATTGCTTTTTCCGCTAAATTTCAATAATATTGGTTGCTTGTCTCAAGACATTGTCACTCCTGAGCAAAACAAACCATATTACCTTTTGTTAGACTCCTGTAGCAATGTATAATGAAGAAAATGACTGTTTAATTTGCAGTGCTGAACAATTGCAAATTGAGTTAGGATAAGATCAAAAATGTCATTGTTGCCATGGGCATGAATGAGGTATGAAGATGAACCCTAAAAAGGCTATGTTAAGTAATGTGTTACGTTTGTGAGATTCGTTTATTGCACAGCCACTGCAATAAAACTAGAAGTGAGGGAAAAGTAAAAATAGCCAATCAAAAGTGTTTCAGAGAAAAATACCAAAATAGGACGATTCTTTAGAAAAAGACAGAGAGCCAGTCAGAGATACTTTCTGGGAAAGAAGCCAAAATAGAACGAGGTTTTTGACCTTCAGGAAGGAGATGAAACCGGAAGTGGCACTCTGACCTCACCTGAAAGCATTTGTTGCTCTTCAGCTGTCCGCTGGTCTTTTAGACACATTTCTCAGTCTAATGGCTTTTATGGATGCTGAAGTCAAGACAAGCTCAGCCCAGTGTAATAAATATTATATGAATGCTCATTGGAAATTTTATGTTAAATCAGGTATCACGTTTAGAGCAATTTTGAGGAAAAGGCCTCACTGGACATCACTATATTATCACTAGTCAATAAGAAATAATACACAATTAATCGTCTGCAATGCATAAACAGCAATTTTTCAGAGCATAAACAGCAATTCTGAAAAATTCTGGTCCAATTAATAGCTGTACTGAAGTGAAATTTTGGTATCAAAGTGATCTTGGACATTTTAATACAAAATGCTCCGGAAGTACCCATTCAAGTTCTTCAAAAACCTTATGGTACAGTATTATCAAGATACTTTGCCAATTTTGTTTTGAGGTACCAACTGGATGATCCTGGTTGTGATAAGCTGGGATACATTTTTAAATACTCCAAAGTCACTTTCGTTCTGAGAGTGTGTACAAAGATATCATCATATTTTTTCTTCCTCCTCTTTGACATTATTACATTAATACATGCATGTGCAATATACACTCTACAATCTACATGATAATAAATAAATAAATTACACATCAAAATTCAAAAGGGTCAGTGAACCTGTCTCAGCTTAGCAGATATTAGCATTCGAATCCAAGGATGTCTTTCTCCCCGTCTTCCTATATTCCTGTAAACATCTGGGGATGAAGGCTTTTTCCTTATTCTGAGTCTTTAAGAGGGGAATCCCATCAACCATCTCAGACAGCTGTGCACTGGCTGTCATTGTAGGTGGGGAAACTCTTAGACTATTAGTTGTTGTGACGATTTTTCTGGTTTGTGGGGGGCCTCATAAAGAGAATTTCAGGTCCATTGCAAAATAGGCTTAATGTCACACCTGTTGGACGACAGTTATAATTTATTGTAATCTTAATTCACTGTGTGATTCTGATTCTAGTTCTGGTAACTGCAGCCCTCTAATCCCAGTTCCGAGTGCTCACAAGGGTTAATTGATTATGTATATTTAAGAAGATTCTTACTCGCTGTCAGCTTTTGAGGGCAAATTATATGAATTTCATACATTTGTAGATGTCTGTGATCTCATTCACCAATCATAAAGTTTCTCATCTCTGAGTCTCATCTCATGGCAAACTGACACTACTGTATCAAGTATGGTTAAGTGACGACTAAAATATGTTTAATGACATTATTATTCAGTGCTTCAAAATAAGCCCGTTGCTTGTTATGAGATAACAATTATTGATATGTTTCGATTCAGTTAGTGAAGCCAGTTACAGTGGACAATTTTTGAGCTAGCAATGAGAAATTGCTACAAAATCTGACCCGCATTCCATGACTTCAAGTTTCCATTGCAACCAAGCAACCATAGAATTTATTTCCAGAATCTGATATTCTGCAAATCAATTGCATCTTACCTCAATAATTAATTGACCCAAATTTAAAGTGCCGGTGTATAACATATCAAAAGTAATGTCAAGATGGACAGAACTTTTGGAAAACCCTTTGTACATTCTGATATTATAAAATGGTTTTAAATGATAATTATTTATCTGTTGTATGCATTTCTGTCATCTCAATCCTAACAAACCCCTCTGTATATCCATTTTTGCCAATCATAATTTATTGCAAAACCTTTTCATTGAGTATCATACCTGTATTAAGATAGGATTTAATTGACTTATTGAAAATGTCACACACATATGGAGAAGCGCACCTTGCAAAACTACGAATCGAGGCCGTGTGATGAATGGCCAAAAACAATAATTAGGTCTGGCTCACAACAAGCACTGGTAAGCATCTTGGAGTAGGATAATCTATGGCAGTATTTTTGGATATCAATTAAATCCGAAAGGGTTTTAATCCTGAGGGTATGTACATAAATGAAGATCTGCCTGGAAGAGAAATGTTTGGCTAAAGTTTTATTAACACACAAATATTCAACAAAATTTAAGGATTGCTCAAATTTGCGATAAAAAACATGGTGAGTATACTGTAGACTAATGATATTGACTCTGGCTGATTTCTAGCTCATGACTTGCAAGTTCATTTAATCTGAGCACCCCTCCATCTGACTGAGCAGCTGAGCAGTGACCTGGAAGCAGAAAGGCAGTGAACATGGACGGCAGAAGACCTTGAGTTGTGAGATGTCTAATATCAAAGGGTCATCTAACGGCCCTGACCTCAGCACTCACGGACAGAAGAGGAAGTGGAATCACCGAGGAGCCGAAAACAGGCAATGGCTTATCAGCCAGCAAGTAGACAGGTCGCATTCCGTGGTTGACATTGCCATTGCCTTGGTTACAGCTCATCGTGCCTTCGAAGCTTTTTCCCTACTTGACATAAATATTGCAATGTATTCATGATCAGTTGCAAATATCCAACCATATTTCATTACTTTTAAAATAGCAGATTTTTAATGAGAAGAATGTTAGAGCATGTCGTTCAAGTGGAAATATTAAAAAATAATCCTTATTGTAAGAATAGCAAGGTGCACCCTTGGAACATAACTATAATTCATGCAAGAATAAAATGCACTACCTTTCATCATCTTGCTTCACACTGATAATGCTCCTGTCAGAAAGAGTTTGGGGTATTAGTATCCTGCAATTCGATGTTCAAATGTTTAGACAACAAAAAATTTACAGGAGTACAAACTGACAAACAAAGATTGTGCCTCTGTGTTATGGTTCTGATTGTTTGGTTTTCTTTTCATAATAAAACATTGAAGGCCGACCATAGTTAACTACTGCCAGTGGTAGATAAACAGCAGCAAGCAGTTCTGCTGTTGTGTTCTGATGCCTATAAGAGCTGTCAAGAGGTTTTGGTGTTAATAAGGCATCCGCCTTGTGCTGATGAGGCCACTGAAAAAGGGACCCATGGGGCATGTAAAGCACATTTGGCGGTTGGATGTGATTCAACATCTGATAGCCTACTGACTAACAGCCTAAAAAACTGTTTAAAGTAATAGGACCACCAGGCCAGTTTGCTTGATAAACTGGCAAGATGGCAATTCAGGCCTTGAAGTATTCACCCTGAGTAATCTATACAGTGCCTATAAAAATATTTGAACACTCGAAATCGAAACTTATGGTACTGTACATGTATTAGGGTGCATCATTTGCCCCCAACCGTTTCCAATTTTGATGTCTATGTGATATGTTAGGAGGTTGGGTGTCCTGAGCATGCATATCAAATTTCAGGTTGAGATTCCTATGGGAACAGCCACCTCCATGGCATTACTTATTTCAATGATATTTCAATGAAACTAAACTGCAATATTTCGCAAAAATGTCATAACTCAAGAACCGATGGTCCGACAGACTTGATATTAGGCTCAAAATGTGCGGGATAAATGAGTTTATATTTATTACAATGCAACTTTTGCTCTGGGACTAATAGTTTCAGAGCCAGGTCGGAAAGACTGCCTTTTTATTGAATATATCCACAAGATACATCATCACAATGGGCACTATGGATATATGTATCCTCTGTGAAGGATCTGAGGTAGAAATAATGTAGGCAGGATCATTGTAGACTGTGTGGGGCCCAAATTTTCATAAATATCCATTTTTACTGAATTTCCAGGTAAAATTCTGTTTTTGTCAAATAACAGAAAAACGGTTAGAGATAGGGGGAAAGTTTTTATTGAAGTGAATATGAATATGGACATGCTGCACATTTTGAGCCCAATACCAAGTCTCTAGGCCTAGTGGTTCCTGAGATATGGAGATTTTTTAGGTTTCTCCGATTTTGAACAAAGGTGAGCCTGGAGGTGGCTGTTCCCATCAGAATATTGAGCTGAAATTTTTTGTCCATGTGTTTATTGTCCAGCCTCCAAACATATCACATAGACATCAAAATCTGAGAAGGTTAGGGGCAACTGATGCACCCTAACATGTATGTAAGATTTGACATTATTGTGAACAGATCCACCAGCAAAATACAGTATAAAAATACAGTTTAAAGTGCTACAATATCTTTTAAACAGCAACATGTCAATGTGATTACACAATATACTCTCTGAATAACAATGATAAACTGATTTAAATGCCTCAAGGAACTTGCTCACACATATTCATTTATCTATTGGTAATCAAGGATTTAGTAGTTGTTTCCAGAACCAAGAAATTCTGGACTTGAATAAACTCCTGCGCAAGCTAAGCTCCAGAGCCACTTCCTGCACCGCATGTAATGCCATCTATACTGGTATATACATGGAACCTTTTCATGTCTAGTAGGGGAGAGCGGGGCACATTGAGACGGCAGGCACAGTGAGACAAAGCCCGTAGCGTCTAGCTGGTACTGTTTACAGATCAACCCTCTTTTGTATAGTACAAAAAGTAAGTTAGTGAGAGGCTGTCCTATATCCTGAATGCCTACATAGCATATCAAGAGTGGAATTTCAATATTTTGGTTTTTAGGCAGTAAAAGTAAATAATTTTGCTGAACGACTTTTTGTTATAATTCCCAAGAAAAATGGTATAATGCAAATCAATTGCCAGGGATTCAAACCTTGATTATTTGTCTTAGTTTAGTGAGATGATGAACCACAATACAGGCATCCGGTCCGCATGATTAAAAAATTTTATAAAGAGATCTGCATGGGGCACAGTGAGACAGTTTGAGGCGGGGCACAGTGAGACATCACAAAATACTCTCGAAACGACCTGAATGTAATGCATAGCTCACAATTCTCTATTAAAAACAGAATGTCTGCTATAAACTACTGATTTTAGTGAGTCATATCCAAAGAGAAGCATCAGAAAGAATTTTGATGAGTTTGTAACAGGTGCGGCAGGTTAAATAAGTCGTGCAAGTGTCCTGTGCGATGAAGTTTCGAATATTGCTCAAGAAAGGACCTAAAAAATCGCCAAGCCAGCTGCTTTTATATGAGTACATGAGTTTCTGTAGCAACAATTGATATAACAATTCTGCAGGTCCTGAGGATCGGTGATTATGGCAGCAGATGCCCTGTCTCACTGTGCCCCGCCTGCTGTCTCACTGTGCCCCGTCCAGGGGGCACAGTGAGACACTTAACGAGCTTGCATGTAACTCAAAATTTCTCCAAACCTGTAAAAGATAGGAACCTGAAATGACTGGACAATATACCCAATATCGTTATCTATAATGTGGACCTGATCTCATTTAACTCATTACTGCCAACATTTTGGAACACTTGAAAACAAAAAAGTGTCTCACTGTGCCCCGCTCTCCGCTAGAGCATTTTAAATTTTCTTATTATTATAAAACCCATTCACAGTTGAATAAACCCTAGAGTTCCAATATGGAACCATACTATTTATGAGGAACCTTTATTGAAGAGGTTGAAACAAAATGATATAATATGGACCATTTTTTCTTCTGGGGGGGGATTCTAAATGGATACACCCATGAGCCTTCAGTTTGAAGAATGTATGCCTTAGTGGTACAAATATGTACAGTACACTGGCTCAAGACATTGTAATGGAGTCTATTTCATATTTGTAGTTACTTATGCTGCTCCAAAATCAATAAAGAGTGAGAGTGAGAGTACAGCCTTTCCAGCTTGCTTGACACTTGAGAGCCTTATAAGAAGTAGCACTTCCCAACGTGTACCATACATAGAGCTTACTTTCAGTCATGGACTCATCTATTTGACCCTTGGAAGGATGCTTTAATGCAGACTGTGCAAAGGGCTGACCCTCCACATTGATTGCACTATAATTTCTCCGGGCATGGAGCAGCATCAAAGCAGTCGTCACAGGGCTGGCATAGTTGCTATCAAGCCCACACTGTAAGAAATGACCGTGTTTTTCTGGCTAAAATAACCGTAAATTTATTGTTATTTTATCAGTATTTTTTTAAAACAGACTTTGTCTGTGAATTTACAGTTCTTTTTCAGTTACAAAATGGCTGCAAGATAAATTTACTGCAACATGTCATTTAACATTCAGTTCACGTTAATGAACAATAATTTCAACCGTTAATTTACTGGCAACTTGTAATATGCTAACAAAACATTTGAATTGGCCAAACAATCAATACACCTGGTCAGATTAGGAACTATAAACAAGAGATTGCATGGACTTCAACCACGGAACATGTAGTGCCATCTATAACATATGCTTTACACAGCTGTTTATCAAACTTAATTTATAACTTATCTGAAGGTAAAGGAACATCCTCATTCATATGATCTTAAAGATGCTGTCATTATGCAAAAGTTGTTATATTTATATATGACATTGAAATTTCTGTGAGTCTTATGATGTGATCTAAAGAATGACACTATTAAAACCAAAATAACCCAGGCGCAGTCTGCATCAATGCAACATACTTCGATAAACTTGTCACCTGGTTCTCAGAATATCCATCAATATTATGGTTTGTGAGCAAACGTGTGCGAATTAATTTCTGGGTATAATTGATGGACTTTCTTCCCTGCTGTCAAGCAAGAGATGAGCAAGGACGAGCCTGGAGTCAGTGGCTCTCTCACTCTCTCAGCTGATTCCAGCTTCGGTACATCCCTACAGCTATGCGACAGTTAAATCACATGCTTAGTTTGTTGTTTCACACTTATGCAATAAGTAAGAATAACACATACTATCTGTATTTTTACAGTAGATTATACAGCTCCTTGCATTCTTTACATTCCATGATTGACAGTTGATATAACTGTAAAATATACTTTAAATAAACTGTTCTATATATGTACATTATACCGTAATATCACTTTGTCGAATCTGCAAAATTACAGTTCAATGTACCAATCTGCATTTTACGGTTCATTGTCCTGTTCAGGTTTATTAGTACTTTTACAGTTCTTAGACCTGGAACAAAGTTGCCAGTTAATTTAACTGTAAAATTTAACGGGAATTTTTTGCAGTGCACCTCTTCACAACTAAATATTGCTTGGGAGAGATTTATCATCACAATGACAGGCCCCTTGACTCACCTCCAGCCTGCTGTCTGAGTGTATGGTGCCCATATTACATCATGCAGCGTCAAGGCGTGGCCCCATAGTCTTGGTCTTCACAGCTTTTTTCTAACCAAAAGTTTGCTTTGATATCATTCCATGATAAACACCTTCAAGTTTTTACAATTTTTATAATGGTATGTCTATCATCGTTTTCTGTTAATTTGTCAATCAGACTGAAGAAAAGACCACATAAATGACATATAACCTGATAAAGGAAACATTTCATAGGTCAGACATGCTTCTTTTACTCTGAAACAAAACTGAAATTCAATAAGAATCTCCTCATCAGAGCATGAGTGAATTTATCGATAACTATGGTAATTGAAGTTAGTCTCACAACAAATTGTCTTAGTAATGTCTTACAAACACACAAGGGAAACTTTGATAAACCAACCCTGTTATAAAAAATCTTTCTGAGAAGCATTAGCCAAGATATTCTTTGTTAGGATTCAAATACTTGGGGATTCCTCTATGTAAACCCACATTACACAGGTTGCACCAAATGCCATTCTACCCCTTGTCTATATTTAGAACACCAAGGGATGAGCAACACTCGTAACACGTTTTGAAATCAGTTTCTTTCCTATTATAATTAATTATGGCAAAAATTAAATTTGCACTAAGGTGTTGTCCCAGTTTGATGGATTATCTAATTCTGCTTTAGCACTGGGCGACAAGAAAAAGGGGGCACCTAACATAACAAACATGTATTCTGTGCCTGGTTGAGAGTGTCTCATTGCTGGCACTTGGAAAATTGTCAGAACACTTCACACCACTTACTCAAACAATTTTTTTGGTGGCTAGAACATAAACATGTCAGGCCTATGACTCCCGCTATATTCACAATGAATAAACATAGTGTCTGTGACACGATAAAACCTAGCCAGTAATGTCCAATAATAACTTCCAGACAGATAAGGAAAATTTGTTTTGTCAGTATCAATTTGCAATGCTAAAATTGTTGTGTTTTATAGTTGTACCAATGCATATTTAGGTCAAAACATGGGCCCTTTGATTTTCAAGACTCCATACCATATCCAAGATCCAGTGTCCTGTATTCAGAATTAATACTCAGAACATTCTCTACCACTATTTTACTCTGTGATACGTTGTTCCTCAGTTAGGCAGTAACTTTGGCCATGGCATGTGACCTATACCAGTGAGATAAAGAGCCGTCTCTTGTTTCCAGCTCCTCTTCCATTTGTTAGGGTCATTGGATGACCATAGATATCAGACATCACATAAGGCAAGGTTTTAAACTGTTCATTAGCTGCATCCAGATCACTGCAGTGATGGTCAGTCAAATAGCTGAGTCCATCACCGAAAGCAAAGGTTTAATAATTATGGTACATATTGAGTATAGTGTCAGTCAATACTCATATCCATATATATGTATTGTACATGTATTTACTATGTGTTTTGAAAAAATAATCTAAGTCAAATCGTATCTAAAACACATAGCTTTTGTTTATTTTGTCCCTTTAAAATATCATCATTTTCACCGATGCAATGTGGATTAGTGAGAGTTTCAACAAAATTGCATGCGTAATAATTATTCTATTATTTTGTCTCTTTTTACATTGTTTAAGATGCCATGTACTACCAACTGCCACTAAGGTATAGAAATACTGAATGGAAAATTATGTCATATCATATACGCTTTAATCTTTTTCTGGAACCATGCATATTGTATAAATGTTTTGAATGTTATTTTGATGACTATTTTATGAGATAGATATTTTGTCTTAAAATAACCACATCAAACAGACAAACCTTTGGCAAAGTCCACAGCTGTCTGAGACGGTTGATGGGGTCTTACAGGAGAAAGACTGTTAAGGAAAAAGTCTGTTATCCCCAGATGTTTACAGGAATAAAAGGGGGAAAAGATTTGCTAATAGTATCTACTAATATAACGCTCAGGCGGATTCACTGACCTGGAAGACCATTATGACCATTTGAAACCCTCAAATTACGCCAGTATTATATATAACACATAATAATATTGGTTCAACGAATGGCAATCCCTGCAATATTATATATCAGAGATTAATCTTCTTGGGCGCGTAAATTTATGCATTTTATTTAGATCAATTTGCAAGCCTGCATGCCAATTTTATTTTCCATTCCACTCCACCTCAAGAAGGATCAATGGAAACAATTTTAACATAGTGCATCATAGTCTGATGCAATCAATCAAATTATATTTTGCTATATATCTATCTATGTATCTATGTGTGTATCTATGCATTAGGGCTATCACGATTACAACATTTCAAAAGCAATTAATCTATAGCCTAAAATCGAATTGTAATCGATTAATCACCGTTTTTCCACCATTCTAAAGAATAGGTTAAGTTCTGTTTTACATGATTGTTTTCCAGAAGAGCTGAGAGCCAGTGATATTCCATTGAAGATTTGATTAGCAATTTTACTTGACAATCCTGTCTCCCTAATCTGTTTCGGTCAAGTACAAATCCAATTAGCCAATCCAATTGACCAATCCAGTTGCAATTAATTCTTGACACCTGGAAATTCATGAACATGCAGTATTTTACACTTACAAACATACAAATAGCAGATTAATCGATTTTGCAAACTGGAAACTTGAGAGCTCTACTATATATGTATCCATCTATCTATCTATCTGTAAAGTGGATTTACAATAAGTATGTACTGGAGCTTCAACTTCCATGAAAGCCATTAGGCTCTAGAGACTCAACAGAAAGACCAACGGACAGTTGAAGAGCAACAAATGCTTTCAGGTGAGGTCAGAGTGCCACTTCCGGCTTCATCTCCTTCCTCGAGGTTATATGACACTTCTCTAAAAGACCTTGTTCTGTTTTGGTTTCTTTCCCAGAAAGTAACTCTGACTGGCTCTCTTTGTTTTGCCTCTCTTCTGTATATTATTGCTGTGGCCATGCAGTAAACAAGTCAGACCTATATGTAGCCATTGGCATAGCTACTTTAACACTTGTCCTTTTCATCCTTTCATTTCTGTGACCTGTCAGCTCTTTCCACTCCAGGCCCAAAGCCTCATGTAAGCAAAAAAAGTACCCCTGCAGGAAAAAATATATATGGGTCTGAAATTAGCTGTCAAGTGCAGGTTTCAACTTGTTACTGAAAATTATGTCAAAACAAATTGAAGATGTCGTTGTCCATCTGAGAAAACTGGAATGTCATTTACATATTACAAGCTCAGTCATTTCTGTCTCTATATATGCTTTTTCAATTTGCAACGTCAAAGTCCAATGTGAGCAAGAAAAGGAGTTGTCTTGTGTTTTCAGTTAACCATTCTACTGCAGTATTAGGAATATATCAAGAAGAGGTGATAGTAAATATGTCTAGTACTAAGTCTTTCCATTATTGCAAAACACAGTAGAGGAACTTTTAAAATGATAACCATATAAAATTATCAAGCAGTTTGGAATCAAGTGGCATAGGTGTATTAGATGAATATATATTAGATCTCCCATGGTTAACACATTGTAACTTAACATCAGGTTTAGTTTGAAGATTGAGTGATACTAAACAGGTATATTGTATATTTATCAAAATGTTTCAAGATATGCTGTGCATGTTTTGAATTAAATTACACTGCAAGGAATTTTATAATGCTGCAGTCACACATGATTCCACATCAAACTGGCAAAAAAAAACAACAACATATTAATATGATAGGAACACTGTGCCGGTTTGTTTAGATGGAATAATTGTGTATAACAAATTTGAAGTTTCCAGTCATTATCCAAAAATTACTGTGAAGCCCCTACATTTTCTCGAAAGTTTGATTCTGTTTTATTAGGGTGTTAAAACTTTATAACTTTTATAATTAATTTTGGCATGAGCCTTCATGAAGAGTATGCAAAATGCAGTGTGTGGATGCTGGTACTGTTATAAGCTTGCATCTACAGACTGAATAATCTAACCCTTGGAAGGATGCTTTGCTTTAATGGAGACTGCACAAAGGGTTGACCCTCCACATTGACTTCACTATAATTTCTATAAAGCAGTCATCACAGGGCCTGTTTAGTAGCTACCAAGTGCAGTTCCTCATAAGAGAACATTGCTGGAGAGAGATTTATCATCACAAAGACAGGCCCCTTGACTTGCCTCCAGCTAGCTATAGTGACTGTGTGGTATCTCCATTATATTTACAGCATCTAACAGCCTGGCTCTAGTATTCTCTTCACAGGCGTTTCTTCATAGCCTTTTTATGGGGTGTTTTTATCCATAATCTTGCACACAGTCCCTGGATATTATGATCAATAGGTGCTATGGTTATGCAGAACACAATGAACTGCTATAGGTACATCTTATATTTATTTTCTTTTAATCCAGTGCTTACATGTTACCACATTCTATATGACAAAATTGTTGCACTCATCTTTTCACAAAAAGGTTTGAATTTCCCGATTTCTATTGTATTAAATTTATAATTATCAACATTTACCAAGTTAAAAAAATTATTTATAACAAATTGTAATCGTCAATTTATAAGTAAGTTTTAAGAAATGTTTTCAATTTGTTGTATTCAGACCCGTTCCATAACGAGTAATTGGATGGCTATATTAATATGACAAAAGACGAAACTGACACAACTGGTACACAAGGCTAGTATTATTGTAAAATACCATACAAGGTGAAATCTGAAGACGAACGCCTACGCCATGAAATTAAAGTATGATTGTCACATCCAAATCTTCATCCCCTCGTCTTTTTATCTGCATCTTTTTTCTTCTTTCTTCCTGCTCACTTCCTTGAAACTGAAAGTACTTTTCCTGGAAATACAGAAAGACACTAATGCAAGGGAAACTTTGGGACTAGAAGGATGGATAATTGGGCTTGATTATCCTGAACTCTGGGAGGTTAATGATTCAAGGAAGAGGACAGTATAACATGGCAATGAGACATAGGACATTGAAATTGCTTTCAACACAGGTCCAGCAGCTAATCTGGCAACAGCTGAATTCGAACCTCGACTGAGTAAAGTGCCACCGACTTGGTAATCCTTCCAAAATAAATGCATTGAACACTTACACCTTTCTGAGTCGGAATTGACATGGAAAACAAGTGGATGGTAAATGGTTGAACAATTGTTGTAACACTTTTTGCATAACAATGAACAAGGTTGATGTGTGGGAAGGATAGCAAAGAGATGCACACGTGACTCGATGTGACATCTGTTGTAATCCAGTATGCTGCACACAGCTCTTGCTTCAGGTGATAACACTATCTCCATATTGAACAGTCAGCTATTTCTGTTGCTGTTGTAGGATCATGCAGTCAGTCTCACATTCATCGTATTGCATTGTCTTGCTGCTACCTATCAAAAGACCTGTCTGCCTATAACATTACAGCCACATTCAGATGAAAAGATGAGATGTTAAGGCTTTGAGTCCAAATATGGCTCTTCTGATCTTGTCTTCACACATGCAATCAGTAAATTTTGTAGGTTTCAAATTTCGGTAAGCATAGAGTAGGTGAGAGGCCTCCCCAGGGTTATATCCAAACTTACATTTTTGGTGCGTTTATCTATTGATAGGATTGAAGCTAGAGGCGTTTTAGGTGACGTCACAAATTTTCTGGGCAAAAAGCACCAATCCATAGTAGAAATTAAAGAAACAAAAAAATGTGCATGGTTTTTGTAACTTTGACTAATTCTTTGAAAGGGGTTGTCAGAAATAACTTTGGAAATATTTAAAACTATAATGGATATCTGCATTGCTTCACTCTATGACCATCACATAAATATGATTTGGATGATGTTTTTTGCATTTTAGTTCAATATTTAGAGGTCAAATTAAAATATGTGGGTTGGGGCGAGAGGCCCCACATGATATGGGGCATGAGGCCGCACTGGGGCCACGAAGCTGCTTCAGGAACCATTTAATAATGTGTACTTTACCTTAAATCTTGATAGGATAGCTAATTAAAATAGAAAAAATTGGCCCGAAATTGAAACAGGGCAAAAAATATTGAAAAATAAAAGTATGAACAAAAAAATTCTGAAATTCTGAAAAAGTGAATAGAATGCCTTAAAAATGATAGAAGAACCCTAAGAAATTACTTTTAGGCCGAATGGGCTCACAAAAAAAAGTGCCATAGGATTATGATAAGCGGCCTTCTCGCCCGATGGGTGGGGTAAGAAGGCCATTTTAAATTTTTTGCAAAAATGGCCATAACTCCTCTATTGAAATTGGCAGACATTTGTTTCACTAGTTATTAGTAGAGTCAAGTGATCCCTTCCTGACAGCATAAGCATTCACATAATTGCCCATAAAAAGTAGTTCAAATCGCTCCTCGAAGTTAAGGGGGGCCGCATGCCGCGACCTACTCTAATAGAGACAAAGCTAAATGTTGTACAGGTGAAAACTGTAATCTTCAAATTACTTGAGTCTTCTTGGAAATAAGAGGCAATTGGATTTAAAGTTAAGAATGTTTCGACAAGTTTTATTGGTGTGACTGTAATTGAAATCATGCACCAAGTGTTTGCTTCTTCTTCTAATTATTGCATAATATGTGACAACCACAACAATGCTGGTCGTTGAGTGATTGAGAGTTATATGCTGCAATAAACTGAATTAGATTGGACTCTGGATTCTAGCCTCACCATTTATTTGAGCATTCATATTGTATAAGTGTGGTTGACGGTTGTTTTGTGCATGATAAAATATAGGGGTACATTATATCTTGTTAGTGAACAAGGAATCATATTTTACAACTTTGTCTGGAAATGAAAAATGTGTATTATGTCTCTAATATAAGTTGTGTATTCTTGTTAATTGCAAATTGAATTAGTGTATTTAATGCTGAAATAAACACCAATCAATCAATCAGATGGCCACATTTACTGGCAGTGCTACTTAGCTTTTTAGACAAGCTGCGACCATATAATTATCATAAGCGAATCTTAAGCTAATCATTGTTGCACAAAATACCTCTAAAAGAGCAATACTATGAAAATGTAATCCTTATCAATGAAATGATTTATTCCTTGGGCAATACAAGCACCTGCAGTATGTGCACATTAAGCTCCTGCTGTGAGCTGCATCATTGGGCCTAAATTATAGCTACCCAAGTTGATAACATGGGTGGTATTAGGTACTTCGTATTTTTCAATAGAGCACATTGGTGTAAATCTTCATCAAAGGGGCAATTAGGTCCTTGCAGTCCTTTGAGCTTAAAAGAAATTTCACAGCAAAAAGGTGTACATGGCATGTAAAGTAACTGATGAATGCAATCAAAGTTTGCAGCCGAATGGGTCACGATCTCAGAGCTTGATTTAACTTCCAACTGCAGTATAGGCCAGTGCAATATGCAAATATCCCAATGAGTATGTCTGAGTTGTAGCAATGTTTTTTTAATGTTGTTACAGAGATTCAAAATTTTTGTTAATTATGCAGAACTGTAGGGAAGCAATGTCATGATGACATTAGCATCATGCAATGTTATTGCCGCATTGTCGCAACATTGTGAAAAATTCTCAACATTGTGTTCATGTTGTGGCAACATCATTTTCTATTGTATATTTCAATACGACAACAGACGAGCCATACACCAATTAGCAATGTTGTGCTCCTTGCTTTAGGTCTACATATAATAAACCATATAGTGGACAATTTCTGCATTTCCTGGCCTCAGGAAGATCAACACACAAGTTGTGTCGAGACGATCCCCTCAGCTTTTGCAGTAGATAACGAGAGTGAAATGTCAGAGGTGGTCTTGTTAATCTGATTTTTTGTCAAGCTTTCACTCATCAAAGTTTCTTTTGCATCTGTACCATTGTTGGTGATTGTACCAAAAATATGTACATGTGTAATGCAAAACCTCATTGATGTCAGACATGTTTTTTAAGGTGAGCAGGCCATACATCAGACATTAGTGTTCATTAAACTATATCGTACTAAATGCGACTTCATTGACTATGTTTTGGTTTTACTCCACGCTGCGCCTTTCAGTCTGTGCTTTTGTTGGTATAATTAGGGAATACATTTGTAAAGTAAACAGGGAAACAACAACATTAAACTTCTTTTTGGTATTTCGAACAGAAGACTGTTGATTCACAAAATGCGTCCAAAATTTGGGACAATACATTGTGATGTCCTCCTGCTCACTAAGTGGCTCCAAGTGCATCTGCTTATTGCACAATATATGGTAAGCACAGCCATCCTGGTCATTGAGATAAATATGCTATGATGTATATATACTGCATTTCATTGGATCCCTAGATCTCAGCCTCGCCATTTATTGAGCATACATATTTTACACCAAATCATAGCTATTAGAGCCATTTTCTTCTTATCGGTAAATACTTTGGGATGCGATAAATGAGTCAGGTAGAAGGAAGAGTTGTGTGACTTGTATATTGATATCAGTTTCATTTTCATAAGATAAATGTTGTTTGTGGGAGCAGAGGATGAAATCAGCTTTATTACTGCTTTGCAGGAAGCATTTTGTCCTTTAGATAGACAATCAATCAATTTATTTTGTCACCTGCACTGGTACGCTTTCGAATCATAACAGAAAAAATCTTGGAATGAGAACAGTTTAGCCACACCTTTCTCCTTAAACCATTGAAACAAATCTTACCTGATAATACACCGACATCAAATAAATATTGAATTATACGTATAAAAATACGTACCAACTGATAATATGTTATTTATTCTTCTTCTGTCATTGTGCAGTGATAGTTTTTGCCAACTTTTCATGCATTTGATGGTGCAAGTTATATCATAACAATTTTATTTCCCAGCACGACATCACAATGTCGGAAAATCAGAACATGATTGTAGAAAAAATAAATAAATAAATAAACTTGTTATTTTTGGGATTGGATTGGCCAGGGAACTAGTTGAGTTTAAACAAATACTTTCCTGTTAGGGTATTTTAAAAACAGACATAAATATTATACTACAAAATGATAAGGTGGCATTACTACCTCCTTCAGAAAATTCAAATATGTGCCTCCAATTTAACTGATTTGCAGTTATACATAATTATACAGGTCGAATTATAAGAAAAATGGTGGAAAACCAAATGTCAATCATTAGACTTTTTAAAAAGAAGTGGAATTGTGGTTGAACGAGATGACTCTCCCGAGTCCTGACAATTGATCTCCGCACAATTGCTTACGTTTTGTAGCGTTCGAAAAGTCATGCAATTCCTGATTCGTGGCATGAAATTGGTCTTGTTCTTATTGTTCTTCTGATTACTATAACACATTACCGACTTACCTGCAGCTGAGTGGCCTTTTATCACCAACAATACAACATATTAGACCTTAGTTGAACATAGTAGAAGGGTAGCCCCCTCCAAGAAGACATTGAGCTATCTTGCGTATACCAGCACAATGTGAGAAGAAGAAGAAGAACCTCTTTTGCGAGAGGAATTTTGGAAAAGCTTGTCAACATTTTTTTTTCAAAGTCAAGCTATTCTAGCGGGTCAAAGCTTCGTTACAATAGTTAGAGGTCTTGCATTGGTTGTAATCCAAAGGCCCGAAGGGACAATGGTAGACATCAGTAGACACTGCAAAGCACAATACTTGCACTGGACAGGGACCTAGGGACTCCAGGGAATACACAATATCCCAGACACCCACCTTTGGTGATTAATGGTTTGTAGAGCACAGGAAGCCCACAAAGTGGACCCATTCAACTCTAGTGGACCTTCTAACAGCATCCATAGAAGGAATGACCTCTTGTGGGACCCTGTCCAAATGAAGTCCTTGTCAGCCAGTCCCTCTGCTTTGTGCCATTGTCCCCCTTTGAGCTTCAGCAATCAAATTGTCACTGCAGAAGTAGTCTCAAAGAGAACTAACTCTGAGCTAACTCGGACAACTTGGTTTGTATCTTTGCTTATTCATGACCTTTTTCTTGCGTCAAAGAAGTTCTCAGATATCCATGGACATAATATGTGTGCAGAAGGATTTATATGTATTTACTTTTATATTTGCGCTGCGAAACGGCCAAAGACAGTTTTGCAAAGCGAATTGAGCACAAGCGACGACTAAAAAATCTGCACAGTGATGGTCTCAACATCGACATGGACCCCAAATAACTTTTTTGCAATTTAACAATTCCTAATTTGCTTTTCACACCTAGGAGACTTATTATATACACCCTAAATCCAAAAACACAATTTTCAAGATTTACACTGAAATAATGACCAAGTTACAGTGAAGTGCGAAAGTTTGGGCACCCTTGGAGTGAGGTCAGCATCCAGGACTTCATTTTGTGCACATGTTTGATTGTTCTCTCTGACAGAGTGACTTCAAATGTTGCAGCTTTGTGGTCCCTATGGCATTAATTGCACATGTCAAGTTATACTGAAAATTTGGAACATTTCTGGGCAAGGAGCCCTGGTTAGCCTCTCCTTTACCTTAATTAACATTTTATATCCAAAATAACCAAAAATATTTAAGATTAACGTGATATCTTCAGGTTAATATCCGGCAAAATTATGATGTTAGTGTGCAATCTCAACTTTGTGCTGACAACACCGAACTATTTTTGCTGAAAAAAATTCAAATTGGAGTTAATTTTGCTTCTATTTAACCAATTTTGCTATTTTGTAACAATTAAATCTTGTATATCAACCTCAGGGACCATCACAGTTATGACATTGAATGTGGTTGACAGGTGCGTCATTCCACTGTCAGCATGGAGATGATGAAAAGCCAAGCTATACAAGGTATCACAATTCCATAACTTATTCTGACTGCCTGAGTCATGCCAAAGGACCAATCTAACTATTTAGGAGCATTCTGGATCAATCATAGTGGTTTTTGAGCCAAGGGATTAAAAAATGCAATGAAAATGGAATCTCTCCAATACACCAAAATTTGATAAACAAGTTTGACTCCCTAGGGGCAAGAAAAGGCCAATTATGAATGACAACTGTATAAATACTCCAGCTTGGAGACACCTTGGCTGGACCAATCAGAGGCAAGGGCGGGAAAGCTATTAGCCAATGGGATTTAAGTATTCACCACTTTTCCCCTTCTGTTAATTGGGAGAACCATCTATGAAATTGGTCTATTAATGCAGATTGATGACCAATCCTCTACTGCCTCTGAATATTCTTAGAATGACATCAGAATTTTTGCCATAATTGCATCGAAACTGTCCTTGGAAGTTATCCAGTAATTATTGCCCACAAGTCCATCAAAATGAATTAATTCTTCAGCTAATGAGAATTGGAAGGGGACATATTTCTCACAATCGGAAACCAGAAAAGATGGAATTTTGATTATGCACTTATAACAAAAAACAACTGCCAAGAATTGTTATTAAATAAAAACAGATCATCATACTCATGAATACTGACTCAATACTCTAGGCATTTATTTCTTATATCAAGTTACAGTGAAGAGGTAGGACATTTTTATCGCTAGCAATGAAAACTAACCCTAAAAAAGCAAAAGGACTAGAACACAGAGAGGTCCAAATATTGATTCAGATTCAGATTCATTTATTTACCCTTTTCTTTTGTACAGTACAAGCCATAAACAAGGTAGGACATTTTTATCGCTAGCAATGAAACCTAACCCTAAAAAAGCTAAAGGACTAGAACACAGAGAGGTCCAAATATTGATTCAGATTCAGATTCATTTATTTACCCTTTTCTTTTGTACAGTACAAGCCATAAACAAAATTCAATATTGTCAGGTCAAAGACCACAAAAAGGCCTAATTGGCCGCTGGCTTAGGGCCACCATAAACTTAAATGATTGAGAGGCAGAGTGGGAGGCAGCATAGGGAATTTTAAAAAGTAGTCCTGAAACACAGTAGATATATAATTTAAAAAAAAAAGCTGCCAGTAAACAAAAATAATTAAATCATAGTGCATACCTCACTACATTGGCAATAAATCCAAAAAAATTAAACAACAAATTTCCACGTTATTCAGCAATTTTAAATGCAAAAATGGCATGATATGATTGCAATGGCAAATTAGGCCTTATGCGACAATTAGTCACTGCCAAATCCCCAGCATAGAAATTTACCGCACTTTGTGCCGAAACAAATGTTTCGTTTATTTTTGATTTTTTTAAACATTTGAATTACTATTAGTCACTATAAAGATAAGTACCATACTTTGGGCCAAAACGAATGATTTGTTCATTTACAATTTTCTTAACACATGAATTAATACGGATATTATAAAAAGGCAAAACTAATCATTTCCAAAAGCATTTTAATCCTATCGGTACATAGGTAAAGGTAAAGGTGTTCTTATTTAACGTGGGTAGCCAACGAAAGTCCCCACCTGGAATGGATGGTACAACTTATTTCCAGTTGAGCCCACGGCACGTGTCAGTTACCTCCCCGACATCCAGACTAGGCTAGTACTGCTGGCAACAGTACCCAATTAAGCAATCACAAACATAAATAAAGATCAGCCAGCAGCCGGAATATTCAGCAGAATTTTTATAGAAACTTATTATAAATTTTTTTACTCACAAAAAGGATGTCAAATCTAATGCTAGTTAATATTTCCCATAAAAAATATTTAGTATACAGTAGACTCATTTTTATGACTCTGGCAGATTTCTAGATCTAGATCTGATTTCAAGTTCATTTAATCCGAGCAAGCCTCCAACTGACTGAGCAGCTCGGCAGTCACCTGGAAGCAGCAAGGCAGTAACATGTACAGCAGAAGACCTTGAGTTGTGAGAATGTGAGACCTTTAATATCAATGAGTCATCCAACTGCCCTGACCTTGGCACACAAGAAACGAAGAGGAAGGGGATATGCTGAGGAGCCGGAAACAGGCAATGCCTTATCGGCGGGACCAGGAGACAGGTTGCATGTCATGGCTGACATTGGCGTTGCCTTGGTGACAGCTCATCAAGCTTTTTCCCTACCTGACTTAAAAATTGCGCAGTAGTGCCTCCAAAGTGTACATGTTCAGTTGCGAATATCCAACATTATCACATTACAAATGTTTGCATTGAGGTTGAATTTTGGAGGTTGAATACCGATGGAATAGTATTTGGATTATTTGTCGAAAACTACATGTATTGCGAGTTAAATTTGCATACAGGTTTTGGAAGTTGAGGCAAATAAACTGTCAATTACACCATCTGGTATAATTGATGTATATTGTTTTGTGAAAGACTTGATTTAGTCTATATTTGACATGCAAATAAGGCCGTTTTATCATTATCAATATCTTTATAAAAAGGTCTTATTTTGGTGAGTAAAATTATTAAAAAATTTTAGATAGCTCTAGAACATGATAGGTAATATAGTAAATATACTACACTTCATTTGAAAATAATATATTTACAAACAAGACACACTTATAGTTTATCCAAAAGTGGATTTATCCACAAAATAAGAAAGTGGAATCAAAACCTTTCTTCCAGTAATTTTGCCATGATCAGTAGCTGTTCCTGGCCATAATTAATCCATAATTACTGATATACAATATATTGGATAGAGATGTACCAGACATTGCTGGTTCTCTTTTTCACAATAAAATATTAAAGGCTGACCATATTGAAACACTGCCATTGGTAGAACATTAACAGAAAGCAGTTTGCCTGTTGTGTAGTTTGCGGAGCCAATAAGAGCTGTCAAGAGGTGTGGGCAACTGGGAAGTAATCTGGCATCCACGAAGTGCTGATGAGGCCACTGTAAAAGGGACCGATGGGGCAGGTAAAGGATATTTGGCAGTTAGATTAGATTCGACATCTGATAGGCTGACGAGTAACATCCTAAAAAACTGTTTTTGTATAACAGAGTACCGCCAGGCCAGTTTTCTTGATGAGCTGGCAAGATGGCAATGCAAAGCTTGAAGTAATCGCCCTGAGTATTCTATATAGTGTCTCTTCCAGCACCAGTAATGAGCCTCTATATCGAAACTGCAAGCAAGATTTCAAGATTTCATAGGTCCCAAGCTGAACCTATATAAGTTGTCACATTGACCTATACAAAGTTAAAAGAAGAACCTATAAGGTGTTTGATAGAACATTTGGAATGTAGGCCTACAGAGCATTATAAAATGTTGTATCTTGCATTATAGAATCCGGCAAGGTGCCTGATGGCAAAATTTCTGGACTTATATTGAGCAATAACTGGTCTTTACAGATTCCTCAAGACACCTATACCTGGAGGCAAGGGTGGATGCTGAAATGGGGTAGTGGTAGTCGTTGTTTACAGAGTTTTCATATCTGGTTGACCTTTTTATTATGATCATAAACATATTCATGATGAATAAACCCCCCACTATATTAGTGAGGAACCTTTATTGAGTCATTTATGTTGAAACCAAATTATGTAATATGGAACCTTTCACTTCCAGGCATTCTAAATGGAACTCCTGTCTTAAGAGTGTACATTGTACATCATAGTGGTTCTGTTTTGGATTTAGTTTTCTTAGGCTACATCCAATCAATGAACCATACAAAGTTAAAAGAAGAACCTATAAGGAGTAGAGTGAGAGTCTTTCAGGCTTGCTTGAAATGCCAGAGCTTTATAAGAGGCAAAAGTTCTCTTAGGTTCTATACTCATTGTGTACCATACTTAAACCTTGCTTTCAGTGATGGACTCAGCCATTTGACCCTTGGAAGGATGCTTTAATGGAGACTGTGCAAAGGGCTGACCCTCCACATTGATTGCACTATAATTTCTCAAAGCATGGGCCTGCATCAAAGCAGTCATCATAGGGCTGGCATAGTTGCTATCAAGTGCAGCTCTTCACAAAGGAATATTGCAAGGGAGAGATTTATCATCACGATGCCAGGCCCCTTGATTCGCCTCCAGCCCACTGCATGAGTGTATGGGGCCTTCATTACATCACCGGCATCTAAGCTTGGCTTTATAGTCTTGTTCTTTACATACTTTCTTTTTCTACCACACTTCTCCATAGTTCAGTTACACAATACAAAGATGCTGTGATCAATATTGGTTTATGATGCTCCCTCGTGTAATAAACTGAAACTTCCACAAAGGCTGACAAAGCACCAATTCTTCAAGTTGTCAATGTACATTGTGATGATGTATGTCTAAGGCGCAAGTAAATAGCTGCCACAGTGCTCTGGAAGCACTCCAAAATTTAAAAACCCTTTCAAAATAAAAAAAAAGAATTTTCCAAAGAAAGTTAAACATTTTTTTGTAGTTAGCAGCTCAGATCAATGTCACAATTATCTGCTTAGGAATATCTATTTAGCTTTCTTATTATTATTATTATTATTATTACTATATACCTTCCTTGGTCTTTGACATGGATACACTGCATGACATCATCAGTTTATGTGTTGTTTGGCTTCTTAGGTGTCTGCTCTAATTGTTTTTTGGAATTAATTCAGTGTGGAAATATGCACCATTTAAGTTTAGAATACATACTAGCAGTGATGGAAATGGGGGGAGCTCGGGGGAGCTGAGCTCCCTTGACCAAAAAACAGGGGGAGCTGTACCTTGCTACAGCTCCCCCAATGATCAGTGGTGAAATTACAATTATCATGTTACTTTTTCTGTCTTCATGGTATTTTTAGCCAAAATTATGCTGTTGTGGAAGAATTCTTTCCATTTTAAGAATTTGGAATGACTGCCGCACGAGCCGAGAGCTCCCCGACGAAAATTTTCCATTTCCATCACTGCATACTAGAGAGCATACATACAAAGTACAGATAGTTATAAGAGTTCAAGTGACAAAGCAAAGTCAATCTGCCAGGTTTCCAAGAAAACCTAATGAGACTGTGAATAGATGTTTCGCCATATTCTAGCTTTTTGAGGTGTGCCATCAATTATGCAAATGCTTAGCATATGCTTAGAAAAAAGTACTAAACTTATTTATTTTGCCATGAGCATGTACCTCATGAGATTTATGAAGAATACAACCGCCTTATTTAATCTGGATGCACCATTACGTGTTTATACCATCAAAATAGTCGTATTTTGTTTTGGAGATATCGCAGAAAATCATAGTTGCATAAACTGACGGCACGCAGATTAAACTAATTATCAGGTGCATATTAATTATAGCCTTGAAAATGTTTATAGTTTGTTTATTGACACCTAAGATGACGAGTGCTGACTGAGCTTGTACACAAACTGACAAACTGACAACAACAAAAACACTCTTGAGTCGGTAACATCGCATGGCCAATTTGAAAAATTCATTCAGGGCCGTTTATCTGCAAAGAGCTATAATCACAAAAAGATTGAATTTGCACTAAGGTCTTGTCTGAGTTTGATGGATTATCCAATTCTGTGTTAGCACTGAGTGACAAGAGAAAGGAGGCACCTGACATAACAAACATGTATTCCGTGCCTGGTCGAAAGTGTCTCATTACCTGGTGCTGGGAAAATTGTCCATCAAATGGGTCAAAAAATATTGACAGAACACTTCACACCACCTACTCAAACAATTTTTTGTCAGCTGGTGCATGAACATGTTAGGCTTATGACTCCCACTGTAACTACAATGAATCAACTTAGTGTTTGCGGTATAAAACCGAGCCAGTTAAATGGCCAATAAATTGCAGACAGACGATGACAATATTTTTTATCATCATTTTAAAATTGGTAATAATATAGCTGTGGTTGACAGTTGTAACAGGTCACATTCATATCAAAACACAGGCCCCTTGATCTTCAAGACCTCATGCTGCATTTCAAGGTCCAATGACCAACTTGCAAAACCTCAATAATTCAATTTTTCTGCAGAAAACTTGAAGTGTCGAGGATTGATATTCTTGTTTCTCAGTTTTTTGGTATTTCTAATAAGATGATGACCCTCTGGTAGGATGGAGTTAGGAGTTATATCTAAACATTTGTGTTCTTAGATACCTTCTCACATTGTTTGTTTATATTTGACAACCAGTTTTATCAAGAAAATAAATTTGGGTTAGTTGTTCCGTTTTGGTCGAGGTGAGTTGTGCCAATGGTATGACATATGATTTGATTTTTCACTCACCTTTTTTTGACGTCATTTGACCCTATACCTAAACCTGTTGTGAAATAACTATAATTGAAACGAACATGTGTTAAGCGTTTTATACCACCCTCTAAACAATGAATAATTCTAGTTTGTGCAGCATTTTAAATGTTTGATTAGTTTCATATGATACGTCAGACATAAGTTAAAAACATAATGCAAATGATCTTTCTGAAGAAAAGGGTGAAATACAAGGTCTCTTGGAAAAAATTAAGTGGAAAAAATTTTGATGCCTGATTTTAAGATTACATGATTAAGCTATGGTTTTTTGGAAATTCAGCCTGACGCAAAAAATGGCACAACTTACCCCGGTCTCCCCTATATACGTATTATGTTTTTATACATCAAGGAAGGCAGTTCATTGCCAGATAGCTAGCCACAGGAGACCTGTAAAGAGATTGCAAAGGTAGCAGTAACTTTGGCCATGGGATGTGAACTGTTCGCCTGTCAGGTGGAGAGCCATCTCTTTTTTTCCAGCTCCTCTTCCATACTTGTATCCTTAGGTTAGGATCATTGGATGACCAGTGACATCAGACATCACACAACGCAAGGTTTTAAACTGTTCATTAGCTGCATCCAAATCGCTGCTGTGATGGTCAGTCTGGCTTAGAAAGACTATTAATGCTCAAGACTGGAGCCAGGCTGTCGGATGTTTGGAGATGTCGTGTGGGCTCCATACACCGATTAAAGTAGACTCGAGCAAATCAACGGCCTGTCATTGTGATAATAAATCTGTCCGCAGCAATATTCCGTTATGAAGAGCTGCACTTGGATGCAACTAGGTTGGCCCCTTGATGACTGCTTTGAGGCTGTTCCACGCCCTTAGAAATTATAGTGCAATCAATGAGGAGGGTCCACCATTTGCACAGTCTCCATTGAAGCATCCTTCCAAGGGTCAAACAGCTGAGTCCATCATTGAAAGCAAGGTCTAAGATTGGTATAATGTGCATTGAGTATTGTGTCAGTCAATACTTGTTTCAATCACTTATGAGTATGTTGATCAATTCAGATGTTAATACTTATTAGGTTTCTCTTATTTGCATTACCACCGTACTAGGTTATCATGAAATCTGGCTTGGTTTTCCTCTAAATGACCTTAAATTCAAGGCAGTGGGTTTGTTGCCAAAGAGGTTGTGGAGTCGCAACCAACTGCTAAATGACCTTTACATGCCCCATGGTTCCCTTTTCCAGTGTCCTAATACGCACAGCATGGATGCCTAACTGGTGCTTAACACTATTTAACACTGACACCCTTTGTAGGTAATAGGAATAAAAACAACATTACAGTCAATTTGCTTGGTGCTAATTTTCACATCTCGTACGAGCAATGTTTCAATCTTTCAGAATTTTAGCAAAAATTTATATCTCTGGTTCAATCTTGACTATGACAAGTTGTATAACATATTCCGTATGTCATATAAACAAATAACCAGAGTTTCTGAAATATATGTTTAGTTCAAGTTTTGTTTTGCTGTTCCATTAAAGCTGTCTATTAGTATATATATGAAGATATTTAATTATTTATCGTAACTGTTGTGAATCAACATGGACTGAAAGCTGATTTTGGCAATGCACAAGTTTAGGGCAAGGCTGATTTCCATCAACAGGGCAACTTCAGATTTCTAGAGAGCTATTATGTCTGCATTGAGTAACATGCACAAATGGAACTCTTTACTCATACATGTACATATATGTACACTGTATATAGTTCTACATGTCTACAAAATGAATTTATCTGTTTTGACATTTTGTCTGATTATTGTGGATCATTGAAAAAGCAAAGCACATATGATAGAGAGAGTGCAAGTGGACTGTGCAACTTTTTCTTCCAATTGCAGGACAACATTGGTGCTGTGAAAAGTGTTGATTGTGTAGTGGAAAAGCTTTTCAACTATCACCATAGCAACGCCAATGTCAGACATGGCATGCAACCTGTCTCCTTGCCAGCTGATAAGACATTGCCTGTTTCCAGCTCCTCAGTATATCCCCTTCCTCTTCGTTTCGTGAGTGCCAAGGTCAGGGCAGTTGGATGACTCATTGATATTATACATCTCACATTCTCACAACTCAAGGTCTTCTGCTGTCCATGTTCACTGCCTTGCTGCTTCCAGGTCACTGCTGAGCTGCTCAGTCAGTTGCAGGAGTACCCCAGATTAAATGGACTTGTCAGATCTTGAAATCGCTGGCATGAATATTATTAGTCTGATGTATACTAACCATTTTCTATGGTCCCTGCTGATCTGCTCAATAAGTTGCAAGGCAGTTGCAAGGTAGTTTCCAGAAGTTCATATGAAATGTTGTGAATTCTGAACAGTCCCAAATCACGGGCGGCCATACTAATCATTGAGAGACAAAAGGTATCAGGGCATGCAAATGGCTTCAGTCCACCTACATACTAGCATATGACAAATCAAAGAAATGCCCAAGACATGTGTGTTTTGATATATTTGTCACAGATTCCATCCAATTTTACAGTTGATTATTAAAAACATTTTCTCAAAATTCACAGTTATTGTTGGGTGTTGTTGGTTCTATAAGTTGTAGATTCTTATCTACTTCTATCTTATGTCTAACTGCTAAAAGCACAAATAGTAATTTGCATGCCACAACATTATCAAAATAAGTGAGATGTACAAGGTCAACTATTGCATTTCCACCATATCTGTATCTTATTTACAAAATGACCCTGCATCTGCAATCTCCAAATTTGATTGCATACGCTTGTATTGTCTTATAGGATATTATTGGTATACATGCACGTGTCCCAAACTCTCCTTGTAAGGATGAATCTGAGACATCACAGTCTTGGAAAGTCACTGTGCACTAACGAGGGGGGTACCCTCGCCATCAGGGCAGCCATTGCAAATCTCGATTCAAAGTAATTTTCTATCATCCTGAGCTTATTATGTCATATCCAAAGTCTATTTTGGTCATGCATGTAGATTAAATGTTAAACTAACCCTGGGCCTTGCCTTCCAAGTGTGATCAGTCACAGAATTTATAGATTTTGCATTTGAAATATATCGTCAGGGTGAGGGTACCCACAAAGACATCTCGAGGGTAACACCATTTTCAATTTCTGTCATGGTGAGGGTACCACCTAATATCACTGTAATGGAAATGGTTCTTTTTTGCATTGTTACAGAGTAATATGAAAATTAATATAGATGTTATAAGGTTTATATGATAGATAGATAGATAGATAGATAAATAGATAGATAGATAGATAGATAGATAGATAGATAGATAGATAGATAGATAGATAGATAGATAGATAGATAGATACTACTTGCCTTTACACTTGACTATCTAGTACTTGGCTATCTACTTGTCTATCTACTTGTCTATCTACTTGTTTATCTAATTGTATATCAATCTATGAAAGAAAGACAACAGCTACGCCAAAAGAATTCATTAATAGCAGCTCTCAAATACCTATGTAACGCAGATGCATATTTCATCTTGTGCTGAGACTGTGTACTTTTAAAATTCTCATAGTCAATGCTGAATGAAAATATTGATGTGGTTGTTAAAACTGCTGTAAGCAGTCAAATTCAGTAGTCACTATGCAGGACAGTGTATTTGAAGAGTGTGGTGATAGGGGTAATGCTTTACAGCACAAACATTTTTGAACAAGGAAAACAAAACGGACACTCGGACAGGTACCACAGTTATGAGGTGACTGCTTACAATGTCCAATCTCCGAGATGTGTTATGTTCTACTGTTCATATACCATTCATAAAAGGCAACAATTTCTGCATGGAAGCTGGAGACGAGGTCTGACAATGGAATGCTTATCAAAACTGCTGATTTCTCTTAATTTAGCTGGACAGATATTTAAAAGATCTCATTTGAGTCTATCATGCATTGATCATGTCATCATAATTGTTTTTGGCATCACAACTTTTCTAATTCCTTGTGATTATTAATTTCCTCAGTATCTCAAGACACATGCATCAACCTGATAACTCTGATAGCTTGCTCGGTAGGTATAATTATTGTATTATATGAGCGCAGCTCATGGCTGCCGAAGGCAGCCATGAGCGAAGCTCACTTAGCACAAGGACAGCCCATTCTGTGTGGTGCTCCTGTCTACAGTGACTGCCTGAACAGGAAGTGCCTGTAGTTGCCATAAAAGTGGAGCTAGTAGTTTAGTCAAAGTTTAGTTTGGTAAATAATTAAAATACCTCAAATATCTTCCAAAATAGCTTTAAAATTCCAGTCTTGTCATATAACAACCTCCAATGACCTATTTCAGGGATTTAAATCAACATGTGTATCAACATTGGAAATAATAATTTCCATACAACTGATTGTAAGAAGTGACTGGAAATTAAAAGTCAACACAAAAGTTAATGACTTAAACATGTTAAATGAAATCATAACAACACTTAAGACTTAAGGTTACATAATCTTCATTAACTATCAACAAATTATGTAACAGTCTAATAGTAAACAGTCATCTCTGAATAGCAATGGTTTTATTGATCTCAGTTATGTAACATCAACAATTTAACATAATAGATCCAAATTAATAGATCCAAATTTAACACAGATTTGAATTACACAGCTGTCAGTGCAATCTTTCTATCTATCTATCTATCTATCTATCTATCTATCTATCTATCTATCTATCTATCTATCTATCTATCTATCTATCTGGAAAGTTGAAAATAATGCAGTAGTTCTATGACAATGCTGTGCGAATTTCATGGCAGTGCCATTTACATATTAACAAATATTAGGTGACTTATACCTCATGAGTGGATTTTGGTTCTCGGCAATAGTATGCTGTATGAGAATTGAAACATGAAAATCTGAGGTCGTCTCCTGTCAGCAGTATGCACAGAGAGAAAAAATGATCATTCACCGTTTTACTGTGGATGGTACTGTTTCAGAAAAGGGCATTTTGATCAACTTTCTTCCTCCATGTTAGATGTCAGCCTACAGGTGTAGTAGCCCTACCACGTCTTGGGTATGAATGTGTTCCCTTGTATTACATATATGTACATGTCTGTTGTTATTGAATTGAATTCCTCCCTGTCTGAGAGTGGAGTGCCCATCCTCCCCGTTGACACAATCATACACATGGAAATATAAAATGTGACAATGAGTCTGTCAGTCTTTGCATGTTTACCCTTAAAGCTAATGATGTTTTTGAAATATTCTGCTCTATGTTTAGTGAATGTGACACTCAATATTCTTGCCAGATTTTAGAGTTGAGAGCTTTTAAAGCTATGGTTTTATGACGGCCTACAAACTAACTGGTTTTTATCTGTGCTTGACACCTGGTTTCATTGTACTAACTTACACTGTGGGTGAGAATGTACAGGAATAATGTTGTGAAACTGTATTCTCATTTGGAATTAATTAATTTTAAGATTCTCCTTTATAAACACATTATTGCAATTGTGTTCTGGATTGGAGTTCCTGATTGGCAATTACTTGAGAAGCGCAATCATGTGTCAGCAAATCTATTGCAACAAAGAGCAAATTGATGAAGCTGATTCATTGCCTTTTGGCCCTTTTCTTCCCTGTTTGCTTTTAGTTGTTGCTGCAATATCTTGCATTACCCTCGCCAATTTCCTTAGGGGGTTACCCTCGCCAACCGGAAGTGACCCTCGCCCAAATCTTGCAGTACCCTCGCCACTTCCGGGTTGGTACCCTCGCCATTTCTGTTGGTACCCTCGCCTTTTTGTGTTGGTACCCTCGCCAAAATGCTGGTACCCTCGCCCAGCCATTTTTCGTTTTTTGTGGTACCCTCACCTCGAGGGATTTTTAATTTCCCAAATGTCTTACTTCATACTGTATGCGTGGATCTGTCACTTGACAATCATTCCTTCCACAAGCCATTTTAGCCACCTACAAAATTTGAAGGCCTCATTCCCCCTACATTTTTTGCAATTTCACTTTGAAATCACGAATCGGTGGTTGTAATGGCTACCCTGATGGCGAGGGTACCCCATTCGTTAGTGCACAGTGAAGTGAAGTAAGGACATCATCTATCCAGCACCTTAAATTAAACACGAATTATTCAATGAAATCCCAGAAGCAATAATGTTATTGCAGAATTGCATGAAGCAAGCAGGCTTAAGATTAATAGCTTTGTTTATTCATAATTGTAAAATTAAAGTGCAATATCATATGCAAACAATTATAATTATTTTGTCTTGAATCCAATTATATTGTTTAAGATGAAGATGACACATACTGTCCAAAACCACTCAGATATAGGAATACTGAGCGGCAAATATGTATACAAGACCAATGTACATAAGTATATATACAATAAGATCGTTTTCTGGAACCATGCTGAAATGTTTTGAAAGTTAATTTCATGACAATTATATGAGACAAACATTTCGTCTTTCCAAAAATATACAGCAAATAAACAAATCTTCAGCCAAGAACACAGCCGTCTGAGACAGTTGATGGGATTCCCCTCTGAGAAACTTACGAGAGAAAGACTATTAAGGAAAAAGCCTGTCATCCTCAGATGTTTACAGGAATAGGAAGCAAGGGGAAAGACAGCAGGAGAATTGCTAATATCTGCTAATACTCAGGCGTATTCACTGACCTGGAAGATAACCATCATGATTTGTTAACCGGTATTAATATTATAAAAAAAAACATACAATACATGCCCTTACCATGCACCAAGAATTAGCCACTCAAATTATTCAAAATAACGAAATCTGATATCAAATTAAAAAAGGTTCTGTTGTGCATAATTATGTTGGACCAGGGCCTCACAGATACCCTTCCATATGAAATGTTTCCACAAAAGCCATTAGGCAGTAAAACTAGTCTTTAGAAAAGACCAGCAGACTGCTGAAGAGCAACAAATGCTTTGAGGTGAGGTCAGAGTGCCACTTCCGGCTTCATCTCCTTCCTGAAGGTCAAATGACACTCCTCTAAAAGACCTCGTTCTATTTTGGCTTCTTTCTCAGAAAGTACCTCTGACTGTCTCTCTTTATTTTTACCTCTCTTCTGTATATGAATCACAGTGGCCATACAGTAAACAAGTCTGACCTATATGTAGCCTTTAAATATACTTTTTCGCATTTTATCCTTTTCTTCCTGAGGCTTTCATTTCTGTGACTTGTCTGCTCCTTCCAATCAAGGCTCAATTTGCTGAGACTTGATAAGCACATACAGTCATACACCAAAAAATGAAATCAAATTCGGCTAAAAAAAGAAATATATGATATATGTAGTACAGGTGAAGTCTTTCTCTGTCAACACTTCTTCACTGTTGCTGTAATGTATCCTCTGTAGATCTGTCAATTTTGAAATTTATCCTCATTTCTCTGTAGATATATTTTCTTGAGCAAGTATACTTTTAAAAACACAAACATAAACAACCACAAAAAAGCTACAAAACATCGATCAGGCTTTTATATACTTTGGCTTAGAGAAAGGCATTAAGGCCTGCTCTTGTTTCAGCTTGTCGGCTCATTGGTCCTGCTTAGCTAAGCTCTGTCACACCAACTTGAAGGAGTGAAGCCAGTATATATCATCTACTCTTGCCAGTCAATTAATGTCTCATGTGTCTAGTCTACTATCCCCAGTCCTCCAGTTTTGCAACTTTCTTGTACATGCAAGTGTAATCAATGAGATCTGGCGTGATTGAAGAATGTGGGAAATTCAGTAATGAATATATATTAAATGTCAAGCCGATATGACAATGAGTGTGCATTTCAGTAAGAAAATTCTTTGTGATCTGGTCATATACCTGGACAGTAAAGGTTTAGCTTGTGTAAAGAGTGTTAAATACCTTGTAAATTATTAAGACTGTGATGCGTTTGAAATGATCTTGTAAGCATGAATATGAGTAATCTTGTGTATGGCACTATGGCAGTATAAGGAAAGCGTAAAAAAGATGTGATTGTAAATATATTTAATACTAAGTGTTGCCATTTTTACAGAACACCATGGAACTTTAGTGGCCATAGTAAAGAGGTTTGAAACCATATGGAATGGGGTTTTAAACAAATATTAAATATCCCTTTATTAACACATCGTAAGTTACTACCCGGTTTAATGGGATGTTTGAGTGCTATGGAATAGGTACATTGTATAGTATATTGAAGATTCATCGAAATGTTTCAAGATATTCTGTTCCTGCTTTGAATTCAATCACCAAAAGACCTTCTATTCGGGAACATCAATGACATTCACAATGTAGCAGTTAGACAGGATTCCACGTCCAATTGGCAACAAGCCTAAAAGCATTTTAATGTGAAAGGGACTCAGTGCCAGTTTATTTACTTTGTATAGCCGTGTATCGACTAAAGTATTGTAAAATTGGCTGGAAATGTAGCTAGCAGGAAGTTAATATGATTATGAAGCCCCTATGGTTTATTCAAAGTTCGATTCTAGTTTTAGGGAAATTTTTTATAAGTTTTATGTGTGGGAATTTCATCAATAAAAATTAGAATTGCAAAATGCATTGTGTGTTGATAGCTGGCACAGTAATAAGTTTCTTGAAACACCTAGCTTTCTCAACTGACTTGATCATTTGATCCTTTGCAGGATGCTTTCATGGAGACTGACAGAGGGCTGGCCCTCTGCATTGACTTCGCTTTGGTGAATAGAAGCAATTGGATGGATGATTGGGGTTTTACATTCTCTGTTTATGTAATTAGGACAGGAGGAGGCCATGGCAATGAGGCAAAGGAACATTGAAGCAATCATCGGAACTAGGCCAAGCTGACCTGCATGGCAAGAGCTTTTTTTTTTAACCCTGGACTCAGCAATTGGCAACTATCATACTTTCACTGAGCTAACCGTCCTCCCTGGAACAGAAGCAAAACAGTCTTCATAGTTCCAGCTTAATGTAAAGTTATTCATAACATAGTATTTTCTGGAGAAAGACTTATCATCACAAAGGCAGGCCCCTTGACTTGCCTCCAGCCCGCTGTAATAATTGTATGGAATCCCCATTATATTTCCAGCATCTAATATGTTGGCTTTTCTCTATAGCCTCTTTCCATTTTATTTTTTTGTCCGTAGTCTTTCACACCTTCCCCGGATACTATGATCAATACATGTAGGTGTCATGGTGAGACAGAATACAATGAACCGCCACAATGTTATTTATTTTTTTGCTGTCCATTGCCTGCATTCAACCATATTCTATATGGCAAAATGGTTACACATCTCAATGGAGAACTTTTGAATTTCCTAACTTTTAAATCTCGTCAAGAAGGATTCTCTTACTAACTCATTCTTTTCTTTAAAATAAGGAAAGCTTCAATATTTCATTAACTTTGTATCAACATTTACCTTATTCAAGAACAATTTTCATAACAAATCACAATCCTCAAGTTACAAGTTTGAAGAAATATTTTTAATTTGTTGTATTCAGAAACGTCAATAACCAGTATTGGATGGCCAAATCAATATGACAAAAGACACAACTGACAGAACTGGGACACAAGGCTTATATCAGTGTCAGAAGACAAATAAGGTGTAATCCATGGAAGAACATCTATGCCATTGAACTACGATTGTCACATCCAGGTCTTGAACGTCTCGTCTTTTTATCTTCATCTTTTCTCTTCTCTCTTCCTGCTCACTTCCTTTAGAATGAAAGTTCCATTCCTCGAAATACAGAAACACACAGATGCCAGATAAACCTCGGAGATAGAGGGATGGATAATTGTGCTCTACATCTTGCACTTCAGGAGGTTGATTGTTACCGGAAGATGACATGACCAAATTCAAACCCGGACCTAGTGAGTATATTGCTACCAACTTGGTAATCCCTCCTTCCAAATAAATCTTAAGGAATATAGAATATATAAGTAGTACCTGTTACTTGGAATGGTCATTGTATTATTTCATTATCAAGATTTGAATTATTTGGTGATACAAAATACTGTCATGACCACTGATAATCCACCATTCTTAACAAAAATTCCGATTTTTTTTTTCTACATGTATAAGGAATCGAGGATGAGCCAAGTACCTCATTGCAACAGACTGAGTCTCTTGTCACGTCAAGCAGAGGACAGACGTTTGGCCAGATATCTCAGCAACCACAAGCCCCACAGGTGAAATACACCTACCTATGTATAGCTCAGCTCTGTTGTAATATGAATATCACATTTTTGTGATGTTTTCTTTACTTTTTAGTCCCATATTTGCCAATTCATGAAAATAGCAGTCGAATTTCTCACAATGTTGACATTTGTGATACTGCCAATCTGACACACAATGAGTGGTGATGTCACAAAAATGCACCTTAGCGCCACCCCAGACTTAGTTCTAGTCAAGTTTGTATCAGCAAAATCACCAAAGACATTCTGTTGATTTTTATGGTCCGTGGAAAAAATGCTAAATTTCTGTCTCAAAGCTTGACGTGACAAACTGTAGCTGAGAAGAACTTCATGATGATTTCAAATGTGAAAGCTTTCAAGTCTTTTTTAAATTATTTATTTCATCACTAGGAGCTATTTTTGTTCCCTGGAATTCCAGTAAATGAGGACATGTAATATGTCCTGAATGTGCTGGATGGTAAACAGATGAGCAACCGCTGTAACACTTTTTGCATAACAATGAATCAGATTGATGTGTGCGGAGGATGGCAAAGGAGATGGACACGCTACTTGATGTGACATCTCTGGTAATCCAGTATGCTGCACACATTTCTTGCTTCGGGTGATAATTCTATCTCCATACTGAACAGTCTGCTATTTCTGTTGCCATTGTAGGATCGTGCAGTCAGTCTCACATTTATTGCAATGCATTGTCTTGCTACTTATTGAAAGTCCAACATATATATATATATTCTTTTATTGACATCTATAAATATCACAATTGATACATATGTCATTTGTAATGGGAAAAAGTTAAATAAAAAAAAAATAAAAAAAAAATAGTATTAATTATATGCAAGATTAACTATATACATAAAATTGATTATACACATGTTATAAATAGCTAAAATCAAGTGAGCATATTGTGTACTTTTGTGTTAAAAAGAGCACTCAGCAAATGATTAAAACAAATACAAACTAGGTTCCAGCCACCCAAATAGTTATAAAATAAAGTTGATATCAAACACCAATTAATATAGATAACAGTCAATAAAATACACACACCACTTATACTGATCACATACAAATAGCCATTTCAGGTCATTAAGAAAATTATGATTAATTATATATATAAGACATAAGCAAAAGACATACAAGTTAACAAATTTATAGATTAATTAATAAGCAAAAGACATATAAGTTAACAAAGTTATAGATTAATTAATAATGCTTGATATTTCATATTTGATCATTATTTACAAAACATGCATCAAATTACATACATTGTTGCTTTAATATTGATCATATTGCTATACTGAATAGTTCATTTTATGTTAGAAATAGCTTATTTCTTAAAGTGTACATTATATGCTAATTATCATAATTATCATGATTGTGTATTATATGTGACTGTGTGGATGTAGGAGATATGCTTTAAATTTAAACATCAGCCTGAAGTAAAAATTTCCCTAGAGTATTTAGTAGGTCAGGTTCCTTACTTTTCATTATTGATGTAAACTTGTCACTGTCATTTAAAGACAGAAAATTGTTGATAAATTTAGCAGCTGTTGAAAACAGGTTTTCACGAAACGATTCATTAGCAGGGCATACAACAAGGCAATGGATTTCATCCTCCACCATATTTAATGAACACTTTTCACATATTCTATTTGCTGCAGGAATCACTGGCTTTTGATGTCTGCCTATTTCAATTTGTAGACTGTGAGAACTTGTCCTGAATCTTGCAATCTTAGTTAACACTTTGCGGTTTTGTCGCAGCCTGAGATATGGCTCTAATCTACAGTCAGTTTTAAAGAGCTTATATGTTCTAAGTTTTGGTTGCCGTGTACTATCATTTATAGATATGAATAATTGTTCCTGTTCTATTTCATAAAGTTTTGATTTTACAGTTCTACATATGCTGTCAATGTCTAAGTTAGTATTGTTAATTGTTTCATATTCAATGTTACAAGAGCTTAAAATGCTTATTATTTTACTGAACCAATTAGTTTCATTAGCTCTGTTCGTATGAGTATCTTTCTGAATTTGTAGACATCTCCTTAACAGACTACCATCTGGTGCATTTTCTAATCTCATCCAATAATTGACCATTCTAACTTTTTGTCTAACATGCAATGGAAATCTACCAGTTTCACCATAAACAGCCAGAGATGGTGTTTGTTTTCTAACACCTAACATACATTTTAGATAGCCAAGTTGCAGAACTTCTAATTCAGATACAGGTTTTTCACTACTCCATATTTCACTGTTGTACTCAAGGATTGGCAGAACATAAGTATCAAACATTCGCAAAGAAACAATTGGGTCCATGTGTCCCAGGACTTGCTTTGAATCACTCTGTAGGCTAAAAAGTGCCTTTTGAGCTTGCACTGACAGGTATTCTGTCATCTTGCTGTGCACTTTACGTTTGTTAGTTAGCATATGACCCAGATATTTGAAACTGTCCACTTTTTCTAGTTTCTCGCCATTGCAAAAGAAGGAGTCAGCTGTTTTGGTACCAATTTGCATCACTTTGGTTTTACTGACATTAACTATAACACGCCATTTTTTGCAGAAATTGTGCACTGAATTTATACTATTCTGTAGACACTTAGGAGAATCAGCGATAAGTACAATATCGTCAGCATACAATATGTGTGTTAAAGTGAAGTTGTTCAATTTTATCCCATCTGATTTGTCAAGATATTGGGGAAGGTCAGACATAAATTCATTAAATAACTTTGGACTGAGAATCCCCCCCTGCAAGACGCCACATTGACTGTCAATTGCATTACTAGTATTTCCACTCTGGTGAACCCTAGCTTTTGCCTTGTCAAACATACTTATAATAATTTTGAGCATTTTCTCTCCAATGTTCTGCTGCCTCAGTTTGAAATATAGAGCATTCCTGTTTATGTAGTCAAATGCTTTGGTAAAATCTATAAAACACATGTACACATAAACAAACCTTCCGTGCTCAGATGAAAGGATATTGAGATGATAAGGTTAAGTCCAGATATGGTACTCCTGATCTTGTCTTCACACATGCAATCAGTAAAATATATATGTCGAATTTTAGTCTGCATGGCGAAGACAAACTAAAAGATTTATACTCAAAAATGTACTCTTCAAATTATAATGATAGGACACTTTTTGCGCAATAGTAAGCCAATAATAAGAAGTCTTTAAAATTAAGACTGATTGGACCAGTTTTATTGGTGTGACCAACTGTGACCCTGGTGGAACCCATGGCACTCTGCTATTGTGGAATCATGCACTGTTGAACCATCTCTTGTTATTTTTGTGGCAGTTGCCATTAAAACAATGATGTATACCTGCCGTAAAACAAGGGTATCCAGGATGTATCCCACCATAAAATAGTTATTTTTCATATTCAGTAGGTAAGCTGCCATTGAACAAACACATTGCTGATGGTTTTTAAAATTACAAGGTTGGATAGCAAAATTCTACAGTTCCAGTTGTCTGTCTGTTAATTAAGAACCAAACAAATGGAACATATTTCTAGCAGGGATCTTGCAGAGGGAGGTCTGTGTATTTGAACCATTGTATGTGTTCTCTGCACAAACTGCTCCTTCAATTTCACCCATCTTGGCCACCCACGCCAACGGCATGTTTGCATTAATTTTGCTTCACATTTACTAAAGATTCATTAGAAAAGCCAGCTAATTGTGATTCTGTTATTTTTGTCGATTTAATCATTGTCAGTTATGATAAAATCTTAATTGCTATAAACTTTGTTTGCCTCCCCAACAAAATTTCTACAATCAATTTCAACGGCAAATGCTTCATCAAACTCAAGACTGAAATGAAAAGAGAGAGGGAAGATAATGTACAGGAAGATACAGGATGGAAAACTGAGCTACCTTGAAGATATTCGTTCTGTGTAGAAATTATACAAACATACATGCAATTAGAATAATTATGTTTTTTAAATGCTAATATAAGCCTATACGCAATGATAACGCATATCTAGAACATATAACATATACATGGATTGAAGCAGTATATATACATATTGTACGACTCGTACAAGCATATAGTAGTTATACCATGGGCATATGTGGTATACGGAGATATATACAGCCGAGGTGGTAAATATAACCCGAGGGCGTAGCCCGAGGGTTATATTTACCACCGAGGCTGTATATCCCGTATACCACAAATATGCCTTTGGTATAAGTGATTTATACCATTATTCGCTGTTTCAGAGGATTATTTTGTTATCATTTAATTGGAGATGAAGACCGATTTACTAAGAATGTCTCTATTTTATTGCCAGAGATACCAAAATGGACATAAAAATGTATCTTTATTCAACAAAATTAATAACTTATTTTAACTCAATGGCATCTGTCATGACGTCATGATTCAAATGCTGGCTTCTGATTGGCTGGTTCAGTGTTTGTGCATTGTGACATCACCACTTGTCATGTGACCACTAAATATATGTGATATATGGCGAATTGGCGATATATATCATGGTAATTATTGAAGGATTTATCAGCAATCATGGTATAAATATATTTATATAGCCAAATGAAGACATTAATGGTGCTGGTAAAGCTGAACATTGGGCAAAACACAAAAAATACCGAAATTTTCAGTGGACCTTCACGAGCAAAGTCCCAGCTGGACGAGACATTAAATTCACGGTCCGGTGTCTCTGCTTGGCTAGTAAAAGAACCCTCACATTACATGGGGTTAATGTGTTACATGTTGAGGACTCCTACTCTTCCTACCATCTCATTAATCAATGCTAATGAGTGCCCAGAACTGCTGCACTTACCAAGTTACCATTCATATGTATCTATCTTTCTATCTAAGAATGCTTTAATGGAGACTGTACTGTCCTTAATAATATTGATAAAAAATTTCTCAAAACATGTATACGAAAGCAGTCATCACAGGGCTGGCTCGTAGTTGGCTACCAAATGAAGCTCTTCATATTGCTGAAGTAGTGAGATTTATCATCACAGAGACAAGCCCCCCAGACTTGCCTCCAGCTGGCTATAATGATTGTATGGAATCTCCATTATATTTTCCAGCATCTAATAAGTTGGCTCTAGTTGCTCTTCCAAGGCAATTCTTTAGAGCCTTTCTCTTCTGCTTTTATCCACATGTGCAGTCTTACACACAGTCCCTGGATACTGTGATCAATTGGTATTACACTCATACAGAGGTCCCTTTTGTATATAGTGTATTCAAATTACCAAGGCACGTCCTTTACTTTTTCTACACTGTAAAACCTGCTGTGTTATTAACGGCTGCTACCATAATTAATGAAAAAAGGGCTATTTTACAGCAGCCAACTATTGACTTTACGGCATGTTTTTTCAACAGTAACTGGCAAAAGTAATGCAGCTGGAGTTTACAGTGTAGTTATTCAGTATCTGTGCACATTCTACATCACTACATGTTTGTTTAAAATGGTTACAAATCAAACATTTTACACAATTATGTATATATGTTTTCTGATTTTTACAACCTGTCACAGACACTTAAATTCATGACACAGTACACACCCGGAATTGTGAAAACTACCATAACAGTGACCATGCCAAGTCTTTCTTCTAGTAAATAATTGAAAAAGGACAAGAAACAAAAATCAAAATTTCATCACACAAAACTGAATTAAACATACTCATAATTAATTTTGCAAGGTGGAAGTAATGTAGAGAAGAAAATTAATTAAATTATTCAGTTTGTTGCAGGCAGATGAATTTCATTTATGGGGGCATACACTTTCTTATATATAACAGAAACGGATGGCCATACCCTGATTCAGCTGTTTAGTAAAACGAAGGAAGTGACGAACTAAGGAAGTCTAAGGAGACTTTCTTGACAAAACAGGGACTCGAGGCTCAGTAGCTCTTAGTGTAAGACGGTGCATGAGATGAAATGATGGAGAACGCCCACACCATGAAAGTATATATGATTATCACATGCACATATTTTCATCACTTCCTTGAAACTGAAAGTATCTTTCCTGGAAATGCAAAGGCTCATAACTATTGTTTACCTGAGAAAAGGTATGTGGAAGGATAGTTGGGCTTTATATAATGAATTTATTCATGCTGGAGGCTTCTTAGGTAAGGAGGAGGACACAGCAATGAGGTGAAGGTCTGAAGGATGATGAAATTAGTTTCGACATATCACAGCAAAAAAGGTCCAGGCGGTTTCATCATTAAAAACTGGATTGCTTGGGCAATGTTGATTTAAAATCACTATGCATCATGAACATGTAATCCATCATTGTCATTTTAAAATATTCAGACATTTTTGTTGGTGCATGTAAGTGGTAGCCATGAACTGATGGAGGTATCCAGAGTAAGGTATAAATATGCATGCTTTTTCCATGGCTGATATTTGGTCTTAAATTTGTTTTGTGCATCATAGCCTTTCTTTTGAAAAGAGAAATGGAACATAATATGGTCTATCACCAAGGGTGTTGTCAGATTTGCAAAGCACCATACAAAAGTACTGTCTTATGGCGAGCTGTCACAACAAATAATTTTGGGAATTAGTTCAGAGCAGGTTTGCAAAAAAATCCGATTTAAATTTTAAAAATCGGATTTATTTGATTTATTATCGGATTTTTTAAAATTTAAATCAGATTTAAATCAAGCAGTCGTATTTTTTCAAATATAATGTTTTTCGAAAAAATTGAAGTCATAATAAATGATAAACTGTTCTTAATTAGGTCTTCTGTAATGGAAAAAAATATTTTCACTCCCCAAAAGTCATGTAATCAAGTTGTAATTCGAAGTTGTAGATCGTTCATATTTTTTACTTTTACCAGCTGCAACAAATTCCCCTCAGAATATGAATTTTAACGTCAATTCAAGTGTCGAATTTTGTCAACTTTTTGGAGCTACTATTGCGAGGAATGACCGATGAAATAGGAAAAGTTTAACTTGGCTTCCAAAAGAGACTTAACAGGGTTTAATCCTATTCCGAAGCCACAATTTTTTAATACTTGGAAGCCACTGTCCATAGAATATCATACTTTGGATCAAAATAATGATTGCAATTACTAACGATGACCACAGAATCAGTATTTTATAATTACTATTGTTTGTCATTGTTTTTTTCTGGTTTAAAGAGTGCTACTTTTGGCATGAGATTAGGAATCTGTCGCATGAAAGAGGATTGCCGTTTAAACTGGATTAAAGTAAGCCAAAAACCACCATGGTATCTCCATCGTAAATGTGATTCCCGACCAATTCAAGTGTGAAGGTGTCAACTCATCCATTTTAGCATTTATATGCAAACTATTTGCGGTTTTCTCACATAGGCCTATAGTGATTTTCAATAAAAATCATTGATTAAAATCACTGATTAAAATCACGATTTCAATCAAATGATTTAAATCAGATGATTTAAATCATGCAACCCTGGTTCAGAGGCACCTTGCTGCAATATTATGAAAGCTTCCAGGGATTAAATTAAAAGGATTCGTTGAAAAACTTGTTGAGAATCCTGAGACTACATTTCATCATCAGGGGTTTAAAAAGAGCCCTGGAAGTCCTATGTTATTAATGAAGATGTGTGTGCTGAATGTTGCAATACACTTGAATTGGACAGGCCAATGGATGCTAAAACGAATGAGTTCAAATCTCACCCCGGGAACTCACTTTAGTCCGAGCCCATGGGACATTAAATGGAGGCGGGTTGTATCCAGTATTCTATTCTGGGGCAACTGAAAGACCCTGGGCATCCCTGAATTAATAGGGTATGTTCCAGACTCCCAGTCTTCTCATCTCATCATCATACGGCGGTCACCAAAGAATAAATGTGCAGCTCCCTCCACAAAGATGGTGGTTGAGCTGCCCCGGCTGATCCGGGGTACACCAGCACAACAAAAGTCAAGTCAAGTCGAGCAACTCTTGTAACTCTTTTTGGATAGGAATTAGACAGGTTGATGTGTAGTAAGTTGCGCGAGAGACTTGACATGACATCTATTGTAATCCAGTATGCGGCACACAGCTCTCACTTCAGGGGATAACTCTATCTGCATATCAAACAGCTGCCTCTCTGTTGTGTTTGTAAATTTAGTAAGACTACTTACATCAGTTAATGGCAGTTATTCACACTGAACCCAAATTCACAATACTGTATTGTCTACCTTCTGAAATATTCTAAAGTTTTGTCTGCCTGATAGTATAGGCAGATATAATGAAGAGATGATAAGGCATTGAGTCATATTCTCATTTGCAATGAGTAATTAGTTGTACAATCTATTATAATACATATATAAAATGAAGATAACCAAACTTATTCTTCAAGTTATTGTGTAATATCATGATATAACACTAATTAGAAGGTCCTTGTTTATGCAGACTGAAATGTCTGAAATATACAGGAGATAAGAAGAGACCAAAGTATTAATGTGTTCATACCACACTTATAAAATCTTCAGACAATTAAAGAAACTGGTATGTCAGACAAACAGCCAATATGCTGTAGTGGTCTGATAACTTTAATCTATCTTGAAGACCGGAGCAAGTGATGTGGGCACTTTTCGATAAAAAAGATTGCATAACTGCAGGACCATTGTATTTGGATTTGGAGTCTCAGGCAACACATTTTATCATTGTATTTCGGCCATCTTGGCCGCCTACGCTGTTTTGCATTTGTGGAACGCAAAGCTTCATTAAAGCGGTCAGTTAATTATGGTTCTGTTAATTTGTTGAAATTAATTTTGATACAATCATAATTGTTGTTAATTTTCTTTTTTGCCTCTGTCACAGAATTGCCACAATTAATCTTACTTCATGTGTTTCATCAATCGAACTGTCAAGTTTTCAAACAAAAAAAGAGATTGGAGAAAATTTGCATTACGCTACACAATATTGTACAGATGTTTATTCTGCAACAAAATTATTAAGATGAAAGACTTGTCACACTTGTTGATAAATTTGACAGTTTAATTTTGAAAGTTCTGGGTACCTATCTGGACTTCATAAAAGGAAACTCGAAATGAAATGACCAAAGGATTTCAGACCACTTTTCTTTGTCAAGAAATTAAGCCAACCCTCAGCAATTTTCATAATTCAACCAAATAGATGGATCATATAAGTTTGGACTGGCTTATATGGTCTAAGAAATCTAATTACAACCTGTGAAAAAAGCCCAGTCATTCTAATCATTTAAACAGAGGAAGATTCACTCCGGATAAAAACATATACATTGTACTCTTTGTATATCAATACATTTATCGAATCGTGCAAAGAATTGGGTGTTGAAACATTCCAGCATCTATAAGAAAATAAATATGACTGTGTTACAGTCAGTATTTTAATCATAGCACAATAGTTTGTTTTCTGAAAAATAACTTACATAATAATAGATGGACTAATAGTAGATCATTGATTGATTGATCAAAGGAGATGCATCGATACTTGTTGATTTCTAAGTATTTCCATTTGGAAAAACAAGATGAGCTGGTGGGGTCAGAGATGGATATTCTGTATGGACTGCATGCACAGCACTTTTCTTGAATTTATGAGAATATAAGAAAAAGGTAATCTTAATAAATTCTTAAGTCAAATGTAATCCCAAAGAGAGTTTCTTGATTCATAATACATATCAGGTACAAGGAATATACTGAAAAAGGCACTTGGCTACAAGGTATCATCATAAGTTCTTCTTCTATTTTACGATCAACAGAGGCTTCATCACATCAATATATTGCACATACTGTTGATAGACGTATTTTGTCAGTCGATATTGATATGGCCATATGGTGATTGAGTTATTGGGCATATATTGAATGAGGAGATAGTTACAGTAACAGAGAGCAGAAGTTGTTTGATATGTTGATTGTGTTATTGCCTGCAGCAAGAGATGTGTGCAGCAAGCGATACCAATGGCAGCAAGCGATACCAATGGCAGCTGCAGATCAGGTTATACTTGTCCTCTGTTCCTATCGCACCTCAATTCCCCTCTGTTACTGCCACACCACAATAGTCATTGATGTCACTGATGTAATATAATTTAAGGATCTAGAGCTCAGAAACACCACTGATGCAAGTCCATAAAGTTTTAATCAGAAAATGTTTATTGTTGGAATGGCAATGAGTGCACTGCCAGTGCAGCTTCAAGTCATCTTGTAACTCCTAACCCCAATGTACCATTGAAGCAAACAGGTCCAATTTCACTAACAAAGTTTGTATCAGGTCTAAACCTTGGTCAGAAGTAGTTCCAAAATTAACACCATAGTCCATTTCAATGTACGTTGAAAGTAAGCAAAGTTACTTGAAACCAATGACTTATCCACTGCCCCGTGGCTATATAAACAGTCAGACAATTCTTAAGTGGTTTCTTTTGTGAACAATAGATTAAATTTACCTGGATCACATTAGGTTTACCAATTAAATGCAAAGTAAATCACATCCATCATGTTTAATTGAACCTTTGTTAACATCATACTGGCTAAAATTTATTGCCTCATTGCTTTGCCTATAAATAATTGCTTCTTATTTATGTTGCATTTCTTTAGACACCAGCTGTATGCATTTTTAAGCTTTGAGGAAATCCAAAATTGTCCATGGCACGTAGCCTATTGATTGGACCACAGTTGAACCGTTTCACTGGGATGCGTCTTTCACTGAATCAAGTGAAGAGTGTACCAAAGATATGGCCTCTTCAGAGACGTTGTGTATAATAATATTAGACCCCGGAGCGGTCGAGAACAGCTGTCGCTGTCAGTCAATGCATTTGCACAGTCCCCCCGGGGCACAGTCAAGTCATTGACATTTCAAGCCGTCATTGATGTGTTTATTTAGCTGCCGTAGATCTTTGTACCCTCACGTATTTGGTACCGTTAGATTTGCGTTGAAAAGACGATTCTAATGATGTCAAAATTGTCAATATTGGATAATTGTGACCCAAACTACAAATGTTCAGTGAAGTTGGCTGCATTTTGAGACAGAATATTTCTGTAAATTTTTTAATACAATGGTCACACCAGCTAAGCCCTTCCAATAAGCATGATTAAATATATATTCCTCATATTTACAATGTCCATTCATTATTTCAGTTAGCCGAGCAGACTTAGTCCACCAACTTCATAATTAGTCAACTCAAGTGAAGTCACAGAAGATGACTAAGTCGACTTAGTCAAGTCAAGTCATGGAGCATTAAGTCAGTCATCCAAGCATGACTTGACTGGCTTTGGGGTCTAAATGGCATGTTTACCATGTATTATCAGAATATGGAGGATTGGACATGGCCAGGTGCACACGCTACTTGATGTGACATCCATTGTAATCCAGTAAGCTGTACACACCTCTCTACTAATAACTCGCGCTGGGTGATAACTCTACTTCCATATTGAACAGTCAGCTATTTCTAATGCCGTTGTAGGATCATGCGGTCAGTCTCACATTTATTGTAATTAATGCATTGTCTAGCTGCTACTTATTGAAAGTGCAGCCCGTCTAACATAACACAACCAGCCATGCTCAGTTGAAAGGAAGAGATGATAAGTTTATAAGTCTTGATACTGGTTGCAAATTTCAGTCTGCATTGTGAAGACAAACTGAAGGTTTTATACTCGAAAAATGTACATTGTATGACAGGCTTAACTGCAAGTGACCCTGATTGAACCCAATGCTATTGTGGAATCATACACTGTTGAACTATTTCCCGTTACTTTTGTGGCAGTTGCCATTAAAACAATGATGTATACCAGCCGCAAAACAAGGGTATTTATACCGTAAAATGGCATTTTTCATATTCATTAGGTTAGCTGCCATTGAACAGACACATTGCTGATGGTTTTTAAAATTACAAGGTTGGATAGCAAAATTCTACAGTTCCAGTTGTCTGTCTGCTCATTAATAACCAAACAAATGGAACCAATTTCTATCAGGGATCTTGCAGAGGGAGGCATGTGTCAGTCTTATTTGAACCATTGTATGTGTTCTCAGGACAAACTGCTCTTTCAACTAGGTGGTCTCTAGCGGGAGGGCACCCATAATACTAATTGTATATTTTAGCCAATCTTGAAAAGGTTCATATGGGGGCACCTGGGGGGCACAGGTCCAATATGGGGGGCACATGCCCCCTGTGCCCCCCCATAGGGACGCCACTGCCTTCAATTTCACCCATCTTGGCCACCCACGCCAACGGCATGTTTGCATTAATTTTGCTTCACATTTAATAAAGATTCATTAAAAAGGCCAGCTAATTATGATTCTGTTATTTTTGTCGAATTAATCATTGTCAGTAATGATAAAATCTTAATTGCTCTAAACTTTGTTTGTCTCCCCAACAAAATTTCCAAAATCAATTTCAATGGCAAATGCTTTATCAAACTCAAGACTGAAATAAAAAGAGACAGGGAAGATAATGTGCAGGAACATACAGGATGGAAAACTAAGCTACCTTGAAGATATTCGTTCTGTGTAAGAATTATACAGACATACATGCAATTAGAATAATTATTTTTTTTAATGTTCAATATAAGCCTATACGCATATCTAGAACAGATAACATATACACGGATTGAATATTGTGCGGCCTCGTACAAGCCTATGTATATAAATATTTATATAGCCAAATGAAGACATTAATGGTGCTGGTAAAGCTGAACATTTAATTGGGCTAAGCACAATAAATACCGAAATTTTCAGTGGACCTGCACGAGCAAAGTCCCAGCTGGATGAGACATTAAATTCACGATCCGGTGTCTCTGCTTGGCTAGTTAAAGAACCCTCATATTACATGGGGTTAATGTGTTACATGTTGAGGACTCCTACTCTCCCTCCCATATCATCAATCAATGCTTATGAGTGCCGGGAACTGGACGTAGAAGGCTTCACTACCAAGTTGCCATTTATAGCTGTCTATCTTTCGATTCTAAGAATGCTATGATGGAGACTGTACTGTCCTCAATAATATTGATTACAAATTTCTCAAAACATGTACGGAAGCACTCATCACAGGGCTGGCTACAGTTGGCTACCAAATGAAGCTCTTCATAACAGAATATTGCTGTAGTTAGATTAATCATCACAGAGACAAGCCCCCCAGACTTGCCTCCAGCTGGCTATAATGATTGTATGGAATCTCCTTTATATTTTCCAGCATCTAATAAGTTGGCTCTAGTTGCTCTTCCAAGGCAATTCTTTGGAGCCTTTCTCTATTGCTTTTATCCACATTCTTACACACAGTCCCTGGATACTGTGATCAATAGGTATTACACTATTACAGTGGTCCCTCTTGTATAGTGTATTCAAATTACCACAGGCACGTCCTTTACTTTTCTACACTGTAAAACCTGCCGTGCTATTGACGGCTGCTACCATAATTCATTTTTAAAAAGTGCTACTTCACAGCAGCCAACTATTGACTTTACGGCATTTTTCAACAGTAACTGCGCAAAAGTAACACAGCTGGGGTTTACAGCATAGTTAATCAGTGTCGGTGCATATACTACATCACTACATGTATGTCACAAAATTGTTACAAATCAAACATTTTACACATGTTTTCTGATTTTTACAACCTGTCACAGAAACTTTCTTAAATTCATGACACAGTGTACACCCGAAATTGTGAAAACTAACATGACAGTGACCATGCCATTTCTTTTTTCTAATAAATAATTAAAAAAGGAAAGGAGAAGAAACAAAAGCTAAAATTGCATCACACAAAATTTAAATTAACATACTCTTAATTAATTTTGCAAAGTGGAAGTAATGTAGAGAAGAAAATTAATTAAAATATTCAGTTTGTTGCAGGCAGATGCATTTCATTTTACGGGGGCATTCATTTTCTTATATATATAACAAAAACGGATGGCCATACCCTGATACAGCTGTTTAGTGTAGGACGGTGCATGAGATGAAATGATGGAGAACGCCTACACCACGAATTTATGATTATCACATGCACATATCTTCATCATTTCCATGAAACTGAAAGTATATTTCCTGGAAATGCAAAGGCTCATCATTATTGTTTACCTGAGAAAAGGTAATTGGAAGGATGGTTGGGCTTTATATCATGTATTTATTCAGGCTGGAGGCGTTTTAGGTAAGGACGAGGACACGGCTACGAGATGAAGGATGTTGAAATTACTTTTGACATATATCATAGAAAAAAAGGTTCAGGTTTGCTTGGCCAATGATGATTCAAAGCCACTATGATTCTTGAACCTGTAATCCATCATTCTCATTTTAAAAGATTTAGACATTTTTGCAGGTGCACTTAAGTGGTAGCCATGAACTGATGGAGGTATCCATGGTAAGGTATAAATATGGATGATTTTTCCATGGTCTTAAATTTCTTTTGTGCATCATAGACATTTCTAATGTTTAATTAGAGAAATGGGACAAAAAATATTTATATGGTCTATCATGAAGCTCTCAGTTTTTCCAAAGCATCATACATAAGTACCTTCTTGTAGTGAGCTGTCACAACGAAAACTTTGGGGAATTAGCTCAGAGGCACTTAGCTGAGATATTATGAAAGCTTACAGGGATTGAATTAAAAGGAATCCTTGAAAAACTTGTTGAGAATCCAAAGACTACATTTCTTCACCAGGGGTTTTAAAAGAGCCCTGGAAGTCCTATTTTATTAATGAAAACTTGTGTGCTGAATGTTGCAATACACTAACGTCCTTCTGAATCAGCATGAATTGAATTGGATGGACCAATGGATGGTAAAACGAATGAGCAACTGTTGTAACACTTTTTGCATAGGAATGAGATAGGTCGATGTGTAGTAAATATGGCAAAGGAGTTGCACGAGTGACTTGACATGACATCTATTGTAATCCAGTATGCAGCACACTGCTCTCAGTTCAGGGGATAACTCCATCTGCATATCAAAGAGCTGCCTTTCTATTGCGATTGTAAATTTAGTAAGACTACTACATCAGTTAATGGCAGTTATTCACACTGAATCCAAATTCACAGTACCGTATTGTCTACCTTCTGAAATATTCTAAAGTTTTGTCTGCCAGATGGTATAGGCAGATATAATGAAGAGATGATAAGGCTCTGAGTCATATTTACATTTGCAATGAGTAAGTTGTACAGTCTATAATATGTGAAGTAAACAGAACCAAACTTAATCTTCAAGTTATTGTATAATATAACACTAATTAAAAGGTCCTTGTTTATGCAGACTGAAATGTCTGAAATGTACAGAGATAAGAAGAGACCAAAGTATTCATGTGTTCATACCACATTTATCAAATCTGCAGACAATTAAAGGAACTTGTATATCAGACAAACAACTAAAATGCTACAGTAGTCTGATAACTTTAATCTTGAAGACCGGAGCAAGTGATACAGGCACTTTTCGAGAAAAAAGGTTACAGGAACATTGTATTTGGATTTGGAGTCTCAGGCAACACAACTCATCACTGTATTTCAGCTGTCTTGGCCACCTACGCTGTTTTGCATTGGTGAAACACAAAGCTTCATTAAAGCGGTCAGTTAATTATGGTTCTGTTAATTTGTTAAAATTAATTTTGATACAATCATAATTGCTGTTAATTTTCTTTTTTGCCTCTGTCACAGAATTGCCACAATTAATCTTACTTCATGTGTTTCATCAATTGAACTGTCAAGCTTTCAAACAAAAAAAGAGATCGGTGAAAATTTGCATTACGCTACACAATTTTGTAAAGATGTTTATTATGCAACAAAATTATTAAGATGAAATGCTTGCCACACTGGTTGATAACTTGACAATTTAATTTTGAAAGTTCTGGGTACCTATCTGGACTTCATAAAAGGAAACTCGAACTGAAATGACCAAAGGATTTCAAACCACTTTTCTGTGTCAAGAAATTAGACCAACCCTCAGCAATTTTCATAATTCAACCAAATAGATGGATCATATAAGTTTGGACTGGCTTATATGGTCTAAGAAATCTAATTACAACCTGTGAAAAAAGCCCAGTCATTCTAATCAATTAAACAGAGGAAGATTCACTCCGGATAAAAACATATAGGCCAACATTGTACTCTTTGTATATCAATACATTTATCGAATCGTGCAAAGAATTGGGTGTTGAAACATTCCAGCATCTATAAGAAAATAAATATGACTGTGTTACAGACAGTATTTTAATCATAGCACGATAGTTTGTTTTCTGAAAAATAACTTACATAATAATAGATGGACTAATAGTAGATCATTGATTGATTGATCAAAGGAGATGCATCGATACTTGTTGATTTCTAAGTATTTCCATTTGGAAAAACAAGATGAGCTGGTGGGGTCAGAGATGGATATTCTGTATGGACTGCATGCACAGCACTTTTCTTGAATTTATGAGAATATAAGAAAAAGGTAATCTTAATAAATTCTTAAGTCAAATGTAATCCCAAAGAGAGTTTCTTGATTCATAATACATATCAGGTACAAGGAATATACTGAAAAAGGCACTTGGCTACAAGGTATCATCATAACTTCTTCTTCTATTTTACGATCAACAGAGGCTTCATCACATCAATATATTGCACATACTGTTGATAGACGTATTTTGTCAGTTGATATTGATATGGCCATATGGTGATTGAGTTATTGGGCATATATTGAATGAGGAGAGAGTTATAGTAACAGAGAGCAGAAGTAGTTTGATATGGTGATTGTGTTATTGCCTACAGCAAGAGATCTGTGCAGCAAGAGATAACAATGGCAGCTGCAGATCAGGTTATACTTGTCCTCTGTTCCTATCGCACCTCAAGTCCTCTCTGTTACTGCCACACCAAAATAGTCATTGATGTCACTGATGCAATATAATTTATCGGTCTAGAGCTCAGAAATACCACAAAATCTAGAGGCTGGGTCACTGATGCAAGTCCAAAAAGTTTGAATCAGAAAATTTGTATTGTTAGCAGTAGGCAATGAGTGCAGTGCAGCTTCAAGTCATCTTGTAACTCCTTACCCCAATGTACCATTGAAGCAAACAGGTCCAATTTCACTGACAAAGTTTGTGTCAGGTCTAAACCTTGGTCAGAAGTAGTTTCAAAATTAACACCATAGTCCATTTCAATGTACGTTAAAAGTAAGCAAAGTTACTTGAAACCAATGACTTATCCACTGCCCCGTGGATAAACAGTCCGACAATTCTTAAATGGTTTCTTTTGTGAAAAATAGATTAAATTTACCTGGATCACATTAGGTTTACCAATTAGATGCAAATAAATCACATCCATCATGTTTAATTGAACCTGGAAGTTGTTAACATCATACTGGCCAAAATTTATTGCCTCATGGCTTTGCCTATAAATAATTGCTTCTTATTTATGTTGCATTTCTTTAGACACCAGCTGTATGTGTTTTTAAGCTTTGAGGAATTCCAAAATTGTCCATGGCACGTTGCCTATTGATTGGACCACAGTTGAACCGTTTCACTGGGATGCGTCTTTCACTGAATCAAGTGAAGAGTGAACTAAAGATATGGCCTCTTCAGAGACGGTGTGCATAATAATATTAGACCCCGGAGCGCTCGAGAACAGCTGTCGCTGTCAGTCAATGCATTGCACAGTCAAGTCATTGACATTTCAAGCCGTCATTGATGTGTTTATTTAGCTGCCGTAGATCTTTGTACCCTCACGTATTTGAGCTTATTTGGTACCGTTAGATTTGCGTTGAAAAGACGATTCTAATGATGTTAAAATTGTCAATATTGGATAAATGTGACCCAAACTACACATGTTCAGTGAAGTTGGCTGCATTTTGAGACAATATTTCTGTAAATTTTTTAATACAATGGTCACACCAGCTAAGCCCTTCCAATAAGCATGATTAAATATATATTCCACATATTTACAATGTCCATTCATTATTTCAGTTAGCCGAGCTGACTTAGTCCACCAACTTCATAGTTAGTCAACTCAAGTGAAGTCACTGAAGATGACTAAGTCGATATTGATATGGCCATATGGTGATGGAGTCAAGACATGGAGCATTAAGTCAGTCATCCAAGCATGACTTGACTGGCTTCGGGGTCTAAATGGCATGTTTACCATGTATTATCAGAATATGGAGGATTGGACATGGCCAGGCTAATGGATGGCAAACAGATGAGCAACTTTAATTTAATATCTTTATTCACTGTTTTATAAACAGAACAATTACAAGCTAAAAAAACAATGATAAAAACAAAATATAACAATTAAAAGACTGGTTTGTACATAAAAAGTTGAGTAGCATTACTACCTCATCATCATTAAAAACAGTCAATTCATTAAAACCCTCTTTGGCACCAATCAATTCCTTGATACAAGCTATCTCAGGGTTTATCACAATTAGGCTCTCTTGCCATTCACATGTATTGACACTAAGACAATCAGTACGCCTACAATATAGGTTTATAAAATGTTTACCACAGTTGGAATATGGATTTTTAATAGCTAACTGGTACACACCTTTCACAATTGAGTTATCAGTACTAGCACATTTATTAATAAACCGACAAAAACGGGTCTGCAAGTTTAAAATAAGTGGCTTTTGCCCAGCTAAAGCAGTGATTGTGTCACAATGAGTGTGGTGTGGTACACCCCATAAACTTCTACGAGCTTTACGCCATGAGATACATAAATCCTTTACACCACTACCATTTAAGTTCCATAATGGAGCACCATAAAAGTAACAACAATACTGTACAAACAGCTTATTTTTTAAATATGAATATAAGTGGCCGAAATTGGCCAAAAATATATTAAAACTACGCCAAAAATCAGAATTAGCACCTTTAACAATACTTTCCTTATTAACAGTACAAATCTTGTGACCTAGGTGAACCGCAGAATTACTAGGTATAACAACCTCATTACATACTTTGACACCAGCGGTGTTATTAACTTTACAATCAATACCTTTAAATATTAAGAGCTTACTCTTTGATCCATTAAATTTGATCGAATAAGAGGACGCATATTCTTCACAAATCTTAATCATGTCTTTTAAACCAGATAATGTGGGACTCAATAGAGTCAAGTCATCAGCAAATGCTAATGCTCCTACAAATTGGTTACCCATATGACATCCTATACCCAAATCTTTCAATCTATTTAACAATCCATCAGTGTACACTGCAAATAATATTGGTGATAACACAGCACCTTGTTTAACACCATTAGTAATGCTAAATGTATCTGATACAATATTGTCCCTTTGGACCATAAGTTTTTGATTTGTATACATAAATAGTAGTAATCTAAGAACAAGTGGAGTGTTGTGACACTTTTTACATGACAATGAATCAGGTTGATGTGTGGGAAGGATGGCAAAGGAGTGCACACGCTACTTGATGTGACATCCATTGTAATCCAGTAAGCTGTACACACCTCTCTACTAATAACTCGCGCTGGGTGATAACTCTACTTCCATATAGAACAGTCAGCTATTTCTAATGCCGTTGTAGGATCATTCGGTCAGTCTCACATTTATTGTAATTAATGCATTGTCTAGCTGCTACTTATTGAAAGTGCAGCCCGTCTAACATAACACAACCAGCCATGCTCAGGTGATAGGGGGAGATGATAAGTTTATAAGTCCCGATACATGCAGGTTGCAAATTTCAGTCCGCATTGTGAAGACAAACTGAAGGTTTATACTTGAAAAATGTACATTGTACGACTGGCATGACTGCAAGTGACCCTGATTGAATTCAATGCTTTTGTGAAATCATACACTGCTGAACTATCACCCAGATCCCGTTACTTTTGTGGCAGTTGCCATTAAAACAATGATGTATACCAGCCGCAAAATAAGGGTATTTATACCGTAAAATGGCAATTTTTCATATTCGTAAGGCTAGCTGCCATTGAACAGATACACTGCAGATGGTTTTAATATTACAAGGCTGGATAGCAAAATTCCACAGTTCCATTTGTCAATCTGTTAATTTATAACCAAACAAATGGAACCAATTTCTAGCTGGGATCTTGCAGAGGGAGGTCTGTGTCAGTCTTATGTGAACCATTGTATTGCGTTCTCAGGAAAAACAGCTCCTTCAATTTCACCCATCCTGGCCATCTACACTAACGGCATGTTTGCATTAATGTTGCTTCACATAAAGCTTCATTAAAAAGGCCAGCTAATAATGATTGTGTTATTTTGGTCAAATTAATCATTGTCAGTTTTGATAAAATCTTAATTGCTATAAATTTTGTTTGCCTCCCGCCCTCCCTGACAAAATCTCCACAATCAATTTCAACGGCTATTGCTTTATCGAACTGAAGTGTGAATTATAAAGAGACAGGGAAGATAATTTGCAGGATGATTCAGGATGAAATATTAGAAAAATTCTGTTTTTAAAGGTTTAATATAAGTCTATGCGCATATCAAGAAGAGATAACATATGCACAGATTGAAGTAGTACAATTTGTGATTGTACAACTCAAGTGTATATATATATATATATATATAATATATTATATAGATAGTGGATGGTGAGGAGACCAATATTGAGTTTTAGGCCGAGACCAATATTACCTGCTGAGGCCAATAAAACTCAATATTGGTTGACTCACCATCCACTATTTGTTATATTCTGCACCAAAATTTCCTGACTTATACTTTGTAAGTTTTTATTAAAAATGAAGATTCAAAAGAGAAATCGGTTTAAGATAATCTGATTCTATTAAATTAAACAGAACAGACGAAAACAAAATCAGTTTCGAAAATTTCTAATAATATTCAAACAAAATTTACCTAATTCTTTAACTCCCCCCCCCCCCTCCAACACAAAAGCAAGCAATACTGCGATGGTCATTTTCACTTTATGGAAGAAACAGTTGGTCTTTACACGAACCACTTTTGGAGAGATTTTCATTACAAAGCCATTTGAAAAACAGTGATAATAACGAAATAAAAAGAGGGCATTATTTATGCCACTCTGGAAATCGATATAAAAGATGATTTGTGTAACTATGTCCCTTTGAGAAAACTTGACATCTTTACCGAAAATTTGTTTAGAAAAATAATCCTAATGCCAGAATAGCCAAGTCCTTCTCATATGATAGAAGACTGTTCAGATTATTTAATGCTTCAAACCGTTTCTTTCTATCTTTATTAGAGGCCGATATATTAGGCAAAGAGTGCAGGCTACACAGACAAAACTGGTCTACTGTCAAGTCCATGTGCACTCAGGACGCCAATATATTGCTTCCTCGCGCCAATAACACTCTCCACACGCCAATATCGTTATTTATTGGCGTGGCGCGTGATTGACCTCGCACCATCTGATTGGCTCACACATTTTGGTGCAGAATATATTATATATATATATATGGCCAAAGGAAATAATTTATGGTGCTGGGAAAGCTGAACATCAGGCTAAATACAAAAAAAGACTGAAATTTTCTGTGGACCTTCATAAGCAAAATCCCAGCTGGATGAGACATTGAATTCACGGCCCCTTATATCAGTGTCTGTGCTTGGCAAGTAAAATAACCTTCACATGGGGTTAATGTGTTACATGTTGAGGACTCCTACTCTCTCTCCCATCTCATCAATCAATGCTCATGAGTGCCCAGAACTGGACTTAGAAGGCTGCACTTACCAAGCTACCATTTAAAGCTATCTATCTGTCCATCTTTCTATTCTAAGAATGCTTTAATGCAGACTGTACTCTCCTTAATAATATTGACTACAGATTTCTCAAAACATGTACCGAAGCAGTCATCACAGGGCTGGCTTGTAGTTGGCTACCAAATGAAGCTCTTCATATTGCTGTAGTGAGATTTATCATCACAGAGACAAGCCCCCCAGACTTGCCTCCAGCTGGCTATAGTAGGCTACCAAATGACGCTCTTCACAACAGAATATAGCTGTGGTGAGATTTATTTGGGGAAGGAGGAGGACACAATAATGAGGTAAGGATGAAGAAATTGCTTTCGACATATGACAGAAAAAAGGTCCAGGTGGTGACCAGACCAGAGCTGAAATCCCAATGGGTAGAACACCAGTCAGTGGTAATCTATTGATCTAGAATTTAGTAAGACTACCTTTTTATAACGACATCTCAACCTGTAAGGTAGTCTTAATCAATTCTAAATCAATACATTTTAGTCAATTGTAATCCCCAAGAGAGTTTAATGATTCTTAAAAGATATCATGCACAAGGAACACATACTAAAAGAGGATGGCTCTTGGTCACAAGGTTTCTTGTATCATCATAACTTCTTTTAGTTTAGGATCAATAATGACTTCATCATATCAATATATCCAATATAATGTTGATGTATATTTTCATTCAGTTGATATTGGTATAGCCATATGGTGATTGAGTTATTGGGCATATATTGAATGAGGAGATAGTTACAGCAACAGAGAGCAGAAGTTGTTTGATATGGTGATTGAGTTATTGCCTACAGCAAGAGACGTGTGCTGCAGACCAGATAACAATGGTAGCTACAGATCAGGTTATACTAGTCCAGTGTTCCTATTGTACCTCTATTTCCTTCTGTCATTGCCTCACAAATTAGTCATGGTTGTCACTGAAACAATGTAATTTATGGGTCTAGAGCTCATAAATACGACAAAAATTAAAAGCTGCCAATGCAAGACCATCAAGTTTGAATCAGCCGACTCTTGCAATTACCACTGCAAAATTGCAGTTTCAGTAGTAGCCAATGAGAGCAGTGCACGCTTCAGGTAGTTTTCTAACTGTTCTCCATAATGTTCCTTTGAAATACAAAGGTCCAATTTCACAAACAGAGTTCATATCAGGTCTAAACCTTAGTCTAAAGGAATTAAAGCCATAGTCCATTTCAATATATGTACAGTAAAAGCAGGCAACGTTACTTGAAACCAATGACTTATCGACGGCCACTTGTCTATAAAATAATCAGGACATTTCTGAAGTGGTTTCCTTTGTGAACAGTAAATTAAATTTGCTGGATCACATTAGGTTTACCAATTAAATGCAAAATAAATCACATCCATCATGTTTAATTGAACCAGGAAGTTGTTAACATTGTAGGGGCTGAAATGTATTGCCTCATTGCTTTGCCTATAAAGAACTGCTTCTTAATTTGTTATTTATTTTGCTCTTCTGCAGACACCAGCTCCAAATTTGTGTTTTTAAACTTTGAGGAAATCTAAAAGTGACCATGGCATGTTGCCTATTGATTGGACCACAGTTGATCCATTTCACTGGGATGTGACTTTCACTGAATCAAGTGAAGAGTGAACTAAAGATATGGCCTTTGTGTCATTATTGATGGACGGTAGTTTTCTCATGTTTGCTTCTTTTAATATTCTTGGCTCATTCCCAATGCTGCAGAAAGTTACATGTTCTGATGATACATGGTAAACATTATACACACCCTCTCTGAAGAGATTCAATGACATCCTTGAAGCATTGAGTGTGATTAGCCTTGGAAGCAAGCATGAGAAAACTACCATCCATCAATAACAACAAGATGGCCTTATCTTTAGTTCACTCCTCTCTTGATGCGGTGAAAGAAGCACCAGAGTGAAATGTTTCAACTGTGATCAAATCAATAGGCTACTTTAACATAAATGTAGGCCATTTTGTTTGAATGGAACATAATACTGAAGGCAAGGAGTCTTGACAGCCTAAAAATTCTTATATCGATCGGAGTTATTTTCTTGGATTCTTCGAGTTTGTAGGAACTCATATAACTTTATGCTTTAATTGGTGCAGAACAATTTTTTTAACAGAATGTCACAATAAAGAAATCCTGCCTAATAATAATGTCTCTTACACCATACATGCACTTCCCTCCAGGCAACATTTTCATTAATTGTGTCAGTTTTCTTGCACATTAAAACAAATTTAATGAGGAGCATAGTGCACATGTGTTGAATATTAGCCATAGAGCTTACAGATGTTCCCATAAGTCATATCACACTATATATTGAGAAGTGATTTGACATGATAAGAATGACAAAAATGACTTCTTGAAGGAAAGAAATTAAGAGTGATGTCTGTCTTTTCTACCACTATGAATATCTGAGTTGTCTGACATTCTCGAAGAGACTGTTTGTGCTGAAGGCAGAGGCGGTAAAACGCACAAAAATTCATATGAGCTGCGTATTGTATAAACTTATTCGTTGATATATTTTCCTTAGCATAGGCCTACACATACTAAACCAACCATTGTGAACTTGATGTGAAGCCAATGTAGTTGGAGATCTTCATTCTTTGTCAATCCATTTCAATTATAATATAATGAAATGATGTATGGGTGGGTAGTAATCAGATATGCAATACTGCTTGCATCGTCATTTTGTCGAGGAAATTCCAGGAAACTCACTTTACGAACAATTCAAAGAAATGTTTCCACAGTACAGGCTCATAGGCTCATGATTGATGGTCGATTAAGATTCAGGCAAAATCGCCTGCTAGTCAAACATAACAGTTTAATGAAATCAAGCCATGAATGTTTTCTAATGAATTTTATGAGGCACTCATCCAGCTTGAGTATGCTGCTCTTCTAAGTCCATCAAATCTCTTCACTTTCTGCTTGCATTTTGCAGAACACAAAGTTTTTGAGACCCTGTCCCTGATCTGGCACACAAAGCACAACAAACTCCACGTAAAAGCAGTATTTCTACAAAGCATGTGATAATTCATTGACAGGTCTTGGGTGATTGTACCAGGACAGTGTTGGAAGTCTCAAGGCCGGCCCTGGCTCTGTCTTGGACACCAAATCCTTGGCCTTGCCTCTATCTCTGGCATCTTTGGACCTGTGGTGGGAGCCTCGGGGCAGGCCTCGAGGCCATATTTTGATGGCCTCGACCTTGGCTTGGTCTCGGATGCCAAATTCCAGGCCTTGCCTTAGTCTCGGGTGTCCGGGTCTCGACTGCATCACTGTACCAGGGATATACTGCTCACACTTATCAAAATATCAGAGAACTTTACTTCTGCTTAATTAACCTTGAAACCCAAAATATCTCATTTAGGCAAGAGCTTCTGAAAGTGAAAGGCTTCTACTTGCACATGACTGGGTCAATGCATCTCAGATCAATGGATATGGACTATAGTTGCAGCAGTTCACAGTATACTGTTGTTGATATATTACAATATTCACTCCAATAGGTAGTCTACAGAGTACAGACTGTCTTCATTTGGATGGCTGAAAATGACAATGATAATCTTACATATTTTATTTAGGTCTGATAGAATGGTACAATGCATGGACAGTTTTGGAAAACAATTATCATTAAAGAGTCTGGTGAACTCAAAACACAAAAGGCCACCTTGTGATAAAAAATTATTAAATCTACTCACAAAAGCAAGTTACAAAATATTGTTAAAGTCAAATCAAGGTAAAACTTGGAATACTAACAGTTGCCTTATTAATGTATAATGTGACATGAATCTCACAGGAGACGATATGAATGTAATGTATTTCATTTTGACACAAAAATCAGATGAAAGTGCACTATACTTTTTGAGGAAATGCAAAAAATGTTTCCCCACCTCCCCCATTTTTACCCAACATTGTTTGACTCGACGGCACAGTAGCTGTCACATTCGTCTGCCATTCCAGATATGATAATTGATGTGTATGTATGCCAGACACACTTTTCACAGTCTGATCAATTGTGAACAAGTTTCTCTGAATTTGGTTTTGAAAGATTGGACCAAAATGATGGCGGACAGCAGGATTTGAAAAATACATCACGGTGTCAGCGAGGAAGAGCGGAGCCATTTATAAGCAGTCTTCAGCAGTAGCTATTGTAGGCAAGGAAACACCCAAGTAGCCTGCAAGCATTCTTTTTGACAGATCTGGAAGTGCTAGGTGATTATGAGCTGCGATGATGAGTTGTGTAGCAGAAGTGATGCATCAAGGCAATTGCAGTTGGATTACTTCTACACCATGCTGCAGTTCTTCACTCCGTACCAAGATGATGAGGCAACTCAAGTCTGCAGCAGTTTTATGTGGCCATCCATTCTGAATGAGGCTAATGGAGTATTTGGAGGTTGTCAATGGAGCTGGATTTTCCAAGGTCCATAACATCATTTAATAAGCCTGACAATGCCGAATTTGCCCAACTGAGTCAAGTTCTGGACCTAATCCATGGATCCCACTAGTTTTACGATATATACCTGTGGATTTAGAAAAAAGTTCTTGAGCCGGAAATGCCAGCTCCATCGACTCAGTGATGGTACAGAAAATGGCGGTTGTTTCCGGAATTTTTTTTTTTGTGTGGGGACATCGAAGAGCTCTAAGGGGCAGAAGGAAACATATGACATCCAAACTGGTCATGTCACTGGTAGACCCATAAGCAGCAGCAATTAGCAGTGAAATGATGAAGAAGCAGTGACTAGCCCGTCATTTTCCTAAAGTAGACAGGCAGTCACTTTTGAAGCAGTGTATGGGTCTCTATTATAAATCAATGTCACTCCTGCGATGAATTACTTAGTTTTTGGCTGAAGCTGGGAACATCATGGGTTTCATTGTATTGATGTCACAAAATCCTGCAGCTTCTCACTTTTGACAAGGAAGCAGTTAATGACAATTTATGTTGTGCAGTCAAATAAAGGTTGTACTCTCTTCTTACTGAAGCACAGTGGCGTCCCTATGGGCGGGCACGGGGGGGCACAGGCCCCCCCATATTGGACCTGTGACCCCCCAGGTGCCCCCCCCCATATGAACTTTACAACTCGGCTAAAATATACTATTAGTATAGTGGGTGCCCCCCCCAGTGAATTGCGTGCCCCCCAGGTGCTCCACCCCCGCTCGTGACCCCCCAGTTACACCACTGCTGAAGCAGAATAACACAATTGCATATATAACCTATATACTGCCATTTGGAAAAGGCATTGAGTGAAACTAATGAAATAGAAGAGATGAGAGAAGCAAATGAGGAACATTGTGTGGTGAAGATAACCTAACACAATGGTTCACGTGGGGTCACTAATGGCCAATCTTGTCAGAACAGACAATAGGACAAATAGACAATAGCCTAATTATGGGTGCTTCAGTACATGAGGCAGGTGGACAAAGCCATCAAATGAAGCTGATTGCATTTACAAATCAATGCCAGAGTTGTTTGTTGACTGCTTAATTAGGCCAAAACAACTCTCCTCCTAATTCACCAACACTTAGTCTAGTTGCAGGGTATATATTTCAATATGAAGTATCTTCTATTTCTTCATTGCCCAATGCCCATGCACAATTTTCCTCAATAATCGTATTTGCCATCATTATACATCCTGTGTCTTATTACAGCCAAACACTTTGATATAGAATTAAAGTGGACTGTGGCACTGTGAAAATGGCACTTTGTGTGTCATCATGCTGATGATTTGTCAGAGGGGGGTCAACTTAACATACCAAAAGCTCAAAATGTATCAAACCGATTTTTGCAGGACCTATATCCCTGAAATCAACAGAATTTTCTACTATAGATAGCATTATCAGAACTTTTGCCAAATAAACACAAACGAAACTCTGCATGCTGACGGACTAAAGTATGTGCTCACAAAAAGCAAAAAAATAAAATAGGAAAATATTCAGCGCTAGTTGATTTGCTTGCAACTTTTGACTGAACAACATCTCAGCTTGTCAACATATATTTTCATGAAGCTTTAAGTCCCTTCTACTTTGTTTGCTTTCACCACTCAGCTGCAGATGTTCCTTGACTAATAGGTAAAGTAAAGTAAAAGTAAAGTATTTATTGACCGTATTTACATATGGATACAATAATATTTACATTTTCCATCACCATAATACGATAGATATGGCAGGCTGACGCCAAAACAGGCGTGTTTGCCTTCATCAGTAAATATATGTACAGTGAATATCATATCAATGAAACACGAAATATAACCAGTGAAGCATTATCCAAGCTTTTTATCACAATATTGACAGAATAAATCAATTTACAAAGCAATTAGAAATACAATGTTAATACATATAATTAACAAATTGAGAGCGAACATTATTGTTGGGTGCTACCTCGATCTTGTTGCCCCGCATTTGAGGCTGCCAAATCATGTTTTCCACCCCACAGGGTGGATGGGAAATCTGACCTGACAGCCCCGCAAAGGCGTCCAGAGACAGCTGTGCAGCATCTGTTCTTTCATAATTAGAGACAGAATGACATACTGAAATATTCTACTTGTGTATGTTTCACTATCTTAAATCAAAATTATTCATAAGATAATCTTTCAATCTTTTCTAGTAAGCGTGAATGCTACAATTAGTATTTACTAAGGGATTAATTTTATTCCAATATTTAACTCCTTGGAATTTGATTGATTTTGCATATAATTAAGTGTGTTTTACACTGTGGTACTTGGATATCATTTGACTGACGTGTTTGCCTTGGGATAATGTCAGAATTAAATGCAAACATTTCTTTAAAAATATCAGGTAGTGAACCTTTTAGAAACTTTTAAAGAAACAACATAAGGCGCTGGACGTAAATGTGTGAAAGTTTTAGGATTTTTTGAACTTTAAATATTGGTTCAGTGTGGGCATAATATTCAGCAGAAGATATTACATGTACAGCTTTATTTATTTTTGGTCAGATTACATTCTTCAAACCATTTCAAAGTTTTTTTGTTATATGGCTTGTGATCCAAGTTTTAGCCCTTATCCTGAGACTGGCTTGGTCCGTACCAGTGTTGAAGATCTCGAGGCTGGCCTCATCCTCGAGCCGGCCTTGGGCCATATTTTAATGACCTTGGCCTTGGCTGGGACTCGGATGCCAAATCCTTGGTTTTGCCTCACTCTCAGATGTCCTGGCCTCGACTACATCCAAACATGCATATATGTAATCAATACACATTGTAAACACAGCCTGCAGCTAGCATCATGGAATGGAAAGAAGCAGAAGTACAATCTGTCTGTGTGTTACTTAGTTGCCATTCACCATCCCCCCTGCCATCCTGTTATTGACATTTCACGATCTGTTGCCATGCAGCTATATATATGCTGTATTGCCCTATCTGTTCAATTCTGTCCCAATTTCTGCATTAGTGTGTGCATTTTAATCTCCAATGATTTCCAATTAGATTACTGGTTAAAAAAAGATGTTTGCGTGTGTTGAGAGAATACAGATTGCCAAAAGATTCAAATGTGATGAGCAGGTGTTTAATTTTCATTTTGGCATAAAATTTCCATACATTGCATCGAAATAGCCAGCCTTAATCGTACCGGTAGCCTTGGTATTATAACAAAACAACCCATTTCAGGGTCACTGAGTAATAATATTACGAGCTGTTGTTGTGTGAATTAATATCACTCGAGCCTTAAGGACGAGAGTGGTATTAATTCACACGACAGTGAGTGATATTGTACGAAGTGCCCTGACGCGCGGTTGTTTTGTTTTTATCACCTGGTTTTACCTCAAATTTTTTGTTATAAAGAGGGACTATTTTCTGCCATTACAAAAATGTGACGTCACCATGGAGCAACAATGGATATGACGTCAAAATCCTATTGTTTTGGCCATTGTTTGGTTTGTGAAGTCATCAGGCAGCTAAAATGCTTGTGTTATTATAACCATTGTTAAAAAATATCGCCCTTGAAGGATGGTATTTTCTACAATGTTATGGGCCCTGATATTTTGACTGTAAACAGTAATATTCACTGCCAAACAGGTGATAATTGGTTGTTTTGGGCATGGTTTCTTTTTATTTGATAGCATCAGATCTTAATGCTGGTGTATGACTATAGAAGGACATCCACGGATACTTTTTTCTTTTTTTTTTCAAGGAGGCTGCCTTAAAACGATAATGGATTCATTGAGTTTCAAGATTAAACAATTTCCTTCTTATCCCAAATGAGCATCTACTGCATCAGCCTTGTGAGCAATTACTCACCATATGCAATAATGTCAACAAATTGGCGTGCCCTTCATAACACATTGTAATTAAATGGGCCAAGCGGTACCCTATTGCCATTATTCTGTGAGGAGTCAATGCAAGAACTATGCTAAAATAAATATCTTAACAACTTTATGCCCAACAAGACGCAGAAATTGAAAGATAGTCTCAAGAGATTATATGGACTTTGAAGGACACGACACTTGGGCTGGATGGGCTTGATAAATTCATTAAAATATTCATGGCATGATGACGGTGTTGCAATACTCAGCCTGAGAGGACCTCTAATTAAATTTGTACTGTTGGAATAATCATGATTACAGCCATGTTATTATCTCAGTGTCCTCCATGCTGCACAGTTGATGCTACTCGGTATTTCTTTTTATATGTTGCCATTTCACCACCTACCATGTTGTTCTAGTGTTGCTTGGCACATCATCGGCTCCTTCAACATTACATTTGCAAAAATATAAATACAATTGGGACATCCAACTGGGTCACGTCACTCGATCTTTATCTGCCATTGTCCTCCAGTCTGCAGAATTCACATCTCTTGCTGTAGCCAATAACTTATCAAAGCAACTTCTGTTCTATGTTTCTGTCATGAGCTCCTCACTCATTATAAGCCCAATAATGCAATCACCATCAAGTTATCAGTTAAAAGAAGTCAGTCATTGATTATCGGTATGAAATGTGAAATATTCAATTTAAAGCTCATATAACTTATGTTGACTTGCCTGGGAAATGAGTATATATGTTGCAGCTTCAGCAGTTTTGTCAATAAAATCTACATTATGTCTAGAAAGTATGGAGATAACTAAATAAATCGAATCAGCTTTTGTTGGTATTAGAGTTCTTCATCCATGTATAAAAAGTATAGCAAAGGCCAAATCTATTTTTATGACGAAAAACAACCTTCTGAGTCAGTTTGTATTGAATACCTTCTAAAACTTCACACTTCTGATCAGAAGGCATTTGATTACATTTTTTCGTATACAATCATATTAAAGGTAAGCAAAGGGTTTTTGCTTATTAATTTATCAATTTTCATGCTGGCCTAAAAATTTCAGTACACAGAATCGAAAGAACAGACTTTAATGCAACCAGGTGGCTTGATACTTGGTCGTTTTGGTATTGTATCAAAGGGGTTCCTTTAATTTAGTAATGATAGAATCAAATCTCAATGCTGATGTACATGTAGCCTATGCCTTTTTTTTGTTAAGATTTTTTTTACAGTTTAAGGTAATTTGCAATTTAAAATGAGATTGCCCTAAATTTGTACTTGATGCTTTGAGTTTTGAGGAAGACGTGTGCAATCTCCTTCTCATTCGTATATGAGCTCATATATTTAATCGATGTGCAGTCAAAATGGCAATAAACCAAAGTGGAAATATTGCTGAAAGTTCTGTGAAGTTGTCAATTGTCTTATGACAACTTTATTTCATCAAACTGGTGTGTGCTAGGTAACATGTTGCAATTAAGACGGTACAAATAGGCCTTGCGGCATCCTATACTATCATTATGTGAGGATTCAATTTTTTCAAGAATGACACAGCTCTTTTAGATGAAGCTGTTGCACCTTTATAATTTCAACAAAATCTTGGAAGTCTCATAAGGGATGGTATGAAAATATTTAAAGGGGGTAAAGACCCGAAAGCTATTGAGAAAACAACCTTTTTATCTTCACCCCAAATGTGTTTCTTGTCTATTTTACATCTTAGATAGGAAATCTACCGGCCAACAATGTGTCAAAGGGTTATGGATTAAGGTGGAAAACAACTTAATCGATAGTTTCAGGAATCAATTAGCTCCATTTAAATTACTTTATAACTTTCAGTTTGGAACATCTCGGATTTTCGCTGAAGTTGTAAAGTGTGCCAACTGATGTAAAAGAGCTATAGTGAAATAAGTATCTTAAAGGGCCACTGTCATCAAAGGCTTCCCAGCATATTTGAGTCTGTTACCATTAGATATCAGGGGAATGCAAATAGAAAGCAACCTCTAACTAAATGGCACAATTTGCAATGATATGAATATGGTAAAAAATATGCATTAATGCATGCTTTAATTGCTTACTCACCTTCACTCTGAGAAGTGTCAAAACTATGTTCTGGGATGTTTCTGTTGAGATATCAAGCAAAGTAACTGAGCCAGAAAGATTGGCAGCTGGTGGGTGACACAACAAAAGGAAGTAGTTGACCCAAGGTCAAGGCAATTATATATATATATTTTTAAGGATAATAAAATTCCATAGACTGGGGCTTCTGAGGCATTTTATAACACAAGAAAGTTCCATAAATAGTTTAAAAAAATTAATAAATAATGTTATGAAATTGATGCCAAAAATTATGTCAAGATATACTTTCACTTTTGCTTATTGACCCAGTTTGTTGTCTAAATCATAAATTGTCACCTCAAGAGGATCAAGTTGTTTCTACCTGAGGAATTTGTGAAGCTGTGAATGACATGCTCAACAGTTTGATAATCAATATGCCATTGTTTTCTAAACATTCTGACTGACTGAGTGGAGTAAAACTGTTAGAAACTCATGAAATAAAATAACCTTCTCAAAACAATATTGCTCTGTCCAAATAAAAATGAAATACAAAACTGTATTTGTCATACATTTCACTTAACTGTAGGACAATCAGAAATATTTGTAGGCTAAAAGTAGAATTAAATAGGAAAAAGGTTATCAATGGTTTGATAATTGCCAATTCTTTTGCATAAAAATACATGCTTGGGTCAAAATTTTCACTGTCTAGGGGAAAACAGCAGGGCAGTACCATCATGCTGCAAGATCACATATTAAGATATTATATAATTTCTTTCAGTCCATCAAAGCGCCCTGCAATATTATGTGGTCAAAGAAGCTGCTATGAGTAGGGTCACCAGGAGGTGGTGCCACCTACATTAGGATAGTTGAATCATTACAAGTACTCAGTAATGCAATAAAAGTTATAAAAAATAAGGACAGGCTATAAATTTCTATCAAAAACATTTTTTGTCACAATATCATAACATGAGAAGGTGTAACAGAAGGACCTGGACATTCTCCTCTTACAATTGATGTGACATATGAATAGAATACACAGTACATCTGTACTACATGTTATCGAATTTGCAAATAAGATTGATGGAAAAGTGATTTCAGGCAAGTGGGTAAATAGTTAATCAAATGTTGAATGCATTTATTAGGATTTTTTTTCAATTTTAGTTAGAAAGCCTATATATATTACAGCTCTCGCAATTGCTCTGAAGAAATACATTTTTTTCATAGTGTGGACCTATGATGTCAAAGCTGGAGACTCCATTGGAACCTATACAAATTTGGTGCAAGCTATGGTGTCATAGGTCAAACTGGCCAATAGCATTTCATGTAGACAACTTCATCATAGCCTTGCAATTATGTCATGGCCAGATGAGCCAATGATATCACTGCAAAAACTCTGGTGTTAAGTGGGAGGGGGGATTGTTTATTATTTGGTGATACCAAAAGTGCCCGAAATTCAACCAAGCATGGTTAAGAGGATAACTGGAAATTAATCACAGTTGTTCACCAACATGCTACTGATCTGAATTGGATTTGATATGGAGCTGTCAAGTCAAGCATTTTGTTTACCATTTGCAGTTCTGTTGGCGGCTCCTTTCAGTGTTAAACTACCAACAATTAGTTTAATCCTATATTGTTTTATTGGTTACCATAGTTCACAGGAGTTAATATGGAGACATAAGGATCAATTGACTGCTTTTGAGAGAGTCCCCCTCCCCAGGAGTTTTCCAACCTTGCACCTGAGTTGTTGTGATATTATTGGACGCTCTGGCAATGATGTAACAGCAAGGCTATGATGAAACTGTCCACAACGGATGCTATTGGCCAGTTTGACCTATGGCATCATTGATTGCACCAATTTTGCATATCCTCTAGTGCTTGGCAATGGAGTATCCACCTATGACATCATAGGTCTACTCTGGCACTGAGAAAAAAAAACTGATTTCTTCAGATCAATTGCTAGAGCTGTAATATTAAAAGAAATCTATTCTGTGGGCCTGACTCTCTTTCAGATGAGTATTATTGTGAAAATTGGAGAGTTTTTAATGGTTTGATAGTTGTTTGTGGCTGTTTCTGTTTTGCACAGACAATAATCACAATAGGATCAGCAAATACCTCATCAGTGATACCAATTGAATGCTTTGTCAAAGCAGTCAGTGGAGCATAACATCCACAGTAATATGGACAATGTTTTCATGATATTTGACCCAGTAAGGGCCCAATCATTTATGAAGGAATCAATTGGAAATAAGTAGTTAACCAGGATTATTGCAACAAATCTTCAAATCCCCCGGGATTCAAATACACAAATGGACCAGATGAAGCTGAAACTAGATTTTTTTGGCAGATTTTGAATATATTTATCTTTCTGTGCCTGGGAATTTTCTGCAGACCATTTCTAATCTTGCAAGTCTGTTCTTGATGGCTTACCTAACAATGGATTCAAAATGGACTTGAAGTATTTATGACTCTTACAGATAGCAGAATTTATTGAGGCTGAGCATATTATTTTGACTCTTTATTAGCCATGGTCAATGAAGCATGGCATTCTAGCTTCAGTCCCCTGGTATTATATGAGTAAGTCCTCAGCTGACCTGAGCATCAAAATGCTGGGAAGCCCTTGACTGTCATGGACTTTTTTTATCAGATGAGAGCTTCAAGCATTAAATTTATAGAAACACTATGGTAATCCTTTCAAATTCATTCCAAAATAAACCCATGTAAAACTTACTTTTAGTTTTGGATTTTGGCCATAACTTTGGCATAGTCAAAAGCGACCTCTCTTGGTGAGAAATTGCTTCAGTGACATGAGACTGGGTTTTTAATAAACAAATGCACATGGTTTGCCATGAACTTGGGAGCTGATAGGGAAAGCTGTGAAATATTTTAGAAATGACACCTTCACACAAACCTAACAATGGAAAGCTGTGATGAATTGTGATCTTCATTTCAATCTTTCACTTAGAACTGCATCCAATATGACACTTTGAGTGTCTCAAGCTAAAATGAACAGTGACTGTCTTGGACCAAAATTGACAAGGTCAAACCGAGAAAAAAAAAGGAAGAGAAAATGATTAAGGGCATATATATATTTTTTTCATAATACATTAAAAAAGAAATCTGACTGAGATTTCAATCATCTCTTGATCCTCAAAAAACTATATCCTTTACAGAAAGTGTAAAATCTATCTATCTATCTATCTATCTATCTATCTATCTATCTATCTATCTCTCCATCTGTCTGTCTGTCTATCTACATGTTTGTATCTGGCAGCTGAATAACATTTCAGGACTTCACAAAATGCGATCTGGAATTGTCACATTTGGAGCAAATTGACCACTGTCACATTAACTGACCCCACCCAGCCCATAACCAACCAATTAGTACACAAGGAAAATAACGATTGACAGTGATGTTGATGGAACTCTTCTGAAAATATTTTCACAGTTTCAGTTTCTCTCAAATCAATTTTGTCACATTTATAACAGAATCTATCAATCCAATTCAGTATATCACAGTATTGTTTGGTGGTCAAAATTGCAAATGAGTGGTTCTCTCCTTGTCCATACAATCAGAGGAGGGAGAGGAAAGGGGCACCCAGCCTTACGTCACTGCATAGCTAACTGAACAGCCGGAGGTCCACAAAAATAAGCAGAAATGCCAATTTCATAATTTTTTTCTCAACTACAGTGAAAACCGAGTTTTGCTTGTGTTAGCTGAATGCACTTACATGTGCAACATCTGATTCTTTCACGGATAAATAAGTTTATTAAAAGTAGGATTTCGGCGAGTGTTTGCCTTTAACAACTTTGTCTGCTACCACATGCGGAAATTAAAAGTCAATCTGAAGAGATTTGATGGACTTTGAAGGACAGGATACTCCGGCTGGTTGAGTTTTTGACAAATTCCTTTAATTATTCATGGCGTGATAGTATTCCAATAATCAGCCTAAAGTGTTGTGTTGGAACAGACCTGATTACAGCAATATAATCATCTCATTGTCTACAAGTTCTAAAAAGTATTTAAATGCCAAAAGTTATAACACAACTTAAGTATTCAGAAAAAGTTTTGATTACTGGAATACTTGATGCAGATGGGTTAAGGAAATTGAAGGTATAGAATGTTTTTAAACATGGAGATTGAGTTACTGTCGGCAGGAGATCAGGTGTATAGTGCAAATAAAACTCACTTGTCTAGTATTGACGTCACAACGCATTTACTAAATTTACATTTATTATCTTACTCATTGTTATTCAGATGGTGTCATGGGAGCTGCTCATCCATTTATAACCCCCATGGTCCACCCATGTCAATTTGAACCCTAGAAATTGCGCAGGTGGTATGAGGCCAAAGGCTGATTCGCTCAATTCTTCCTACGAAAGCATTCCAAGAAAAAAATCTGGCTTTCGATGAAATGGATGGCTCACATGTAGGGGGGAATGGGACAAGGTGAATGGCTTGTCACAGTGTATCAGTGGATTTCTCAGGACGCTGATAAGCAATATTTCTGAAATGTCAGGTTTTTAGGATTACTTTGAGGGACACCTAAATGAATGTGTGAAGATATTTGTTGAAGCATGTGTTATTTTGTCAGTATAAGGTAAAGTGTGATTTTGAGCCAAAATTTGGTTGTGCACCAGCGACTACAAATGTCTTGAGTGGTAAACTTCTTAAAATTGTAATTTTTTTATCCTACAAGGCAGTATTTCATGGGAAATATGCTTAGGTATGTTTCGTCATCATACTGTCACTGCAAACACATTAAGTGTTTAATTTTTTACAACAAAATAGCACTGATTTAGTGTGTCCCCTGAATTTAGAGGCCGGGCACAGCGAATCACTTGACCTTTTTCACCCAATATTTCGAATATCTAAAGCAGCATTTTTTGTTTTAATAGTGTTTAGTGGACATGTCTATGTCTGTTACTTAGTTGCCATTCACCATCCCCCCTGCCATCCTGTTATTGACATTTCACGATTTGTTGCCATGCAGCCATAAATTCTGTATTGCTGTAATGCCCTGGCTGTTCAATTCTGTGCCAATTTCTGCATCAGCGTGTGCATTTTAATCTCCAATGATATCCAATTAGACAAATGGTTAAAAAATGATTATTGCGTGTGTTTAGAGAATTGAGATTGCCTGAAAGATTCAAATTTCCATTTTGGCATAAAATTTCCATACACTAGCTGTATCGAAATAACCCGCCTTAATCGTACCGGTAGCCTTGGTATTTGGTCGTTTTGGGCATGTAGGGGTTCTTTTTATTTGATAGCGTCAGATCTTAATGCTGGTGTATGACTATAGATGGACATCCAAAGATACTGCCTTAAAATAGTGATGGATTCATTGAATTTGAAGATTATTCGATTTCCTTCTTACCCCAAATGAGCATCCACTTTATCAGCCTTGTGAGAAGTTGTGTCATTCTCAATTTCTCACCATAAGCAATAATGTCAAGAAATTGGTGTGCGCTCCATAACACATTGTAATTGAATAGACCAAGAGGTACCCTATTGCCATTATGTGAGGAGTCAATGCAAGAACTATGCTAAAACAAATATCTAAACAACTTTATGCCCGAAAAGATGCAGAAATTGAAAGTTAGTCTCTCGAGAGATTTAATGGCCTTAGAAGGACACGATACTTGGGCTGGATGAGCGCTTGATAAATTCATTAAAATATGCATGGCATGATGATGGTGTTGCAATACTCAGCCTGAGAGGACCTCTAATTAAATCTGTACCGTTGGAATAATCATGATTACAGCCATGTTATTATCTCAGCGTCCTCCATGCGGCACAGTTGATGCTACTCGGTATTTCTTTTTATATGTTGCCATTTCACCACCAACTATGTTGTTCTAGTGTTGCTTGGCACATCATCGGCTCCTTCAACATTACATTTGCAAATATAAATACAATTGGGACATCCAAATGGGTCACGTCACTCGATCTTTATCTGCCATTGTCCTCCAGTCTGCAGCTTACATCTCTTATTGTAGCCAATATAGACCCTGAAGTCACTACATAAAGTCGACTAATCAAGTCACAGTTAGGTTTCCAAGCAGCAAGTTAGTGTTCAGTCTAGTCAAGTTAGACTTGAGTCAGCTAAAGTCAAGCCATTGTTGCATAACTTAGCCAATTTTCATCCCTCAGAAATGGTTTTGGCACCACCAGCATAAAGAGCACAAGATTTATTTCACAATCTTATAGGACTTTTGCAAAGTCTATGCAACATAAAAACTCCCTAAAAATTGACTCATTTGCATGCTACACATTATTCTGTCTGCTCGAAAGCAAGTTAAAAAGTACTGTTGAAGAATTTTTAACAAAAGGGCCCTGTGAAATTGCATTAAGTCAGCAGAAGTTTATTGAAGTCAAGACTTAGTGAAGTCAGAGTTTAACAACTTAGCTGACTAGTCAGTTGATATGTTCTTGCCAAGCAAGTCAGAGTTTCAAGCCTGACTGACTTCGGGGTCTAAGCCAATAATTTAATCAACTTATCAAAGCAACTTCTGCATGTTCTTTGTTACTGTCATGAGCTCCTCACTCAATATAAGACCAATAATGCGATCACCATCAAGTTATCAGTTAAAAGAAGTCAGTCATTGATTATCGGTATGAAATGTGAAATATTAAATCTAAAGATTATGCAACTTATGTTGAGTTGCCTGGGCAATGAGTATATGTTGCAGCTTCAGCAGTTTTGTCAATAAAATCTACATTATGTCTAGAAAGTATGGAGATAACTAAATAAATCAAATCAGCTTTTGTTGGTATTAAAGTTCTTCATCCATGCATAACAAGTATAGCAAAGGTCAAATCTATTTTAATGATGAAAAACAACCTTCTGAGTCAGTTTGTTTTGAGTACCTTCTGCAACTTCACACTTCTGACCAGAATGCATCTGATTACAATTTTTGGTGAACAATCAAATAAAGGGGTCAAAGGGTTTTTGCTTATTAATTTAATAATTTTCATGTTGGCATAAACATTTCAATACACAGAATCGAAAGAATCGACTTTAATGCAACATGGTGGCTTGGTATTTGGTCGTTTTGCCGCCGTGGCGTAACTGGGGGATCTCGAGCGGGGGGGGAGCACTTCGGGAGGCACGCAATTCTCTGGGGGGCACCCACTATACCAATTGTATATTCTAGCCAGAGTTGGAAAATTCATATGGGGTGCACCTGGGGGGGGGGCACAGGTCCAATATGGGGGGGGCATGTGCCCTCCCGTGCACCCCCCATAGGGACTTTCGGCCCGTTGGGCCACGCGCGAAGTTTTTGATCCCCAAAATCATCCCCCCTACAAAAATGAAAAATCTATGCCCCTGGTATTGACGCCACAACGCATTTACTAAATTTACATTTATTATCTTACTCATTGTTATTCCGATGGTGTCATGGGAGCTGCTCATCCATTTACAACCCAATGGTCCACCCATGTCAATTTGAACCTTAGAAATTGTAGGTGGTATGAAGCCAAAAGCTGATTCGTTCAATTCTTCCTACGAAAGAATTCCAAGAAAAAAGCTTGCTTTCGATGAAATGGATGCCTCACATGTCGGGGGAACTGGGACAGTGAATCAGCGGATTTCTCAGGATGCTGATAAGCAATATTTCTGAAATGTCAGATTTGTAGGATTACTTTGAGGGACACCTAAATGAATATGTGAAGATATTTGTTGAAGCATGTGTTGTTTTGTCAGTATAAGGTAAAGTGTGATTTTGAGCCAAAATTTGGTTATGCACCAGCGACTACAAATGTCTTGAGTGGTGAACTTCTTAAAATTGTAATTTTTTTATCCTACAAGGCAGTAATGTGCTCAGGTATGTTGTGTCATCATACTGTCACTGCAAACATATTAAGTGTTTAATTTTTTTTTAAAACAAAATAGCACTGATTCACTGTGTCCCCAGAATTTATTGGCCGGGCACAGCAAATCACTTGACCTTTTTCACCCAATATTTCGAATATCTAAAGCAGCATTTTTTGTTTTAATAGTGTGAATGTACAGTGGACATGTCTACCTTTCATAGAGGCCATTCATTATGGAACTGAAATTGTAACTCATTGAGATATGGTAAAACTAAATTTTGCTGATTCATTGTGTCTCCTTTCCCCTACTCGTTACTCACATGATAGGTTAGGGCCTATTTAGTGAAGTGCCCTTTACTGGGGCTTTTTTAAAAGTCTTGAAATTTAAGAGCCGATTTCACCAACATAGTTTTAACAGTTAGACCTGGTTTAACAAAGTCCCTTTCACCAACTGTGCTTTAGTCTTTAGACTAGTCAAGGATCGCTGACTCTCAAACACTGCTTATAAAACTTCCGATTAGTGATCTCAAACTGTGATGGTGTAAATTTGAGGGGCTGACCGGATGATACTTCGCAGGGGGAGGGGGGCTTTAGAATTTCAGTGAAACAAATGTTTGGTCAACACATGATTTTGGAACAAAGTTTGCTCAACACATCAAAATAAAAAAAGAGCTTGTTTCCACCTTTAGCTACGTACCATGATGTTATAATTGTGACCAAAAAAGTCATTCTTTTGCACGCAAAAAGAAAAAGATTCCTGCGGGTTAAAATGCATAGCCCCACGGGTAGCCTACCATCCCTAGTGATGAGGTCAAGGAAAACCAAGCATATGTCAATTTTGCTGCGGTAAAACAGCACAGCATTGATGTACTCAGAAATCTGGGATGTTGGGTGGGGGGATTGGGCAACCACAAAATTTCCTGACTATATTTTTTGCAACCATTCACTTTCGCAGTTTTACTGTTATGTCTTTTTGATCTTTTTTGCAGTTTAATCCATTCAGGCAAATATAGCTTGTTCTCCGTGAGGGCTGTGCAAGGTACACAAATGTGTGTCCAACATCGTGAATTTAGTCTTAAATAACACAAAATATTAAAACATTACAGCTCATGTTTGTGTGAGAGACTGATGATAAACATTACAGCTCATGTTTGTGTGAGAGACTGATGATACAATGAGAAAACAGTCATTGCAAGACACTTTGAAACTATGAAGAGTTTCAGAATTATGTTCTCCAAAATATTCACAACATTCAACTGAGAATGTTCAGTCAATTTATCTGAAATTCAAATTAAGATTATTGGTTGATGTATTGGTTTCTTGATAGTTTGGTTGATGGAGAGGGGGGGTCAGAACCCTTCTTTTTAGCAAAACTGGGCTGGTGGTTATTTAATTTAAAAATATATATCCCAGTCAAACACACCCTCCCCTGCCCCGTCTGTGTTGCCATAATGTTTGGTTCGAAAAATTGATAGATTGTGTTTGTAGCAGTTGAGCTGTTCGCATACCAAGAGTAAACTTTCATTGAACTGAGATATCTTGATCCTGCTCTGCTTGACTGGTCACTGATTGGCTTAGCCAGACCAGGTCTTAACTTGTACCTGGCTCTTCTCTCAGTACCATGTTGGTGAAAATGGCCCTAAATTTCCTTCATGCATGTAAGATCATCAAATTTACTTTGCCCACGGATGCTTAATATTGATCTCCTTTCAAACATTAGCAGTGATGGAAATGGGGGGGGGAGCTCGGGGGAGCTGAGCTCCCTTGACTGAAAAACAGGGGGAGCTGTACCCTGCTACAGCTCCCCCAATGACCAGTAGTGAAATTACAATTATCATGTTACTTTTTCAGTCCTCATTGTATTTTTAGTCAAAATTATGCTCTGGTGGAATAATTTTTTACCTTTTGAAAATTTGGAGTGGCGAGCCGCTGCCGCACGGGCCAAGAGCTCCCCTGATGAAAATTTTCCATTTCCATCACTGAGTTACATTAGTTACATTAGATTAAATTGCCTCTGCTATTTGACATATGTGCATTATGGAAGTGGTAAGCACCCATATAAACTGTGTAATAGTTTACATACTCACATGTTGCTTTTTACGGCTGTAGATTAATTATTTTGTTGGCCGTTAAAGCAATATCATAGAGTTCATAAAATGTGTACAGCTTGACGTCATATTTCATCTTATCTTTTCTGCGTTATAATATTTTATCTATCTTGTTTTTGATCCCAATCAAGCCAAGGGAAAGTCAGCCCAAACGTGCCAGTATCCTCTCAGCTGTATCTACGAACCACAACTTTTTACATGCTATTTGGTATGTACGATTTTGTTATTTGGGCAGGTAGGGGACATCGGGGTAAGTTGTGACATGTTTTTGCTTCAGGGTGATTTTCAAAAAAAAGCTTCGTTATGCAATCAGAAAATCATATATAAAAATATGATGCCTTGGCCACAATTGAGGCAAGTTTCAGAGCAACAGGACTAAGGAGAAGAACATGGTATCATCGGTAGGCATTTGAAAAAAAGTAGGTCTAGAGACACAACTTGTCCCAGTAACAGTAAGTTGTTCCGCTTAGTTTTTTTAAAACTTGTATCTCATCTGTTTCTTCAGATAAATCATTTGTATCATATGTTCAGCATATGGATGATATGTTACATGAAACGTATCGAACAGATTTGTGCAAATATTAAAAATTCTGCAAAAGCTGTAAGCATTTAGGAGGTGTAACACTTTTAACAGTTGTACTTGTGCAAATATTAAAAGTTCTGCAAAAACTGTAAGCATTTAGGAGGTGTAACACTTTTAACAGTTGTTCTTCTCGTTGTGAGTTATTTCACAACATGCTTAGGCTTTGCGTAAAATCCAGACAAAAATAGACGAATAAAACATTAAATCCAGCTTACCAAACGCCACAACTCTCAAACAACACAACTGACCCCAATTTGATTTTTTGGCGAAAAACTAAATGTCAAAAATAAACAAACAACGCACGATTAAATCTAACAACACAGATGTCTATATATGACTCCTAACTCAATCCTACCAGAATAGAAGGACATCATTCAATTACCAATATTAAATGACTGAGAAACTAGAATGTCATTTTCCCATCAGCGGCAAACATATTGCCTTCGGGAAAATTATTAATAAATCAAATCAAAAAATCAAAAAAATAGCTTTTCATAGCATTATATTTGGCAGTGTTTTTTTGAGGTGCACAATGATGTTGACAGATACGTATATGCACATAGACTAGATTACAAATTTCGATACAACATATCTGTTCAGATAAAGGAAGTGTATACTGGAAACCATCAGTCTCATCTTAGGCAAAGATGTCATTTCTTCAAATTAATTCAATATCTTGTCTCGCCATATATGCTTCATGTCCAAGAAAAGTTACACTGCATCTCAAAGGGTTCTCTCGAAACACTTCTGTCATACACACATCAGTTTCTCCTCCTGTGTGTCATTTCATTCCCCCGTGACTGCCTTGAAAAATGTGTTGTTTTAAATTGTGTCAGCTCCACTATGATGCATCGTGCATATACTCCGATAATCCATATGTTAATACAATCAACTTTGAGGATTTCTAACATTTAGTTACATTAGACGAATGATGAGTACCGTAATATGGGGTGAATCGGGACAGTTTTGGCCGTTTTTCTGTTGTAGAATGGCCACAAATCAACCTAGAAATCAAAATATGGTGTGAAATTGTGTCCAAGAAAAAGGTCTGAAAATCCCTTGGAGCTTCAAGTGATATCTTAAATTTCCAATGATCAGGGCTCAGAAAACCACTGTCCCAATTCACTCCTTACTTTGGGGTGAATCGGGACACTCCATTATTTCCACAATCAAAACTCCCTACCTTCTTTAATTGATTGCTACTTGTGAATAAACAAAAGAAAACAGGTTAAATATGCAAACAAATGATTTTGAAGGAAACTTGAAATCAATTTCATTGATAATATGCATATTTATAAAAATGTCATAAATGACAGAAAACGTTTGAAAACTGTATTTTTCTTCAAATTTTGCTAGTGATTGATTATTTTGGACTAAATCCACTATAAGTGATGCCAAGTTCAATAATATTAATCAAAAAGCCACACCAGCACACTCAAATGAAAATAAGTAGGGTTATTTTGTTCAATCCTGAAACTTTGCTATAGACCTGGATCTGAACCCAGGACCAAAAAATCACAATCCAATATCAAGTCTATATTCATGGTCCTCTTTGACAATAATAAACGGATTTTAAAGTTTGCTACAAGTTTGGTGGCTGCAATATTTATACTTTATGTGGTACACGCAAAGTTTTGACCACCTGCAAAAATGTCATTTCTGCAGGGCCAAGTTTAAGGTGCTGCAGCTCATCACTGCCTGCAGTTAGAAATACAAAATTCTACCACATTATGCGCTTGTATGTTTACTAAAAGTGTTCCAAAAATCAAATTCCTAAGGCAAGAAGAAATTGGTGCTTTTTAGCAAATAAAATGTTTCCCTGTTCTGTCCCGATTCACCCCAGTGTCCCAATTCACCCCATATTACGGTACCTACATTTTGCTGCCAGTGTACATCGATGACCTCACAACAGGCCTATTATACATTGAAACTGGCTGTCAGTTTGTCATTGTGACCTCATTGGTGAGTTAGTTAAGTGGTATATCTTGGTCGGTGACTCTGGTAAATAACACCCAGGAGGTATAGCATATGACCTCACTGGCTGCTCACACATCATATAACATGGCATGAATAGGGCCATGACCTCACAAGGAACATTTCAGTCAAATCCTGTAAGCACTCTTTTTCGTCTTCTGTAATCCATAATCATGTAATACCAGATAACGACGCATTAGTTTTCTTCTAACCAATGTCTTAAATGAAAATTTGAAAAACTTGATATTTAAAGGTTTTAAAAATTGTGAATTCTTGGCAATGGAAATAATTGAAACAAGTTTGCGTTGCATATTTTAGCAGCATGTGAGTGAAACAAGATTCAGAAAAATCAGGCATCCCACCGAAAGGCTTGCTTTAGTCCAATCAATATATTGGAAGGTTATACTGGGCTTCTACTTCGTGGTTCATTGGAAGACAAGACATTCTTACAGCCTTGCACCCACACATGACTGCACACATCATGGAGCTCTTAGTTGCTGATAAAATCACTTCAAGAAAGGTCAGCCCCCTTAAGGTGACTCAAGTATGGTAGTTTGATCATATAGATTTTTCCAAAATTTTGCACTAACACTCTATGGGACCTGAACATTCCAAAAATGAACAAGAATCCGAGGATTCATACCCTGGGTTCTGTTGGGAATTAGCAATTAAGCATTAGATCCATGGATACAAGATCAAAGTAGCACTGCACTGCGGAATGCAATCAGCTTTGACACCTGTCAGATTGACTTCAAGTGCTCTTTCTCAATGGCAATTTGGTAAACTGAGGGTGAAGAAAGGCTTTAGAACTTGCAGAATTGCAATTTGCATTGTTAGACTGCTTCTGAGAATAGATGCACTGCAAAAAGCAATTGCCAAATGCATTATTAACCTTCCTTGAAACGCATGGAAGATCGCCGTGTGGGCAATATTATAATGCAAGGTCAGCTTCAGCTTGAAAACAGCCCCTAGAGACTCAAATGATCCACGACACAAACACACTATTAAAAAAAAAAAAATCACAACAAACTATCCCGAATTCCACAACGCATTTTAGTTCAGTTCTATATGAACACAAAATGGCCCACTTGACCACATCCACACCTGTATTAAGGCCGGGAAAACTTTTTTCCAAAAATCTCTCAGACTGGTTTTTTTAGATAAAATTACCCTGGGGGAACCCAGGGTAAAAATGAAAAAATTTCACCAACTGGTTTGGTTGCCATGGTAACAGGATGTTTAGCCTGCTGACTGCTTAAAAGTAATAAATTGAGTTTTGGTTAAATGCTTTACAGAGTAAGCATCCCATGCATTAATCACTCAAAAACATCAAAAATGTATTTGCATGGATGTACACTTATACTTTTGCCATAAACATGAAGAAAATGGTTAGAGTACAAAGTCTTAATTCTGTAAGACATCAAAGTGCAGCCGGCCACTGATTAATTATTGATTTGCCATACGTCAGTTTGGCAATAATCAAATTCTAAGAAAATGATCGTATACATTTTTTTATAAATTGGCATACACCATAAACAGGTTATTTTCAAACCAAAGCCAGAAAATAAAAAATTTTCACTGAGTCATTTATTTACTACGGTCCCATGATTGTGCCAATCTCAATTTTTAAAAATTTCGGTAATTTTAGACACCGTTCACAGAAATCAACTTAGAAAATTTGTGGATTAAGCTGGGAAGCTGAAACGGTAAATCAGCATAGAATAGACGTTTCCGCATTCAACAAAAAAATATATTATGCTTCTAGCTGCACTATTGTATATCTAATTTAAAAAACAAATTACTGGCTGCCATGCTGCTAAAAAAAGTGAACAGAAAATGGTGACGTCACAACTGTTTCAAGGCTACAGCAGTCGTGACGCTATGTTGCTCGGCAACCAGGCTGCTCGGAAATGTGTGCACTGTACCATGCTGGAGTCACCTTAAATAAACATAAGTAGTAAGTACCTGAAAGATTTCTTCTCTTATGCTAAATAACACAATCGCCGTAATAATTGCTGAAAGTTATCAAACAAAGAAGTCCATCATAGACGGGACAGAGCCACCGGCTCACCGAGCGAAGCGAGGAGTCTCGACAGTCAACATGCCTTATGGCAAACATGCGAGGAGTGAACCAGCCAGATGGTTCAATCAAAAAAAGTGATTCAGACATCTCATAATATGATCCTGGCACTTTTTTCTCATCACGCGTGACTACCGTAAATGTTCAAAAAAAAAAAAATTACCAAAAATGTTCGAAAAAAAAAAAATTTTTCTTTTTTTAAATTTTCGAAAAAAAACTAAAAATTACCAAAAATGTTCGAAAAATAAAAAATTACCAAAAATGTTCAGAAAAAAAAATTACAAAAAAAGTTACTTGAACAATGAGTACATATACACATATTGCTGCTTTTAAAAGTATTTTTGTGAATACAAGCTATGTTATATATGGAAAGTATGTCGGTTGCTAAAATAATCGAATCAGCAGTCCATTCACATTGGTTGGTCTATGTTTTTTAATCCTCCATTGTACGTAAGTAGCAAAGGCCAAATCCATTTCTATAAGTAGCAAAGGCCAAATCCATTTTTATGATGCAAAAGACCTTCTCTATGTTTTTGATACTATCTCCAACCTGGAACTTCTAATCTGGAAGCGGTCCATGGCAGTGTTTGTTGTTCAATTAAATAAGGGTCAGCTTTTTCTGAATCAGAATACCACAGTTTGCATAATACCATGTACCAGTCATTTGGAAAAGTCATAAAGATGGATATTGCATGTATGTTTGACATGAATGTTTACCATTTTTCGCTGCTGCGCACAGAGTTGCATGTGGATTAGGCCGTCCCGAAAAAAGTGAAACTCTGAAATTCATTTATCCCTAAATATATTTTACAGCCCCTCTCTGACTCCTGTGTAAAATTTCATTTGAAGGTGTTCTAGAACTTCCTCGAGAGCCCCAAAAACAGACAGGGTTTTAGCATTGAATTTTCATGCAAGAATGACTAGTTTGGCTAATAGCTCACAAATTAATGGTTTCATTCGCCCAAATGCATGAACAGTTGATGCAAAGATGTATAAATTAATTTGCACACTGCGGTACAAATTGTTTGTTTGTAACTTGCAGGGGTATTCAGAAAACGTACATGGATGGAATATACCTACATATATGCCATTTTCTTTGATTGAAAGACAATGCTTTGATTTTTGATGGTCTGAAATGGTCTGAAATTGATTCTAAGTCATTATATAATACTCTTGCTACTCTCTGTCACACTATGCATTATCAATATGTGATTCTTTCATTTTTCAAATCCAAAATAAGACTACAGTTAATCTTCATTAAAACCTTTGCCTTGGCGTAAATTTTTCAAGTAAAGTAGTGCTTATTTGCCAATTTCACAATAGCCAGCCACTTGTGTCCCATATACCTCAGATATATATTCCCCTTTATGCTGCAATATGCATTTATTTCATTTAATGAGAATATATGCTTCCACAACAGTTCAGTTGAGGGACATGAGGGTCTTTAACATGGATTCAATTCCAAAACATCTCCCATCTGACCTACATATATATATAAAAGCACATTGCATTGACACAGTAAGGCCATATCTTCAGCTCACTCTTCACTGGATTCAGAAAATGAGGAATCCCAGTGAAAGGTTTACTTTAGTCCAATCAATATATCAGAGAGTTTTACTGGGCTTCTGCTTAATTCACCTTGAAAAGCTTTGAAACCCAAAATATCTCATTTAGGCAAGAGCTCTTGAAAGACTTCCACCCACACATGACTGAGTCAGTGCATCTCATAATCATATCTTTGGAGTCTGGATGCTGCACCACTGCTGTTGATATATTTATTTATTTATTTACAACAATATGTAATAGATAGTTTATAACAAGAATACCTGTTGTAACAATACTAAATGAGCCAACAGATTACATAGAATGATGATTTCCCTAAAATTGTTCAGTTCCTAATCCTAATTGCCTGATAAGCTTTTAACCTGATGGTACAGCCCTGGGGTGCACAGCTATAGTGGCCTTGGGCACAGTGGATCCAAAGGTTCTCTCAGGCAATTACACTGAGAATATAGCCTAGATTGATGGCTGCATGGCTGCTGCATTGACAATTTATGCAACATGTATCAATTGTATCATAGCGCTTAGATTTGCTGTATATTGGCACTGGAACGTGCTTTTACCCCTGATAGTTAATATTCTTTGTCATGTACGATTTTGACAGAGCCTGATTAACTGTTAACCAACTATTCTAAATCTGCTTTTTAAAAATTGACACAAAATTGGAACCATCAGGCAATCTCATCGCGAGGATGCTGGACGCAGGATTTGTGAAATACATCACTATGAGAGTGAGGAAGAGAACCATCTTTTATTATACGGATGTCTTCAGAAGGAGCTATTGCAGGCAAAAGAAACACTAAAGCAGTCTGCAGGCATTGTTAGCAGATCTGGAAAGGCTAATAAGCGATTACGAATAGCGATAAGTTGTGCAGCAGAAGTGATGCATGCATCAAGGCAATTGTAGTTGGATTATTTCTACACCATTTCTGCAGTTCTTCACTCCGTACCAAGATGCTAACACTACAGTTCTTCCCGTGGTACAAGTGGCTGAGGCAAGAGTCAAGTTTGCAGCTCTGTTATATATATATATATATATATGGCTGTCCGTTTCTCAATTAAATAAGCTGATAAGGGATTTGCCAAGAAATTGTTATTGGACAACTTAGTTGGACGCATTTCAATTGGTTAGTGCAATTTTAAAATATGATGTCGACACTTGGAGCAGTAGCTAATTGGGATTTCAAATTCTACTTTGTGATAAGCAAATTATATCTAGATGTGTGAATATTGTTGATATGTAAACATTGTTAGTTTGTACCACCAACTACCTATGTTGTTCTAGTGGTCCTCTTCACTGCACTGACACAAGATTGAAATCATAGAATTTCTATGGACACCATCAATAACACAATTGCATGATAATGGCAGGGGAGAAATAGAGTTCTAGAGTCAAAACAGGTCACGTTACCTGATTTGCAGCTACCAGTACCACTGTCATCTAGTCTGAAGGACATCTCTTTCCGTAGGCAATAACTCAATCAGCATATCAAACAACTTCTGCTCTCTGTTATGCAACTCACTGTTCACTCAATATATATGACTGATAACCTAATCACCATATTGACAGATATTGGGGGAATGTTGGGTAAAACTGGTCAGCGGGACCAACAGGTATTTTATGTTCCTTGAAATGTATGAACTTACATCTTTCTGTTGAAATTGGACATTTTACATCATCACATCAGGACACAAATGTTTTAGCCTATGACATATTTTGTGGTTGTTGGAAATTCTGTTATGCCTCCACAAATTCGAGAAACTGAAGGATCGGTAAAAAATGATGTATTTACTAAGCTTGGTTGCTTATCATCAAGAAGTTTCATATCCGGTGTTTAGCATTGTTGATACAGTTAATTGATAATTCGCCTATAGATCAATGTCAGCTACTTCTGAAATTAAGTCTATGTCATGTCTAAAAAGTAATGGGTGAGTCCTTTTCCTTCAGCCATCCTTTGCAATTAGCAAATGCCAACCCCACTTTTATGATTCGAATCATCCTTTCGGTCTCTACAAACTGCCAAAGTCATAAATTGTAATCAAGAAAAGCCAGGAAACGCAGAAAAAACAGGGTTAATCATTTCCTTCCTTGAGTCACATTTTTCAACTTTCAAGACATGCAATTTTGTAATTTTTTTTTCAGCAAGCAATCCAGCTGATTTCGTCAGCTTTCTTTGTACTTGCTTGTATCTCCTTTAAATTTCCAGGTCACTTAATATCAAATCTTTAGTTTCAGTAATCACTGAAGATGGTTCCATAAAATTGTACGGTATATTTTTGGATTTGTTATATTGCTTTGCTATGAAGAAGGTATACTCATGCAGATGATTAAAACGACTGTCAGACTCCAACATAACTTTAGGGACCTTAGAGACCGTTCAGAATTTATGACTGGGGGGGGGTAGGAGTTTTGCCCGAGGGGGTACTAACTTTTCACACGTGTTTCAAGGGGGTCTATTAATTTTTGACAACACATCTAAGGGGGGTAAGAAATTTTAACAAAGAAAAAATGTTACAAAACCTGCATAAACTAACTTTATCCGTGCTTTTTTACGTGCAAAATTCCGCGAAATGGCGCGAATCTGTACACGTGCCCATGTATAACAGTAAATATGTGTAAATTCGTTTATATGTCGAGGGGGGGGTACTAAAAATGTGCATGAAACCTAGGGGTGGGGTACTAAAAATCCGCATGAATCTCAAGGGGGGGTATCAATTTTTGACGGGAAGTTCTGGCGAAACTCCCACCCCCCCCCCAGTAGGGTGCATCAGTTGCCCCCAACCTATTCTGATTTTGATGTCTATGTGATATGTGAGGAGGTTGGGTGTCCTGAGCATGCACACCAAATTTCAGGTTGAAATTCCAATGGGAACAACCACCTCCAGAGCATTACTTATTTCAATGATATTTCAATGAAGCGGAATTACAATATTTTGCAAAATTGTCATAACTCAAGAACCGTTGGTCTGAGAGACTTGATAATGGAATCAAAATGTGCGGAATAGATGAGTTTATATTCATTACAATTGTAACTTTTGTCCTGGGACCAATAGTTTCAGAGCAGGATCCAAAAAACTTCTTTTTTATTGAATAAGTCTATTTTCGCCTTAATGCAGAGGTCAGACTGAACAAGATCCATCACCAGAAATGTACACTATGGATACAGGAATCCTCTGTGAGTGAGCTGAGGTAGAAATAATGCAGATAGGATCAATGTACACTGGGTAGTGCCCAAATTTTAATAAATACCCATTTTTTACATAATTTCCGGGTATAATTGTGTTTTTGTCAAATAACGAAAAAACGGTTAGAGATAGAGGGATAGTTTTTATTGAAGTGAATATAAATAAGAACATTCCGCACATTTTGAGCCCAATGCCAAGTCTCTAGGCCAAGTGGTTCCTGAGATATTCAGATTTTATGGGATAATCCGATTTTATACAAACATGAGCTTGGAGGTGGCTGTTCCCACCAAAATTTTGAGCTGAAATTTTTTTTTCATGTTTTTATTATCCAGCCTCCAAACATATCACGTAGACATCAACATCTGAATAGGTTGGGGGCAAATGATGCACCCTACCCCCCAGTCATAAATTCTGAACGGTCCCTTACCAGAGCAGTATTCAGTCAGGAAATGGCTGTCATTTCTGGGTGTGGCGTCAATGAGAAGATATTGATAGATGGGCACCAGCCTGCTTCCAGTAGGGGAGACCGGGTAAGTTGTGCCATTTTTTGCTTCGGTGTGATTTTCCAAAAAACCTTAAGATAATCATGTAATCTGAAAATCATATATCAAAATACAATACTTTGGCCAGAATGAAGCCAAGTTTCAGGGCAATCAAACCATTGGGACAATCATTGTAGGCATTTGAAAAAAGTAGGTCAAGTAGCACAACGTGCCCTGGTGGAGCAAGTTGTTCCGCTTCGTTTATTCCTAAAGAACTTAGTATTTCATCTGTTTCTTCAGACAATGACAATGAAGAAAACTTTATTTAGGAGACCCTCCCATGACCACTTGATCATTTATATCACGTTTTTAGCATATGGCTGACATGTTGCATGAAACTTATCAAACATTTATCAGCCATTTTACGTGAAAATTCAAAATGCTGCAAAACTAAATTTATCTATGGTTAGAGGGTGGTATAGCACTTTTAACATTTGTTGCTCTCAGCGTAAGTTATTTCATACCATGTTAAGGCTTTGGATACAATTCAGACCAAAATAAGTAATAATAAGTCATACAAGGAGAGGTCAGACACGAAACAATAAATGTTTTTAAAATTTCTGAATGATATAAATTTGAGGGGAAATTACAAAATATTAGGCCTACACCCTTTCTTTGTTTTTATTGTAATATGTGTTTACTGTATGTATGTATGTATTTATTTCTTTATAGTGGCAGGTACATATAAACGAAACAATAGATCATATTACAAAATGATGTCACCCAGCCTTCTAAGGCTTATCTACCACTCAATATCTATCATCTAGAAGTTACACCAGTTGCTGAATAAAATCTTAATCTTTGTGGCAAAGAGCGTACCAGTCAATGGATTCTAATGCAAGTTGTTTTTTTCTAACCCTAAGCCTAACCCTGTCTCTCATTATTCCATATGAATGGTCTTTTTTACTACTGTTGTATGTCAAGGTCCCACAACCATTCATATGGAATTCACATATAAATTAATGCACTCACTCCACTGACAGGTGATTACAACAAACAGTCAATGCCAAACAATGCTATGCCTGATAATCCAGCCTGCTATTTTGTAACAGGGCCTCTTGAAACACTATCAGAATATAAGAATGTGTGGAAGAGCCAGGGACTTTTCACCCAGGAAATGATAATTGAAACATTTGAGCATCCATTTATCCACATGGAATTGTTCATGGACTATAGCTATAGGGGAGAGCGGGGCACAGTGAGACGGCGGGCACAGTGAGACAAAGCCCATAGCGTCTAGCTGGTACTGTTTACAGATCAACCCTCTTTTGTGTAGTACAAAAAGTAAGTGAGAGTCTGACCTATGTCAAGAAGGACTAAAGGACTACACAGCATATCAAGAGTGGAATTTCAATATTTTGGTTTTTAGCCAATAAAAGTAAATAATTTTGCTAAACGACTTTTTGTTATAATTCCCAAGAAAAATGGTATAATGCAAATCAATTGCCAGGCATTCAAACCTTGATTTTTTGTCTTAGTTTAGTGGGAAGATGAACCACAACACAGGCATCCAGTCTGCAGGATTTAAAAATTTTAAGAAGAGAGCTGCGTGGGGCACAGTGAGACAGTTGAATGCGGGGCACAGTGAGACATCACAAAATACACTCGAAACGCCCTGAATGTAAGGCATAGCTTACAATTCACTATTAAAATCAACATGCCTGCTATAAAGTACAGATTTTAGTGAGTCATATCCAAAGAGAAGCATCAGAAAGAATTTTGATTAGTATGTAACAGGTGCGGCAGGTTAAATAAGTCGTGCATGTGTCCTGTGCGATGAAGTTTCGAAACATGCTCAAAGAAGGACCTAAAAAATCACCTAGCCAGCTGCTTTTATAAGAGTCCAGTAGTCTCTGTAGCAACAATTTATAGAACAATTCCACAGGTCCTGAGGATTGGGGGTTATGGCAGCAGATGCCATGTCTCACTGTGCCCCGCCTGCTGTCTCACTGTGCCCTGCCCACTGGGCACTATGAGACACTTAACGAGCATGTACGTAACTCAAAATTTCTCCAAACCTGTAAAGCCCCTGTCACACCTGGACGTTTTAGATTGCGTGTGTATAACGTGCTTAACACGCTGGTGAACGTTTCTTGTAAGTCAAGTAAGTTATGCATAAGTTTCTCAAACTTTAGAAACATGCAGATGAACGTTGTAATGCGTTGCCATACGTCCAGAGAGCTAAAAAGTTTTGAACATGTTCAAAAATCATTGACGTTCATCAACGTGTTGCTGGTAAGGAATGGATAAGTTATAAGGTCGTTAGGAGACCGTTGGAGCAAATTATCATCGTTTTCCACACGTTTTTCACGCGTTATCCACACGTTATCTGCGTTTCTCATACGTTTTTTACACGTCCAGTACGTTCCCCAATGGTTGTAATTTTCGCCTAGTTTTTCATAAGTTTCATACACGTTTTGAACTCGTTTTGCATTCGTGGATACCAGGTCAAACAAAAACAATTTATTACCCAAATATCAACATTGAGCACGTTACTTGTAAGTTCTCCAAATCGTTGAGATGTGACAGCCACGTAAGAGGTAGGAACCTGAAACTACTGGACAAGATACCCAACGTCATTATCTATAATGTGGACCTGTTCTCATTTAACTTGTTACTGCCAACATTTTGGAATACTTGAAAATGAAAAAGGTGTCTCACTGTGCCCCGCTCTCCCCTATTGCATTGGATATCTCATAAAATATAATGTTAAATGGGACAACTTGGAGAGCACTAATTTACAAGAGAAGGCAAGACAAATTCCCCTGTGGCCATGTCAACACAGAATTTTTTGAATCTGCCGAGGCAGTTAATTAAATACCAAAGATGTTTCAAGGTTATACTTTGCACTTATTAATGGTTTTTTATAGCTGACAGCAATTTGATTTTACATGAATTGACTTTTTCGAAACGTGTGCTTTCGCCAAGCCAATGTTTTGATCAAACAGGAAGTTGTGTACAGTCACTAACCCTCATGGACATTGACGTGGATCTACAGCAATAATGCGTATACACGTATATATCGTAAATATTACGTATTTTGCAAAAAGCAAGCAGGTAGCCCGGCCAGGGGGGAGGGCTCGGATTCCCCATGGGGGGGGGGTGCGGCATAGCTTCTGGTGGTCCAGTCAGGCTGCTGACCCTGTGGAAAAAAAGTTTAGTCAAATAAAGCCGTTAGGCCTATACGATGGCCCTTATTATCCCTTATTATGGTTCACTGGAGAATGTTCTCATTTGATTTTGCTGCAGGGATTTTTATTGGTTGGGGCGGGGGAGCGGGGAGTTCAAGATTTTTTCTTTGTTTGGGGTGCTTGGTTTGGACTTTTGTTGAACACCTGCAAAGAGAAAACATAATTAAAACCTGTAGTGAAGAGAAGACAAAAATAGAGAGAGATAAGAGCCAGGCAGCAAGTACTGAAGGTGGCTCTAAAATTGGCAGACTTTTCTTCCTTGTTTTACCAAGCATCTGCAGTCCATTTAAGGACTACAAAATATCTAAATTACAAAATCCACTTCCCTTGTTAGGGATTAATACTTCAACTCTGACGAGTTGGAAAAATCCCAATCCAAATTGGCCTGTTGGATAGGTGGCGTTCAGGAGAGTAAGCTCACTTCAACCCGGTCTAAGCTGATTCTCTCTTGGTTGTTTGTGGTTGAGCAGTACTTGGGGATTTTTTTTTGTCCAATTCAATCTTACAAAGTTTAAGAGATATTTACTTGGAGATTTTTGTAACTGGTGTAGCTACTATTTCTTTATGGCTTCATTCAATCATCACCAGCAAGCATCCTGTTGGAGGTTTTATAATCTCAAAGTTGCCAGATAGCTTGAAATAGAATTTGTAATAGATGGCACTACAAGGCTCTCTATGACTCAGGATCCTGGGTTCTGCAACATTGTACAAACCTTCAACAAACCTTTGGCAGATACGTAGTATGATCAGATGTTTGCCCTGAACATTACATTCAAATGTTTTCCATACGTATCAAAGACACGTTGGAGAAACCTTGGAACTATATACATATGGCAAAACATGCGACCATACCTTTGATAAACCTGTGAATCAAAGGTATGGCATACGTAATTGTCTTCTGCAAAGATGCTCACTAAGCCAAGCTAAATGCTCACACACAGTAAAATTCGGTTTCATGGCTTGCTGTAATCATTAGTGCAAACTCTCATTTGGACTAAAATTAATTTGTGGCATGCAGGTGATGATTTGCACATGATGCAAAAGACCTAGGATAAGAATTGGCCAAGGCCCAATGCTATTTCAATGGGCAAAACTTTCAAGACTTCGCTAGACATTTGGCACCCATGTCTAAATCTTGTTAAACCAAATGCTACTTCCGGTAGTTTACATCAGGCACAACCTATTGCATAAAGAAAGCTATGATGGACCATTTGAAGAAATGAGGTTATTATTCATGGGCTTAGCAATGTCATATACATTTAATGGTAAAATGATACCAGCGATATAGCCTAGGGTGGTATGGGTCAACCAACACAGATAAAAACACCCAAAAAAGCATTCAGAACTTCTAAGGAGGTTATCCAAAGAAGCCACAGAAAATTACAAAATATTTGGAATAGAAATTCAAGCTATTGATGTACTTTATACCCAGCGTGTTCGAGCTGTATGAATACTTTTATATCATGCTGATATTTACGTTTGTGTGCCCCCTGAGATTGAAAACAGAGATATGCTTAAGTTTGCAGTGCTTGACAATGACAATTGATTAGGGCAATGACTTAAAAGTGAAATTTTTCTCCTCGCATCCCTGAATCAAGAATTATGTGCAGAATATTCAGCTGTATGAATATTTTTGTCCGCAACTGTACCTACTAGTATCAATATTACTATTTCCATTGAAACTATTTCAGCTTTTGTATAAGCGGGGCTTAAATTGGAAAAGCCCGGTGATATTATGAGTCAAAATACTGTGAAACAACCCCAGATGTTCTACTTAAAGCTGTATGTGATAGGCTACATGCTTTTTTAAACATTATTCTGGGGTCCTAAAGTGGCAAATTTTAAAAGCTGCATTTATACTAACTTTTCAAAATATCTTCCATAATACCAGATACCACACACAGGATTGGCCTTGGAAGCAAACATGAGACATTGCTACAGCAAAAACCAACATTCATCACTGCATATAGTAAGGCCATATCTTCAGCTCACTCTTCACTGGATTCAGAAAATGAGGAATCCCAGTGAAAGGTTTACTTTAGTCCAATCAATATATCAGAGAGTTTTACTGGGCTTCTGCTTAATTCACCTTGAAAAGCTTTGAAACCCAAAATATCTCATTTAGGCAAGAGCTCTTGAAAGACTTCCACCCACACATAACTGGGTCAGGTGCAGGTCAAAATCATCGTTATAGCCCGATACATATACTCTTGTATATTTCATCAAATCTATCTTAATAAAGTTCATGTTCTTGAGCCACATAATTATCTTTCACCTTTAGGATTGAGGAATCTGGGTGGCCTACGACTGCCAAATTCGCACAGGGTACTTACATTGTCCCAAAGAGGCACCAGAGGCACTTTTGGTAGTTCAACGGACCCTAAATTTGTTATTTCCATCTTTTCATGTGCTGCAGCAGTTTTGAAAATCCAGCCTTGAGCCTCATGTTGATAGTCTGTAATGCGCATGCGTCGTAACCAGGTAACCGTCGCCCTCATGAGGCTCTGTTATGCTACGTTGAGTTGCCTAGCAACCTTAATAGGGCATGACGTCATTGAGATAAAGAGCACTTGGCGTGACGTCACATGTATGTTAGATTTTTTGGAAACCAGTAATCATCCACCAGTCACCAGCAGTCCAATTCCAGTTCATTTGCATACTAAATGTGGCGAATTTAACAGTGCACAAATCTGCCTTTCCTTGCTTGCCTTTACGTCATTGTGAAAGGGCTTTAATCCAAGTAAAATATGTTGGCTAAATTATATTAAAGTAGACTCAATTAAGTAGTCAACTCAGGTCACTGCATCAAGTCACCCAGCTGACAATGCACATGAAGATCACATGATTAACAAGGACAAGGGGGTAAAATTGATGAACATGACAATTACCCCACATTTACCAGATTATCACTTGATAATTTTACTTAGATAAACAAGTAAATTTAGATCTCAACAGTGTGTGACCCAGTGGGCTTTTCTAGTATCATATATACACTCTGAAAAAAAACAGCCCGCAAAAAACGAAATTTGGTTTTTGAACTTGTCCTGCATATTAAACCAACTAGGGTTTGTGGAAATACCAAATTGTCTGGTTTTCACAAAAACCAAATAAAACTGGTTTCATTTGGTTTTAACAAAAACCAACTAAAACTGGTTTCTTCATAAACCAAACAAATAGGGGAGAGTGGGGACCGATGGGCCGCTTGACAAATTATTGACTATGTAGGCAAATCTGCTTCAGATAAACGATTCATACTGTGCACCCTATTAGCTTGTGTAATTCTCTTTAAAATGATATAAGATTCATATAGATCTACCTAGAAAGAAAGATTAAAAAACGAATTTTCTGTCAAGAAAGATAGTGGCCGTCCCATGGGGTCCGATGGACCATGTTAATAACTTGCCAAAGGTTTGTTAAAGCATTCAAAATTTGTTTCCAATATGTTTTTGTTGATCCATCTGAGTTTTTAGGACAATAAGAGATCGAAAGAACATAGATATTCCCAGATTTTACAATTTGAAAAAAAGGTCAATTTTCACAAATGTCATGAGTTACTTTTTTGTAGTTATAGTCAATCTATTGAGATGATATTTTAGCAGTACATGAACAGATGCATTAAAAACTGTATTGGAGAATTTCAAAACGATTGGTTCATTGGTCACTATAAGAAAAAAAAATTATTTGATATTTGGTCAATACAGAAGTTTGGTTACCACCATGATCATCAAAATCTTGTCTAATACCTCAAATTAGTTGATGAATATTACTAAAATAAGAATATTTCAATTTTTTCTCCGTCAATGAATCATTTCTGTCAATCATTTAGATTTTTAGGGGAAAAGTTAAATTTTCCAATGATACTGTACTAGTATGCCACCTGCAGGAGAAATCTTGAATCAAAACAACAAAATTCATCAATAACCCTCCATTAGCTTATATTTTGGTACAAATTTAACTTACACTCAATATTGCATCAATGTCTAACGGAGTCATTATGTTTATTATATCCCAAATACTACCTAAATTGAAAATTTGTGATTATGGATATTTTAAATTTCCACCATTTTGTGTTTGAAGCCATTACTAAGGCAAATCTCTCACTCTAAATTCGAGGGCATTCATTTAAGTCAAAACTTATCATTTAAAGATGCAAGCTGAAGTTCTATTGTGCTTTTTCCCATAAAAGACTTTAATATCCAGCCCCATGCCAGTACGCCACCTATAGAAAATCTCAAGAAATAGTGGCCCATCGGTCCCCATGTTGGGTGGCCCATCGGTCCCCAAAAGCTTTCTGAACAGTTAAACCCCTCTTTTTTGGTGAAATATGTTGCTTATTCCTAAAATTCAATGTGTAAATTGTCACCAATATATAGGACAAATCATCATAGAAAATATATTGCATAGAATCTACACACTTTTGAGATATTAAACTTTTTCTGAATCAGAAAAAGAAATTTTAGATGTTGAAAATTTCATTTTGCCTCCTACATGCTTGTGCTTTCACGTATTGATCAGTGGTCGATATGGTATTCATAGATGTGATAAGCAATACTTAAAATGCAAATTAGATGTTATGAAACGTTTTTGATGTGGAGTTAAGAGGATGGCCCATCGGTCCCCATGGCCCGTCGGTCCCCATGTTCCCCTGGGGGGCTGTTTGGATATCTGGATATCAGTAGTGGCAGTATGTAATCTCATACATAATTGGTCCATGGCTGGCCTGATTAGCCTAATATAATTGGTCCATGGCGGGCCTGATAAGCCTTTCAAGTGCGGATGCATGGATGGATGATTGAGGCTTTACATCAAGGATTTATGCACTTGGTAGGCTGATTAGGACAGTAGGACACAGGAATCAGGCATTGCATGACTGAAACAGCTGTCCAACATAGGCTGTATTTCACTGGGGGGGGGGGGGGGGATTTTATTTTTTTATCTGTGGGGGGGAGGGATTTCTATTGGGGGAGGTGAGTTGATTCTTGTTGAGATCTGCAAAGAGAAAAGACAAGAAAACAGAATAGTTAGGCCTACAGAGTATAATAAAGAAACACAGGGCAGAGAGCGTGAAGCTACACACCCAGCAAGCACTGGAGATAGCTCTAAAATCAGTAGACTTTTCGTCCTTGTTTTACCAAGCAGTCTACAGTCCATTTACAGACTACCAAGATAACAAAATGTACTTACCTCACAGAGAAATGCCACTGCAAAGCTATATTACCAATGGGATATTCCAAGATCAGTTACCTGTGATTGTCTGAAGTTTGGTCTTGAATCATTCTCATGTTGGAGTTGTTGGGTGTAATGATACTTCTAAGAAATGTTTAGCCTACCTACTCTTCCACATGTTAAAAGATATGCATTTATGATTTATTGCAAATGGTTGATGTATTATTTTGTAACACTATCATCTAATTAACATGCCAGTGCATCAAGCATGGTCTTTATAACTTCAAAGTTACAAAGTAAATTTTAAAAAGTATAGTTATAGATGGCGCTACTCGGCTCACCATTGCACCATTGCTCATTCATGATTCTTTGACTGACATGAGACTCAATCTACTTTTTAAGTCAACTGTGATATATGTAAGCTGGGATAGAGCCACACTTTGTGATAATGCACTGTTAGTTTGTTACAGCTTAGTTATGCTTTCAGTGTTGATAGGTGCAATGATTCCCTGCTGTGTTTTTATTAATCTCTTGTTCTTGTTAAATTTGAACGTCTGTTTGCCAAATGTATGCCAGTATAGATGGCGTTATGTGTGGTACAGAAGGAGGCTTTGTTCTTTAGCGAGCTGATCTGTCTCAGCAAGCAGAGTATCGGGGTTGTCTATGAGGTCCATGAAGTTCCTTACACATTGAAACTAGTACTAGGTTATTAAATATCACTAGATAAATGAAACCCATTATCTCTAAGCAAACTATTTATGTACAGTAATCTGGTTGATCATCAACAAATTTTGTCATACTGACACATGGACCAATATTTATCATGGAATGAAAAACACTAATACCAGGGTAGACTCATTCCAACAAGAGGCCTTGGTTTTTTTGAAAAACCATTTTACCTGAGGAGGCGACCAGTTCCAAAGACAAAAACCAAAAATGACCTGATAAACCAAATTTCAATGCAAAAACCACCATGGTTGTCTCATAAAACCACTTGATATTTTTAAAAACCGCTTTTGTCCTAAATTTTTTAGAGTGTAGTTGCAAAGAAGGAGTGTTTTATAAGCTTGTACACACACAAATAATTCCTGATATCATATGGCTAGCGGAAATACTCGCTTCCCATTGACCGACAGCCGTGCAATATTCTACGATATTGCACGCATGTTATTGCATGCTCATTTTAACATGTGAAAGATTGGACGGACCTGAGAGGAAGCACCATATTTTGATGCTGCTGCAGCCACTAGCTGACAAAAACTTTGTGTTTTTCAATCTTACTAAAACATTTATTGCGCGGCAACAGAGGCAGATAGGAAGATGGCATTGACGGCAAAAGATGCGCCTGTTTAAGAGCTATGTGGATATCGACTTTTTGTGCTTGTTATGTTCTTTGTTGCTTCAGAATAGAGCATTAAGTGGCCGAAAAACAGCTTTTTTGCTGATTTTTCAGTGACTTTGTTGTGTTTAAAGGTCTAAAGTCTGCTATAAAGTTTAAGAAAAAAATCTGAAAAAAATCCCTGATCAAGTATATCATTTTTGGATTCCAATATTTTGTGAGTGAAATAGTCATTGATTTTTGACGCAATACATTTTAAACAGGCGGGTCAAAAGAAACACAAAACGACTTTGGACAAGGAATTCCAGCCCTTTTCTTTGCTTTTACCACAAAACAGTTATGATATAACAGTTATTGCACATCACCGAGTGCAATATCAGTTTTTATGGCACCGAGGTGACTAATATTGCACGATAACTGTATAATGTTGAATATTTTTATGTCAATATTACACTGTAAAATTTGAAAATTTTGATTCAGCTCAAATAATTGAGTGAGGATGGTTGCACAATTTGTTTGAGCTAACATAGCTTGTTGTTTTGAGTTTTGTTTCTTTTGTTATACCCTACAAAGCATGTTGGCTCAAAGGAATTGTGCCACCATCTCACTCAATCATTTTTAAAAAGCCAACTCAAAATTCAAATTTTACAGTGTACCATAATAAACACAAATAATACTCTGAGTGCCAAGTTATTAGGCAGTGGTGGTTTTTCGCCTTATCTCCAAAAGTATTTGTAGTTTTTCCTGTAAACCCAGTGTGATCAAGACAGAAGGGGTATACTGTCTCAGACACATCAGCTGTCAGACAATAAGAATCGATAATGAACACTTGACTGGGGATAAATATATTTGTTCTCGACATAGATACCATCAGCCAATCCATCTGAAATCAATGATGTTCCACAGTAAAACATACCGATAGATAAAACATAATGTCTGTGACAAAAAATATGCAGCATTGCTTAGCTTGTTTCCAGGCCTGCAAATTCCCTCGACCATTGTCATAGGATATAAATATTGGGGAGAGCGTGACACATTGAGATGCGGAAAACAGCAAGTAAACCGTCTAGCGTCCATATGGTATTCATTACGGAACTACATTCTTTTATGTAGTTGAAAAAAATGTAAGTGAAAGGTTGTCATATATCCTGAAAAGTTCCACAGCTTTGGATGTGAGAAATTTCACATTTTTGTATTCAGCATGGCGAACTAAAAAACTTTGCCTTTTGACTTTTTGTCATAATTCCCCAGCTAGGCATGTTGGGAAAATGGAAATAAACCAGCAGAGATTCAAGCCGCGATTATTCGCCTTAGTTTAGTTGGCTGATAATCCCCATTTTAGGAATGTGGTCCAAGGATATCGAATATTATAACAAAGAAAGCTGTGTGGGGCATGGTTAGACGCATTGTGTTGGCAACTGTCGACGAAAGTCTAGTGCTTACAGAATTGGACTGAAAAGTTCCTTGTGAAGTCATATCCTCATGCACGCCATGTTATTCTCTGTGAATCACTAGCAATTTGTGAGATCATGCTTTAAATGATATCAGAACAAGTCATCAACTGAGTATCAATGAGGCGACAAGTTACTCAATGACAAATTGACAGTTCATTTCAATGAAATGGATAGGGAGAGCTGTATTCAGTGGAAGGCTCACCACAAATTTCCACACACCAGGGGACCAATAACCAATAATATGAGCGAAGCGAATGGCTGCCGAAGGCAACCGTGAGCGTAGCTCACTTGAGTGCAGAGAGCATCCTGTTGTTGTTGCTCTCCTGGTGGACCTGAATTGATCAACAGTCCATGATTTGTCACTGTGCTAAAAATAGCCTCTGAACTACTGGTTGGTCAAAATTGACCATAGGCATACTTTCAGTGTGAAAAATTGGAAGTGAAAGTGAAATCACTCATCACAGAGACCACTCAGTCAAAAGCAATAGCAGTACTCGTAAATTCTCAGACTGTTGCAACTGTTGCCACTGCCAATTTCAAGGCAAACATATTGGATCAGAGTTGAAGTTCAACATTCAATGACACCTTTTTTAAAAGTATGATCAGTACCTGTACCTAAATTACTCTAATTTTGAAAGGGCAAAGGCATTAAAGAATTTCTAAAATAGAATTTCTAGTCAAAACATATGACAGCCAGCCGCTAGACAGCCGGTATAGAATTCAGCCAGCCACCTCCACCAAAGTTCCTGGCTGAGCAGCTATCAGCAGCTAGCCACCAGCCAATTCCACCAGTCAGCCGATTTTTGAGCAACTGGCTGGCTTACAGGTCTAGTTCAATAGCATTAACTCCTTACGCATCTAATTGTAAATGTAAACAAAACAAAAGTAATGCAGACAGGAAACAAAACTGTTTGTAATATGATTTACAATGGTGAAAATATTGAAAATGTAGATAGTTTCAAATATTTAGGTCATATGCTCACTAATAAACGAAACATACATGGTAAAATGATGGAATACCTAGCGACACAAGGGCTGAAAGCCTTATTTGCGTTACAAGGTGACACAAAGCAGGCATTGGGCCTCATAAATCCCCAGCTATCCTTAAAAATGTTTGATACATATATTCTACCTATCCTAGAGTACAACAGTGAAATCTGGACAGGTGAAAAATCTACAAGTGAGTTAGAGAACCTACAACTTGGTTATCTTAAGAGTGTTCTAGGAGTAAGAAAACAAACCCCATCTCTTGCAGTGTATGGCGAGACTGGTAGATTCCCACTACATGTTAGGCATAAAGTAAGGATGATAAATTATTGGGTTAGGTTAGAAAAAATGTCTGATCATAAAATACTTAAGAAATGTCTATCAATTCAAAAGGACATGCACAGAGATGGCAACCGTAACAGCTGGCTCGGTAAAGTAATCCAGATTCTAAATAACTGTAATATTCTTTATAACATGCATGACAGTGGGAGCCATAACATTGATCGGATAGGCAGTAGAACTAAACTAAAATTGTATGAAATTGAACAGATGAGATTAATCGAGTCCATAAATGACAGTACACAGCAACCTAAATTAAGAACATATAAACTATTTAAAACAGACTGCAGGTTAGAGCCGTACTTACTTTTAAGACATAGCAGTAAAATCACAACCAAAATTGCCAGATTTAGAACAAGCTAGCATAGTCTACGTATAGAAACGGGTCACCATCAACGGCAAAAATTCCGGCAGCAGATAGAATCTGTGAGAAATGTAGCTTAAATATGACTGAAGATGAAATACGCTGCCGGATTATTTGCCCAAGCAATCAGAGCTACCGTAATGAACTATTTCAGATAGCAGAAAATCTGATAAATAACTTTAGATCACTTGATGACACAGATAAGTTTATAGCAATAATGAGTAGTAAAGAGGCCGAAATGCAAATTAGCCTTGGAAAGTTCCTGCAACAGGCTGATGTATTACAGAACATCTCCTACCTTTACATGAGTTATGTTACAATGTATAGATAATTTGATACACCATTTTACTTACAATATACACTTATTGTGCAAATCTCTGTAAATATTCTTGATGACATTTTGCAAGATTATAACTGCAAACTCTTTATGACACCATCGTGTACATAAACATTCTGAAAAATGGACAATTCTATTAGCTTGCAAAAGAATATGATTATTAAGGGATATTATTATACATAAATGCTGAAAATTAATGAATATACGATATGAATACTTTTTGATGCTTTGTCTCTAAAGTGGTTACAGGCCTGTTATTTTTAGTTCACTATGATTATTGACAGATATTATGATATCAATGTTGAAAAATGAATGTATGCACTGTATTATTATTTATTATTCCTGGTTGTTTTGTCTGGAAAATTGTTTTTCATACATATTTATATTTTTAATAACTAGGTATAAATTTTTATATACTATTCATTAGGTGTAACATGACTGATTAATGGAAGTAAACAGTGGCTGGAACCTGAAATAATATAACCTACATGTCCTATTTTATGAAAGTTATCATTTTTATTGTATATACTTATAAAATTTTTATGCTATTAAATATTATCACATTTTACTAACCAATGTTTTCTCGCAATACTAACATTGACAAATGTATCTTTACTGTGTCAATAAAAGAATATATATATTTAATGTTGACTGTACTGCAAACGTTGCGTTACACTTGAATATAAAAAAAGTGTCTCACTGTGACCCGCTCTCCCCTACGGCGAGCTTGCTTTGTGGAATATGGAATATAATATATTCACCCAATGACCAAAAACTATATACCATCAAAAAAAGAAAACAGTATAACGTATATGACATAATGGCCATTAATTATATAGTAATATTATTTTTTTGGCACCACTTATAATAAACATAGACTGCGTAGCAGCAAACCTTCAGCGAAAAACCAACATTAAAAAGGACACCATAATAGTGATGTGAAACTAATTGCATGTAGTATTTGCAATAGTGGCCCGATCTTGGTCTGAAATTATCTATACGCCCCGCCATATGCCCGCCTGCAGGCAAAGGTACGTTGAACGATGGAAAGCCCTTACTAGACCAATGTACATATAATATGGACCAGTTTCATGCATGAACAAGGAATAAGTTGTGAGGTATGGGTCAGAATATTTGAAAAAGCATTAAGAATAATAATCAAGCAGACCAACAAAATGCGCTAAAATATTATATAGGTGATGTATATAAAATTTCATCTACATGCAATGATGGCCAAGTTTTGGCCTGGAAACAAAAAATAATAATTTTAATATTTTTTTGTCAATATTTCAAGATGTATAGAATATCGATGAATCACACCCACAAAAGGCACAAATTAATCATATAGGTGACATGTGTAAGATATTTCATCCATGTACATGCAATTGTGGGCAAGTTTTGGCCCAAAATGCAAAAAAAAAAAAATTAATACATTTTTCTCAATATTCCAAAAAGTATGGAATATCAATCAATCAGACCATGAAAAGATACAACTAGACTGTATAGGCTACATGAGTAAAAAATTTCATCCATGTACATGTATTAGGGGCTGAGTTCTAGCCCGGACATGAAAAAAATGATTTTTTAATATTTTTCTCAATATTTAAAAAAGTACAAAATATCCATCCATGAGACAATCAAAAGGCACAATGAGCCCATACAGGCTACATGTGTACCAAATTTCATCCATATGCATGCAACAGGGGCTGAGTTCTAGCCCGGAAACGAAGAAAATAATTATTTTATATTTTGCTCAATATTTCAAAAATTACTAAAGGTCCATCAAACAATCAAAAGGCACAACTAGACCATATAGGCTACATGTGTTCCAAATTTCATCCATATACATTCCATAGGGGCTGAGTACTGGCCCGGAAACTATCTATCCGTCCGCCGCCCGGACGCCCGACCGCCCGACCGCCCGGACGCCCGCCCGGCGGACGGACAACTTTTGACCAAAGTGATAACAATACCTTCTTCGAACTTCGTTCGCTGAAGGTAAAAAGATATGGAGTATGAAAGTGATCTGTAAGCCCAATGCACTGGGCTAGATGCAGATATTGACAATTTCACCAAAATATTAATTTATTGAAATTGAATTTGTAGTAATACTTATTATCGGCTGTATGCTGGTGTCATTAAAAAAAACATTGAACAACAACTTGTTCAGTCTGGCAAACTGAAACTATCAATTACGTAACAAAACAAACCATGTGGAATTGTATATTTATTAATTGTTGCATTAACTAGTCATGGATGACGTTTGAAAAGAGGCCCTGTTTCTTGCCACAATTTAGCAGAATAATAATTGTTCACAGATTATTTATCATTGGCAGGTAATAATTTTAATGAAGCACATACAATGTGTTGATCAATCAAAATATGATTTATTTTCGTTGGACTGTTCAGATATAGGCCTATGACTTATATTAGTTAATAGTATAAAACCATCTACAAAATTGTCAAAGTTATCAAGGAAAACAGTATTTACATTACATTTTTGCATTGAATGTATATGAATTATTATCATATCATTTAAAGCATACCAATATGTTATCATTGTTATTGTCTCCATTGATTATTCTGCAAAAATGAACAGCAGTTCATCTTACATAAGCTGTAATTGGGTGAATACCCTAATTAAGAGGAATTCCCAAACCTCGGCCTAATTGCATTCAATTTACTTTTTTAATGTTTTATAATTTTTATCAAATCATGTAAGAAGTGTTGGCATACTGGGCTGCCAATCGTGGGTTTAGGGTTCGAATTCAGCTCTTGCCGGGTCACCTGGATATGTTGAACGACTGTTTCAATCATCCTTCGCCTCATTGCCGCGTTCTCCCTCTGCCCTAATTAACCTACCAAGCGCATAAATACAGGACGTGCACTCGTGCAGCCCCAATCATCCATCCATCAATTAATGCGATCAAAGGATTTTTTTATTTAGTATTGGATGTTTTATTGCGAAATAACGTAAAATACATGTTAAAAAAATATCATTGATTTTGTAATACCAGTAAATTGCTTTGTGCTTCAGCTGTTGCCTTTGCAACTTTCTGACTAATGTTTTCATAACTGGTTGAGCGGTGAGGCATGCAACAATTTTGTAAGTTGATGATTTCCTAAGAATATTCTTATTGTATTTTTTTCTATTTTCGTTTGTTCATGTTTCTATTCTATTATATTCCATTCTATTACTCTTTCCTTTTATTCATGTTTTACTTTCCTTTTTTTTCACACTCTACTCAGAATATTCATCTATTACTCTTTTCTTTTATTCTTGTTAATGACATGACATGTTTTACTTTCTTTTCTTTTTCTTTTTTTTTGTGCTTTACTTAGAATATTCTTTGATTACTCTTTCGTTTTATTCAAGTTCTACTTTTCTATTCAGATAATCTTCTATTACTCTTTCCAGCTGACTTGATGCATTATTTTCATGATATATTCACTGATATATGTATCAAATTCAGAGTAAAGGGTCAATTCACTATCCCTGAACAGACTCAAGTATATGAATTGCAATCAACTCAGATTTCACGAAAAGCTGCAAAATGACTTACCACAACTTGTCCACAAGTTACATCAGCACAATACTGATAAGGCCAAACAAAATCGATTCGTAGATTCTCAGATTTTCTCCGAGTGCTTCTTCTGAGGATAGCTGGCAGGACAAAAAAAAGCTGAAATCTAAATCTTTTATTGTGTCAATCCATTAAATAAAATCAAGGGTAAACATTCTTTTCTGTTGGATTGGTAGACTAGATCAGAGTAGCTAAAAATATGGCCTTGTGCTAATATAACAATGATGAATGATGGAGGACGGAATTTTTATACTGATCCTACTGCAATATGAATGAAGTCACCAGCAGGGTAACACCCTGGCCTGCTCTTGGGAGACCTGGCTTTCAGTTCAGAAAAAATTTGAGATCTAATCATGTGTGCGTTAACGTAATTTTTATACACATATTTTGCTAATGTAACAATATGAAATAGACAGATGCGAAATTGCAGTTACATTAGCAATAAAAAAACAGGTACCACACCCTGTTGTTTATGTTTCTGGTGATAAGTAGCGAGAAAACAGGAAAAATCCCTTGTAAAAGTTGCACTTTTCGTGAAATCTGCCCTGGTCAAAAATTGGGTAAGAATTGCCATAGATACAAATGCTTTAATTTACTTCAAGCTGGATTTTCAGCTCAGCTTACCTGAGGAAAAGTCAGCTGCTGGACTGACACATCTCAGTCAGTTGACTTCAGCGGACGGCAAAGTCAGCTCGCTGCGGCGCCAAATGTCGGCCGTTCCGGGCTCTACTTAGAATATTCCTACTCTTCCGTTTTGGTTGGCATTTTACTTAGAATATTCTATAATTACTCTTTTCTTTTATTCATGTTGTACTTAGGATATTCCATTACTCTTTCCTTTCTTCAGTAAGAATATTTTCATAGTAGTCTTTCTTTCTGTTCATGTTTTAGTAGCGGTAGTTTTATTGACCACAGTCCAACCTGATCAGAATCATGAGTACAACAACATAGAACATTCTAATAATATTCTTTCCTTTCGTTCAAGTTTTAGTTAGAAAATTCTTTCCTTTTGTTCAAGTTTTCTTTAGCACTTGACTAAATCAATGTAATTTTAGAAAAGGAAGAAATAAGTCAATTTCTAATAAGAAACAAAAGTTTAAAAAGGGAAAAAAACAATCAACAAAAAACCAAGGCGTGGCAAACAGAAATTGTCATTTACGCTGACTCATCAATTCAAGTTTTACGGTGTGTACTGATAAACGGCCATGACTTTAAGTTTTCAGATAATGACATTGATCTTGCAATCAAGTCATTTTTCATCTTTTTAGATGTGGTTACTACATGTATTTCTCATTTTGCAAATATATATCTGAGGTACTATCTTGGCTTCTGGGCCTAATTGTGGACACTATAGCTTTACAGCCTTTGTAACTAGCATCCCATTTTTTTGTATATCTTTACCAGCTAGCTAAATGGTATTTTTTGCCTAATATGATTGGCAACAGTGAGAATTAGCCTACATTCACGCACTCAGATCTGGATGACCAGAATAACGTAGTAATTTAAGCTATTAAGTCGACAGCTTTAAAAGGTGCTCTATATAAAGATATATAATAGGTTCATTTCAGTCATACTGACGTGTTCTGACTGACAAATTTACTTTATTGCTGTGCTAAGTAAAATATACAAAGATAAAATCCTTCAAAAATGTGAAAATACAGTTTTTCATGTCATGAAAAAGGCTTGTTTTACTCACAAATCAAGAAATGCTGAGGTCTCCCTAAATCATTTTAAGTTTTAAATTCAATTAAACTCTATTTTAAACCAAAAAGATTTTCTCTGTTTTGGAGAGCAAATAGCTTTCAAGCGCCTTCAGATATCACAAAGATACTCAATTACTCATAATTGGAAAAGCCGGGCTCCAACTGAAAATTTGCGTGTTAGCGCCCTGCTAAGGATTAAAACAATTGTTTACAATAGCAGATTATTGTTTGTCTGCTAAACAAAGAGTTAAAAGGTATAAGAGAGGAAGCATATGATGTCTGTTGGGATCTAACTGACAAAAATTTATGTTGGAACCCGACAATGAGGTGTCTAACTTAGACATAACTTTAGCTTTTCTGGAATTAAACAGACTTTGGTCCTCTATTTCCAGATCTTCCAGTTATTTATACATTGTATATTGTATATAATCATAATTATATAATTCAATCCAAAGCATTTGTTTCTGGTGTTTTTTCAATTTCATAAAATTTGTTTTGGTCAGAAATGTTCATAACGGGGTCCACGCGTTACAGGTGATTTCATTAGCACGCGATTCTAAGGCTTTTGGCCACTAAATACGTAGAATTTTTGGTTAATCTGATTGGTTCTAGGACAACAGAACGTCACACATCTCATATATATCAAACGTGGTAAGTCCCTGTTTAGCATTGATTTCTCACTGGCAAGTGTGATTGACAAGAATCGCATGCTAATGAAATCACCTGTAAAGGTTGAAATCCATAGTGTACATGATTCAGTGTTATATCTCCCATTTTTTTTGTAGGTATAGTTTTGCTTATTTAGTTAAAATATATAGATCCGCTACAGCGCAATATGAAAATGCTTTTTGTTATCTAATCTTTTGCAATATTTTGTTGATTTATTTTTTTTATAATCTCCCATGATAATATAGCTAGAATCCAGGTGATAAAAGCAAGGTTGGACTCACAACGTATACTACTTGCCTATTTCTAAGCGAATTTAAGGTTTCAGCATTGACCACTTCCTTCCTTCACTGGCTACATGTTTCATGCTAGTTGTTAACAAGTTATTATACCATTTAATATCTCTCTCCAGCCAATCATATTATACAGTTATCGCACAGCACCGAGTGCAATATCAGTTTTTATGGCACCGAGGTGACTAATATTGCACGAGGGCGCAGCCCGAGTGCAATATTAGTCACCGAGGTGCCATAAAAACTGATATTGCACGAGGTGATGTGCAATAACTATTATATCATATGGTTTTTTATGTCAAATGCGAAGAAAAGGACTGGAATTCCTTGTCCGAACTCTTTTTGTGTTTCTTTTGATCCGCATTTTTAAAGTGTATCTCGTCAAAAGGCAATAAATATTTCACTCACAAAAAAAAATTTCACACTTTCGGAATGGAAAAATTATTTACTTGATGATGGATTTTATTTTAGATTTTTTTCTGAAACTTTATAGCAGACTTTAGACCTCTAAACACAACAAAATCACGGAAAAATTGGCAAAAATGCTGTTTTTCGGTCACTTATTGCTTTATTCTGCGGAGCAGTGAATCTTTTAGTAAAATGGAAAAACACAATCTTTTTGTCAGATTGGGGCTGCAGCAGCACTGAAACGTGGTGCTTCCTCTCAGGTCCGTCCAATCTCTTACATGTTAAAATGAGCGTGCAATATAATGCGTGCAATATCGTAGAATATTGCACGGCTGTCAGCCAATGAGAATTGAGTATTTCGGCTAGCCATATGATATATGCCTTTATTTCATGGGATAATTCCAATATCCTTTGTTGTCCAATTATCGTCCCATGCTTACCTGTTTGAGTCTTTGTCTCCTGGTATATCGTTATTCACGAGTCACTATGGGATAGGGAATATGTGTTTATCACACATCGGGCTACATGTGCAGCTCTCAGTTGATAATTCACATAATTATTCTCTTTCCCACGGTGAATAACCTATACTAAGTCCCCCAATTTAAATTATTATACCACTGTTTGCTTTTTTTGGCCAATCAGAAGGCAGGATTTTGCTCTGATATAATGCATATCACAGCTCATACACCTGACCATGATATTGCATGCTTGGCTGACTAAAAATCGACAAAATTGCAAGAAACACTGAAACAAAACTGACCAACAAAGGATTAAAACTGAACAACACAGACAGTAGGGTGTGGCTGTTGCCCATCAAATCGGAAAATTTTGGAGGAGCCCCCTGTACCTTTTTTTGGTATTGTGGTTTGATCTGAGAGACATTTCTGTGAAGTTTCAAGAAAATTGAAAAACGTTTGACTTGAGTACAATGCAGTTGAAGTTTCATCTCATTTTATTAAAACCCAAAGTCGCGGTTTCCTGTGACTTTGTCAATATTCATTAAACAACAATGAAATATGTTCAGTTCGCCAGGGCTCAATAAGACCTTCATTTTGAATACCAACTTCAATGATATCAGACAATTTTAAGCAGTGTTTCAGTTCAAAATTTGACTGCAGTTTTCGTAATTTGTGTGATTGGTAATGATAACCTTCATATTAAATGTCAACTGGCCTGTGTCACCCATTATGTTATTTAATGAAGCAATGACAATGTCTTGATAGACTTTAATTGAAAAAAGTTAGTGTCTAATATTACCAAGGCTTTACACTTATATATACGGTAACACAGTGTGGTTGACACATGGAGACAGTGTATGCTGCAGGCTACTTTGGTGGCTGATGAGTGGTGCTTTTAAAACATTTCAGTTCCAGGCATACTGATAAATATGTGAATTAGCTAATTGTCAATCATCAGCAATTCTAGGAGTAATTTGGTTAAAGAAAAGTAAAAGGTAAGATTAACTTGGTCTGATTATGTGAAAAGAGTTTACATTGACACCGGCTAACCGTTTTGTCTTTTTTCAAAAGTGAGTTGAGATGGGAAATCAGTACTAACTGAGGTAAGCTAGGTAAAATTGATAAACAAGGATGATTAAGCAATACAATTGAGAATTCAGTTATTTGGTCACATCTGAGTAAAGACACAAATGTATGCGGTGTGTTAGTCATCTCTTTAAATACAATAATATTGTCACTTGTAGCCATTTATTACAGTTCCTTCAAACGTAGCATTAGACTTCAGAAACCTGATTTATGAAGTTTAGAATGCTTTGTGGAGGATAAACATGTTTCAGATGTCACACATTGTCATGATCATTGTATCCTGAAAATGTGACAGGAGAGAAAATCAGAAACCTTTGTTATTTATAAGCATCACATTCAGCATGTGTCATTTAATTCATTATTCAACTCAAATTTTAAAAATGTGGCTAGCTATATAGGCCACTTGTCATGCCAATATAGTAAAAATTTAGATTTTATTAGACATTGTGTGCTTGAAAATGTGCTAGATCAAATGTTACGAGTTGATTGAGAAAGGATTTTCCCTGACCTTATGATAATATAAAACGTTCTTGCGAATTGCTAAGACGCATTACATATGGACTACTAAGGTCTCACTATGCACCGGGTGCCAACTTAATGATTTAATTTTTTTTCAGCTAAAATTTATTTTATTTATCTGTTGTTTTATGTTCACATAGGCCTAATGCCACTGTGTATGAATAAAGATATAGGGTTGGATAGGCATAGGCCGATTTTAGCCACTCTCAATTTGCTTGCCTTATAGTTTGAGATTTTAAAATAACAGTAAAACTTCTTACAACAGTGCACCAAAATATCCAAATATAATCTAATTTCTTCAAAATGTCAAAATAGTGCCTTTTGCACTTTCTGCAATGCAATATTAACCGGATTAACATCAAATCTTAGTCTTTATATAATTTGCAAATTATTTCTCAAACAAACCTTGAATTATAGATTTGGTTCACTGCTTTAAAATTTTCCAAGACCATTGAAGTTGGTATTCAAAATGCAATATCATGGTCAGGTGTATGAGCTGTGATATGCATTATATCAGAGTGAAATCCTGCCTTCTGATTGGCCAAAAATGCAAACAGTGGTATAAAGAATCTTAAGTCATTTAATTGTTTGTTTATTGTCACCTATGCTGCTAGATATGATTGTCACCAATGCTGCTAGATATGATAAGCACTGTGCAAGAATCAACTGATTGACCATAACTGAGAAAAACAAAACTTCATTAAGCCAGTGACATCCCACGACCAAGTTGAAAGCTAATTTTGATACTGTTTGGACAGCCAATCTGCAATAGCTATAAGAGCAGTTCATAAGAAAGGTGAAGTTGTGTTGTAGGTTAGAAGTAATAGATAACACCCTTGTTTGTGACGATATGCAATATGCTAAAGCCCTCGGATATATTGCATATCATCACAAACGAGGGCGTTATCTATTACGAATCGAATGAGAAGATCAGAAGACCAACAGAAAACAGTCAATGATGTGACAAAACCCGTTTGCAAATAAAAAATAAAAAAATTAGTTTTTCCAGTTGACCGCCAATCTGCAAGAGCTCTGATAACATGATAAACCAGTTGACCCAAACAATCAATCCATGCAACATACAAGCATATTAAGTCAGACTCCTTGGAAAGGTCAACAACACCGTCCATCCTATGGGTTGTTTTTCAATCGGGGTACATAGTTTTGTCTCAAGGGGGTCAAAAATAAAGGTCTTTTTTTTCATGCAAAATCAACTTTTTTCTGTTGCTATATATCGTGCCTTGGATTTGTGAAAATTTTAGGGCTACAAGTATTCTGAATTTTTATTTATTTGAATTTTTGATAATTTGACCAAGTATCAACACACTGCTCATCCCTCTATTACTGGATGTATAGAACACCCAGTTGTATGGGCATGTGCTGAATGGATAAATATATATATGACAATGAAAAATCATCTTACTTGCTTAATTTCGGCCAAGAACTTTGTGCGTATCAAGGAAAAAAGACATTTCAAACCAATTTCCTCATTTATTCGGAGAGGACAAGATTTGACGGAAAGCTGTTTTTGGTGTTTTCCTCGCTACGAGTATCGCGCAGTTGGTACAACTGAAGTGAAAAACTTAGAAAAACGTTGTCTAATCTATTGAAGGAGTATTTCTGTAAAATAAAAATACTCTTAATTTGATGTTATCACTGTTTTAGCCGACCCAATTTCGGAGAGGACAATATTTGACGGAAGTGACCTTTAAGTATTCAATGCAGGATTCTGAAAAGACTAATCATAGTTGTTGCATATAATTCTAACGTTGAACTCTTGGGACCATGTTGAAAGCATATTCACATTGGCTAAAACTTACTGTTAGGTCAGGACTGAAAAATCTGAAGTGATATTTGCCTAATTTGCAAATGAGACAGTCAATTTTGGTCAAAATGACACAAATAAATTTTTTTCGGGCAGTTATCAACCGATTTGAATAATTTTTTCGCTACTGTAGGTCCGTCTCAGTATGTTTAATCATTCTGTGTAGCGTTTTTTCCACATATATGCATGGTATTTCCGGTATTTTGTATATCGTGTGTTTTTCCAGAGCGTACCCCGATTGAAAAACAACCCCTATGTAGGTTCAAACAGAGCTACTACAGGGTGACCCACCTCAACTTGTGCATTGATGTTGTGGCCAAAACAGTGTTTACTGAAACAGTTTGGGATTTCCAATGCAAACACCAAATTGGAGTTTCAGTGACAAGAGCCAAGAGAAGAGTATTATGCAAGTTTGGTTCATTTTTGGTTAAAATTGGACTCAGAGAAGGAGTTCAAATTTTCTCATAGCTTTTTTTCTGATTTTTTACAATTTAACTCTGTCAACCTTGGACAAATTTTTTTCGCTCACTTGTAATACATGTACTGTATTACAGAAACTATAACAAAGCAGTGCCAGGGCTTTTCTTTGAAGGAGGTTTGGGTTTACGGAGTTAGGAAGCCCAAACACTGTCCTGATGCAGTGCACCATTTTCACACCGGTAATTTCCTGGAGTCTATACCAATGATGGGTGGGCAAAAAGTGTTGTTACCACTCATAATAATTTGAGCATTGATGTGTGTATCCGCCACTTTATTAATTGTTCCAATAATGCACATAAATTGTCAACAATGAATCTTACATCTCCAAAAAAAATTACTTGGCTTGAATTTCTAGGCCAAATGACATGGTGAATTTGTTGAGGGGAATCTTCTGAGCCTGGTTGTATTAACAAACCATGTTTTTCCATCACAAATATTGGTCAAAATAAGATTAGATTTTGAGAGATGGAAAATTTGTGACTTTCCAGATGACACCAAAAATAGATTTTTGTAGAAGTGTTGCTATACGTTTTCTCTTTGCTTTTAAAACCTGGGTGTCATGTTTTGCGTTTCTAATGACACTGACAATTGTTTTTCCATGTTTTGACTTGTTTGTCTCTGACAGGTTGCCATTCTAAATTTGCTGACTTGGTAACATACATTGGACTCTAAATCTCACAAACACCGTCCATTGCCTTCCCTAAGAACCTCCTTTTGCATATCAAAGTCATTTCAGGCAGTTGTGGAGGATTTTGTTGATGCTGGTGCACTTTGAATTCTCCTCAGCTGATTTTTGGCACAAAATAAAACAGCGACACATTTTCACTTGCCTGTCATTTATGGTAGAATTACTGCAGAGGATTATAACTCACTTTATTTAACAGCCATTGCTACCAATTTTCAAAAATTACCTGTCTCATTTTTGTTGTCCTCAGTAAAATTTTAAAGTCATGCACAAGTTGAGGTGGGTCACCCTGTATTTCTTAGAGATACCAACTAAACATTAATTCAGAACTGCCAATGGAGGGAAACCTATTCTACTCTGAAGCCTCTCCCACTCTAAACTTAGAGCTCAACAGGTTCACAAAATTGTGTATGCGCTGCCCTCTTGAATCCATAACAGAAACTACAATCGATCTGACTCTTGTCAGTGAGCTCTAAGAGATTTCAGATTCAGCAACTATCACTTTTTTAAAGTGAAGTGGAGTAACAATTTGGTCTGTTGAATTAGGTCTAGAATTGAATATTCAATTACTTTTAATCGGCCAGTTTATTGTTAAAATGCTGCTATTGCTGCAAAGTGGTACTTGTTGTGGAACTTTTTTTTGGCGCAATCATTATTTTCCAACCCAGGGAATTGTGAGTCGTCCCTGTTTGGCAGCCAGACAGCCAAGCATGAAGACCCTCACTTCTCAGTATAAGCTTATTAAGCTTGCCCTGACCACAGTGAGGTTTATTCACGATTGACCATATGGCCAGACACCTTTTGAAGTTGTGTCACAGTTATTGCAATTCTATTGTACTTGACCACTGTTTCAAAACTCTCTTTTGTTTTTGACCTCAAGTAGTCCGGCAGAGTTGCACAACAGTTGCAACTTGGAGAGAGTGCGAACAACATGTGAACTCTCACTTGATTTGCAAACTCAAGGATTAGTGAGGACATTTTTATGTGAAGAGAAGTGAAGTGACATGGACATTGGTTTTTCATTTATTTCCTTAGACCCAGGACGGAACACACTCACATGTAAAAAGCAAGGGGATCACATAAAATCTGCTGGCACAATCTTAAAAAGGGATCATGGAATTTTCCTCAGTGGGAATTATTATTTGTTTCAAGCCCGCAAAATTCCCCGATTATTCATTTACAGGCAAAACTTTGTCAAAAATAATTTATTTATTTCACCAAACCTAGCAAGAAATTATTTATTTGAAAAATGCAAGCACTCCCCCTCCCCTTCCATCTGGTCGCCCCTTCTCTTTAAAACAGGTCTCATTAGCCTTAAATTTATATTGAAGTTAAATTATAATATTATAATTGACCTGATTGCCTTTTGGCTTTGTCAAGAATAAAGATAACACATCATTAAAGTGTGACTTTTTGTAACATAAAGGTAGATAAGTGTGGATGGTAGAATTTACATCCTCCATTTATGCACTTATTAGTCTTTATGGGACATGCATGGACACTCATTCAGGTAGATGGTTCTTAGGGGGCGACTATTTAATATTAAGGGGAGGCTTTTCCATGAAATAAATACTTTCCTGTCAAACGAAAACTCCAAGTCCCCCCCCCATTTAAATGGTCACCCCCTAAGTTGTATCAATCAATCAATCAATCAATCAATCTATCTATCTATCTATCTATCTATCTATCTATCTATCTATCTATCTATCTATCTATCTATCTATCTATCTATCTATCTATCTATCATATCTGTTTATCTTTATCTATTTATCTATCTATTTATTTATCTATATGATCTGTCTATCGATATTTTCTTTTTTCAATTATACGTATCTTAGTATCTATCATGTCTGTCTATTTATCTATCTTTCTGTCTCTTCTTTTTCAATTATATAATTATATATTGAACGGTCATCATCCTCTTTCAAATGTCACTCTATATTCTGGCTGGACTTCACATAAATTAATAATGTGTACCTCGATTGATCTTGTTTTGATTTATCAAGCTAAACTGTCAGATTTGGTGTGATACACCAAACATCGCTTACAAGACAATATAATTGTTTGGAGTTTTGCTCCATTGCACATCCAATCCAAACAATGTTATCAGACTCTAAAAAGCATATAAATTGTCTTTTTAATTGGCCTTTCTTTTTGCTCATATTTCATAAATATGCACATTGAATTAGTTGTAACTGTACATACATTTTCCAAGCCTTTTTGAGCTCATAATTCTGCATTAATACATAGGCCAAAAGGGCACTATCTCTCCAAGAGTAGGATTGCCTTTGACCACTTGCTGGTGAGTGAGGTGTCTGAGTCAGAAGTGGCCAAATACAAAAGAAAAGCATTGATGTAAGGGAGTGATCAGGCTGTTGTCAACACCTGAAGGTGTTAATCTGTGCTTTTGACCATTTGGTCAATCGTGAATAAACCTCAATATACATTATTTCTGGTGTTGTAACAAAAAGATTAACTCTCCTCTGGTGTGATAGACATAATTACCTGTTTCAGATCTCTCAAAGCAACTGAATGAATGATTTAGTGTTTCATTGTTGTCCGTTTGTTGTTTCAATTAGTTTCTTTGAAGAAAACCATAAACTATCATTGAAATCATGCTAGAAAAGCTGTTAAAGGATTTGAAAACTTCAGAATTTTATGGTACTCATTGGCAGTGCATGTGCACTCATTGATCGTTTAACATTGTTGATTACGATTTGTTTATATCTTGCTGGCAGCTCAGGTGTGCGTATGAGCGCAAGTGATGAGGTCCCTCTACCTGGACATGACCTGACCTACTTGCATATTGATAAATGTGTCAGCTTGAGGTCATCCGATTTCTGGCAGACTCTCCAGCTGTGCTGTTCGTTTAGAGTCTGTGAGCAGACTGAGCCTCCCCTTTGATATTATAGCTCACCAGAGCTTTTTTTCCTAAGGCATTAACAGTTGTAAATTTCCATAATCTCAATAATGACTTTAGGCACCTGAATTGGACGGTCACAGTATTAAGTTGTTGGTTTCTGTTTGAGACAGTTGCATCTGGAAAATTGTGTAATTTTGAAAAGTTGTATCACAGTTAGCACAATTCCATTCTGATATGAATTTTGACAGTTGTAATATGTAGCTGTTCGAATGTTTGCTTGTTTAACACTGTTTTGCTTAGTGGTCAGTAATCCTCTAAGTGTCCATAATAGAAATTTCAAGTGATAACAGCTCACAATCGCTAGGGAAAAAAGCTCCACTAACGTCAGAAGTTACCTTTTTAAGTATGAATTGGAGCTGTACAGCGTACATCATATTCAGAACATTTTTCATATGGTATTGTATGTCCCTCTGTGCCCCCACAAAATATTCAACTGTAATCACACACACATTTCTTTATTTTAAATTAGGAATTCTGTGGACTGCATACCTGAAAAGGGGATTAACAGCTTAGGGGGAGACCATTTGATACCGAGAGGGGGAACGCTTGGAGTTTTTTAAAATAAATACGTTCTTGCTCAGTTTTGATGAAAACAATTTTTTTCTGGGCAGTCTAGAAAAAAAAGAATTTCTGCCGGGGTATTTCTTAATAAGGTGTTACTTGAAATAACTAATTTCTGTCACCATTAAATAAATAATTTCCAGCAAAGGAAAACTCCAAGCCCCCCCCCTCCCACTTATATTCGAGGCAAAGAATCTAAATTTTAATATTTCACTCAACCAATGCTGTAAAACTTTGGGGATGGTATTCCCTGTAAACTTTGCCACTTGGATGCTAGGAGGTTAGTCTCACTGTGCCTGCTGTCTCACTGTGCCTCACTATCATCAATATACATTGTATGCCAATCTACACGATTCATTAAATTATTTTGGAAGGGTAGTCAATAAAATCCGAGACAACATTTTAATTGGCATAGGCTTTTTTTTTAAGTCAACCAATCATACAATTCACAGGTCGACGTGTCAAGGTTCCAGCTGCTTCCGAGTATAGACGTATCTATAGACAAAAACAGTAAAGACTCTCTTCAATCACATGTCAGTAACAATAAACCGTGTTTAGTGAAGTTTAATTGTTGAAAATCAAACAATGTAACTATATTCTCTTTGCATTAGGTTGATTTTTACAGTGCCGCCTGTAAGTAAGTGAAACGCATGATATTGTGCCATTGCATCAATATTAAACATCCTTAACCAAAATGCTTCTGGAAGGACAAATTCTCATCCGATGAGAGGAAAACATTTTGGGTCATAAAGGCCGATATGTGAGGCATGTGGGATAAAAATAGCAGCCAATTTTCTTTGCAGTAGTTGGAGTTAGGTATGGGTCAATGTCTTTGATAAGTGAGTGAAACGCAGGCCCAATGTTAAAACATAGGGAAGAGTGGTTCACTTACTTATCAAAGACTTTGACCCATACCTAACTCCAACTACAGCGAAGAAAATGGGCTGCTATTTTTATCCCACTTGCCTCACACATCGGCCTTTATGACCCACTTTGTTTCCCTTTCATCCGATGAGAATTCATGCCTCCACAAGCAGTTTGGCTGAGGATGTTTAGCATTGATGCAATGGCACAATGTCATGCGTTTCACTTACTTACAGGCAGCACTGTATTGATTAAACCTATTATGAGGCTTACTGAAACTGCCATTAAAGCGTTGTTTATACTTTATAATATCATATATTTCGTTTAAAAAAACTATTAATTTTTGTACATACTGTCACACATAATACTTAATGTGGTTGAGTGCATTCTATTAAAATTATCACTGCCATAAAACATGTATGTAATGTATTTTCATGTCATACCTTACGATATTTATAGTATGAAGTCAATAAAATAATCAATTTGTTAACTTGAAACGTGCCAAAACGGTTTATTTGCGCATGTCCCCTCTACCCAGGGGGCCAGGGCCCAAATATTTTATTGCCTTTTTCCTCTTTTGAAGTCTTGAAAAACAATTGCCTCAAAATAACGAAAAATAGCTTAGTCATTTAATTATCAGTAGAAATAATACTCATGCAACAGAAATGCAGCAAAATACACTAATTCGTGGATTATGTATATTCTTCACTATATCAGGAAGAATTCGATTTTAGGAATGAAATTTACTTTTAAAGCAGTTTACGGCACACAAGTTCCTGAAACTTTGTTTCAGACATTTGTAAATTCTGATACGACCCCGTCAACTTGCTAACAATCTGAATCTGTGATGAATTGAGTCAAGTCAAGTCGCCTACAATAAAAATTATCAGCTGAGCAGTATCACTATAAACATTTACTGAGATTTGGTACCTTGGTTATTACAGATCTCATACAGCGGGACAGATATGTAAAATAATAGTGCATTCATACATAGAAGCATGAAACTTGGCGCACATTTAAAAAACATCCTTACAAAAATATTTGGATAGGGAGCCACCTCAGATTTAGCTTAGTTGGTTACTGGCAGCCATTTTCCAAAATGGCGGTTAATTCTTCCATTTTGCTTCTTTCTGGGTAGTCCCTACAAATAGAATACATGCAAAAAGTGTTTTTTATTCTTTCTTTAGGTAAAAAGAAAAACACTATAACATTTTTTGGTGGCCTGGACTATTTTCAGGCTTGCTGGAACGCATTTTGGCAGAAATATTGATTCAAATACTTTATTTCGCGGTTCCGCATAAGTACGCCAAATCTATATAAATATCAAAATTAATTACATATTTGAATTCCTTGCAAGAAGGGCTTTCAAATGAATACCCGCATTATTGGGCTACGTTAATGCGGGTATGAAAATGGAAAAAATGAAAATAAAATGTTTTTTGGAGATTTTGGTGTTCAGGTTCATTTTGACAAAGAATTCATGGAAACCAAGGATGCTACCATTCATTCGAAAGCTCTTTTTACAAGGAATTCAAATATGTAGTCTGTTTAAATATTAATCGAGATTCCACTAAATTATGGGAAACCGCGGGAATGGTGCATTTTCTTCAACAGTTCTGACAAAATGGACTCTGGTCATCCTAAATTTCCCTGGTTCAATCTGGAAATCAATTGTAATGTTTTTTAGATCTATGGAAGGAAGAATGAGCACTGCTTTCATACGGTCAAACTATAGGCACTTCACAGAAAGCAGGAAATCGACAGAATTAGCCGCCACTTTGAAAAATGGCTGCCATGGGTCAAACAGGTCAAATCCGAAGTGGCTCCCTATCTAAAAATATTCTTTAAGATGATGGTAAACTGTGTGCTAAGTTTCATGCTTCTATGACATTTTGTATAAATGCACTATTACTCCCCTATTCATGACAAATCTGCCCCGCTAATATTGGTGTGCCATGTTCTTTTCAACTGCAAAAGTGCTCATGTGATGTCAGTATGAGCATATTGATGTCTCGGTGGCATATTCACAGTTTCAGCTGTGTTACGCGGGACCTTCTCTGATCAGATCATTATAAATCTGCGAGAAACTGCTAAAATGACGATGAGCACTGGTCATTCTGTTTGATGTTTTGAAAACACCCAGAAGTTTCAAATCCCTGCTAACATGTTTAAACAGAATAAAGCATCATGCTCAATAATTATTACACATATGAAAACAGATTAATCAGTTGTTATTCACACTTAGCCAGTGAGCCTAATTTGTTATTACCAGTTGGAATCAACACTTGACTGTGGTCTCAAATGCTCACAGAGAGTGCCCAGACAGTGGTATCAGTATTGAGATACTGACATCATCTCGTGGATTCACATGCAACATGACACACTTATATGAGATCTGTAATAAAGGTCCAATTGTTAAGTTGCCACAGAAATTGGTCCAGAGGAACAATCAATGAATGTGTTTACTCTAGATTAGATAATTGTGACCCAAACTATTTTCCTTCAGATAAGTCCCATCAGTCACAGTGATTTTGTCCCATCGGTCACGCCAGAAAGTAATGGATTTCCCAACCAAGGAGGGATGCAAAAAAGTAAAAGTTGGTTTCATTTGAAGGCCAACGTCAGTGGGAAGTAAATGCACCATGATACAAAATTATGGCATGCTTTTGAACACAGATATTTCAAGATAAGCAAACATACCCAAAAACCTGTGGTCAAAAATGTCCCATCAGTCACGACAGTATATTTAATTTAATTGCAGAAACAGCAATTAATATCCGGATGTGTTTTCTTCACTAATTTATTCTTTGAGGCAATAAGAATGATGTAGCCCAGCCACACAATTCTCTTTTAATTTTTTCTGACAAATTTGGCCAGTGACACGGCCAGAAAATGTATCAATTGTCCCAAAAGTCACGGTGGAATAGACCTTAAGGGTTAGAAAGTAGGAAATGTCATAGGACCTTCAGTTATTAAGAATCCTTGACATCAACAATGAATTGCCCACAAAGACACTCAAACTTTGATGTCTGAAAAACGTGTGACCAAAAATGAGCATTTTTCGCATGTTTCCCCACATAAACAGTAAGATAAACAGTAAGATGCGGGGATAACAATTGCAGATCATAATAAAGAGACCATCACAAAGAGTAACATTTTTTAAAAGATGCAATATGTAGCAACACCGAGTGCCGAGTTATTAGGCAGCAATGGTTTTTTGCCCTATCTCCAAAAGTATTTCGAATATTTTAATTTCCTTCACCTACAAGAGCGGGTTAGAGTAGAAGATCATTCTATGAGAATTTTGTTCCATTCCATTCACGCATTCAAAAGTAATGGCATTTATTAGAGGTTTTGGGCGAGCCAAGTTATTAGGTACAGTGGCACGTTGCATTCAAATATAGACAAACAATTTGAAATTAAGGATGATAATGGCCTAATGGTTAAGAGTGCTTGTTTGTGCAACCACTGGCTCTGAGGGCGTGGGTTCGAATCCCACCCCGGAACTCAATTTAGTCCGAGCCCATGGGACATTAAATGGAGGCGGGTTGTATCCAGTGTTCTGTGCTGGGGCAACAGAAAGACCCTGGACATCCCTGAATTAATAGGGTATGTGCCAGACTCCCAGTCTTCTCATCAATCATCATCATACGGCGATCACCAACACTTGAGGGTGCTACGGCATGGGAACCTTGGGCAATGTTCCTGTATCCTCTGCCCATGGGCGCTGCTCAGTGGCTGCCCTGAGCTGTATTCCGTGGAAGGCTCACCACAAATTTCCCCACACCAGGGGACCAAAAATGTATACAAATACAAAAATATATATATATATATATTCCTTATATTAATTTCAACAAAGTTATCCCATATTCAGAAGTTTTCATGGCTTCAGTTTGAAGCAATCAACTTTATTCTGTGCTATTGGAATACCATTGGATTTAGCTTTTAAAAATTCCACAAACAAAGCCTCTCCTGAATTGGAATTAAATCATTTTAGTAAAAACACTCCTCTAAATCTTATCGGATGCCACTGACTTTGTCCTGTGCCGATTTCAGCCAATTCTGGTCTTTGTACTTGAATACAAAGCAATTCAAAAACTTGTCAAATGTCTCATTGCGAACTCCCATTGCAATAACATTGCAAATAGGATGTGATAAATCATCACTTTTTTGATTTGCTGTTGACTTGTATGAAGAGCTACAATCTGGCTGAAACTCATGCAACACGAAGTTAATAGCATAAAGCAACCAACAAAACTAACTTATATTTAGTCCAAGAGAGGCTTTGTTTGTCAAAATTCAGGTAAATTCAATGGCATTCCAATGGCACAGAATAAAGTGCATCGCTTCCAACTGAGGGCATGAAATCTTCCGAATATGGCATAACTTTATTGAAATTAACATTAGGAATATATCCAGGTCATTTTCAATTGAGATTTCAAAGTTTTTGTGTATATTTTAATGCAACATGTAAAAGTACCTAATAACTTGGCACATCCAAAACCTTTAATGTATGCCATAGCTTCTGACTGCATTAACGGAGTGGGACAAAATTTGCTCAGAATGATCTTCTACTCTTACCCACTCTTGTGGGTGAAGCAAATAAAAATATTCCAAATATTTCGGAGATATGGCAAAAAACCATCGCTGCCTAATAACTTGGCACTCGGTGTAATATATTTTAGAATCTTTGATTCATTTTTTAGGCATCAACAATTTTTTTCACACTTGTGTCTGTAACTCCTAAGATTTTGAAGCCTGTATTATGTATTCCTAATTTTCCTAACTTGTATTCATTGTACGTGAACCTATGTATCAGCTAGTACAGAGAGATTTATTCCTGTTTTTTCTATTTGTTGCACAGCTGGGTAGTGGCAAGCAAGAATTAATTGATCTTTAGCTTCTCGGATCGAAAAAAAGCTGAAATCATAATTTTTCATAATGTCAATTTAATAAAACATGTATATGTATTTTAAAAACCCCCATTTTTTCCATATGAACAAAACGGTCAAAACCTGTTAGGTCAGTCGATCCGAGAAGCAAAAACTGGTTTTGTCTTGCCTAACCAGTGGTATATTTAAGGGGGCCATTGGGCCATGTCCCCGCCCCATGGCCAAAAATTAACGTGAAAGAGATAGGAAAAGTCGAGCAGTGCCCCGTATGCCCCGTATGCCCCACATGTAATGCCCCCCTCAGGCCATTTCTAGATACGTCCCTGTGCCTAACATTAGGGCAGCTGCGTGGCTGAATGGTTAAGGTGCCCGTCGGACTAAGAGCCTGCTCCGCTGAAGGTCTTTGCCTGCATGGGTTTGACTCCCAGTTGGAGGACCTGAAATTTTCAGTGGTCCTTCATGAGCAAAGTCCCAGCTGGATGTTGCTTGGATGAGACGTTAATTCGGCGGTCCCTTGTATCAGTGTCTGTGCTAGTATAGGAAAGTCAGAAGTTAAAGATCCCTCACATGGGGTAAATGTGTAACATGTTGAGGAATCCTGCTCTCTCTCCCATCTCATCCATCAACCCTCCTGAGCGCCCAGAACTGGCCTTAGAGGTCTGCACTAACCATATCTATCTGTCTATCTAATCATATCTGTATGTAAGAAGTCTTATTATTGCAACTTAACATGTTTTTTTCTTTTCTTGCAGCTGAACTATACTGATCACCATGATGACTACAGGGTCCGGGATAGCATCAAGGAGGGCCCCGCTACTCCTTTTCGCAGGAATTTTCGTACTCGCAATTCTTGGAGTTTTCTATTACGGTATGAAACAAAATGAAGCCCTTGCTAATACAGTGATGAATCTAGGAACTGTCTTTCAATCTAACACCAATCAAAACAACCAAGGCATGCATAAATATACAATGAGGGAAATGTTGGAGTATGAAAATGACTTTGAGCCGATGGATGACCCCGGCCTCATAAGCTACATACAGCAACGTTACTTGGTGTACCCAACACAGACGCCCGCTGTCCTCAGTGGACCCAAGGTACACAAAGCCCAAGTAGGACAGTCTCAGTATGTGGACAAGTTATTGAAGGGAAAGAGAAATGGATTCTTCATTGAAGCCGGTGCACACGACGGAGTATTTCTATCGAACAGTTACTTCTTTGAAAAGTACCGTGGGTGGACGGGATTATTAATTGAACCTAACACAGAACCATTTGAAAACATTCTCAAACACAGACAAGGATCTTATGCCCTCAATGCTTGTATAGGTACGGCTAAAAAAACTCAGAAAGTTAAATTCTTTACCACAACAGCTAACGAATACAGTAAGATAACTTATACTGGCGGTAAATCCGGAGTTACCAGAGTTTTAACAAGTATCCCAGTATACACGTTGTTGAAAGCGATAGGTGTCGACACTGTTGATTTTTTCTCACTGGATATTGAGGGACTAGAACTGGATGTTTTGAAATCCATACCTTGGGATAAAGTCAAGATCAATGTGTTTTCGATTGAATACAGGGCTGCTCCAGGAACAGATAATCACGCTGCTGTCACAAAGCAAAGAGAAACGGACTTCAAGGAATTCTTCAACAAGCTTGGCACTTACAACCACGTCACAACACTAGCTGCGCTAGATTTAGTTTTTGCGCGAAAGGATTTGAAGTAAAATTATATGTGAAAAAAATCGGTTAATTGCATGTTTTTCAACATTTTGCAAGCTCTTCTAAATAAGAGACTTAGATTCAATAACCTATTTATTTCTGGCAGGAGAGAGTGGATTTAAAAGTGATTTTTTTTTGGCATTTTGTTGCTGCAGGCCTTATTGTAAACTGAAATCGGGATATTTTGTTTGTATAATGTGATAATGTGATCATGAAACATTTGTCATATACATGTATTAACACACATGTTTGTAAGGAAGAGCATTCATTGGATTTAGTAGTGTATAAAGGGTTATCGAGGATAGCGGGATCTGTGGAATGAGTGGCGACATTTTGTATATTTTCTCTTTTCTAAATTACATTACTTCAAGAATGGTTGTTTAATGTCTCAAATGATTGTGTGAAAGCTAGAGCACAACTGATCGTCTGAAATACTAGTCAATTTATACATAATTTAGACAGATGCAGTGTCAGGAAAGAAATCAGTAATCTGCTATGCTCTTTGTACATATACAAATTGTAAATAAAAATTCTTAAATTCATCAATCAGTTTTGTAAGTTTTTGTAGATATCCACTGTTACAACAACACTATAAACATTCCCTACCACAGAACTACAGTTCTATAAGCTTGAGCTTTTATTCGTTTTTCTCTTTGGGTAGCATTGGTGTGTCATTACTACCATGCATGTAATGCTCCCGTGTTTTGGAGCAAAACTTTATTGGCACCTTGAAAAATGGCATTATCCTGTTTTGTATCACTTCTGTTTTACAAAAATCTGCATTATCCTGGATAAGCCCCCTATTGGGTTTAAACATTTTTATGACTGGAGAAAAACCAGGGCGACTAGGGTTGAACCTCAAGGCAAACACATTGAAAAACAACATTTTAACACCTTGGACCGGTCCTTCCCTTGTGTCAGTGGAAATAATGATGCTGCAGAATCTGCAAAATATCTTCTTGGAATCGCAGTAAGTTTCTTTTACCTGACAGGCTGGCCACTGAAGTCGTGGTCACTGGTCATGAACCAATCCAATGTGTTCAACCCTGTACTTTGCGCAAAGGAAAAAAAAACAGCCATTCTGAGAAAACGCATGGTCTGTTTATACCTCTTTATACACAAACGTGGATGTGTCAAATCTAGAAGCGTGTATGTGCGCTCTAACACACTGAAAAAAGGATTGTCTGACAACAAACAATAATTGTCTAATATGTGTCCGATCAAGCGATTGTCTAATCCAGACAATCAATTGAATGAAACAAACAAGTTCATTGACATTTTGAACAATTCAATTGTCTGGATTAGACAATCGCTTGATCGGACACATAGCCTATTAGACAATTATTGTCTGTTGTCAGACAATCCTTTTTTTCAGTGCACGTGTGTGGATATGTTAAATATGCATAGAAATATACCTCCTTGATTGGAATACTGGGATCTTTGAGTTTTTAAAGTTAATTCTATATTCTGGTACATGTCTCACAGAGCTTACAGTCAGATATGTATAGCAAGAAGCTGGCCTGATATCAAAAAGCTATGTCTTGGTACATGCAGGATGCAAAACATGTTGGCTGCTCCTATCTACTCTTACTGGGAGAGGAAATGGTAGGTGTTATAAATGTTTATTGAAACAAAGTAAATATGATTTTTACAAGTTTATTTTCCATGATTCAACTAACCCCATAGCATTGTGGTAGGGGAGACCGGGGTTAGTTGAATCGCTGGGTTAGTTGAAATGTGGCCTAAAATCAGCTTTACTTTAAATTTTCGGCCAAACTGGTACTTTTGGTGGATACCCTGTTTATTGGCACATGTTATGATACCTTTATTCATTCAAAATTTCAAAATGCTAATTCTGTAGGCAAGAAAGTTTGTTTTTTGGGTGCTCAAGTAACTTGTTTGCTCAGTCTTCGAGGGGGGTTATTGTATAGCTATGATTTTAATCCAGGTGAACTAACTTTATTTCTAAATAAGCAAATCCATACTAGTAGAGGAAATATGAGCTCATTTTTGATGATGACCCCGCATGGAAGTACAACAGGCCGAATCATATACCAAAATGTTCGCAAGAATGTCTGCTATCTGAATCCGGCTAAGAAAATTACTGGTTCCGGGTACTAACTAAGGGAGAGCTGTTGCCATGGCAACATATTTATAAAAATTGTAATTCTCATATTATTCATTTTTAATGCTTTTCTTAAACACCAAGGTTCACAGGTGAGGTTTTTGTGCTTGATCAAACTATAAATGAGACAGACTTCCCACTCGCAAACCAATTTTGCCTTTACATTGTATTGGTTGCCATGGAAACAAGAAATCATAACAAGTTTGAAGTTTCCTGTCATTTTCATACACTTTGATATCTTATACTCCAAAATGATTTCATTAAACCCGCTAGTGTTGTATGTGGAAATGTTGCCGCGAGTGTCGTCTTTCAAAACCTGTGCGAGATTTTTATGTTTTATGTCTAGTTATTGCACTACAATGGTTTCCAAGGCAATAAGTCAGGACAAACTAATTAACAAGAATTTTGGAATTTATCAATATCTCAACTAATAGACATGCCATAGTGCTCATTTTTTGACATAATCATTGTGGCAGGATTACCTTCAGAAGAGTTCAACCTCGGATGTGTGGCATGGTCCTGGTTGCCATGGAGACAGGATATTATAACAAATTTGAAGTTTTCAGTCATCGTCACACGCTTTGATCTCTTATACTCCAAAATTATTCTATTAAACTCGCTAGTGGTGTATATGGAAATGTTGCTGAGAGCGTCCTCTTTCAAAACCTGTGCGAGATTTTTATGTTTTATGTCTAGTTATTGCACTAAAATGGTTTCCAAGGAAATAAGTCGGACAAACAAGTTTATACGATTTTTGGAATTTATCAATATCTCAACTAATAGACATGCCATAGTGCTCATTTTTGGACATAATCATTGTGGCAGGATGACCTTCATAAAAGTGAATCCTCGGATGTGTGGCATGGTGCTGGTTGCCATGGAAACAGGATATCATAACAAATTTGAAATCCTGGTCATAATTGACACATTTAGAGCTCTTATATTCTAAAATGATCTCATAAAACCTGCAGTTGTAATACATGAAAATGTTTGGGAGAGTGCCCTCTTTCCAAATATGGGTTGGATTTGTAATGTTTCTTGGAAATTTATTTCATTATAACTATTTCCAAGGCAACATATCGGGTCAAACGATTTTGATGAATTTTGAGAATTTCTGAATATCTCAGATCATAGAATCTGATATGCCATCTTGCTCATTTTTGGATATAATCATTGTGGAAGGATGACGTTCAGAACAGTGAACCTTCCATGTCATGTGTCTTGGTTGCCATGGAAACAAGAAGTCAAAACAATTTGAAGTTTCCCGTTGATTCATAAATAACACACTTTGGTCTCTTTTGCATTGAAGTTCTTTATAAAACCAAAAAGTGTTGTGAATTTAAATGTTTGTCAGAGTGTCCTCTTTCAAAACATAGACAAGATTTGCATGTTTTATGTAATTTATCTTACAAAATCGTTGCTGAGACAACAAGTCAAGGCAAACAATATATTTGAATTTTGTAATTTATCTATATCACTACCTATATCCTAACCTTCATGTTCAATTTTATGACAAACCATTATGTAGCAATGACTGTCAGAAAAGTTACCCTCCATGGGACATTGTGGTCTTTGTTGCCATGGAAATGCATAAATCTTTAGATATTATAGGTAATTTTGAGAGTTTATCAAATTAAATTTTGTGAGATCAATGAATTTCCAATCAACGATGCATTGGTACATAATTAGGCGTTTTTCAATTCCAGTGTGTCCGACCTATTATGTATACCCATGTTTTTTCATTGTATCTCCAAATTAATAACGCCATTTGGATATATTTTACACATGGTCATATATGTGCCATGGAGCCAATACACCAATTTTGTCAAAACATTTCAGTTCAATGAGGCGTTGTGACAAACTGTCAAGTTTTGGGTGTTCACACTTATTATGCAATTTCATCAAATTCCCCCAAAAAGCACCAAGAATCTATCCATCTGATCATAAAATACCATGAATGTTTACCTCATAACACTTAGTGAAATGTAGAACCATCATTTCAACCATGGATGAATTCATGATCAAAAAACGCATATGACTATCCTGCATTGACAGAGCATTAAAATTGCAATTTATTGCAATGAAAAGATCATGTAAGCCAGACAAAATATGAAACCATTATCAAACTTATACATTGCTTTCCTTAGGTTGAGAGCTCACCCCAAACCAAAGAACATCACATTGCAACAATGACTGGCCATGCAATTGAAAATATCTCGAAATTGATGGAGCTAATCTGATTTGACAATACTATTCCTATGGGAAACAGAACTGGGAATTTTCCACTTGCCATTATGTTTCATAGAGATGCAGGATTTGATGGTTCGTCATTTGATGGTTCGTCACACAGGACTAAAGAAGGGTCCTAAAGACACATTCTAAGGATAATTTGCAGTGATATGGTTTTGACAGTAAGATGGACTTCTGTTTTTTTTTAAATGGTACTTCCAATGGTTTTCCAATGCAATTGTATAATTTTTATTACTTGATCATGAAGGCATCCTTGTTTATTATGACATGGCATTTTATGATCAGTTTGGTCAATTTTTGGAGCCTTTCAAGGAGAGTGGGGGATTACAAGAGACTGGCATCAAAAGTGTGAAATGCAAGATGTCACTGCTTCAGTTTAGGTTTGCAAAGTTACACTTCAGTAGATTGTTTGGGTGAAAAATTATGAAACATAAAAAACTTGCAGATCAAGAGTTATTACATTATATATCTGCAAATTGCATTACCTTTAAACTGAGAATCTGCGTCATTTCAGCGAGTAAATCGGTGAAAATCAGCCAATTTTGACACTTCAAATTGCAGGAATGTCTTGAAATGTTCACAGAATATATGTTTTAAAGCATTTTCTACAAAGTCATACCTCTCTTTAGACTCAAAACAGCCTCAAAAAAGCCCCAAAACAGCTTCGACAATATACCGTGTCACAACTATTGTACTTCACCTATGCTTTGTTTCCCATCCTTGACAGCGGCACTGTCCAGAAGGGTGTTCCTATCCACCTCAATCGTATCTAAAATATTAAGGATACCCCTACAAACCTTTAATTCAATGCAGGACTGGAGCACAAGTACTTATTTGTTGAGAATATGTTAAGCTTAAATTAGATTAGTGATAGGATGACCTGAAACGTGCTAACAAGCTTTCCCAGCATTTAAATAGCAAAAGCGGATGCTTAGTGCCACTAAAAATTATTTGACTCTAGCGACGTTACTCCGGTGACAATTTGTGAAGTCAATTGAAATGATACATGGTTAATAAGTTATGATAGTTATCTATAACATCAATAATATGTATGTGTTTCCATTACAAACACGACTGCAATGTCCCATGGAGGATTCACTTTTCTGAAGGAGATACATACACAATGATTATGTCATCAGCAAGTTGTCAAGTGTAGCAGTTAAGATATTGATGAATTCAAAAAATCCTTCAATTTTCTTTACCTATTCCATTGTCTAAACATCTTGCCCTGGTTTTACATAAATATCTTGCCCATGTTCAGAAAGAGGAATTTCTCACAATACATTTTAATGTTCATTTTATGTAATTATTTTTGAGTAAAAGAGACCAAAGTGTGTTAATTATGAATCCCCTTGAAACATCATAATTGTTGTGATTTCTTGTTTCCATGGTAACTAATACCTGTAATAAAATGTCATGGAGGGTTCACTGTTCTGAAGTTCATCCTTCCACAATGATTATATACAGAAATGAGCAAGATGGCATGTCTATTAGTTGAGATATTGATAATGTCTCAACCTCATCCAAATTATTTGACGCGATATGTTGCCTTGGAAATAGTTTTAATGATATAAATTTCCATGAAACATACAAATTATACCCATATTTGGAAAGACTCTCACAAGCATTTTCATGAAGCACAACCGCAGGTTTTATGAGGTAATTTTAGAATAAAAGAGATCAAAGTGTGTTAATTATGGCCAGAACTTCAAATTTGTTATGATATCCTGTCTCCATGGCAACCAGGACCATGCCACACATCCGAGGGTTCACTTTTTTGAAGGTCATCCAGTCACAATGATTATGTCCAAAAATGAGCACTATGGCATGTCTATTAGTTGAGATATTGATAAATTCCAAAATTCTTGTAAACTTGTATGTCCTGACTTATTGCCTTGGAAACCATTTTAGTGCAATAACTAGACATAAAACATAAAAATCTCGCACAGGTTTTGAAAGAGGACACTCTTAGCAACATTTACATATAAAACACTAGCGGGTTTAATGAAATCAATTTGGAGTATAAGAGATCAAAGTGAGCGATAATGACTGAAAACTTCAAATTTGTTATGATATCCTGTTTCCATGGCAACCAAGACCATGCCACATATCTGAGGGTTCACTTTTCTGAAGGTCATCCTGCCACAATGATTATGTCCAAAAATGAGCACTATGGCATGTCTATTAGTTGAGATATTGGTAATTTCCAACATTCTTATAAACTTGTTTGTCCTGACTTATTGCCTTGGAAACCATTTTAGTGCAATAACTAGACATAAAACATAAAAATCTCGCACAGGTTTTGAAAGAGGACACTCTTAGCAACATTTACATATAAAACACTAGCGGGTTTAATGAAATCATTTTGGAGTATAAGACATCAAAGTGTGTGATAATGACTGGAAACTTCAAACTTGTTATGATTTTTTGTTTCCATGGCAACTACTACAATGCAGAAGCAAAATTGGTCTGCCAGTGGGAAGTCTGTCTCAACTATAGTTTGACCAGGCACAAAAACCTTGTCTGTGAACTTTGGTGTTTGAGAAAAGCATTAAAAATGAATTATTTGCAAATTACTATTTTAATAAATCTGTTGCCATGGCAACAGCTCTCCCTCAGTTAGTACCCGGAGCGACATTCTTGCGAACATTTTGGTATATGATTCGGCCTGTTGTACTTCCTTGCGGGGTATCTCCTTAAATATTGGACTTTTTGGCTTCTGTTTCCTCTACTATACCTAATCCACACCCAGAAGCTTTTTGTTGTGTGACTTTGATAAGACTGAAAAATAAGACAATATTGTGTTCCAGGTGTGATGGGGTTAGTTGAATCATGCATGGTGGAGTTGGCCGTAACACGGATTTCAAGTGTTCAAATTGCCTTGCAAGTCATTGTCAGTTGGAGTAACTGCAGTTTAGAACTACTACAGTGCATGTTTGCATTCCTGAAAGGGAAATATATGGAAAAAACAGCTTTTTGCCAAAAATAGACAAAAAGTTTAGTAAATTACAGTATACAATTTCTTTTCAAATGAGTGTTGTACTGAAGCTGGTGGTCATCATAGGGATATCAGTTATGCAAAGGAAACCCCTTTTATAAGAAGTTTACTATAAATTTTTATGGCACTTCAACTAACAACGACCCCGGGGTTAGTTGAATCAAAAAATTTTCTGGAAGTTTTTGTCCGTGACACAAATTTCAATAATCATTTACAATATCTCTTGGGCTGATCATTGAGTTAAACACGCTCACTATCACATGCTAACTAAAATTTGGTGTGAATATCTCATACCGTTTGCTCTCCAGAGCAAAATTAAAAATGAGTGTGCCAACTAACCCCGGTCTCCCCTACACGTTTCAAACTTCCAACTAACCTGGCACTGGGGTTAGTTGAAACACTCGGTCTTGTGGTTTGTTTGTTTGTGTTTTACGCCCCTGCAGCACCTTAGTGGGCTGTATCGAGGCAGGCGAACGCCGTATGATGATGAGACTGTTAGTCTGGCACATACCCTATTAATTCAGGGATGCCCAGGGTCTTTCAGTTGCCCCAGCATAGAACACTGGATACAACCCGCCTCCATTTAATGTCCCATGGGCTCGGACTATTTAAAGTGAGTTCCCCGGGTGAGATTTGAACCCACACCCTCAAAGCCAGTTGACAAGCGCACTTACCAATTAGGCCGCGGGAGAACTCTCGGTCTTGTGGTACTTTCAAGCTCATGGTCAGAACTTGTCAATATTTTAGGCAAATTTGCTCTATGGAAAGTTGAAGTGAATACTGTAGCTAGCAATTGCCTAAATTTTGCGATAAAATACATAAAGGCGCTTCAACTAACCCCAGTCTACCCTACTATATATTATCATTAAATTTAATTCATACCTCTAACTGCATTGATGCATCTACCTACGTAGTAATTATTCGTATTACCTTTATAATGCTTGTGGGTTTTAGATTAATCTTTTGTCGGATTCTTCATTCTGATAATTAGTGGCAAGCAGGGAATATAATACATTGGACGGACTGACTGATTTCCTGTCATAATTGAATCGCTAGTTATTTGTTCTACTTGTGGCTATTTATGGCGGAGTTCTCCTCAGGTTGTTGAAGAGATAATTTGTGGTTTGATGTCTTAATGAGCCTATAATTGCATGTCACATGCCTCACTTTCTGACAGAATCTCACTGTGAAGCCAAAGGCAACTCATTGATTGCTTCTTAATTAGAAGCCCGCAGCTCAACAGTGAGCATATTGTGGTATGTTGTAGCAGGGCAGATTTGTCATGAATTGGGAAGTAATTATGCATTTATACAAAGGAGCATGAAACTTGGCACACGTTTAAAAACATCTTAAAGAATATATTTAGATCTACAAGGAGCCACTTCAGATTTGACCATTTTCCAAAATGGTGACTAATCCTATCATTTTCCTGGTTTCCGTGAAGTGCCTATAGATTGACCGTTTGAAAACAGTGGTCATTATTCCTTCTACAGATGTAAAAAACATTATCAATTGAATCCTGGATTGAACTGAGGAATTTTATATATATATATCTTTATTCACATTTAGGTCGGTCAGGTTCCATTTTGTTGAAACTGTTGAAGAAAATGCAGCATTTTCGCGGTTTCCCATAGTTTCGTGGAATCTCAATTTATATTTGTCGAAATGAACCTCGAAAACGGAATCTTCAAAAAACTTTTTTTTTTTCATTCTTTCCATTTCCACACCAAATTTACGAAACACATTAATGCGGGTACTCATTTGAAAGCTCTTTTTGAAAGGAATTCAAATATGATTTATAAAGAATTGGCGAAACCATGCAAAACCGCGAAAATACATTTTTGATTTGATATTTCTACCAAAATGGATTCCAGAAAGCCTGAAAATAGTTGCATTAGGCTACCAAAAAAATCGTATATAATAGTAATGTTCTGAATGCCTAAAGAAGGAATAACAAACACTCTTTGCATGCATTCTATTCGTAGGAATTACACAGAAAGCAGCAAAATGGATAAATTGACCGCCTTTTTGAAAATAGCTGCCAGTAGCCGGCTAAGCTAAATCTGAGATTGCTCCCTATCCAAATATGTTTGTAAAGATGTTTTTAAGCCTGCGCCAAGTTTCATCCTTTTATGTATTACTGCACAATTATTTCGTCGTTTGCATCTCAGATGAAGAGCAGAACTTTCTACTTAGCGGTAGCTATACAGCCTGCAAACTTCTATGTGTCCCCAAAGTTATACACAGATGGGCACTGCTTAATGTTCATTTGCATTAGATGTACATTACATCATCAGTTTGTTTGTTGTTCAATGGGAAGATTTCTGCTCTGGAAATTTGTAAATTTGCCCTCTATATATGCTATTTTGTGACCACTGTTATAACAACAGATTTCACCAGAAGCTATGTTAATTTGAAAGTTCCCAAATTTAAGAGCAAAAAGGGTCAGTCGTCATTTCTCTATAAAGGGACCAAAGACTGGAATGGTATACCTGCTGTGATACGTAACACCTCTAGTCTTGACTGTTTTAAGAACAAAATTATTCGTTATGTTTTAAATGCACGCTTAATCTGATTTTAACTATGTTTTGCCATTATTAATTATATTTTATATGATATTTTATTCAGTCTATACATTATTTAAATTGACATATAAATCGACATATGTTATGTATATTTTTATTGTCAAGGCTTCGATGAAAAACAGACATTGTGTGCTGAATGTTTTACCTTGCTTAGATAAATGTACTTTTGACATTGACTTTGATTTTGAGGGAAAGAGTAAAATGTTGTACTGTACAACTTGCACTTCCTTAGTCAATCATGCTGTTGATATGAATTAGTTTCGATAGCACTTTAGAGTTCTAACATTGTGCCTGACAAACCAAAGGACAATGAATCTTGATTCTAATATTAATCTTTTATGACAAGTCTTGTTGACCTCTGGCAGATTTCACAAAACAGCTGCAAAATGACTTACCACAACTTGTCCACAAGTTGCTTTAGCACAATACTGATAAGGCCAGACATAATTGATTTGTAGATTCTCAGATTTTCTCAGGGTGCTTCTTCTGAGGATAGCTGGCAGGACTAAAAAAAACTGAAATCTAAATGTTTTATTGTGTCAATCCATTAAATAGAATCATGGGTAAACAATCTTTTCTTTTGAATTGGTAGGTCAGAGTAGCTAAAAATATGGCCTTGTGCTAATGTAACAACGATGAATGATGGAGGACGGAGTTTTTTATGCTGATCCTACTGCAATATAAATGAAGTCACCAGCAGGGTACCACCCCCGGCCCTCTCCTGCGAGACCTGGCTTTCAGTTCAGTAAAAAATTGAGATCTAATCATGTGTTTTTTAATATAATTTTTATATACGCATTTTGCTAATGTAACACTATGAAATGGACAGATGCAAAATTGCAGTTACATTAGCAATAAAGAAACAGGCACCACACCCAGTCGTTTATGTTTTTGGTGATGTATATAGGCAAATAAGACACGTTTTTCAATAAAATATTATAATTTCATGTTTGAAATTGGCATAAGTAGCGAGAAAACAGAAAAATTTCCATGTAAAAGTTGCTAATGTAACGTCAGTGTCCTGTGACGGAATCGAGTTACAGTAGCAGTCTTTTTTTTTTCTTTTTTTTTTAGCTTTATAATGACCCAGACAATTAAAAATGGTTCCAAAATAATTTTCAAGATGTTTTTTATTAATCACATACCATTACTTTTTCCTGAATTGGTTTTAGCAGATTCCACAGAGTGCCAAAGTAAGCATGTCTGATCACCAGTAAGTTTGGTCGTCCAACATTGTCCTCATGAGGCATAGAAAATATCTTTTTAAGAGGAAAAAGCTACATATTTGAGGAATACTTTATTGATATTTATTCTTTACCTCACAGATGTACTTAGTAATAGGTTTACTTGCTTCAGGAAGCAACAGAGAGATAACAAAAGGGTTGGAAAATTTAAGGTACCTTTTAAGAGCACTTTTCGTGAAATCTGCCCTCTGTAGTTTAGAGTCTTGATGTGGCAACCTTTCTCCAGATTTTAGCTTGCTCTTTTCTGCAATCACTGCACTAAATAGGCGCGCGATTGCGCTTTCTACTAATTGCTAAGTAACCCCTTTTGCACAGCATGGCTCTCACATTATCATTGGCTTTCAAGAGTACAGACCTGAAGTTCTTCTACGTATAGCATCAGTTAGTTAGTTTCCTTCTAGAGCAGGTCTTTTACCTGATTGCAATTTGTCCCACTCTGACAGGAAATCACCATTGTTAACAAGACACGAAAAAGGCCGGACACAATGAGACAGTGATAGCCGGCTTTCTATCTGGCCCATTACAGTGAGTTATGTCAAGTTGAAGTTTTTCAATCAAGTGTACAATCACAGCCAATTCTATAATGCTATGATGCCTACTATGTATTTTCAAAATACTAAAATTGTTGTAATTTATGTTAGACCACACCATGATGCTGTTGGCATTGGAAAAGTTGGTATCCAACTAAATCATAATTCCACATCCAGTTAGACACTACACGTCAGGGCATGCTCACAGCTGCTTTATCTACAACAATCTTATTAGTCAATCACCTAAATAAACCATGTCACTCTAGAGATCTGTCAGGGACACAATTCGTATAATAAAAATAAATTAGGCATTTATTTACATATGCTCATTATTTCTTAACCTTAGTTTCTTGTTTTCCCATAAATAACCTCATTCATGGGTCATCAAAACCAGTTTCAGAGATGTTCCATGCGAAACCCTGATAGACAACAGTCCGCTTTATTATAGGCAGTTGAATGCAGTGAGATTGCAGACTGATGAAATTCAAGTCGAACCGGGTATCAAATAGGCTTTTAGACAGTAGGACATTTGCCTATATAGATCAGGTCTGTGTCCAGCATAAATCTGCTGAACTGTGCTAGATTTGCCTAGAAAAGTGTGCGAGGATGTGAAATACATCACATCTAGTGAAATGTTGTAGCCTGCTCCCTCAGGTCGCAAATGAGCTGGCTACTGAAGTCTGTGTGAAATCAAGATTTTATTTGAGGCAACCAGCCTGACTTCAGAGCTGGCAATCTTCATGTAATGTTCCTTTTCCCTCTTTTAATGGGGCAACCACTGTCCGAAATTACCCTGCAGCATGGCGCCTGTCAAGGATTCCCATAAAAGTTGCAAATAAAAGCTGGAAAAGGATATGAGACATCAGTTTATGGGAGAATGAAAGGGACTGAAGGCTTCAGCCAACTGTTGAAGCATCTTGGAAATAGAAAAGCATCCTAATGTGTCCATGCTCATTGCTCACCTATAGTGATACTGCATTTGAGGGCCATTGCTGTTGACAAGATTCTTGTCATGAGCATAATGGTCCTCAAAAGTGCACAATGAAATAGCTTTATTGCTATTTTAGTAGTATTTTTTTACTTGAAGACGTTTTTTTTTTCAATCTTCAAGGATATAATATTAAACCAACAAATGTATGATCCCCCTTTCAATATACAGCTAGCACAGACACTATCAGCCGACATCATATTTAGGTTAGTTGTCTCCATGTGACTCTATTCATTTTCACTTTTCCGTCAGGAAAATATAAGATTTATATCTGTACAAACAACAGCACCTTCAATTCCACACTCCTGGATTTCATAGCAATTTATTAATAGTTCACTTATTTGATAATTATTGCCACATGGTTAACAAACTCAATTTACAGCATAAACACACTAATTTCTAAACTTGATTGAATTGCATACTTGTGATACTTCAAATTGGCCGGTAATAGAACTTTTTTCTTTCTAGAGGTAGATATATACATCATACTTCAATTCATATTTTGATATACATGTGGCCATTAGTAACCTATATATATTCTATTTAGTGATAAGGATTTAACTTAATTAGATATGTATACATCAAAAACATCCCTTCATGCTGTTTCTGTTGAATTAGTTACTGTTATTGATATATCTAGAGATAAAATTGTCACAATTAGTATAAAATGTATGTGATAGCAATGTAGGCCTAACCTAACCAACACGTATACATGTATACATTTGCCTTCCACATTTGGTTTCAGTTGAGGCAGTTGCTCTTTTTGAAACTTAAAGGCTGTCAAATACTGTTGCTTCTGGAGATCAAGATCATTCATTTAGTCTCCCTCATTCATCATATGATCACAGTAATCCAATGATGAACCTGGCCACCTTTTTGTAGGTTTCCCAGCACGAATGGAAGAAGAAGAAGAAGAATACTGACTCTTAATTAGCTCTTCCTTGCAATTACGGTTGTGACTACAGGGTTGTCCAGACACAACTAGCCAGTGATGGCCAACTATACATCTGGCCAATTCAGTAAGTTGTGTAAAATATAAGTTTTCAATTAAGTTATAACCAATTCTATAATGCTGTGATGCCTACTATATATATTTTTTTAAATACTTTTTGATTTAATAGTGTTCTAGTCTATGGTATTCAACATATAATTCCACATCAAATTGACACTGCACATCAGGACTTTCAGCATGCCAACAGCTGCTGAATTTACATGTATCCGTCAACAATCTTATTAATTATGCACTAAATAAAGCATTTTGTTATAGAGAATCAACTTCTGTGTCACAAACTCCATGCATCAGATACAGTTATTTCTTACATATAAGTCTCTTGTTTTCCTTTTAATCATAAAAAATAATCTCTGTCATCAAAACCTTTTGGTGACAAGATCAAGTGTTCATGCGAAATAAAGATTTTTTTAAGCAACCAGCCTGACTTCAGAGCTGCAAGCAGGACTGGCAGTCTTCATGTAATGTTCCCTTTCCCTCTTTTAATGGGGCAACCACTGTCCGAAATTACCCTGCAACATGGCGCCTGTCAAGGATTCCCATAAAAGTTACACATAAAAGCTGGAAAAGGATATGAGACATCAGTTTATGAGAGAATAAAAGTGACTGAAGGGTTCAGCCAACTGTTGAAAATATCTTGGAAACAGAAAAGCATTCCTAAGGAAGTCAAGCTGAGCAATAATGATGATGCACTTGATATGAGCTTCGTCGCTGTTGACAAGATTCTTGTCATCAGTTTAATGGCCCTTAAATGCAACTCTAACAAGGACACAATAAAATAGCCTGATTGCTAGTTTACATGAGGATGTTGTTTTTTTGGTATATATCCCTGCAAAAGGCATGACCAAACTTTCAATACAGTTAGCACTAGAGACAACTGGTCATCTTTTGTTGTTTCCATGTGACTCCATTAATTTTCACTTTTGCATCAGTAAAATATTGAAAAGTTTCAACTACTTTATCAGGCTTCACCATAGAAGAGTTCCACGAGTCACTTGACTACCATTACAGGCTAAAACATGACAGCCCAGCGCCCAAGCATGCGCAATTTTCAACAAATTCTCCGGCCATCATGAAAAATCCTCGCTGTTACTTTTATTCTACAAATGCTTGGAGCACGATTGTCATGACACATTCTGATAACGGAATACTGCAGAGTGCCAACATGATGATAGTCAGGTCATGAATGCTATTCACTTTGTTTCTCACCAAGAAGGGAGGCTTTGTCGACAGACTCTCAGTCAAATCATTCGATATCCGAGCAATACTATTATCCACACTATATATATTATCATGACTCTTATTTTACCCACGCATATTATCAGTTATCTGTCATTGTCATGCATTCTTCCAATTTCTAATTTTTATTCAATTACATTTATATTTATTATGAATTAACAATAACAATAAACATTTTATAACTCCATCGATTGGCAGCTATTGGCTCTTGTTCATTGTTCAACAAATATACATATAATCGATTCAAACATTTTGGTGTAGGAATAATCTCTCCATAAGATGTCATCTCATATCCATTCTCCGGATTTTTGTGTAATTTTTACGAGGATCGTTGACAGGCACCGTGCTGCAAGGTAATTTCGGACAGTGTTTACTGCATGAAAAGAGGAAAGCAGGGACATTACACGAAGCATGCAAATCCTGCTTGCAGCTCTATGATCAGGCTAGTTGCCAAAAATAAAATCTTATTTTCCAATAAGCTGGAATGACAATAGATCTTGTGAAACTGCTTTTGATGAGATGTGAAGGAGGATGAGATATGAAGGAGGTAATTTCATTGCAACAGGAAGGAAAAATATTAAGTAGACTTGTGAGGGGAATAATGACCAAATGCTTGCATTAGCATTGCGAATGACTGTTGAAGGTGTCCAGGCCTTGTTTTTTTTAAATGATAGATTTCTTTGCCTAGTTTTGGTGAAATAAAATAAATCTCCTAGCTGTCATCAATTAAATGATTACTCTCGGTAGATTGCGCCCATCAAATGGTCACCCCGTACTGAAAGTTTTTAAAATGACAATTCATTGTTAAGCCAGTATAAAAACAAACCTAAGGTAATTTCTCTGGTTACTCATAGCTTCGCGAATCCCATGGCTTTGCCATTTACATATTGTAAATTGTCTCTTGTGACTTAAGCCAGGTAGACAGCTGCTATCACTGGCTCATTGTGTCCAACCTTTTTCGTGTCTTGTTAACAATGGTAATTTCCTGTCAGAGTGGGACAAATTGCTGCCAGGTAAACGACCTGCCCTAGAAGGCAACCAATTAACTGCTGCTATATTTAGAATAACATCAGGCCTGTACTATCAAGAGCCACTATAAAAGTTACTCTGTGCAAAGGGGTTATTTAGCGATTCGCAAAAACACAGTCCTTCACCTAGTTAGAACAAGAATTGCAGAAAATAGCAAATTAGAAGTAATTAGGAAACCTAAAAAAGGCGGTTAGGTCCATCATTATTAGAAAAGTGTGATCATATCATGAAGGATCGAAACTCAATTAGTGATCTCACATTATAACCATAAGCAAAGCTTTCAGACTGCCTTCTAAGGTACGAATATGTAACTGACTTCAGCTAAAATAGAATGTGTAAACCAAATGTATTTTTGTCAGGTTAGTTCGCATTACTATCACATAAATTTCATTATAACGGTGACAATTTCAACACTGCAATCAATAATTAATTCAACAGGGAAATGCAACAGAGATTTTTTGTTGTTTTTCTGATTAAGTCGGATTCTTGTATATCACTTAAATAAAATATACAGAGGTCACTTGGGGCAAAAATACATGTATTAAAATATGATTTTCTTGATGTATGGAGTCTGTGACATAGAGTTTGATTCTCTAGCTTCTTGATAATTATTAATGAGGTTGTTGATGGATACATGCCAACACAAGCAGCTGTGAGAATGCTGAAGGTCCTGATGTGCAGTGTCTATTGGATGTGGATGTGGAATTATGTGTTAAATATCATAAACTAGAACAATTTAAAGTTAAAGAGAATTTTAAAAATTTACAGTAGACATCACAGCATTATGGAGTTAGTTGTAGTTGTACATTTAAATTTAAAAAATACCCGCTGACGCAAGTGCTACCCTCGGCCAGATGCTGCTGTTTCAATACAAATTTAATTGTCATCAAGTTTTAAAAAAGGTGACCTCTAGGTCAGAGAAGTAGTTCAGGGTCATTCACGTCAGGAGGCATTGAAGGTCTTGCAGTGATGCACAATCCCTGTGAATTTGGCGATCCATGGTTCAGTACGAATGCAGTTATGTTATACACTGTACACAGGCTGTTCACAAATATGGATACTGAGGTCACAGAAAAAGGTCAAGGTCACTCATGCCAGAACTCCTTCAATGTTTTTCTGTAATACACAATCTCCATTAGTTTGGTTGTCATGGGATCAATATTTAACTGGAGTTATCATGTACACTAGTTTTTCACAAATATGTCTACCAAGGTCAAAGATATAGTTCAAGGTCACTAATGTCAGCATTCCTACAAGGTCTTATGGTAATACACAATCCCTGTTAGTTTGGTGATCCTAGGATCAGTACAAGTAAAGTTATGGTGTACACAAGTTTTTTCACAAATATGGCCGCCATGGTCACAGAAATTGATCAAAGTCAGTCGTGTCAAAACTTCGTCAAGGTACTACACAATCCCTGTTAGTTTAGTGGTCCTAAGATCAATACAACTGGAGTTATTGTGTACACAAGTTTTTTCACAAATATGGCGCCAAGGTCACAGAAATAGGTCAAGGTCACTCATGTCAGAACTCCTTCAAGGTCTTACACTAATACAAAATCCCTGTTAATTTGGTAATCCTAGGATCAATACAAATTGAGTTATCTTGCAGACAAGGATGGTGGACAGACAGCTAGACAGACAGCTTGCAGACAAGGATGGTGGACAGACAGCTAGACGGACAGACAGACGGACGCCGCTGCACTCTGCAATACCCAGGCCATGTGAACATGGCCGAGGGTAAAAACTACTTGACATAACTTACTGCATGCCAGATAGATAGCTGGCTGTCACTGGCAAATTGTGTCTTGCAAACAACGGCAATTTCCTGTCAGAGTCGGACAAATTGCCCTGGTAAATGACCTTCTTAAAAAAACTACCAATCAACAGTTACTGCTGCTCTATATTCAGATGAACAGCAGTTCTGTACCCTCAAAACAGAGTCTGTTTTGAGGGTACAGAACTGCTGTTCATCAGAGGGCTTCCTGACGCCTGGAGCCCTGCACTTGGTATTGTTTCTGCTTTTTTAATCTGGTCAGCCAGGTATAGCTGCTTGACACCAGGTGGATTTTTTGGACACTCATGAGCCATCTTGTGGCTACAAGGCAAACAACATCCTTTATCAGTGAACTACAGTGACTCTGGACCACACCGAGCTGGCGAGCACCAAACTTTTCAGTACACTTAAATTTCTTCCTGCACCTGCAGAATTCTGCACAAAATTCTGCGGTTCTGCTGGAAGCTGCAGAATTCTGCAGTTCTGCAATTTTGGTCCTCTGTCACTGTAGCATTTCTGAAATGTCCCTGCAGCAAAATCTGTAATTCTGTAGGAGTTATGCAGCTTGGGAGATTTTATGCAATTCTGCAGCTAGCTGCAGAATTCTGCAGGAAGCTGCAAAATTCTGTAGGAAGCTGCAGAATTTTACAAATCATGCAGCCACCTGCAGAATTTCACCAATTCTGCAGCTGCCTGCAGAATTCTGCAGTTTCTTAAAAAATTCTGCAGGAAGCTGCAGAATTCTGCAGTTCTGCAGCTCCCTGCAGGATTTTTGAAGCTCTGTTACTTCATTCAGCTTATTGCAATGTATCTGCAATGTTCAGACCTCTTTGACCAGCATGTTGCCGCTACCCAGGTTTGGGGGTGTAGCGGGGGGGGGGGGGGGGGGGGGGGGGGGTCGGGGGGTTTTGGTGCTCGTCTGGCTCAGCAGCGTTTCTGTAAGTTTCTGCAGCGTAGGAGTTATGCGGCTTGGGAGGTTTTATGAGCAGTGCTATTCTTGAGGTAGCGAGGACCGCACGAGTGGGATCCCTGCATCCCACTGGTATGTTCCAGTTAGATACCCCTGAGGGAGCAGTTCTTTTTTTCAAAATTAGGACAGTAAGGAAACCAGTGGGATACCCCTGTACCAGTTGGATACCCGGCATGCCTACATAAGTATGAGGACCTAGAGGACACCAGGTGGGATACCCCCATACTAGTGGGATACCCACACAAGAATGAGGACAGCGAGGATACCAGTGGGATCGTAGGCATATAAACGTAAATCTATGAGTGGGATACCCCAGCACCAGTGGAATACCTATACAAGACTGAGGAGGACAGTGAGGAAACCAGTGGGATACCCCTGTACCAGTGGGATACCCCAGCATACCTATACAAGAAAGATGACCTCCCATTGAGATACCCTGTACTGGGATGCCCACACAAGAATGAGGACATCACTATGAAAAGTTAATGTTCCATTTCGGCCATTGCAACACTTTGTGGCGTTTTTTGTGTCTATTTTCTTACTGCTTCCTGCCAGAATAACCCCCTCTGATTGGTCAATAGACAGGAAGTATGGCTTTTTGCATTGTTAATGTTACGACTCTGAACACCACCAAAAATTCAGAAAAATAAAATTAGAAAAATGTTGATACCAGTCACTATCACGATCAATTTCTGTAACAGAAAGTAAGTATTATCGCTCATTTATTTTCTTAGTCGACAGTGAGGATATCAGTTCGATACTGGCTCTCTACAGTGGGATACCCCAACATACACAAACAAGAAAGAGGAACAAGAGGACACCCAGAGGCCAGAGGGATCCCCCTGTACCAGTGGTTTACCCAATAGAAGAAATACGGGAAATGAGTCAAATTTGATGTTTAAAATGTTGTGTTTCTACAGTTTTGTAAAATATTGTTAAAATTTTTACTTGACTGATCAATTGTATTTATTTATGATGATTGCTGATTATGACATTGCTTATTATGACAAAAAATTCTGTAGTCTTGCGTCCTCATACTTGTGATGGGAATTAAGGAATCTTGAACCTTCAGTCTTCTGAGTTGTAGCTTCATTTTAATTTGGACAAATTTTATTTTACAAATTATTAAATTAATTTTGCAGAATATCTTTCTGGTCACCCAGTCTCATGGCTTCTCATATCTGCAATGAGATAAAATATATATCAAAATGATCACAATAATTTATCATTGACTTTCTTGATTCAATGGGAAATAAATCAAAGTAAACACCACTAAAAAAAGGAAACACGTTTTTTTTATAGAAAATTTGATTTCTGGATGACATTAATGATGGGTAAACAAATCTTTACTAGTAAGTTACCCTTTATTGTAGAATTTTCTTGTTATATTTTGAACTTGGCAAGTTGGTAAGTAATCTGATCAACAGAAGCTGCCACTTCTTGACTTGACTTGAGTTGAATACACACAGTGATTACTGTCAAGAGAGGGCATAGGCTTTTAGGCCTACATGTCCTATAGTTTAATGTTTAACCCTTTCTCTTAATTCTATGTTGTTACATTGTTGTATTGTGTATCAATAAAATAAATAATATAATGGGCCTACACAAATAATATAATGGGCCTACACAATACAGGCTGTCACTCCCAGGAGCTCACACAATTTATTGCAATCCACATTCACACCTAGCCGAATTCAAAAAGCAAGTGCACCTCTGTGATGAACTGTCAATTGACCTGATTGGAATCAGACAAGGCATGATTAGAATCAGACATGGCCTGATTGGCATCAGGGATTCAGACTGATCCACTTCACTAACTGTTGCCTGATTACCTCAACCTGACAACTGCCTTTGTTTTGATTGACTGTTGACCGACGGTCGGCGCTCACCTGTCCGGCGGCTCGGCCAATAGCAACAGTGCTATTTACCAAGCCGGCTCGGCCAGTACCAAAAATAATTGCTATTGACCGAGCCCGGCTCGGCGAATAGCCACGGCGAATATTGTTTGATGTAATTTTATGAAATATTGTCATGTTTAAAAGCTAGAAAGACTGTCAAGGTTTTTTAAATAGCCCATATCAACAGATAATCGTCTCAGCTTTCTAAAAAGGGGTCTGCCATTTCTGTACGCCAAATAGTTGTCTTTCTAGGCCTTTTAGGTAGTCCCAACAATTCATAGGCTTGGCCTAACAATTCATAGGCTTGGCCTGGCGCGATTGTCAGATCGAGATAATATTACGTTTTTTGGCAACTTTTAATCAAGATACAGAGTTGTATCATTCCTCAATCAAAAACTTAGGTTTCATAGTGTCTAAATCCAAAGTTTTAGAGGGATGTGTGGGTAAATAATGTTGCACTGGCCGTTTGAAGTTGGTGAGCAAAATCAAAACAAACATGCTTCCAACCAACACTGAAATGTCCACCCAGAATAAAAAGAACTGCTCCCTTGGGGTTGGGGTATCCCACTGGTATGATATCCCTCTACAAGGGCTAATTAACCCCATGGATGTCAAAGAGGTCTGAACTTTGCAGATGCATTGCAATAAGCTGGAAGAAACAACAGAGGTTCAGAAATCCTGCAGGGAGCTGCAGAACTGCAGAATTCTGCAGCTTCCTGCAGAATTTTTTAAGAAACTGCAGAATTCTGCAGGCAGCTGCAGAATTGGTGAAATTCTGCAGGTGGCTGCAGAATTTGTGAAATTCTGCAGCTTCCTACAGAATTCTGCAGCTTCTAACAGAATTCTGCAGCTTCCTGCAGAATTCTGCAGCTAGCTGCATAACTGCATAAAACCTCCCAAGCTGCATAACTCCTACAGAATTACAGATTTTGCTGCAGAAACTTTTCAGAAATGCTGCAGGGACGGATGAGCACCAAAACCCCTGACCCCGTGACCCGACCCCCAAACCCCGACCCCCCAAAACCAACATTTCCTGGGTAGTGTTAAGACCCTTGTCAAAGAGGTCTGAATTATGCAGATGCATTGCAATAAGCTGGAGCAAGTAACAGAGGTTCAGAAATCCTGCAGGGAGCTGCAGAACTGCAGAATTCTGCGTCTTCCTGCAGAATTTTTAAAGAAACTGCAGAATTCTGCAGGCAGCTGCAGAATTGGTAAAATTCTGCAGGTGGCTGCAGAATTTGTGAAATTCTGCAGCTTCTTACAGAATTCTGCAGCTTCTAACTGAATTCTGCATCTAGCTGCATAAGTGCATAAAACCTCCCAAGCTGCATAACTCCTACAGAATTACAGATTTTGCTGCAGAAACTTTTCAGAAATGCTGCAGGGATGGATGAGCACCAAAACCCCCGACCCCGTCACCCGACCCCCAAACCCCGACCCCCCAAACCAACATTTCCTGGGTAGTGTTAAGACCCTTGTCAAAGAGGTCTGAACTATGCAGATGCATTGCAATAAGCTGGAGCAAGTAACAGAGGTTCAGAAATCCTGCAGGGAGCTGCAGAACTGCAGAATTCTGCAGCTTCCTGCAGATTTTTTTAAGAAACTGCAGAATTCTGCAGGCAGCTGCAGAATTGGTAAAATTCTGCAGGTGGCTGCAGAATTTGTGAAATTCTGCAGCTTCCTACAGAATTCTGCAGCTTCTTACAGAATTCTGCAGCTGTGCATAAAACCTCCCAAGCTGCATAACTCCTACAGAATTTAATATTCTGCTGCAGAATTTTTTCAGAAACGCTGCTAGGCCAGACAAGCACACAAAAAACCCCCAACCCCCCCACCCGACTCCCAAACGGCTACGCCCCCAAACCAACGTTTCCTGGGTAGCGGTAAGACCTTGTCAAAGAGGCCTCAACTTTGCAGATCTATGCATTACAATGGGCTGAATGAAGTAACAGAGCTTCAAAAAGCCTGCAGGGAGCTGCAGAACGGCAGAATTCTGCAGCTTCCTGCAGAATTTTTTGAGAAACTGCAGAATTCTGCAGGCAGCTGCAGAATTGTTGAAATTCTGCAGGTGGCTGCAGAATTTGTGAAATTCTGCAGGTGGCTGCAGAATTTGTGAAATTCTGCAGGTTCCTACAGAATTCTGCAGCTTCTTACAGAATTCTGCAGCAGTGCATAAAACCTCCCAAGCTGCATAACTCCTACAGAATTACAGATTTTGCTGCAGAATTTTCTCAAAAACGCTGCTGAGACAGATGACCACCCAAACCCCCAACCCCCCCACCAACGTTTCCTGGGTAGCGGCAACATACTTGTCAAAGAGGCCTGAACTTTGCAGATGCCTTGCAATAAGCTGGAGGAAGTAACAGAGGTTCAGAAATCCTGCAGGGAGCTGCAGAACTGCAGAATTCTGCAACTTCCTACAGAACTGCAGAATTTGCTGCAGAATTTGTGAAATTCTGCAGCTTCCTACAGAATTCTGTAGCTTCCTGCAGAATTCTGCAGCTGGCTGCATAAATGCATAAAACCTCCACAGCTGCATAACTCCTACAGAATTACATATTCTGCTGCAGAATTTTTTCAGAAACGCTGCTGAACCTGACGAGCACCAAATCCCCCAACCCCCCCCCCACCGACCCCTAAACCGCTACGCCCCCAAACCAACGTTTCCTGGGTAGCGGCAACACCTTGTAAAAGAGGTCTGAACCTTGCAGACGCATTGCAATAAGCTGAATCAAGTAACAAAGCTTCAAAAATCCTGCTGGGAGCTGCAGAACTGCAGAATTCTGCAGCTTCTTACAGAACTGCAGAATTTGCCACAGAACTGCAGAATTCTGCAGCTTCCTACAGAACTGCAGAATTGGCTGCAGAACTGCAGAATTCTGCAGCTTCTTACAGAACTGCAGAATTTGCTGCAGAACTGCAGAATTCTGCAGCTTCTTACAGAACTGCAGAATTTGCTGCAGAACTGCAGAATTCTGCAGCTACCTGCAGAATTGCTGCAGAACTGCAGAACTGCAGAAAGAAATTATACTCTCCTCAAACTTTTGTTCGCAGGTTACTCACCTGAGGTGACACTCAGCGTACTAATGACAAAATGTCCAAAGGGGGGTAAGAAATTTTAACAAAACAAAATATTTTTTTACAACGCGCAAATACTCAGTTTGACCATGTATTTATAATTTTTATACGTGCGAAAGTCTCTGAATCTGTGCGAGTGCCTATGCGAGTGACTGTACAAGGGGCACATGTATAACAACATATGTATTCCAATGTAGGAGTATGTCGAGCGGGGGTACTAAAAATGAGCAAGAAACCAAGGTTGGGGTACTAAAAATCCGCATGGAACTCAGGGTTGTGGGGGGTATAAATTTTTGACGTGAAGTTCTGGCAAAAATCCCAACCCCCCCCCAGTCATAAATTCTGAACAGTCCCTTAGAATCAATATTTTTGACCATACAAAAACCATGGGGAGAGTTTTTGGGGGGCAGTCCTGAAATCGCATGATTTTTCATTTTACCCTTTTCAATCCCACGCAAAGCTTGTGACCCTACCACTTGTGCTTGTGCTTGCTTGGCAGGTCGAGTTATGACATCTGCACAACAGAGTCGACAATACTATCATCAGCCCTAAAAATCATTGTCGGCCCCACAAAATCATTATCGGCCCTGCGAATGAGGGAGCTATGGGTGGTTGTCGCGGGGTGCGTCTAATGATAATACCCTACTTATTACATGGTTGAGGTGATGATAATGTTATATTATAACATAGCATTGAAAATTGAGAATTAAAGCTAGTGTTTATAATGATTAAATGTATTCGCACATAACGATAAAGTATGTCAGATATGTTGCTCCTGGTGACTGAGTGGTCTGTGGCATATTGATGTGTTGCTTCCTTGTGTTTGCCATTGTTGTTGCTGTCACTATTGTACATAATTAAAATGTTTGCTTTCTCTTGTACTTAATATAAACAATGTATTATTGGTGCTACCATTGATTCTGATGTTTATTCTATCTGTATATAAACATATCCTGTGATTTATTTATAATTATTAATTTTTTTTTTTTTTTTATACCACTTTGTGTGCTGTATATATTACCTAGATTTATTGCTTGATTAACGGCTAATCTAATTAGAACTAGTCATCACCAAATTCTAGAATATCAAATATGGTGCTTATATTTTTTGTAATAATTTATGTATAATTTTTATAATTTCTGTAATTTTGGTGCTTGTTCTTATTATAGTATTATAGTATTGGTATTGTATTGAAAATTATTATACCATGACTTTGGATGCTAACCTATATTTTATGTTCTCAGAAACATAAATATTTATTTCACGATATTATATATTTTATAATTGCAATTGCTCCTTCTTCTTAGTCGTAGCTAGTTACTATCCCTCTTTTGTACATACTAATTTTATGTTTTTATCTTATTTATATGACACATGTATCCTGTTGATATTCAGTTGTCCAATAAAATTCTATATATATATATATCAAATGCTCAAACATATAAACACCGCTGAATAAGTGGATGACAAAGTATGCAGTGAAATGCTGGCTTGTGATGGCGATGACAGAGCTGCCAAACCGTACAACAAGAAAAACTGCTCAAGCCATGGGATCAACTGTAAATAGATGCTTTATTACAATGTAATAACTGTCTTCTGAAGATAATCCATATTTTACTGAGATTAGTGTTGATCTATTAACAATATTTGGCCAGCATGTAGGTTAATAGTATTTTGAACTGCTCGTAGTGCTAAATTTGAATAAATCAATAGTATATCAATAACTGACATTGAACTTTGTGATCGTGCAACCTTGGAATATTGAATAGAATGAATACAAACATGTATAAAATCAAGTGAGGCTCAATGAGCAATGAGTAGCTCTATTCAAAACAAATAGATTAAATTTTCATTAGTTGTGAGGTACAAATATGGAGAGTTGTCTGGCACCTTTGCATGTGATACTGGAGTTTAGCATTCTTCTTCTTGTACTACATGTAGCCTACTTTCAAAGTTAACATCAATTTGTAATGTCTTGTTAGGCATCCACTGATCTATTTATATCCCATGCTTACAAACATCTCAGTGCAAAAGGTGCAAAACTGACTTTAGCCATAGTTGATACTCCTTGTACCGTACACTCTCTGCGTCGAAGTGTAAAATTGGACAAAACTATTATGCTCTTTACCGACAATGTGCATTAAATTGACAAGGATGGATAGTTCCCCTGGCCGGTTCAGACAGATTTCAGTCACCATTTTCTTGGCACATATATATATATTTAAGTTTCTTCAGAGAACAGCTGACAATCATGTTGTCCCTCTTACAGAAATTGTTTAATATTTCAATAGATACTGCAATTGTTTTTTTAACGTATTAAAATGTATTAACAGATAATTATTGAAGGTAAAAATATCAAAAAACAGTTCAATGGTATTCTGTACATATACTTTTACCATCATTGTCTCTGGAAGTTCATGATATGTCATAATACAAATATATGCAGGAATAATAGTCTTCACAATATCACACGATCTTAATTAGACACCCCGGAGACTGTGTAAGCTTGCGATGTAGTCTCTATCTTCTGAATTACTCTGAGATCTGAGATTCGATTTCATGTCCTTCTGTCGAGAATGATGAATCAGACATAGTATGATAAAACTCAGACCGAGGCATGTCAGTAACATTGTATTCATGTAAGGGAACCAATACGCTCCTTCCTTTTGCATGAGGTATCCAGTTAACGCCGGCCAAGTCATCATTCCTACGGTGTAAGCAATGACGTACGTGGAGGTAAAACGTCCAGTTAATGCAAGGAAGTCACGAGCCCACAGCAGTGTCGTGGAAAACACTGTCGAAGCTCCGATACTGAAGAGGATGGTGCAAACCCACAAGGCAATAACACTGGACGTATTGAAGTAACAAAGAGCACAGGTGCTTCCCAATGCTAGAATAACATTGATAGTCAATAGATACCGGGGCGCTAAACACTGCGCTGTAAAAATGGCGGCAAAACGTCCCCCGGCATAACAAACGAAGAGCATGGAGAGTAGGAGACTAGACTGTACATTACTGAGGCCAACGTTGACATTGGCGAAACTGAACAGCAGTCCAGAAAACATTGTCTCAACTCCACCGAATAACATACTGAGCACAAGAAACATTCCCCAAGGCAAGAAGCGAGTGATTTTACTCGTCATTTCAGTTTCTGTTGGGAGCGATTCCTTGCTCAAGTTCATGTCATATTTCCTGCCACATAACATGGTCACCACTACTAAAATAGCCACTGCTTCGAGGTATAGTCCAACGATCAGGTAGGTATAACATATGGCTGATCCTTGATCTTGGTCAACTGTGGTTACGTTGGATGACAATGTCAATGCAGAACGTATAAGTACTGAGTTATTGTGACTGTTAAGCTGTGAATTGAGATTGTCTGATTCTCTGTCGTATTGCAAAACCTTCAAAGGGCTCTGACTGACCATGTCGTCACGTCGAATCTCAGCTCTAGATGCAGGATCAGCTTCGTGTCTTATCGACAGGAAAGGTTCGCTGAGAATAGGAGCCATGAAGCCTCCGAAGGTGTAGAGCATATGCATGGAGAGGAAGAAGGGACTGGCTTTCGAGCGCCACAAGCGGAATATCGTCACATTGCAACCTGAAAGGAGAATAATAAATAAATTATAATGTTACTAAAAAGCTTTCACCAAAACAGATATGTTATGGATTTGTACCTTCAATGTCATAACCCTGAATGAATCATTCCATTCTTTTTACTCACCAACAGATATACCGGTGAAGACGAATGACTGGGCAGCTGCCACACTCATGAGGAGGTACAGATTCGGGCAGTTGGGAAGAGTGATGGTCAACCCTCCTAATGAGACCATTGAAGCAAGGAAGATCACCAGAGGAGGGAATCTGTCAAAAAGCCAGCCATAAGTGAGGCTCCCTGCAATACCCCCAGCTCCGAGCCAGGTGAACACCATGGACACTTGCTGCATGGTTGCCCCTGTCACCAGCTGCAATTCCACCAGGGTGGGTCCGTAGAGGCTTCGACATATTGCCTGGAATGCAAGAGAAACAACTAAATTAATGAGCATAATTACACTGAAGGCCAATCAGATCAGTATACAGTGCCGCCTGTATATAAGTTAGTGAAACGGGTGATATTTGCCATTGCTGGCATGCAAAAATTTTGGAAAATCAATTTTTCATGCACTTTTGGGCAGCAAATTCTGTGAATTAATTATTTTTGGTACTATTTGGGCAATACTTTTTTTGGGCAACATCCCCCCCACCCCCTCCCAAAATTTATTGACCTCATTTATGCACGACTATCAATCTTCTCTAATGTAGTAGTAGTTGTTCTGTTTTCCCTGGACTCTTACTCTCATTATACCCATTATCACGGGTACTATGCTAGTATGGAATAGAGTAGGTCGGGGCATGCAGCCCTCCTTAACTTCCAGGTGCGATTTGACCTACTTTTTATGTTCATTTATTTGAATGCTTATGCTGTCAGGAAGGGATCACTTGACTCTACTATAATAACTGGTGAAACAAATGTCTACTAATTTTAATAAAGGAGCTACAGCCATTTTTGTAAATTAATTAAAATGGCCTTCTTACCCCACCCATTGGGCAAGAAGCCCCCCTATTATAATCCTATTTTTTTTGCTAGCGCACTCAGCCTAAAAGTTATTTCTTAGGGTTCTTCTATCATTTCTAAGGCATTCTATTAACTTTTTCTGAATTTCAGAATGTTTCTGTTTATACTCTTATTTTTTAATATTTTTTGCCCTGTTTAAATTTCGGGCCAAATTTTTTCTATTTTAATTAGCTATTCTATCAAGATTTAAGGTAAAGTACACATTATTAAATGGTTTCTGAAGCAGCTTTGATCCCCCAGTGAAGAGGGCCTCATGCCCCATATCATATTGGGCCTCTTGCCCCAAAACCACATCTTTTCATTTGACCTCTATATTTTGAACTAAAATGACAAAAACATGATCCAAATCATATTTATGTGATGGTCATAAAGTGAAGCAATGCAGATATCCAATATACTTTGAAATATTTCCAAAGTTATTTCTGACAACCCCTTTCAAAGAATTAGTCAAAGTTACAAAAACCATGCACATTTTTTTGTTTCTTTAATTTCTGCTATGGTTTGGTGCTGTTTGCATTGAAAATTAGTGACGTCGCCCAAAACGCCTCTAGCTTCAATCCTATCAATAGATAAATGCACCAAATTGTAAGTTTGGATATAACCCTGGGGGGGGGGCCTCTCACCTAACCCAGGCTTCTTGCCCCGACCTACTCTAATTCAGCAATCACCATGTAGAAATTGATAACTTTGGCATCTTATCCTGGAGCACATAATAGCCTGATTGAAGCGTAAAGTTCTACTTCCAATGACTTAGATAGAAGTTGACAACTTGCCCATCGACACAACTAGCCTAATCTTCCCCAAGAATTACAATATTGTGTTTATTTATAATGCCTTGAATTACAAGGACTGCTTGGGTTTTTTTTTAGTGAGACCGACAACAAGGTTGAAAAAATTGCCTAATCATATAATTCCATGCAAAGGAAGATTAAATATTAAATTATGAAGTCAAAATTACAGGTGCAAGATACGTGTTTGTGTTTGTTTACAGTGTGCCCAAGGCCTTGATTTCTTTAAATTAACCTTGGCTATAAGATATGCTCATTTGTGGTTATTTTTAACTTGTTCTAGAAATAATCAAGCTTCCTTTGTGTAAACAGAATAATTGACCATTTACATGGACTTTTCTCTGTCGATGTAAGTAATATGCACACGAACTACTACATTGTACATTGAAATAAAGTTCTTACAAGATCCTCAAAAATATTGAGCACTGTTTAGGCCAATGTCATACAAAACATCTGAGAGCAATTAATAGGGAAAACCCCAAAATGTCCTCAGACTGCAAAAAAAAATGTTCTAAATGCATACAATTGTATTATACAACGTAGCTACTTTTGACCCAAAATCTCAATCTCAGTGGAAGAGGACAAAAATAAAGATGAGCACGTGCGCAGTTGGTATTTAAGGTCAGGTTCATGATGTTAAGTATTTATATCTTATTTGCACACCACTCTGAAACGATATAAAACAAGTGAATAGAAGTCTGAGATATTCCTGAAAAGTATATTATTGTATTTCTTTGATTTTTACATAATTGCATATAAGAAAAAAGTTGAAAAGTTGAGGAGCAAGAACTGCACTCTAAAAAATTTTCAGACAAAATTGGTTTTTTAGATTCAAAATGGTTTTTTGAAAAACCATATTTCAATGCAAAAAACCAACATGGATTTTTTTTAAAATCCATGTTGGTTTTGCATTGAAATTTGGTTTTTCAAAAAACCATTTTGAATCTAAAAAACCAATTTTGTCCCCACATTTTTTAGAGTGTGGCAAGAAGGTTTAGAATACTGCTCCCACAGGACACACTATACATATTTACCATGATTCGTGATGTACATTCTTTGGGTCTACAAACAGTATTTTTACGTAGGTGCAATGTTGAATTGCTCAGATGAGATTAGTTAAGTTTTGATTCAATGCCATTTGTCTATATTCTATAGTAATTAATATAGTTTAATCACACTCTGCCAAATCACAATCACTACTTTTTGCGCTTATAACTCTGTTTCACTCTATATTTGCTCTGTTTCATTTTCATCGCTCTGTTTCACTCTATAGTTGTTCCGTTTCACTTCCAATGACTCTGTTTCACTCTATATTCTTTCTGTTTCAAACTATATTTGCATTTTCAATCACTCTGTTTCACTCTATATTTGCTCTGTTTCACTTTCAATAATTCTGTTTCACTCTATATTCACTCTGTTTCACTTTCAATTTTTTGGTTCACTCTGATTTCACTTCTACTCTGATTACTGCATAATGAAGCAGAGTGAGTGGAGTGAAACAGAGTTTGGTGATTAGAATGGAAGTGAAACAGCGTGATATATAGAGAAAAAACAGAGTAATTGAAGTATTGGGTATGGTCATGCAGAACCAAAGGTTAAATGTCACTATGACTATGAGAGCAAATCAAAGGTGCCCCATATTTGGGGCATCATAAATTACATCATCCTGCTATATCTGAAGATCAATGACAACCACATCTCTAAGCCCCAGTACTTCACTCTCAACAAAATGGTTTTATAAAGGAACCTTTAAGGGTTCTATAAGCTGGTATAGATAAGGTACCCTGAAAGGTTCATCATTGAACTTTTAAAAAGGTTCCAACAGCAAACAAAAACAACACTTAGATAATCTAGCTGTACTAAAGAACGGAACCTCTTTCTCTCAAGTTGGGAGCATAGGGCTCCATCATAGGGCCTTCCCAACAGTATTGAACCAGTCTGGTGAAAATGAGAACTGCATGCTGCTGCCACCTGATTTTGTATGCTACATCATTGCTGTCCCAAGAAATAGTTCCAATTTCATTGCACATTCACAAAATTTCTATTCAACATTGATGTATACCAGAGTCAGACTTGGCCATCAGCACACTCAGAAACAGCACCGGTGTCTTCCAGACAAAATTGTGTGTGTTCCTCTGATCGAAATGATGTGGACGCTCGCAGGAGCTTGCGGAATAGCACACTAATCACTAAGTGGCAACACAAGACAGCTATGTTCTGATCTGTGGCAATGCAAGAGCAGTCCAATTCGGTGACTTTTAGACAGATCTAGAACCTTTTGCATTAAGAGTGTTGTTCCCCGTCTCCCCTCTCAGCTCGCGCTCTGGCAGGTTCAGTGGGGGCTCATTTTCAGCTTATAGATCTTTGCGGATTGGCGGTCTACTGGAAAAACTAATTTCTTATTTTCAATTTGCAAACTGGCTTTTCCGTATCATCGACCGTTTTCTGTTGGTTTCCTAATCTTCTTATTTGATCAAGTACCTGAAGTCATTTAATTAGTTTGTTTATTGTCACCTATGCTGCTAGATGTGATTATTGATAAGCAAAGAAACAACTGATTAACCATAACTGATGCAAACAAAACATTTTTAAGCCAGTGACATCAAACGACAAAGTTGAAGTTAATTTTGAAACTGTTTGGGCCGCTAATCCGCAAACAGCTCTAACATCGAAATACACTCATATATGTCAATACATTAGACAATCCCTTTCAATCCTTCATTTTGATTGGATCAGATTAAAACAATCCCTTTCAATCGTTCATTTTGATTGGATCAGATTTTAAACAATGATCAATAAGTGGTACTATGAACTCCGCAAATAAATGAATGATAACCTTGGTTTTTTGTTTGCTATTTCACTCTTGACATCGAGATAATAAACAGCTTGCAAGACATGTACCAAAAATACCGTGCAAGCACATAAACCCCGCTGGCTCTATGTGAAGCCATTGAGACCATTCGGATACTGTTACATGCATACTAAAGTATTAAATTCCAGTATTGTTTGCAAAGAAAAATGAGCATTAATGAACACTTGAAAAGGGCATTGGTTTCACATTGGTAAATGGCATCATATTTTGGCGTTTTAGCTTGATAATCTGTGAAAATTTGATGAACTTTGTTACCAGAACTATTAATTCATATGACCAGTCCTTACCATACTATGTTTACTACTACAGTAGATTACAAAGTCAAGATAAAAAGTTTGTAGATAATGCAGTTCTAGAGTTTTAGCTGATTGAAAAAGTTGCATCAATAATTTACGCCAAATGGAAGAGCCTTTTGGAATGCCTGCAGAGATAAATCAAGATGAGGGATACCCTTTAAAGGTATTCAAAGCCACTTCCTGGACCCCAGATATCATGTCTGGAAACAATCAAGGTCGTATCTTTCATGAAATCCCAAATATTAACATTTGAAAAGCGACTTTTATATGAAAAAAAGCCATAAAAACAGTCTGTTTTGAAAATATTTCTAAACTAAACTGCATGTTCAAGATATTGAGCTGAAACTATTCACACATCTATTACACTACTAAAGGCTAGTTTGAGAAATGTTTGAGACGAATCTAAGGGGGTCAAGCGGAAAAATTTCCTGAAATTTATTGAACTAACATGGAATTACGCACATCTAATTGCTAGAAATGCCTGGATACTTGTCATTCCCATCTGCATGACAAAATAAGATAACAGGCAAAATTTGAATGAAATATGAGCAACACAAAGTGAGTTATGCTTGACGAAATCCCCAGCTACCCGTCACGTTGAGGACTGCAGTACCCCGTAGGCTATTACATAGCCAGCGGGGAGTTATTTCAACATCTCTAACATTAAATTGGTGTCCCTTTCTTTATCTGTTCAACTCTACCCCCTCACCCTTCTGATATGGTCACACTCTCAATGCAAACTTCTGAACAAGTTGTGATGGATCCACACTTTCAGTAGCCTTTGCAGGTCAACAGTGAGACAAATGTGCACTTAATATTTTCTCTTTCTTCAGTAAAGTGGATTGCAACAGTTACCACTAATGTCCACAAGTGAAATATCTCCAGTCTCAACGATCCTCTTCATCAATTATCAGTGCAAATCAAACACTCAAAGATAATGTGAGTGGTCATTGATCATTATCATTTACTCATTATAGATGTATGTTATATATATACAGGTTATTTCTTGTGCAAAACATCTTTCATAATGATTATAACTTGCGCAGCTAAGAAAGTGGTCAATTTTAGGCACATTGTGTGTGTAACCTTGAAGGGCCAAATACAATATTATTAGAAATCTTATGAAATAATATCAAACATCCCAGGTCACCCTCTTACACAATTGATGCATAACAATGTTTGTAAATCATGTGCTGACTGGTGACCTTATAACAACAAACCCTGAAGTGACATAATTTTAGTTATGAAACAAGATAAGGGCACACTGACATTTGGGATTTATGCAATAAACCTATTACCAGTGGTGACCATGGACCATGGCTGACATTCATGGGTCATTCATATGGTTTTGGTTTGTTCTTGCACTCATGTTTAAAGAAATGTTCACATGTGACAAAAAATACCTAGATCATTGTCGTGAATTATGAGAAATTAAAAATTGTCTTTATTGTCAATTTACTTTATTTTATTTTGCAAATAATATATATAGATTTTTTCTATCATGTAAACCTATTTACTATTTCACATTGTATTTATCTGAAAAAATTGTCAAAGTCTGACTAAGAATTGGTGCATGAAATGCCATACATATCATTGATTGTAATCTAAATGAACCAAAAGAACAATTAATCAATTTTATTTTCATAAAAAAACTGACCCATAAATTTAATTCATAATCAGTAAAGCACTCACAAAGCCGAAGAAAACTGCATAAACGTTGATAGTGAAGAGGATCTTCAACGCTTTTGGAAAAGATGGCTCCTTTTTGACTTGAAGCCCATCTTGAGGCAGACAGGACTCCTTGCAGGGGTCGGGCGAGGTTTTCGTGAGCGGGTTGGGTTTCATATTCGATTCAGTATCTGACACATCAGATTCATCTCCCCATGGTACCCTGTAATTTAAAAAAAAAAAGTTTTATTTTCATAATCACAAAGAAAGCAACCTCAACATTCAATTCAATTCAAATTAACACCGGACACCGGTCATCCTAATATATGCATAGGCGTATGGGAGGGGGGGCAGGGGGGCGGTCGCCCCCCCAAAAGTTTGGGAAACAGTAAGATTCGGGATAAAAGGCTAAAAAATTTGGGCAAATGATTAGGTAAAAACTATTTTAAATTAGTCATTTCCAGGCTATATCATTTGAAATGGTATTAAATTTAGATCTCGAAATTCGGGCAAATGTCGCTCGCCCCCCCAAAAATCGCGCGTCCCGTACGCCTATGAATATATGTGTCAAATGTTGATACAATCCGGTGCTAAAGCTCAGTTTCTCTTATTACAAATGCATGCACTGTACAGGTATAATGTGAGTGATATATGCACGTGTATGTTCCTTAAATATTATATATCTTTCTCTTCCTTCCTTTCTTTTGATTGACAAGGTATGTCGTTGACACAGACTTTGTTTCTCCGTATCACACTAGTAACCTTTGCACGGTAATCTTTCTGTACAGTATTTAGAATCAGCTGATCACCTGTGTGTGTTTAAATGTCCATACATTTCATAGGTTAGCATAAATTTTCTGTTCTTTAAATGGTCGAGAAATAATTAGCTAATACAAGGAACTACGTGTAGAAAACATATATGGGTCAAAATTTGGTAAGTCTGAAATTCTTGTCTCCAGTGTTTAACAATAATTCATAATTGCAGGAAGGCACATGGAGGACCTCTTGTTGTCATTTGTAATAGACAAGGATATTAGCAAAATATATAACACAAAAAATATGTGGCAAAATATTTTTATCCCATCAAAAAATAGCATTGACGTGACCAACCCCCCTGAAAATGGCCTGTCTCCACCAACATTTTCTTTGAAAGATCGCATCACAAAAACGAGTACAGGGTCCTGATTGAATTAAACTCTTCCATACATGGAGACTTGACTGGCAGTCTTCTAAAATCTAGTTACAAATTGCTGATATAATATTCTGTATAAGAGCAGGAGGTTGTTGTGTCAATGTCTCCAATATTGCGTCAGCATCACACCAATTTGTTTCTTAATAAATATTAAAGGGACACACATTCTGTAAGAAAACCTTGTGTCTGACATTGTCTGAGAACCCAAGAAAATAACTGAACGATCTTTGGCTCTGTATCATTTATGTAAACCAAAATAAAGAGTATTTCTGTTGGCATGTCAGTTGTCCTATCTCAATTTGTCATTAGCAAACGCCTTCCTGCTCTATTTTGACTGCATATTTCTGAACCAAAGATTTTTGCCTTAATTATCATTAACATCGCGCTGTCATTAGCATCATGTCAAAAATGGCTTATTGCCTTTCACTAAAATTTTTTTGCAGGTGACTGGAGTTGAAATTGGTTAAATATATATTGTCAATTAATGTTTTAGAAGAATATTACACAACATTTTTGTGTTTTCCTAGCATCTGACATGCTTAGTATGAAGTTCGGTGCTTCTCTGAGATTACTAATCAAATATGGGGAGCCAGTGATATTTTACCATTGTCTAGTATCTGAAATATAGCTCAGCAAAGACATTGGGCACTAGAGGGAGTTGTGGAGATCACTTTTATTATTCAGAATCCAAACTATTGGTGAAAAGAGTATTTTTGTTTTTGTTTGTAAATTTGTCATTCAAGAAAATGTCCTATCTCAATAACTATTGGTCATAGAGACCTGAAATATAGCTCAATGTGTGCAGAATAGCCACTTTCCCATACGTTGGTAATACATTCTTCAGCTCTAAGTGGTGCGGATTTCAAGTTATAGGCATGATGCTAATGACGCACATATTCGGTATTTAATTGACCAAAATTCATTATCCCAAAAATACCGTTAGAACAACGATATCTGCCATAATAATAGCAGTTTTCTCACATAAAATGACAATATTTTTTATTCGTAACGGTAGCTACTGTTAAAGAGGCGCAGCCGGTTTTACAGTGTAATTTCTCAGATATGTTGCTTTTAACTCCATTTCAGTGTCTAGAAAAACCACTTGGCCCCAAGCAGACATACTCCTCTTACAGGTGATTTCATTACCATGCGATTCTTGTCATTCACACTTGGCTATGAGGAACCAATGCTATTCCAGCACATATTACGTTTGATAAATCAAATGTGTGACGAACCTGAGAATCGCGTACTAATGAAATCACCTGTAATGGTATGCCTAATGAGTGAGCAAACATGTAGATAATATGGATACTTGACCCCGGGTACTTGACTAGATATGACGGATAATTATCACTGCAGGCTGCAGGTATAACAAGATATTGTATGAAATCATTAGGAGACAAAACGAAATTCTGCTCAAAGACGATATATCCGCCTGTTGTCCATATGGAGTCATTATGGGCACCATTTTATCTAAGTGATTCCAATATGTCTTTCAAACTTTGTTTGCTTGTAGCAAAAATTGATTTTTTTAATAGTATCCTTCCTGCTACTAAGCGTAGGTCTGTATTAAACTAGCAAACCAAAAAAGGTATACCTCAAATATATATTGATTTGTTAAACGCTCAAAAAGATGTTACAAACGATGAAAACAACATCTTTGCCATTTTGCGAAGTGACATTGTATTCACTGACCTGTTAGTGCACAAAGCTGGTGCCTGGTTGGAGGCTGTCTCTATTGTGAAATTTGAGACACTCAGCAGAGTCCTATGTAGTATTTATATAACAGACTACAGGAGCAGGCCAATACGTTATATAAATGGAGTGTACTATTCAATGTGTGGCTGGGCTCCTGCTTACCAGGCAAATGGATGTCATAACTGATGACCCCATTTTCTATCTCACAGTCTGAGTGCACAGATTTGTACTTGCCAAGAGAGGTGAGATAAGTACAGCAGACCAGAAAAAACAATTGCAACATGCATATATAGATTATACTAGTTCTTTTTGTGAATCTTTCTTGAGCTTGGCTGATTTTTAACCACTGGTACTGTAACCACACAACAACAAAAGAAACGAAACTAATCATTTAGGCCCCCAAAAATCGCAGAAATTTCAAAACTGTGTAAAACATTGATGTTGAGCAGTCGCAATGTTTATATTCGCGCAGCGAAACGGCCGAAGGCCGTTGAGCGAAGCGAATTGAGTGCAAGAGAAGACTCAAAAATCTGTGCAGTGATGGTCTCAACATCAACAGTCCACAGCTGGGAATTAGGTCAAGTGGGTCCAGCTTCTTATCAATGACTTAGTTTCTTATTTCACAAAACATAACATATTCATCTTCAACAGTATCTTCAAAATTCAATTTTCTCTAGTAATATATCCTGTATCAATAATTTTTATGGAATAGTTCATTATTAGCGTTGACAAGCTAAATCAAATTATTAACATGTGATTCATTTTAAAATTTCAATCAGACAACAAGAAAACATAACAAAATTAAAGTTACATAATCTTTATAAACTGATGATTATGTAACATGTAGTGAACAGTTAATCTACATGCAATGTTATTGTTTCTGTATTACTACATATTTATACTATTATATAATATCAACAATCTAAGATAGACTTGACTTTGGCAGCATTCAGTGCTGTCTGCCTATTTACCATTTAGCTGATTATCTACCAATCTTATTTATCTATTTAATATATATCTGTCTATCAATTAATCTATCTATCTGTCTGTCAATATATCTATCTATCTATTTGTCTATCTATTTATCTATCTATTTATCTATTATATTTTTTGTCTAGTTTATCTTGCTATTCTGCATTTTTCTCTGTCTCTCCATGTATCTATCTTTCTAATTTTCTGAAACAGTTACATAACTGCCTTTAACACATTGAATATCAAATAAACATGAAAGTTATGGTAACACTATAAGCTACAAAAACTGTTTAAAGTGCTGCGCGACTTTCATGGTAGTGCCATTTACATATTATGAAAATCTGCAGTTATTTTTTTTACATATATATATATAGTCTAACAACTGGGAGACCAAAGCCATCACTGGCATCAGTCTCCCCCAGCTGAAGCTGTTCGACGAAGAGGGACTGTGTGTCAGTCTGGATGTTGCACATCAAGTTGTTACAAATACTGGCTTAAGTCGGTCTCCCAGTTGAAAGTCCTTTAAAAAGTGCTTCGGATCATCAACACAGTTGTCTGAGCATTTGCATGAGATCACAGTTTGGAAAAGCTGAATCCGCATGTTAATGTCTGAAGTGCTCTTGCCAAGGCATGATAAAAGTCTAAAAAAATTCTGTGTTGACACGAACAAAGGAGAATCTGTCTCACCTTCTCTTGTAAATTAGTGTGCTGCAAGTTGTCCGGTTTAACATTATATTTAGGTTATATCCCGTGCAATATAGCTATAGTCCATGAACAATCCATGCAGATAAAAGGATGCTCAAATATTTCAATTATCATTTCCTGGGCGAGAAGTCCCTGGCTCTGCCACATATTTGTATGTTCTGATAGCGTTTCAAGAGGCCCTGATACAAAATAGCAGGCTGGATAATCAGGTTTAGCAGAGTTTGGCATTGACCGTTTGTTGTAATCACCTGTTTCGAACCTCATGTCAGTAGAGTGCACCAATTTATATATGTGAATTCCATATGAATGGTTTTGGGACCATGGCCTGTGTTGGCGAAATGATCATTGAGAATTGAAAGAGAACCTAATAATAGGCCTATATTATGTAATGCAAATTCAATTAGTATGAGTTTCTGGGGCCAGTTTTCTCACCGTATACGTAGCATTTTAAGCTTGCCTGATTGGTCTATGAGCAATCAAACAACCTCCAAATCCATGAGTAGAACATAGAAACTAATTATAAAGAATCGTCTGCTTCAGTGAGTAGCTCAGTTTGTTCAAAACTGATTCAGATTAGCAGGCAAGGACTGGCAGTCACAATCAGCACTGGACACGTTTTATGGTATTCAAATTGTAGATTTTTACCATGTAATTCAGTGTCTCAGCAAATCACAATAAGCATATTTGCTACATTTCACTATCTCAATGCAGAAACTCTTAATTCACTGTCTTCATAAGTCATTCTGTACTGATATATATATATATATATATATATAAGGATCACGAAGAATTGAAAAGACTTACCAACTTGGCGAAATGTGTACAAATAGCTTTTTTATTGCCAAAATGTTGGCCTGCATGGTCATCTTGTTAAATTATTACTTTTTCACTTTATGCCAGGATGTTTAGAAGCCAAAATCTAGCAGACCGTATCTTGTTTTTAAAAGAAGCTTCTAAATTGGCCCTCATATAGTCAAAAGTACACATTAAAGTAATAAATCCATAAATCAACCCAAAAGTCAAGCAGTTGGGCAAAATTCCATGGCAAGCAAAACAGTTCTAGCTAACCAGTCACAGTGCAGCAAAATGACACACCTCCTTCTATCTCTATGTTCAGTGTGTTCCAGATCCGTTTGATCACTTTGACCTTGATTATTTAATATTGCGTTAATGATTTGCGACAGTGCTTTGACAAAATAATATATATATAGATATATATTATCATTTGCTTTGCAAATAATTGTTTCTCAAAATTTAGCATCTTTATCTTTCTTTTTATCAGGCCTGAATTTCACCTGATGCCATTATAGGGGAGACCGGGGCTAGTTGTCACATGTGAACTTTTTTGTGATGATATCGCAAAAATGTGTCTACTACAGTCTATCATGCGCTATGTGAAGATTTCTAAAAATGACAGTTTAAACTCAATTTTTTCACCATTTTCAAATCTTTCATCGTCTTCCAATTAGAGACAATTTTTGGGAGATTAAGGTGTTGATTCATGATTCATGAATTCATAGGCGTATCAGACGGGGAGCAGGGGGGGCAATCGGCCAACTTTTTAAAAAATCACTGACGTCCCTATTCTAGGTGGAACCAAAATATATTTTCTGTTGATTACCTAAATATCAGATTTATTTCATGATCATGCCGAGGATAGGCCGAGGCTAGTTGTCACAGGGGCAAGTTGTCACAATGCTTATAACTTGGCTATAGGTGGCAGCAGTTGTGTCGTTATTAAATACATTTCAAGATCTGTTTGTTTGTTAAGCTTTTTGTATGATGTGGTTGCAAGAAAGTATAATCTGTCATGTGATATGTGGGCTTCTTAAAAATGACTTTTTCAACAAAAACTTTACAATCATTTCATTGTCCTCCAATTCGAGATGCAATTTTTCTGGTAGAAATAGGCCCCGATTTATGGTGGCATCCATCCAAAGTCTTCGCAAGATGTGGGTTTTTTTTAAGGAATCTGGTGTATTGCAAGCTTGAATTACAGAATATCTGTCAAGAGATGTTAGATTGGCTATTTGAGTGTGACAACTTGCCCCGGTCTCGGGGCAAGTTGTCACATTGTCACAAAAATGAATTTGAGTTAGAACATGACTTACAAGGAAACATACGGTTGATAAATCAGGACAAAAGCTGAATAAAAACTTTTTCAAGACTTACAAAAATGTTACAGGGTTGGAGGTTTCCAGACAACCTGAACCTACAGACCTCTCAGATACAGTCAAACCTGAAGTTAAAAAAATTGTGATAACAAGCCCAGGTCTCCCCTAGGCCCTATACATTGCATTATTCAAAAGTGTATAATGGATTCTAAGGTCTACCAGCACAACTGAATGTGTTTCATTTGTACATGTAAAATTTCGTCAAACATTAAAAGAAAATACTCTATCCACCATTCTCCGCTCTGATTTGGCCCTCTTTGCTTGGTCCAGGCCTAGCCTAAATTACAATCTGACCAGTAAAACCACTTTAAGATAATGGGTATCCCATAACGGAACATTTAAAAATAATCCATGGTTCTATACAAAGAATACAGATTAAAAATAATATTTAATCTATAGGTAAATAGGCTTTGTGCGTGTGATCCAAAGATGTAAAGCTATATTGTGATGTTGTTTATTTTTCTAAATCATAACAAACCACTTGCCTTTTTTCCAAGTAAATTTCATCTCTGGCAAAACTTTCAAGCTCCATTTTGAATCCAGCAAAGCACTATCATGCTATCTACAATGTATTTATCTGTTGCCTCAAGTCATCACCCAAGTGACAATTGAAATGTATAATAGTCATGATGTCACAATCAATTGAATTGTTTGAACAGGAGGAGGATTATGACATCATCCTGCACAAGGAAAAATAATGGGGATGACGTCACAAATCCAAAGTGAGGCAAACTTCCAAAGGAACTTTGGCTATTAGTTTTCCTTGCCATGCAGGTTTACCTTTGCTTCAAAAGTCATATTGCAGACCTAGTCCTAAATAAAAAGGAATTTTCTTGCAAAATTATAAAAGTGTATAATATAAAAAAGAAGAAGAAATAATAAGGCCTATATTAGAGGCCTATTTCTGGCTGACCTGTCTCCCTCCATGAAGCAAAATATATATTATGTTTGCCTCTTCTTCTTTTTTTCAGTTTTAAAGCAACTACAAGAAAAACATATTCCTCAGAAACTCAAATAAGAAAGAGAAACAACCCTGTACTCACTTTAGTCCCTTGTCTCAGAGTGTCTGCAGTTCTGTTTTGCTGATATTAGAAGTAAGTCAGTGACTGGTTTAATCAATGTCAAGGTCGCTGCTGTGGGCCAGGTGGGCAACTGCCAAATCCCAAGAACCCATAATATAAGAAACTTTTGTGCAGGCTGGGTCTCTGCTCTGCAGACAACATGTATTTGTGAAGCAATTATGGCACATTGTGCTATTATTGCGTTATGATGAAGGCACTGTACTGCAGGTAGTTCACCGTTGCCTGGCACCTGTGAAGCTGCACCTGTGAAGCTAGTGGATCATTGTAACTTGTAGAATGAAGCAGGTAGGCCTCCATGGGGCCCCATACCGTACTGTTCTGAACCCCCGCCCCCTCCTACTTTGCACCTGATAAAACGGCAATGAATGGTACAGGCCTAACTAGGCATTGACTTAAAGAATGTTATAAGCCCTGCTCCTGACTTTGTATTGCGAGTTGTGTCTGACGGACATGTAAGTTAGACACAGATTTTAGAAACTTTCAAAATTTTGTTGGACATGAATAAAAGCTATGGGAATAAGTACCTTGCTAAAATCAATGACCTGTCTCTTTGTAACAGGGGCAGGGGCTGTCCCTATATCCCGCCGGTCATGTTTCTCACTCGTTCTCACTCGAAAAATGCCACCAGATATCCAAAAATTGAAAAAAATGTTGGCTCTGTCCCGGCAACTTGGAAAAAAAGTTTCAGGCTGCTGAATCTTGGCGGATCGCGGAGTTCTCCCCATTTACAGCAACCTGCGGATATGTAAAAAACACATAGGCGAGATGTGAAAAATCGTCGACGGGATGTCACAAATTATCAAAAAACACCCAATTTTCCAGGAAATACCAGCCCGCCAATGCCAAAATCCCTCCGTAACGTCCCGTGTGAACGTAGCATAGCCTCTCAGGCTTACCCTATACCATACGAGCAGTTACACAAATGGCACTCCACTGTGAGGTCTTTGCACCTGTACACTGAACTTGAAATTGTAATTATTACCAATGTCAGGGTTGAAAGTTAATTGTGCTAACATGGAATTGATTCGATAATCCTCATTTGTTTGACACAATTATTGAATGCAACAATTTTGGCAGTTCTCCTTGGCACTCAGTCCTGACATACTTTAAAAGCTGTCACTGTCCTTCCCATCTAGGAGCTTATCAATGCTTATGTGGTCCTCTCTGTGTGTCTATCCATCTGTCCGTCTTGCTGTCTATCCGTCTGTCCGTCTATCCGTCCAACAATTTCTAAATGCCAAACGAACAATCTCATCTCGACAAGCTGTGACTGTAAGAATGTGAATGTAGCAACGTAAATTCCTCACACTTTGAGTTTCATGCTAAAATAAGTATATTCCTCCGGCTACATATGGTATATATATTCCAAATCATCAAGGTAGAATTGTCAATTGTGTTAATATTAATATTAAATTCCATAAAGTACAGGTAGATTTACCTCATTCATATAGCACCCTATATATGATGATATTGCTCCGTTGAAAGTTCACCTGTGTAGTTGCATACTCATCTGGATTATGAAACATTTATGCCAGCCACAGAGTCCCACCAGTCAATAAATGATAACTGGAATTTCCAATAAATCCACGTTTTCAGTATTTAGCAGCACCTGGATCCTTTGAACCAAAAGTCTTTGATGCACCATTTGCCTTTGATATTTTGTCATATTTTATGTTTTTGTGACATTTTGTCAGGCTAATTTTCCTGGTTTTTTATTTTTCTATATGTACAAAGTCAAATAAACTTGTTTGGCAAATGTGGCAATATCACTCATTTGGCTAACAATGGCAATTGGCAGTTTGTGCAACTTTACCAGGCCTGATAGCAGCACATTCTATGTAGGCCTACATACAAGGGTCGTTTAGAATATTCTGACTTTTTTTTTGCAAACCTTTCTTTTTGAAGCAGCTGATTTTTCAGGTATGCTTCAATCTATTTTGAAAATATCCATGCCTGTAGGAAATGTTGAAATTACTTTTCAGTTGGCATGGAAATGAAAACTTAGGCTAGTGCATGCACCCAGTGCAGCTAAATTGTGTAGACCAAGTCCAACAATGTTGTAGTGTAAATAATGATACAAGTTCAATTTAATTGATTTTGACTAAAACTATTTTTTGACAGACTAACAGTATTTCAAAGTGTTTTACATGGCATTCCAAACGGGTATGCAAATGTTTAACCTATTTGCTGAGGCAATCACTGAAGCCCTTCAATTCAAACTGAACCATTCCTAAAATCAGGAGTTTCAGGGAATTTGTAGTCCCTCATTTTTCGTGATGAACATCATGTCTTTAATTTCTGAGCTGTTATTAATTTCTTGCAATTACCAAAAGTAATGATGGGCATGTTTGGCAATTATGGCAGATGAGCCATGTTGTGGGTCCAAAGGTTCTCAAATTAAAAGTGCCTTTTTGTAGCAGATTGTTTCAGCCGAAGCACCTAAAGTGCTATGGAACAGCCGACGGAAAAAGTATTTCGCAATGATTTCAGCCAATCTGTTTGAAACATAAATATTTGTCTGGAATGAAATGGAATATATACCTTGCCTAGTTGAAAGACTGAATGCATGTCAAGAAAAAAAAAATTCTCATAATTTTTACTAACAATAAGTTCTTTGGTAAAAAACACAGCCAGTTTGTTTGATTTGGTCTGGAAAAAAATTGGGCAAAATAATTTCTAAATGCCCCTCATATTGCTTAACTGGGACGTATCACAGTCATGCATGATCATACGAGAGAGCTCAATATCATCATGTTGACATGTTCGTATATCCGACAATGAAAAACATTATTCAAATTAGGGGCCGACCAGAGGATAGTTGGGGGGGGGCTATGGACTTTACCCCCGGGATTAACTTTTTTTTCGTGCGCGGTGCGTCGACGAACAATTTTTTCGCATGCGCACTCGCGACAAACTTTTTTATTGGAATTTTAACATTACGGTACCCTAGCTACAGGTGGAAACGAACTTTTTTTTTATTTCCATGTGCTAAACAAACTTTTTTTTTCCGTGTCTAGTGGGAAACAATCTTTTTTTTTAACCAAATATCCATAGCCCCCCCCAAAGGTCATCTGGTCGGCCCCTTAATAGCATGAAAGCGCAAAGTCAAAAGGAACAACAATCTGCACCAAGTTTTGATGGCCTCGGTCTCGGTTGTCCATGTCTCAGCCTCAAACTTAGTCTCAGAATCTTTGGCCTCAGAAATGTGTTACGAGGCATGTCCAAGGCTAGCCACAAAAGTCCAGGTTTTTCATAGATCAAACAAGGTTTTCCTGTCAGTTTAATCAAATTCCCTGTTCTTAAAAATATCTAATCGAATGGATTGATAATAGGGTGTCCCAAAAAATGGATGTCTGAATTCACTTTTAAACCCCTATGTTCTGTGGCCCTTCTCTGACTCCTATACAAGTTGGCACCGCGACCATTCCACCACAGGACAAATGCAAAATAGCAACAGAATCTACAGAATGGCTGAATTTCTTTATTCCACCGAGTACGTAAATTTATAGGTACTTGATGACCACAGTCACTGATGAGGGAACATGTGACAAAATTGTGACATAAAGGTGATGCACTTGCTCTTGGATGGCCATTCCCTCATTTGCTATGGTCCTTTTTGAGCAAAAAGTTGTACAAGTTAAAACATGGACCTTTCATTACACAACTTTATATTTCTGAGGTTACACAGAGGGTTTAAGATATTCTGTGTTCATTTTAGAATTAATGAAATCCGGCCTAGTCTGGGTGCATGATGTGCTTTACACAGTTATCCTGAAGTGGTTACAGTCCTTGTCATACTTACATGGAATCTCAAGTTCTTTTCTATGCTGTTGAACTGTGATGTCAGAGATGGCTCTATTCTAGCATTGCAATATATGTAAATTAACTATAAGCTGTGATGTCATTTTAAACTGGGTCAGATTCCCCAGCTTCTAACCAATGCGAATCCACCAAACTGAGCATCACAGTCTCAACTCAGTGTCAGCGTGAAAATTGGGTCTGGAAAAACCCATGCAAGTTTGACTGCAAGTTTGACATCACAGCCACTCAGCAAATGGGCTGCCAGAACAAATATACATAACATAAGCCACGTGTTTACAAACAAATTGTCAAAGCCTTCTGTTTATACCAACTTCCATCAAAGTTTAAAGTTGTAAGTTAGCAAGTTTGTAGATAAATCAAACAACTCTGTGGGATTATAACAGTTGTCTACTGTGAATGCACATTTTTGCTCATAAAGCTGCCATTTGGTGGAATTAGACTGGTGATTGCTGTGATAAATCATTGGGATCACAAATGCAATGCTTCCTTCAATATATCAATGTTGGAACTGTGATGCACAGTTTACTGTCAGCCCATTGGCTATCAACCTGTGATGACGTAGTTGTAGGGGCTATACCTGATAAAACTCTTACTCTGACACTGTGTTGAAACTGTGACGCTCAGTTCAGGAGGATCAACATTGGCTAGAAGCTGGGGAATCTGACCCAGTTTGAAATGACATCACAGCTTGTAGTTAATTTAAATATATTGCAATGCTAGAATAGAGTCATCTCTGACATCACAATTCAACAGCATAGAAAAAAAACTTGAGATTCCACGTAAGTATGACAAGGACTGTAACCACTTCAGGATAACTGTGTAAAGCACATCATGCACCCGGACTAGGCCTGTATTTCATTAATTCTAAAATGAACAAAGAATATCTTAAACCCTCTGTGTAACCTCAGAAATATCAAAGTTGTGTAATGAAAGGTCCATGTTTTAACCTGTATAACTTTTTGCTCAAAAAGAACCATAGCAAATGAGGGAATGGCCATCCAAGAGCAAGTGCATCACCTGACAAGGAGTCAAGGACTGCATGTACTGTAGTCAGTCTGATTCTTGTTCTTGCGAATCATTCAATGAATGGTGCAAACAATATTAAGAGATGCTCAAAAATGTGAATTTTAATTTAGCTTATATTTGAGGAATTCATGACACCAAAATTTGGCTAGTGGAGTTCTCAAGTGCAATTGTCAATAAATAAGCATAAACATAGGATTTGTGATTTTGTGTGTGTGTATTAATAAACTGCCTGATCAATATTAGAGGATTTAAGATTACCGTCTAACATGTGCATCATGTGTCCGGCCATAACTTTAAACATGGTAACTTCTGGCAAGTACATAATTATTTTGATTTTCATGCATAATAACAAATATTTATAAGATTAGGCCTATAATAAAAATGGACTAAAATTTTTACTAGAAAATAATTTAACATCAAATCACAAGCCAAAGCTTAAACATATGCACAGACATTTCTGAAGTCCGGGATGACCACACAATGGTTGATCAGATAGTGAAGTCAAAGGACATTAATGTAATGGCCTCAAAGACTTGCACTTTCATAAATATTTCCATATTTCCATTTATGCAGATTGATAATAAAAGCTATTTTTCATTTAAATCCAAGAAAAATTCTTCCAGGCCCCAGCAGATCATTTTGGTATTTTCACTTTCAGACTGTAGTGAGTTTATTGCTCCACCTGGTGATATTTCAATCAACTGGCATTGTCATATACACTCTTGGTCCCTTGCCATTACTACAGGGGAACAAGAAGTGCAACGAAATGATCATGTGGTCAGTTGTTCAAGTGCTCTTGTGACAAGCAATTTTTCCATGCACCAGTGAGCACTAAATATAAATATTTCGGAAGCTGAAGACAACACTTTTATTTAATCCATATGTGTTTTTATAATTGGTAAGGGGACAACCATTAGGTCTCAGAAAGGGGAGGGGGGGCTTGGAATTTTTTTTTTCAATAAAAATATGAAAAGTTTATTTTGTATTCTTCCCAGACTGTCTTGAAATAAATAGTTTCTGAGGGGGAGCTTTTGCTCCCCAAACATTATTTCACTGTTATAGTATTGTACATGGCAGTTCCGAAGATATGCTGTATGAATGGTTGAACTTGAAGTCTTCATCTTGAAATTTGAACAAATATCTTTCCCTCCCCAAAAAACTGCTCATACTCTGCCTAAGCAAAACCTTTGTGAGTGATTGAATGAATGAATGATGTAGTAAAAAAATTAATTAATTCAACTGATCCCTCTGTCTCAACTACAGACAACGGAATGCCATAATTGTCTTTAAATCCTGTATTTTTAAACTCTGGTACATGCAAACTAGGGGAGGTGTCATGGCAATCAGGCAAAAGATGGTTGTAACTGCTGTCCAAGATAGGGCCATCAGTTGACCTGCCAAGATCTTGGATCAAACTTGTGATCCATAGATTGGAAGCCCATAAATAACTCCCTACATACAGGGCAAGAGGAAGAGGTTATTTAATTACATTTTAATGAGAATATTTAAATTGATTACCATTTGGCAAGATATATGAGCAAAGTTGTGTAAAAAAATTTGGATATGGGATTTTACCACTTTTTGCATTCTTGTGTTTGGTAATTATTTATTTCGAGTTTGCAATGTATTGAAATATTTGTTTCTGAATCAAACAATGCCCTTTTGAGAAATAAACCCACCCACCCCCCTCCCCAGTTCACAATGAGTGTCAAGTGCATGCAATGTGCACTCCCAACAGGTTACACTTGTTGATGCCAGTTGCTTCAAAGCACAACATAATTATTAGATTATTGTAAAAGAGGGTGTTGTTTCATATTAACAGGAATAATCCTGAAGTGTGATAATCAGAATTTGGTCAGTCATGTATGAAAATTTGTGACGTGGCAAAGCTACTTGTACACCAAACACATTGTCATTTCGTTGCACTTCTTTTTCCTCTGTAGTAAGTGTTAAATACATTATATGTTCCCTTATGCTTTACTGTAAAATGGGGTTACTTTGGCCTTTCCTGAGCTCCAAATTTTTGATCTGAGAACAACTATCTATTAAATCAAATTTCTATATTGCAAGTATTGATATGATCATAGCATCATTAGGGTCATTAATCACACAGTCACGCGCATGCATACCAATAATACCCTATAAGACAATACAACTGTATGCAATTCGGATTTGGAGATTGCAGAAGTTGGGTCATTTTGCAAGTAACATACAGATATGGTGCAAATGCAATGGTTGACCTTGTACATCTCACTTATTTTGATAATGTTGTGGCACGCAAATAATTTTTTCCTTTATAGTATTTGCATATTTTGAAGAAATACATAAATAGTGGGAGCCTATTCCAAAATCACATGCAAATTCTAATTAACATACATCAACAGGAGTGATCACAAACTGTTATACGTTGTTTGTTACTATTTGTGCACTTTGCAGTTAGACCTAAGATAGAAGTAGTAAGAATCTACAAGTTATAGAACCAACAACACCTAACAATGACTGTGAATTTTGAGAAAATGTTTTCATAATCAACTGTCAAATTGAATGGAATCTGTGACAAATATCAAAATGCACATTACTTGGGCATTTCTTTGATTTGTCATATGCTTGTATATAGCATCCTCCCATAGCAGGGCTCATTTACATTCACCCTGCAAACAAGTGCTATAAAATTCTGAAGTTTTCAAATCCTTTGACAGCTTTTTTCCGGCGTGATTTAAATAATAGTTTATGGTTTTCCACAAAGAAACTCATTCAAACAAATAACAGGCAACAATGAAACACTCAACAATCTATTCAATTGCTTTTAGAGATTTCAAACTGTTAATTATGTCTTTCACACCGGAGGAAAGTTAATCTTTATGTTACAACTTCACCAAACACAATATCATGTGGTCAGGGTAGGTTCACTTGCCTTACACTGAGAGGTGAGGAGGGTATATAGGAGCACTGAAGCCATTTGCGAGGCCTGATACCTTTTGCCTCTCAATGATTAGTATGGCCGCCCATGACAAATTGACACAGTGCCATTTTCACATGAAACTATCCTCTTATTCCACATAACAAATTGACTGGCTGTTATATGAATACTTCCATTATCTTTTTATTAAACGGGAGTCTAACGTCACTCTAGCCAACTGGGGAGTCATAGCAAATTGACACTTTGTAGTTAACCATGTTCATTTTGACTACTACACAGCACCGTTTGCTCTATGCGAAGCGACCGAGTTAATCATAAATCCTAAATTTTAGACTGGAGACCATTAGAATATATCATAGCCAGTATGCTGTATTTATGCATCAGACATCTTGATGTGAAATTTCAAGGTTTAAATATTTAACAATCAAAAAAGATTTGGGGATTCTAGTAAAAAATGCACTAAAACTGCCTAATCTCCCATAAAACTTAACTGACTGATTCCAAATTTTTTATGTGTTTTGTGTGTACTATAAGACAGCATACTGGCTACATGGCTAAGTTTGTTGCTTACATCCTTAATTGGGTCACTTGGAGAGTACACGGTGACTATAGATTGTTCTTTATTAAACATCAAATTAAATGTCAATGAAAACTTCCAAATTATTATGCCTAAGATTTACATGAAAAAACACCCACCTATATTGGTAAAGGAAACTGAAAAATAGCCAAATACTGGGTGTTACATGACAAAAATGCCGCTGCTTACTTTAAATGATGTTTAGCTTAATTATCCCTCCATGCTATGGGGGATTTGGTTTCAGTCTCCATTTCATGAACTGTCATGCTCTGGTTGGTTAATGCACTTTTCAGCTTTTTTAGACAGAACTGATTTGCTCTTAGATTATGCTCAATTAAAGTTTTACTCCAAATTTTCGGCATCAGGAGTCTAATAAAACATGTCAAGAGAAAAAAAAAAATTTCTTCGGGGGGGTCACTGCATCATTTAATAGGAAAAATGCCATTTTTAGCTTAAAATTTGATAAAAACACTAAAATAGAGGCCGAGGGATGAATTTTAATGGTAGAAATGCAAATAAGGTGTCAAATGAAAGCAGAGAAATAGCACACAAATTGGGGATTTCCCTGCTCGCCTGACTGGAACAGTTGACCTACATACCAATATCAAGGTGCGCCATCCACTCCACAGCCTATCAGTTATTGTCTCAATCATTTTACCTTCGTTTTTGGACCTTAAAAGTTATCTTATTGTCATATTTTCAATCTTCAGCACTCATTTAGTTTTCCAGTGACTTACAGAACACTTGACAGCACTAACTTTCGGAAATTTAAGTTTTGAAGAGCTGAACACTGCCAATACACATCCCAGACTCAACCAACCATCAGACTTCAACCATCAGACTTCAAGCCTATCCGCTGATCAACTGAGCAGACAGCATAGCCACAATTACAATTATTTTCACATAAATCTGCTATATTTCTGTTTTGCTATCTTATTAGAAAACATTTACTTAGATGAAAAAATTTTTAGAAAATTATTAAGAAAAATCTAAATTTACACTTATATGTACTTACACTATTGAAACAACTTGTATTATTACTTTGTTATTGTTCGGTCATTCACAAATTGATTGATCCTCGACTCTTAACTAACCCTCTCGGTCAGTCACAAATTGATTGATCCTCGACTCTTAACTAACCCTTTCGGTCAGTCACAAATTGATTGATCCTCGATTCTAATTAACTGCTTTGGTCAGTCACAAACTGATTGATCCTCGACTCTTAACTAACCCTTTCGGTCAGTCACAAATTTATTGATCCTCGATTCTAACTAACTGCTTTGGTCAGTCACAAATTGATTGATCCTCGACTCTTAACTAACCTTTTCGGTCAGTCACAAATTGATTGATCTTCAATTCAAACTAACTGCTTTGGTCAGTCACAAATTGATTGATCCTCGACTCTTAACTAACCCTTTCGGTCAGTCACAAATTGATTGATCCTCGATTCTATCTAACTGCTCTGGTCAGTCACAAATTGATTGATCCTCGACTCTTAACTAACCCTTTCGGTCAGTCACAAATTGATTGATCCTCGACTCTTAACTAACTGCTTGGGTCAGTCACAAATTCATTGATCCTCGACTCTTAACTAACCATTTCGGTCAGTCACAAATTGATTGATCCTCGATTCTAACTAACTGCTTTGGTCAGTCACAAATTGATTGATCCTCGACTCTTAACTAACCTTTTCGGTCAGTCACAAATTGATTGATCTTCAATTCTAACTAACTGCTTTGGTCAGTCACAAATTGATTGATCCTCGACTCTTAACTAACCTTTTCGGTCAGTCACAAATTGATTGATCTTCAATTCTAACTAACTGCTTTGGTCAGTCACAAATTGATTGATCCTCGACTCTTAACTAACCCTTTCGGTCAGTCACAATTTGATTGATCCTCGTCTCTTAAATAACCCTTTCGGTCAGTCAAAAATTGATTGATCTTCGATTCTAACCAACTGCTTTGGTCAGTCACAAATTGATTGATCCTCGACTCTTAATTAACCCTTTCGGTCAGTCACAAATTGATTGATCCTCGATTCTAACTAACTGCTTTGGTCAGTCACAAACTGATTGATCCTCGACTCTTAACTAACACTTTCGGTCAGTCACAAATTGATTGATCCTCGATTCTAACTAACTGCTTTGGTCAGTCACAAATTGATTGATCCTTGACTCTTAACTAACCTTTTCGGTCAGTCACAAATTGATTGATCTTCAATTCTAACTAACTGCTTTGGTCAGTCACAAATTGATTGATCCTCGACTCTTAACTAACCCTTTTGGTCAGTCACAAATTGATTGATCCTCGATTCTAACTAACTGCTTTGGTCAGTCACAAATTGATTGATCCTCGACTCTTAACTAACCCTCTCGGTCAGTCACAAATTGATTGATCCTCGATTCTAACTAACTGCTTTGGTCAGTCACAAATTGATTGATCCTCGACTCTTAACTAACCATTTCGGTCAGTCACAAACTGATTGATCCTCGATTCTAACCATCTGCTTTGGTCATTCACAAATTGATTGATCCTCAACTCTTAACTAACCCTCTCGGTCAGTCACAAATTGATTGATCCTCGATTCTAACTAACTGCTTTGGTCAGTCACAAATTGATTGATCCTCGACTCTTAACTAACCCTTTTCGGTCAGTCACAAATTGATTGATCTTCAATTCCAACTAACTGCTTTGGTCAGTCACAAATTGATTGATCCTCGACTCTTAACTAACCCTTTAGGTCAGTCACAAATTGATTGATCCTCGATTCTAACTATCTACTTTGCTCAGTCACAAATTGATTGATCCTCTATTTTACTCATCTGCTTTGGTCAATCACAAATTGATTGATCCTTGATCCTGACTATCTGCTTTGGTCAGTCACAAATGGATTGATCCTCGTTTCTTACTTTCTGCTTTGGTCAGTCACAAATTGATTTATCCTCGATTCTAACTAACTGCTTTGGTCACAAATTGACTGCTCCCTGATTCTGAATAACTCTTTGGATCAGTCACAAATAGTCTGATCCTCATTTCTAAAGAACTGCTTCAGTCAGACAAATATTGATCATTCCTTGATTCTAACTAACCCCTTCTGTCAGTCAAAAATTGCCAGACCTTCGATTCCGGTCAGTCACAAATTTTCGGGCTCATCATAAACTTCTTACAACAATGCACATATATAGAAAGCTTTACTCTGAGGTTTTGCAGACTGCTCTAAGTAAACATGTCAATGGGCAACAATCAACAACAGCCTCAACTCTACAAAAGTCAAAATGTACAAGTAAAAACAGAAGCTTAATCAAACTCTCAAACAGATTTGAGATTTTAGCACAAAAAGACTCAGTACCACCCTGTACAGAACTTATCAGAAATCATCGCTCAAAGACTTTTCTCAAACCAGACAACAATATTCTAAAAACCTGTGTGTGGAATGCTCAAAGTTTGAGACAGAAAACACAAATTGTTAAGGACTACAAGGAGGAATATGATCTTGACATCTTTCTTTTCACTGAGACTTGGTTAAAAGATGATGATACAGTCGAAATTGGCGAATTCGAGCAAAACGGCGCATATTCCTTTCTTAATTCGCCCCGCTTAGGAAGGCCAGGTGGCGGAGTGGGTTGCCTGGTCAGATCTGGCATTCAAGCAATTAAAAAAGATAGCGTGAAGACAAAGACCTTTGAACACATGGAAATTCAAGTCAAATTGGATGGGAAAATTGTTACAATTCTTCTGGTGTACCGACCTGAGCCATCCAACAAAAACAAATACAGTCTAGCAGAATTCTATACTGAATTCACAAAATTTCTTGGACACTTTCAAACATTAAACAATGAAATCATAATCACAGGTGATTTCAACTTTCATGTGAACAAACCAGGTGACAACAAGACAAACCAATTTAACAACATCCTTGAAATGTTTGGTCTTGTGCAACATGTCTCTGCGCCAACACACAAAGATGGCAATATTGTCAAATGTATGGTTAGTGACCTACTCTCTGATCATAATTGCATTCTGTTTGACATTCCAATGAAGAAAGCAAACAAACCAAAGAAGAAAATCAGTTTCAGGAAAACTACTAAAAGCAATGTCCAAGATTTCAAGAAGGACATTGGGAGACATCTGACTGTTGATGGACAGGAACTGAAAAATCTCAATGAACTTATTAGACTCTATGGGCCGATTTCACCAACATAGTATTAACAGTTAGAGCTGGTCTTAACTCCTTTAAACCTGGTTTAACTAAGTCCCTTTCACCAAGAGTGTGCTAAGTGTGTAAACCTGTCAAGGTTCAGTGAATCATACGCATTGTTACTAAACTCAAGGATCAGCAGTCTCAAACAGATTTGGTGTCAAGAAGTGATTAGGCCAATGAAAACAGAACATAAGTTTCTTGGCATGACAGATCAGTATTTTTGGCCTTTTGTCTAGTACATTCTCTGTGATTCAACAGTTACCACTAAAATCAAAGATTTTTTCAAGGTAGATATGTCGTGTCATTAGATGCAAACCAAGAACCCATGTCTACCTTGACCATAATAATATAATATAATATATAATATAGTATGATTTTATATAGCGCCCATTCCAGATAAATCTGCTCACCGGCGCTCACCATTCTGAACGGCAATCATACCAATCATTATAGTGATAACCTCTGGACATGGCCGGAGCGGGATTCGAACCCACGTCCTCATGTGTGCAAGGCGGGAATGCTAACCATTATACCACAGAGCCATATGCACTTGCATTGAGCAACCATATTTTTGTTGAAGTAACTGCTGGGAATGGGAATAAACTTTCCATTCACAAGAATTAAATATATTTTATTTTATGAAATAATGGTTTTGTTGCATTTGCCAATGATACTATAGCGGCAACTTTGTGTCAGTTGCTGCAAAATGGCAAAAAGGAGGGTGGTGTAATTTCAATTTCAGTGAATCCGAACGGCATTATTTTTGGCATTAGGCCAAACATAATTGATCTTTCGCTTCTCTGATCCTCTCAAGGCACTTTTTCTAGGGCGGTCGGTAGGACAAAAAAAAAAAAATTTATAATGTTAAAAAAAAATATTTATTTTTTTTCGTCGGCAATAAAACTATTGTGTCGGTGGGTCCGCGAAGCTTAGAATCAATTATGTGTGGCCTTATTAAGATAAATTTAAAGCGACATTGAGAGCAGAAAGCTAGATGCCAATACGTCTGCATAGGCATACAGGACGGCCCTAGCAGCCTAGCTGTCACGGAGGGGGGGGGCTATTGCTACTTTGCACTGAAACTTTAACATGGAAGGGATGTGACCAGGGTGGTGGATCTGCCCTGATATCCCATTTGCCCTGATGCCAGGGGAGGGGGCTGCAGCCCCCCAAACCCCTTGCAAAATACGCCTTTGCTACCAAGAAAAAAAAGGCAATGATGTAGATGTTCCTACCGAAACCCAAGAAATGGTTGCTCAATGCAAGTGCCTAGATGGGAACGTCTGAAAGTGAATTCCAAGAAGGAGATCGTTACTGTTTAAAGGTCCCACAAAGCAATCGGTGGAGACTATTGTTGTCAGCACAGAAACATTGTTGTGGATGTTTTGGGAGATGATGTTTTTGCCTACCTAGAGAATGTTTTTGATGATGATGCCTCACTCGAGGATGCTTCAGAGCCCCCCCCCCCCCAAACTGTAATTCTTTGTTGGTGAAATATTCAAAGCTGCTTTGCCATCTTTTGAATGACCTTTTTTCCCTGCCAGGTGCAGCTACTTTGGTATTATAAAAGCATCCATTTATTTTATAAATCTACAAGCCCACCCCTCTTTTCCTCTTGTCATATCATTTGGCCTTGTTTTGGGACTTCAGAGATTAATTGTGTTTGTAGCAGTTGAGTTGTTTAAATACTATGTGTAGACTTTAACTCAGCATATGTTCCTTGATCCTGCTCCGCTTGAGTGATTGGCTTAGCCAGACCAGGTCTTAGCTAAGACCTGGCTCAACTCTAAGTACCATGTTGGTGAAAACGGGCCTATGACTCTACGAAAGAGGTTCTGGACAAACATGCTCCCATTAAAACCACAGAAGTAACACTGCGCACACCCACTCCGTTCAACAATGCTGATATCAAGTTTCTAAAATCAGCGAAAAGGAAAGCGGAGAGATTATGGAGGAGAACCAGACTTGTAAAAGACTGGGAGTCATTCAAAGAAAAAAGAAATGCACTGAATCTGCAGCTGAGTCACCTCAAGTCAGAAGATCTGCGAGTCAAGATCAAAGATTCTAATGGAAATTCAAAGAAATTATTCAAGTTACTGAACTCAAGTCTGAACAGAAAACAGGAACTACCTCTCCCACCACATACAAATGAAGTTGACTTGGCGAATGATTTTAATAAGTTCTTTGATGAAAAGATTAAAACGCTCAGGTCGAAGTTGGACTCTTCACATAATGATACTGTTAACAACATCGAAACTGCACCTCATACATTCCGTCACTTCATAAGCCTATCTCAGAGTGACATAAAGAAATTGATCAGGGAAATGCCAGTTAAACACTGCCAACTAGATCCTATTCCCACATGGCTTTTGCTCGAATGCATTGATGAATACCTCCCCATTATAACCAATATTGTCAATAAGTCACTCACACAGGGAGAAATGCCTCTTGAGTTGAAACATGCGCTAGTAAAGCCGCTGTTGAAAAAATGTGGATTGGATCTAATCAAAAAGAATTATAGACCAGTATCCAATCTTTCTTTCCTTGGCAAACTTATTGAAAGTGCTGTTATCAAACAATACACAGACCATCTTAATACAAACAACCTGGATGATGAGAAACAGTCAGCTTACAGAAAATTCCACAGCACTGAAACCCTCCTGACCAAGATCCATAACGATATCATGTTGAACATGAGCAAAGGTGAGGTAACAATGCTCGTACTGCTGGACCTTTCAGCTGCTTTTGACACAATTGATCACAAGATTCTACTGAAACGTTTAGAGAACAGATACGGTGTCCAAGATTCTGCATTGTGCTGGTTCAAGTCCTACATATCTGACAGGTCACAGTCAGTGATAATTAATGACAAAACTTCGACCAAACTGCCTCTCAAATTTGGAGTTCCTCAAGGTTCAAAATTAGGACCAATCCTATTTAATTCATACATCGCTCCATTAAGTGAAGTGGCAGCAAAAAATCAAGTCAAAGACCAAAAGTATGCTGATGACGAACAACTTATTCTCTCTTTCAAACCAACTTTCTTAGATCAGAGAAATGCAGTAGTCAAAATGCAAAAGTGCATTACTGAAATCAGGAGATTTCTCCATGAAAATAAGCTTTGTAACAATGGAGAAAAAACTGAACTGTTGCTTATTGGCAGTCAACACCAACTTAATAAACTCCAAGTATCATCAATCCATGTCGACAATGTCAAAATTAATGCAGTCGAACATGTTAGAAATCTCGGTGTAATCTTTGACAAAAACATGACCATGGAAAAACAAGTAAACAAAATGTGTCGGAATGCCTATTTCAATTTAAGAAATATTTCAAAAATCCATAAATCATTGGACAAGGAAACCTGCAAAACAGCTGTCAATGCCCTTGTGACTCCTCACCTAGACTATGGAAATGGTCTTCTGTATGGAACATCAAGTCGCTTATTGTATAAACTTCAAGTGGCCCAAAACTCATCAGTTCGACTCATTGAAAAATTGAAAAAGCATGACAGTGTAAGCCAGCACAGGAAGCAGCTACATTGGCTGCCAATTCCAGCTAGAATACAATTCAAACTCATGTTAACAACTTGAAAAGCAGTAAACGGACAAGCTCCCTTGTATATTCAAGAGATGATTCAGCCAAAATCCGAACGAAACTGTAATCTGAGAAGCAACAACAAAATGCTCTTAAATGAACCAACTTCCTTCAACAAAAACAAATATGAAGACCGAGCCTTTTCGCATGCCGCACCAAAACTGTGGAACCAACTCCCAGAGATTGTCAAGGCTTCTAAAACACTTCAAAGCTTCAAGAGAAATCTTAAAACCTACCTATTTAAGAGTTTCTACAAATAAATTGATCATGCACAAGCACTAGTGAGCAGTTTACTGGAATTAGCGCAATATAAATGCCTATTATTATTATTATTATTATTATTATTATTATTACTCAGGTAGCATCGATAATTATAATGAGACTTTCAAAAATTATTTCAAGAGATCAGAATTCGAGAATGAGGCAATTTGTTCTGTAGCTTGTCAAGTAACAAATGGATTAGCAGCCTGACAGACCGACAGACACACACAGATGAAAACATAAGCCTGGTAGTAGGACTAACAAATTACTCAGACCTTGGGGGACAATTCAGTTAAGCAAATCAGAATGGAAAACCATACCCTCATTAGACATCACAGAATTTCAGTACTCTGTAGTTTTGTAAATGGTGTTTTACATCTATGTGGATGGAATATGACCTATAGGTCTGATAATATTCATAGCCCTGATATTTTCATTTCTCTTTTTAATTACAGTTTTTATAGCATAAGAACTATGCTGAGTCTCCACAAAACACATACAGGCTACAGCACATGATTTACCCCAGCCACCTTTGAGCACTTGGACGGACGGAAAGAATACAATAAAAAAGAATGAATATCAATATCTCCTGTGCGTGGGACGATTGTTTGTTACATTGAATTGTGGCGAAATATTCTATTTGGTGATTAAATTTCCACATTCAAGTTGATTGTTTCAACAATGACTTAACTAGCAATAAGCATGGCTTCCTGCATTAGTTAAAACATACAGTCATACATATGTAGTATTTATTCGTGAAATGTGATTAAATGTTACATTGCACAAAGGAAATGAATTATGAAATAAATTAAAATGTGGCAATTGTCTCTATCATGTGCGTAATTTCATCCTTTGAAAAGCCAGGAAGCCATATACGTAGATGTACACAGTAAAGATTGACTTTCTGGAAAATGAATTACTGTGATGCAGAAGGACCCCAAGGAATATAAGCTGAGGCTAACAGGAAACGAGCATCTGGCAAAGACTTTGTGGGCGCTGCTTCCTTGTGTGTTGTATATGAATCAGCTTAAAGTAATTTCCATTAATTAGGACATTTAGAAGAATGCTATGGCCTTCAAAAGGTGACAGTTCTGCCTTGAGGGCCAATGGGGGGGGGGGGCCAGAGAGAAAATGAGAAGACCATAGATTGAGTAGAAATGGAGATAAACCCTGGAAGCCTTCATTTTAATAGTAGGCCTATAGATCTTTGCTCCAAGCTGTCCATTTCATGGTCATGTTATTGGGGTAGTTTAAGTATAGAATTTGGTTAGATCTATCTATTGTTTATGTTGTGGGCATCTGATTCCTTATAAATGGACAATAAACCCAGGATATTAAGCTGTTTCCACATGTTATATAACAAGGTCGGAATAATAAGAGATTTTTCCCTCTAAATAGAACAATAATGGTGTTATTAAGTATATTATAGCTGCTATAAAATTGAACACTTTACAGGGACATGGGGTGAATCTGGAAAGCATTCGCTCTTTTTCTGTCAAAAATAAGAATGTTGGGGACCTTGAAATGTCACTAATCCGCCGCTGCTTGGAAATCTAACAACTCGCACTATGCAGGAACACATTCAAAATAAATGTCCTTTAGACACAACACACATGTACACATAGGCGTACGGCGCACTCGATTTTTGGGGGGACAAGCGACATTTGCCTGAATTTCAAGATCTAGATTTAATGCCATTACAAATTAAATTGGCTGGAAATCAGTAATTTTAAATGTTTTAATTTAATCATCTGCCCAAATTGGTTAGCCTTTTGGCACGAATCTTACTGTACTTTTTTTGGGGGGGGGGACTGCCCCCCAGCACCTGCCTCATATGCACACCCAGTCAGTAGGTCCATGTTCCATGAATTACGCACCTAGAACACAAGCTGCATTTGTAAAAACCAAAACCATCCATAATTAAGACAGCTTTTGTTCAACCAGATATAGTCTTGAAAAGCCAGATCCACTGATGTCTGATCGATGTTGGATGTCGTGACCTAGCGCATAAGATGTTTGACTGCTAAATGCTTGGTCGCGGGTTCAAATCCCAGCCACGGCATGGAGGAACTAAGCAGATCTTATATGGGTACTTGGCATCTAGGAGGTGATGGCAATTGTGGAATGCTTGACTAAGGAGTGCCCGTGTATGCTCCCCAGGGAGCTGAGAAAGATTCAAGCTTGATCAGGTCTGCCAAGGATGTAATTGTACAGTCTGCGGAGCTCATAGGAGGACCGCAGACATTAAACCTGTAACATTTATTTACATTTACATGATCTGTAGACTTAGAACTGACTCCCGCTGCTCACCAAGGCTTGAAAAAGCCAATTGGAACATTATTTTGCCTGCTTATTAGAGCAGGTCATCAACAAGTTCTGCCACTAGAGTGTTGAGTGTTGTTAACATCCAGACATGAAAGAACTTTTTTATCCACAATGTGTCTATTTATCTGTCTATCTATCTATCTGCCAACGTTTTCAGTGTACCTTCATGAGCAAAATCCCAGCTGGATGTAGTTTGGATGAGACGTTAAATTGGCGGCCCCTTGTATCAGTGTCTATGCTGGGCAAGTAAAAGATCCCTCACATGGGGGTAAATGTGGAGGCCTAACATGTTGAGAACTCCTGCTAACTCTCTCATCTCACCAATCATTCCTCGTGACACCCGGAACTAGGCTTAGAGGACTGCACGTACCACATCTATCTATCTATCTGTCTTTCAATCAATCTATCTATCTTTCTATCAATCAATCTATCTATACAATCTATTGATCTATCTATTGACCTATTGATATATCTATCCTGCCTATCAATATATCTATCTATCTATCTATTTATTTCTTCAATCCAAATACATTTAAACTTGTTTATCTCTGTATCACGCACACATGTCATCATTAACTGTCATAAATCAAGCAAGGTTGCAAAAAAGGAGTAACAGCCTTGAACAGAACAGGTAGTACAAACAAACACAAACTAACAACGGCGGAGCAGTACTTTTTTTTTTTACACATAACAATTCAAATTCACCAGAAAGACTAATTATTTTGTTCATAAATGATATCAATAATTTGCCTGTTAGTCTTAAACCTTTATTACTGGACTGGAGAGGAGGGTGCTCGGTTCAGTGGGCCTTTTGCAGCTAAAAAATTCCAAGAGTTGGGTCACAATTTCAATGCTTTTTGATGCCATTAGTGCTATATGTGCATCACAGTTAATATTGCCACTTCCCAGTTTATTAGCATCTTTCCATCTACAGGGTCCAGATGTAAGATTTGCAATTTCTGCACTATCAGAGAGATTTGATGGAAATTTACTTTGTCAATTTACATCAAATGCTTAATTTAGAAACGAGCCAATATAATAATATTATTATTATAGCATGGTGGATTGGGTGTAATTGGTTGCTTCTAAGCACTTGGCTTGCAGGCTGGCCTTTTAGATCAGCTGCTTAGATGGTGGTCTTTCATTAATAAATTAATAATTAAGGGGACAGTTATTGACCAGATACACTGATACAGTGTTCCAGTTAAAAACCGGTATTATATTTAATTGGCACAATTATCATATCAATTTAGAGGGGAAAAAATCTCTTATCACTCTGACCTTGTTATAAAATATGTGAAAACAGCATAATATCCTGGGTTTATTGTCCATTTATGAGTAATCGGGTGAATGCAACATAAACAACAGATAACCCATTTCTATACATAGTATAACCCAATGCTGCGATCATGAAATGCACAGCTTGGAGCATCTATAGGCATACTATGAAAATGATGGCATCCAGGATTCCAGGGTTTATCTCCATTTCTTCTCAATCTATGGTCTTCTTATTTTCTCTGCGCCCCCTTGGCCCTCTAGGCAGAACTGTCACCTTTTGAAGGTCATAGCATTCTTCTAATTGTCCTAAATTACTCCTAGTTAATGAACATTACTTTAAGCTGATTCATATACAATACACAAGGGAGCAGCACTCACAAGGTCCCTGCCAGATGCTCCTTTCCTTTGAGCATCAGCTATCTTCCTGGGATCCTTCAGAAAGTCAGTCTGTACATCAACACATATATATATATATATATATATATATATATATATATATATATATATATATATATATATATATATATATATTATATATATATATATATATATATATATATATATATAATATATATATATATATATATATATATATATATATATATATATATATATATATATATATGTGTGTGTATGTTCCAAATAATGCAGCAAGCACAGGCTTGTTGCTAGTTTAATATCATTTTTTGAAACAGCCTGCTTGAATGTGGAAATTTAATCGCAAAATAAACAATATTTGCTACAAAACAATGTAATAAACAATTGTACAATGCACTTGAGATGTTGAAAGTTATTTCAATTGTATTCATTCATTTTATTGTATTCTATTCGTAAGTCCAAGTAAAGTGTTCAAAGGTAGCTGAGTTAGATCATGTTCTGTATTTCCTTTTTTTTTTTTTTGTGGACACTTGGCATAATTTAATACTGCAAAAACTGTGTTACAGTAATTACAAGTGAAATTAAAATATCAGGACTAGACCTATTGATCATATTTGACCCTCATAGATGTAAAACACCATAAAACACCATTTAATAAATTACTTTTATACAATATATCAAAATTGCAGAGCGCTACAATTCTGTGATGTCAAATGAGAGCATAATTATGCATTACATGGTTTTACGATTAATTTGCTTAACTTAATAAAGTGTCCCCCAAGGTCGGTATAATTTTTTAGTCTTACTACCAGGTTTATGTTTTCATCTTCATGTGTCTGTCGGTCTGTCAGGCGGCTAATATGTTTGTTTGTTGACTACCGGTAGTTACACACAATTGCATCATTCTTTAATTCTGATTACATGAAATTAATTTTGAAAGCCTCATGATAGGTGCTACCAGAGCAGACCTACAACTTTGCATACGGAAATTCTTTAAATGAAATTAAAATTAAGTTGTGACTTAGTTCAATTGAGGTAAAAATCATTTACAGTGCCAAGCAGTACATTAGTTATATTTTTCAGATAGAGAAAATTAATTAGTTTGTACAGACCTGTGTATATCCATTTCAGTGGTGTGGTTTTAATTTCGACTTCTTATTAGCACAGTACATCCAAGTGAAAATATACAGCAGAATATCCAAGCTGTTCTCTGGTATACTTCAGATAGTGCCAGGCTGCTTCCCTGCCCATTGACTACATTGGCTCTGTCCTGGTGTTTATATTGCTGTGCCATACATCCAAGGCCAACATTGTTGATCACGAATTATTGAATTTCCATGTATTTAAAAAGAAAAAAAAACATTGTTATTCAATTGTTCAACTGAACTCATGAATAATGCCATCTATTAACTATCACTTTATCTATTAGCTAAATGAGGATTTTATTTGTCTGTAGATCTGATTTATTTTTTCTTCCTTACTTAAATCGCATTATTTTCATTTTAATTTTCTCCAGTTACTGTGCGTTGGCAGAAGTTAGATAATTTTCACAATTGTTTTTTAAATTCCTCTGGTTAATTATTCAACAGGGCTGGCCAATCTATACTCCCCAAGCAACTATTTACTTTTTTTTCAATTAAATCTACCTTATATGTTAGATCTCCATACATTTCTTACAGTCCTTGTGATACTTACGTGGAATCTCAAGTTTTTTTCTATGCTGTTAAACTGTGATGTCAGAGATGACACTATTCTAGCATTGTAATAGATTGAAATTAACTTCAAGCTGCGATGTCATTCGAAACAGGGTCAGTTTCCCCAGCTTCTAGCCAATGTGAATCCTCCTGAACTGAACGTCACAGTTTCAACTCAGTGTCGGGGTGAAAAGTGGGTCTGGGAAAACCCATACAAGTTTGACATCACAGCCACTCAGCCAATGGGCTGCCAGAATAAATATACATGACATAAGCCATGTGTTTACAAAGAAATTGTTAAAGCCTTCTGTCAATGCCAACTTCCATCAAAGTTTAAAGTTGTAAGTTAGCAAGTTTGTAGATTAATCAAACAACACTGTGGGGATTATAACTGTTGTCTACTGTGAATGCTCACAAAGTTGCCACTTGGTAGGATTGGACTGGTGATTACTGTGATAAATCATTGGGATCGCAAATGTAATGCTTCCTTCAATATATATCAATGTTTGAACTGTGATGCATAGTTTACTGTCAGCCCATTGGCTATCAAGCTGTGATGACGTGGTTGTAGGGGCTATCCCTGATAAAATTCTTACTCTGACCATGGCAGGTATAAGGGAAGGAGTGGAGTCATTGAATTTATCACAAAATCTAAATGTTTTTCACACCTCCATTATTTTTCAGGCATATTAAGCCTGGGCAAAACTGGCTCAGACCCCATTTAGTTAATGTTTCTTGTAATCACTTGTGAAGTCCTTTGATGCCCCATGTACGTCTCGCTACCCCCTGACCTCTTTTAGAGGGGTTTTTAAAATTCCCGCTAGCTGCCTCAATGTGAATCAAAGCCTCACTGTGGATCTCACCTGGAGATCTGACCAAGGTCTCGATCTGAGACAAGGAGGGCAGTGATAGCAGTTTTTCTCACCTAATTGTGATACTGGGAGTCTTTTTCTGGTCCAGATATCTCCAAAATTAAGGATTTTAAGGCAATAAAGGGTGAGAAAATGGCCCATTTTAAGTCTAAACAGATGGCAAAGATACTTGTATATATCTCTCAATAACTTCAAAGTGCTATATAGTGGGTCTTTGTGAATTGGAATGATGAATGAGGAGAACATGTGCCCCCTGACAGTATGGTTCTTGTAGTTGTCGATTGTTGTCGATTTTGTCAGTGCTAGTGTAAAGAGGGCAGGGTTCAGTAGTTTTAAGTAAACAATCCATTGAAACATTTTAAACAAAATGTTCTTTTAGGGCCCAATTTTACTTGTAATAAGCAATATTTATGTACTAATTTTGTAATGCATACCTATAAAGAACATGAAACCTATTTAGGACTAAATAATTTGATAATTTAATTATTAATTATATATATATAATTATCATTAAATAAATTTGATGTAAATAGAAAAAATCTAAAAATGTTCTTATTAGATATATATACACCCAGACAATGTATAGTTGATTGACATGGCTCTGTCTACTGATATCTATCTATCTCTATCTATATAGCTATCTATCTAGGTAGCTATCTATCAAACTATCTATCCAACCTATCCAATTATCTATCCAACTATCTATCCAACTATCCAGCTATTTATCCAACTATCTGCCCAACTATCTATCCAATCTATCCAACTATCTATACAACTATCTATCCAACTATCTATCCAACTATCTATCCAACTATCTATCCAACTATCTATCCAACTATCTATCCAACTATCTATCCAACTATCTATCTGACTATCTATCTGACTATGCAACTATCTATCTTACTATCTATCCAACTATCTGTCCAACTATCTGTCCAACTATATATCCATCTTTTGGTAGAAAAAATTAGTAAAATCCTGTCTATCTACCGTGTATATGTATCAAAATTTCTTGTGCTCATTGATAAATGTCAATAATATTAGTATTATTGGAATTCGTAATTTCCCAGTCAGCTATTACTGTAAGAAGCTGAGTATAAACAGAGTAAGTAAATATACAGTTGGGAAATCCTGGGAATTCCTTGATGACATGACCATTTTGGACCAATAAGAGGGCATCTCTGCTGTACCCCTTTGAAAAAGACACCCCCTCACTGTCATTTTTGGGACTTCATTAGAGGCTATTAGGGGGTAATTCACACCTCCCTGCAACAGGAGCGAGACGTACATGGAACAAGATAAAAACCAAAGATTTCACTCCTTCCCTTATACCTGCCATGCTCTGACACTGTGTTGAAACTGTGATGTTCAGTTCAGGAGGATCAACATTGGCTAGAAGCTGGGGAATCTGACCCAGTTTGAAATTACATCACAGCTTGTAGTTAATTTACATATATTGCAATGCTGGAATAGAGTCATCTCTGACATCACAGTTCAACAACATAGAAAAGAACTTGAGATTCCATGTAAGTATGACAAGGACTGTAAGTTCCAGATCCTTTGTGACAGGTGATCTCAGTATGTCTCTTACTGACCCATAGGCGTATCCAAGGAATGGGACAGTAAACTTTGAGAAAAGCCCAAATTCTGGCAAGGTGGCTAAAAATCTTGGCTGATGATTAAATATTGTTGAAAATCAGTAGTTATGAAGCGATTTCAATTGACATGGTATAAAATTTGGATGGCGAAATTTCGGGAAAATGCAAGTGCATAAATACAGGACATCAAGCCAAATCATCTGTCTATCCCTTTCTGTTTTTTGATGTTGTTTTTTTTTTTTTCAGCCATATTTGATTGGCATGCTTTACAAAACCAAACAAAACGTCATACTTAATTGTTCTATGTTTCACATGGAATGACATCATTTTAAATACATGTATATATATACATGCGCATTTCTGTCATTAATGAAGGTGATCCGATCAATTGTCAATTCTGTTTGTTTCACATAAAATCATCGATGACAAATGACGATCAGTGAGTGCATGGTCAGCCTATAAACATACACACAAAAGGAGAAAACCTTGATTTTCAAATCACTGTCATCAGATATGATTTTCAAATTACATGTCAGATATGATGGTTGTCGTAATTATACACCTGCCATTTCCAAATGAAACTTTAAAAGATCAGTGCTCAGTAAATAGTCGACATCAAGGTTCCTGGGTTCCAATCATACTTTGATGTACCATATTGTCCCTGAAAAATTTAAATTAAGACAACATGAATTATTTTCTGAATGTTTACCAAACTTATTACAAACTTCAAAGATAAAATCATTGTTGTGTCATTTAAAAGACATCGATGTTAAACATCAACATATTAAAAATGATTAATAACAATGATTTTAAAAAAATTCTTCTCCATGACTGTATATATTTTTAATGAAAATGTACGATAAAGCTGGCACTGATTGATTTACTATTATGAAACACACCATGACATAAATCATGTACTCAGGTGTTTTGATGTTATATATATTATGGTCAAGGACAATTAATTCAAGTGTTTTCTAAAATCATTTTGATGCCATCAGTACTTTTTACATCCCTGTAAATATTGCCTCTTGCTTGTTTATCTTTTTGTGTCCTTGTCTCTACAGCATGTGGCTGCAAAATTTGCACTATTTAAAAGACTTTCAAGTTTTTTGGAAATGGAAGACTTAGCCAATTCATAACCATTTCATATTCCAGCAAAAGAATGACGAATGCTTACAATCTCACAATCTTCTGTTTGTGGTCATCAGTGACATAATGTTCAGGCCTTATCGCATTGAACTGAAGTGTCAATTTGTCATTGAGTAACTTGTGACCTCAGTGGTGTGTGTTGTGACTCAGTAGGTGACTTGTTCTGGTTGCATTGAAAGTATAGGATATGACCTGACAACATGGCATGGATTATAATAAGACCAAATGGGTAATGGTGGTATTTTGAGATGTACTCCACGAGTTGAAGATATCCTGAGTCCTCTGTACCCACGAGTGCATATTTTGAAGAAATACAAAACTAGTGGGAGTCCATTCCAAAGTCACATGACAAATTCCAATTAGCATACAACCATAGCAGTCATCACGAACTATTGTACATAGTTTGTTACTATGTGTGCTTTTAGCAGTTAGACATGAGATAAAAATATAAAGAATCTGCAACTTATAGAACTATAACAACACCCAGGAAAAAGAGAAAATACTTTGCATGCCAGAACATTGTCAAAATAAGGGGCCGACTAGATGATCTTTGGGGGGGGCTATGGATATTTGGTGAAAAAAAAAGATTGTTTCCCACTTGACACTGAAAAAAAAAGTTTGTTCAGCACATGGAAATAAAAAAAAAAGTTTGTTTCCACCTGCAGCTAGGGTACTGTAATGTTACAATTCCGATAAAAAAAGTTTGTCGCGAGTGCGCATGCGAAAAAAAATTGTTTGTCGACGCGCTGCGAACGAAAAAAAAAGTTTGTTCCAAGGGTAAAGTCCATAGCCCCCCCCAACTATCGTCTGGTCGGCCCCTAAGTGAGATGTATAAGGTCAGCTATTGCATTTGCACCATACCTGTGTGTTATTTTTAAAATGGCTCTGCTCCTGCAATCTCCAAATTCGAATTGTATACACTTGTATTATCTATAGGGTATTATTGGTATCCATGCGCGTGGGCTGATCCCACGCATGGACTTGACCACTTCAGGTCTTCCTGAGGCATGTTGGTCCGTTCCTTCACCAATCAGTCAGTTCTTGGATGTTTCCCGGGGGTCGGGGTACGTTTCCTGGAGGGGGGATCCTTACGCCCGACTCTTCTGTCAAGGGCATCCCAGACATGTTCGATGGTGTTCATGAACATTGGGCTTTTGGCATTGGCAGGATATCCACCTCATTTGTCTGAAGAAAAAAAAACCCCAACAACTTGCTCACCAAAAATAAATAAGCTACCCTTGTACGGTATAGGCATATAAGCTTCCAGTATCTCATTTAATTTTGCACTCACAGAGCATCAATATTTTTCAGAAAAGCGTTCAAAGGCACCCCGGACTGTTCAAAGTCACCCCGTTCTATGGAACCTTAAGTCATTTAATTAGTTTGTTATTGTTAACAGTGCTGCCAGATATGATAAGCAGTAAATCAACTGATTAACCGTAACTGACACAAACAAAACATTCTTAAGCCAATGACATCACACAACAAGGACCGTTCCTTGGGGTACACCAGACCCCACTCTTACCTGCGTTGATGGAGAATCATCAATGCAGGTAAGAGTGGGGTCTGGTGTACCCCAAAGAACGGTCCTTGGACCACTCATGTTCCTTTTATTTATTAATGACATTGGAAGTAACGTCAAAGAAAGCAAATTAAGACTCTTCGCAGACGATTGTCTTCGCTACAGAGAAATAAGATCAAGCAGTGACATCGATGCACTCCAAAGAGACTTTGATAGCCTCAGCAGATGGGCAGATACTTGGCAGATGAAATTTAACGCTGCTAAGTGCTACCAACTGCGCATCACAAACCAGAGAAGACCAGTTCCGTCGGAATACACCATGGGATGCCACACGATCCAAAGAGTGGAACATCATCCCTATCTCGGCGTGGAATTGTCGGAGAAGCTGTCGTGGAGCCATCACATCGACAACATCAGTCAAAAAGCCAATTGATCACTGAACTTCATCAGAAGAAACTTGGGGCGCTGCTCACGATCAACAAAAGAAATGGCATACAAGAGCCTGGTCCAACCCCATCTACAATACGCCAGCTCAGCGTGGGACCCGTACCAGAAAAACCAACTCCAGAAGCTGGAAAAGGTCCAGTCAAAGGCAGCCAGATTTGTTTTGCGCAAATACGGCCGTGATGACAGCGTAACGGAAATGCACAAAGAACTAGTAGGCAAACACAGCAAGCCTACCGTTTCATCAATATAGGATGACGATACGTTAGAAGTCAATTCACGAACATATCATCCTACCGTTACCATCAAACATATCGCGAAACGATAGAATAACGAGGGGTTACCACCCTCATCAATTCACATTACCATCCGCAAATATCGATTGCTACAAATATAGCTTTTTTCCACGCACTGTAAGATGCTGGAACATCATACCTGCCCAAATTATCTCATCACCCATCCCTGATTCCTTTAAATCAAACCTCCAAAAAGCCGTTACTAACAATGAAATTGTCATGGTACCTCCCCGTGATATTTACAATCGACCCCGCCTTGGAAGTGGTTCAGACTCACTACCAAGAGCCATGTTCTAGAATACGAAAACTGTATCACCTCTGTACATATTGTACATAGTACATACTTTATAAAAAATTATATATATCTATTCACAAAATTCTTTTTTGTTTAAAACTTATAATTATTACTTATTTGGTGTTTTGTTCTACTTGTTCCCTAGGGTTCACGTGGAGAGGGTCATCCCTGCAGTTGTTAAATTTGCACCGTGCAACCAAATCGGCGGCAACCTGAACATAAGTGCCTACTTGGCCTGTTCTCTAACAGTATAGACATAGACAACAAAGTTGAATGTTAATTGTGAAGCTGTTTGGACTGTTAATAGCTGCTGATCTGAAAACAGGTATAAGGTTGTTGTTGTTCTTAGAAATGGCACAAAAACAGACAAACTTTAATTTTCCAGGTTTTCAAAGAGTTTTTTTGACCATATTATGGACCTAAATTTTGCACAAGACAACTTGACCACTGCTCATGTTCTGCAGAATAATTGTATCCAAAACACAATTTTTGTCGACCCTCTTGACATTCTACAAATTCAGTTTTAAAGTGGTCATCCTTATATTTCCGAAGTTTAAATAATATTGAACTAAGGATGTTTCGTGTTTTGCTCAGTGAATAATCAATCGACCCTTGTGAAAAGTTATGAGTAACAAAAAACTTGCCTATATATCAAACAAAGCCTCGTATGCCTTATTTTTGATGTACATATGCTATTTTTCTGCAGAAATTTACTTTGTTTCTCTGATTTTCCTTTTTTATGTTGTCAATAACTGTCATTGCAAATAAGAATTAGAGCAGATATATGTACATGTAGGCCTGTATATTGTGATCAACGTCAAATACAACTCATAGGCAAAATATTCTATCGAATTGCAATTCTGTTTATTCTGATGTTTATTTCTCAACATCGTGTTATTTGGTTTAGAAACAAATATTTGAGAACATTGCGCGCCCAAAATAATTAATTACTGTTGCCGTAGTGAAGAAATAAATAATTTTCCCATCGAGGAAACTCCAAGACCCCCCCCCCCCCCACTACCCTTAATATTTAATAGTCAATCGGGGGGGGGGGGACTCGCCCCTTCACACAGGCATATTTCGCAGTGGGTCGGGGGGGGGGACTGCAGCCCCACTTGGTCAGGGCAAATGGCTCATCAGGGCAAATCCTGACCAATATCTGGGCAGTGCCCTGGTCACATCTGCGCTATGTTAAAATTTCAGGGCAAAAAAGTCCCGTACGCCTATGCCCCTTTACACTGTGTACTGTTTGCTCTATGCGAAGCGACCTAGTTAGACAAGAAATCAAAACGTAGCCAGTATGCTGTATATAAATTTATGTATTACTCATCTTGATGTGAAATTACAAGCATTTCAAAAATATTCAACAGTCAAAAGATGTCGGGATTCTAGTAAAAAATCCTACTTAATATTACGACAACAATGAGGTCAGAGGTCATCCCAGGTCACCTTTAAAAGTGCCTGTATGCCACGTCTGGCACTTCTTTCCCCACCTCTCATACACATGTCTTCCTACTTTCTCCATACCTTTCATATCCATCACCTTCCAGCCACCTTCCACCTCCACTTATCCCCTCCATTCAACCACTCCACAACATAACAGGTACTTTCACTTTCGATTACCAGTCAACCAGGCGACAGACAACCAGGCGACATGAGTACTAACTGGGCGACAACCAACCAGGCAACACACCACTACCAGCCAGGCGACACACCACTACCAGCCAGGCGACACGTTTTAACCAGCCAGGCGACAACAAGTACCAACTAGGTGACACATACTTTAATTTACATACCAACTAGGTGACAGACATTCCCGATTCTAGGCGACAAACACCTATAAATGACTAGGCGACAAACTTCACAAAGAAGGCACAACAGAACAGGAAGTTTACAAAATCAGAATCATTCAAGACTATAACACCAGGGCGCGCACGGAACTGTTTGCTCTTGAGTACTTGAAATCTGTTTTTTTGCAGTGATGAATAAATGGAAAATATGAATAAATGGCTCTATTTTTGTCAAAAATTAAAGTAGCAGCTGTTGTTACTTCATTATTGGTTTGGATCGATTGAGAAGACAGAGTTCAGCGGCATTTCTAAGTTGTCCGCCAGGTGGCAGTATTAGCTTCTTCTTCTTCTTCTTGAGCGATAATGTGTCACTTAATCAATGGAGAGTTTAGTTTCCTAGACAAGCCAGTAAAACAGAGTTTTTCAGCTGGAAAAAGTACTTGTCGCCTAGTGCAAAGTTTGTCGCCTGGATGGAAGTACTTTGTCGCCTGGATGGAAGTGCTGTGTCGCCTGGATGGAAGTGTCTGTCGCCTGGATGGAAGTGATAAGTGTTTTGAAAATTTTGTGTAGCCTAGTTGGTAGTGGTATGCTGTCGCCTGGTTGACCACACACCTCACTTTCCACCACCATTATGCAATGTACCATTCAATTATTTCCCCAGGGGGAGCCAGAGGTCATTGTAGTGTCTCCCCTTCCCTCCAGATGCAGCTGTGGTATACTTCTGAACTGATCTTCCACCTACTGGCCTGTCTCTATGCCATTCATGCTCAAAATTCCAAATCTTTTATGCAATTCCTATTACACCTCATAACACACTCTGCATTTACATTTCTTTTATTCTCATAATTTCTATCCAACACTCAATTGAGTCCACTGTATTTACACCTTCAACTACACAACCACTCAAGTCTACACAACATACATCTCTGTTGACAGATACATACATGCATAGTATTATGTACATGTCTATAAACATACCTCAACTCGGTACAGGGCCGTATATACAAATCGCCTGGGGGGGGGGGCCCTTACATGGCCTGAGCACACGGCTCCGCACCTTTTCCTATCTCTTCCATGTTAATTTTCGCCCTGGGGGGGGGGGGGTTGCCCCAATGGCCCCCCCCCCTAAGTATGCCACTGATGGGTATATTCTAGTGCACTATAATTTACTAAAACTGCCTAATCTCCCAGAAAACTTAACTGATTGATTCCACACTTTTACTTCAGCGAACAAAGTTCGAAGAAGGTATTGTTATCACTTTGGTAAAATGTTGTCCGTCCGCCGGGCGGGCGTCCGGGCGGTCGGGCGGCGGGCGGATAGATAGTTTCCGGGCCAGAAATCGGGCCCTATGGCATGTACATAGATGAAATTTGGTACACATATAGCCCATATGGTCTGGTTGTGCCTTTTGATGGTCTGATTGATGGATAATCCATACTTTTTGAAATATTAAACAAAAAGATAAAAAATTATTTTTTTCGTTTCCGGATCAAGACTCGGTCACTATCGCATGTACATGGATGAAATTTGGTACACATATAGCCTATGTAGTCCAATTGTGCCTTTTGATGGTCTGATTGATGGGTATTCTATAGTTTTTGAAATATTGAGAAATAATAATAAAAACAATTTTTTTTCATTTCTGGCCCAAAACTTGCCCAGTATTGCATGTACATGGATGACATTTCATACACATATCACCTATATGATGCTGTTGTGCCTTTTGATGGTGTGATTCATGGTCATTCTATACTTTTTGAAATATTGACAAAATATATTGCAAATTATAATTTTTGGTTTCTGGTCCAAAACTTAGCCTCTCTTGGATGTACCTTGACAAAAATTCATCGACATATTGCCTATAAAGATCTTTCACTGGTCTCATTGATAGGTAGTTTTAACACTTTTTAAATATTTAGAAAAAATTTGAAAAATATAAATTAATATACTTATTGGTTTCGACCCACAGCTCATAACCTATTCCCTGTACATGTATGAAACTGCAACATAATATGTGTCAATTTGTCTAGTTCAGCCTTTCCATGGTTTTACATACCCTGGCAGGCAGGCGGGCAGATGGTAGGGCAGCGGGTATATAGATAATTTCAGGCCAAGATTTGGCCACGATTGCATTATACCAATTTTGTCAACATCGCTTTTATGACTTTACAGATGTCTTTCGCTGAAGGTTTGCTGCTGCGCAGCCTATGTTTTATGTGTACTACTGCACTATGAGGCAGCGTACTGGCTATAATGCAAAAGTTTGCTGTTTGCTGAGAACCAGCAAATGTAAACAAAAGAATTCTTAATTAGGTCACTTGGTTGGTACACAGTGTTTAGTCAGTAGCAGCCCCCAACTTCGTATCTGCTGTCAGTGGATTTGCTCCCTACACACCAGATGTCACTTTCATCCGGATAAAGACACACAGCTGCCATCTTGTGTTGATTGTTAATACCTCAGCCTTAATTTCACTGGGGTTTTTTTCAGGAAACAAACACAAACAACTAAGAGGTCAACCAATACAAACAATTAGAGCTGCAGCACGGTCGTATAATCGGGGGAAGGCCTTTTTACCTTCAGTGGACAAAGTTCGAAGAAGGTATTGTAATCATTTTGGTAAAAAATGTTCCGTCGGCCAGACCTGCAGCAGGGTTGAACAATTTATAATCGGCGGGAGGGGACGTAAGGGTTTTTGACATCAGTGAACAAAGTTCGAAGAAGGTATTGTAATCATTTTGGTGAAAAATCGTCTGTCGGCCGGGCGGGTGGTCGGGCATCCAGGCGGATAGAGAGTTTCCGGACCAAAACTCTGCCCCTATTGCATGTACATGGATGAAATTTGGTTACATGTTTAGCCTGTATGGTCTACTTGTACCTTTTGATGGTCTGATTGATGAATAATCAATACTTTGAAATATTGAAAAAAAATATAAAATAATTTTTTTATTTTCGGGATCAATTAAGACTCGGTCACTATTGTATGTACAGGTTTCTACACCCCCTTGATTGGCCTTGAACATGTCAAAAATTAATATCCATCTCCCCTTGACACTTTGTAAAAAGTTAGAACCCCCCTTGGCCTTGGGCAAACTACCATCCAGCATAACAGTCATAAATTCTTAAGTCTTAGTAAAATAATTTTTTTCACAGCAGTCTTGAAGTCACTCAGTTCTGAGCCATCTCGGGGGGGGGGGATGTGTATTCAATCTACTGGCGTAGCTCAATTTAGAATTGAATATTTCAGGACATTGTGCGCTCAAAATAAATTATTACAGTTGCGTTGCCGTTACTGCAAAATAAATACTTTCCCATCAAATAAAAATTGCAACCCCTCCCAGATTAACTTGACAGAAAAGAAACAAGACAGCATGGGAATTTTAAGATTTTATTCCATGAACAATTGAATTGGCAGTACACTTGAGTACTTCACTACATTAACCCATGAATTATTAATGTTTAGTATCACATCAAGGGGAAACGAGGACTTAATTAAGTCTTAATTTGCCTATAAGACTTTGAATTGTGTATTACAAAAAATAAGGATTCTTGGCTCTTACAAAAAATTGCAGATTAAAAAGTTAAGACAAAAGAGGATCTTGCAAAAGGCTGCTCACTCGCACTTACAGAGGCAAGCTATAACAATTTCTGTGTAAATGCTTGGCAAGATCATCACACCATGATCCATGGGCTAAAGAAATAAGGAAGTGACCAATTGACATTGTAAGTTTGAACCACAATTAATACAATGTTAATAAACAATAAACAACACAATAGGCTTATAATAATTTCACAATATAGTGCATCCTCATTGAGTCAAATCTTTCGACTCAGCGAGCCAGATTTTAACATCACAAAAAGGTCATAACGTGACACTATTTATTTAGTATATATACAACAATGTACAAGTTATACAAAGCACCCAAGTCAACCATATTCACTTAGTACCATCACATTTTCTTTTGTAGCATGTCATTCTCATCAATGACTTGCTTTTCCTGATCCTTATAATCATTGACAACCATTATTATGATATTTTAATATATTCGACGATCATTAGATTTAAGAAAGCTGAAAATTTGTTTTCTTCCAGACCAGCTGTAACTAACAATAAGCTGGCACAATTGCACTTGGCAGCAACCATGTGGCTGAAGCAAGTGCAATCAAATTAGCACTCAAATCTTGCAATCAAGTAACTGCAATACAACCAGCGCTCAAACCATGCAATTAAGTCTAATAAAGCAACTGAACAGCTTAATTCATTTGCCTTAATTCATTTGCATTAATTCATTTGCATTAATTCATTTGCAAGCATTCTAACCATGGAAGTCAATCAACTAAAGTATAGGTCTATTGTTACGTACACTGTATGTTTACACACATGGAAGTATTAGTTGTAGTGGGTTAATACACTGTATTGCATTTTACAAGGCTTCTGAGTCAAGTATATTTATATTAATATGTACAAGTTATGAATCAGATACATTAGAAAAATACGCAGCATATTATGAACCTAACATGGGTGTAGATTTTATGAAAATATCTGAAAGTAATTTGGCTTTGATTCATTCATTGAGGCACACCAAGAATCAGTTTCATTCAATCTGTCATTCAAGTGAGAAATTGAGACTAGCACAAACAAATTACACTCTATGGAACGTAGGTGCTAACCTGGGCCATACATATAATATTTTATATATATCTCAATCTTTAGGTCCGATATATATTTATCATTTATGATACATGACATGAGCGAAGAATGTATGTACAAGGATTTTACACATTGATGAAAATATGTACATGAAATATGAAAAAGTTAACACAAAAATCTCCTGACAATTACTATAATTATTTTGTAATCATCACAATCAACCAGTTCTCAACAATATTTGGATGTCAGGAATGTATAGAGTCAAAGGTGACATCTAGTCAAACCTACTTCGAATGTAGATTAAACACGTTTGTTCCCTAGTCTATCAAATCTATGCAGGATGAAAATAATCCAACAGTTCACAGCTGGAATGAAAGTTATAAATCCATGATCCACTGAAGAATGCTAAAGATGTGAAGTAAATCTGCTCCTACAGATGTGTATTGAAGGAATAGAAGCTCTTCTACCAGTTTGTATCTCCTTTAAGTCAGTATATCTCCAGTATATCGTTCAGCATATCTCCTGTATATTGATCGGTATATCTGCTGCATACTGATCATAACATCTTCTCCCAAGTTGATCAGACAGCTTCTGTACCGCCCAATAAATCTTCTATATCATTCTGACCAATACAAACTTCTCAGTCCTGACCTCTGTATTGATCAGTATATGATGGGATTATCTCCTTTGTAACAACATCTGTTATATTGATCAGTATATCTCTTAATATATTGATTAGTACATCAGTAACAACAGCAGTTTGTAATTCCATATATTAATCCTGTTGGCACCATTCCTTTATAACTAGGTCACCTGGTTATTCTGGAAGTTTTTGATGAGATCGTAAACTTTTGAAGACCTGTCAGCCGAAGACCCACATTTGCTTCCCGTTCGCATTACAGGTTTTCCAGTGGTTTCTTCTTTAGGTTCCTGAAGAAAAAAAAAGAAATCTTATAGAAAAAGAGGTACTTTGCTTTTATTGATTTTCCATCCAAACATTAATTATCAAAGAGTCGATAGTCATCCCAACTTTCCCAAAAAACATCTTTAGTCATCATTCCTTTGCCGGTTATTCTGAAAGCTTTTTGACAATTCAGGTCTTGAGGTTTACATGTTATTCACCAAAAGTACCAAGAACCAGTTTACTTCAAATCAATCAATTACAAATAAACTTCCAGGTTCAAATAATTTCAAATAAATATGCTTTTAACCAATTCAAAACTTAGGATGTGGAATGACAAAATATCATATGTTACAGTAATCATTATAAAACATAAAAATAATTAAAATGTGTGTGTACCAGTGATATGTTAATCCAACCATGCAAAACATGCTGTTATTTCAAACTACTAAAACTACACAAATCAAAAGAAAAAAGTTGAAAAGTTCATGCAAAAGATAACCTGACATTTCTGTGATTAACAATCAGAGGAAGGAGCTAAGTGAACAATAATTATATTGTGGCACACCAGAGAAGTATATATGGAGAAAAAGTAAACATTGAATTTGATAGAAGTGAATTGTCAAAACTTCACATAGAATATTTCAAGGATCAAACAAGATGACATGTGTGAGTAGAATGTTAAACAGGGGACAGCAACTACAACTACTGAAGGATAAGTAAGGTAAGAGCTAAGAAAAGCACAAGCAGCTAAGAGTCCAGCACATCACAAGACAGCCATGAGACTGACAGACAGCCTGAGACAGACAGCCTGAGACACACAGGTGGGAAACTAAACAGGATTAGACATTGGTGAATCTCAAAGACTCTTGTCATCTCTGACATTGTCTGTCAAAAGCTTGCAGATAATTAAGCAGTCACAAAGCACAAGTTGTCAGTTATCATCATCATCATCACAATCCCCTCCTTTCTCCGCCAAACTCACTTTCCGATTCGTTTCATTTGAAGTACGTCTCATACGGTCAGTTCCACACCTTAATGCAATCAAGGCCAATTAAAATCAAAATCAGCTAAATAAATAGTTCCCTTTTAGGACTAAATAAGTGATTCCCTTCAGAAAATAAATCAACAATTCCTCTAGGCATCAATTTGCTTTTAATATTCCCAAAAGTAATGTGGACACTTACGTTTTAATTTTCGCCATGTCTACCAAATAAATATATATGTACAGAATTAATTTACAAAACTGCTAAACTAACTAAATACATCATGCTTTTATTCATGCTGTCAGAATTTCTAACTATTTCATTCAATATATGATATGTTGTTTACTGACGACAAGCTATTAGTCTAAAATGAAATTAAAAGTACGTCGAAAGCATGAGACGAAATATAAAAGACACTGGCAGCTATAGTATATGATACCCGACAAGAAGCACCCGGGTTTAAAGTGAAATATTTATATGGTTGTTAACTGGAAAATAAACTACTAAGCATGCCATTAATGGATGAAAATAAATGCTGTTTTAAAATGTTCATAATTTGTTGGTAGTAGTATGTGGTGTATTAGATTTTGTGTAGACTTCTGTAATTTAACAGACACAAACCTGCTTAGTGGTCTCGGGCTTCTCAATGATCAGAGTTGTTGGTTCTGGTTTTTCAGTCTTCATTGTTTCCTGTTGCTCCTTCTTGACAGCCATGTTGTTGTTGTCTTTCTTTTCTTTGTCCTCAGTTTCTTTGTCTCCCCAGTTCGAAGTCTTTCTCCGAGCAAGAGCGAACCATGATGGCTCAGATCCACCTGTGCCCGTGTTAGCCGGAGGGGAGGTCGGTTCATCGCCAGTCTTTTTGTTAAGCTGAACGCTCGGCTTATCAGTAGTTGGCGATTTAACCGCTGGAGCCGGCTCCTTCTCAGTCTCTTTGGTAATCACTATAGTCTTTTTCTCTTCGATTTTGACTTGGGGTTTGGCAGTTACAGTTTTTTGCTCGTCATTAGTAGAGGGCGATTTGAGACTTCCGATCGGAGGCAAAGGTTTCTTATCCTCCGGCCGAGTGGGAGACTTTAAGCTAACATTGGCAAAGACAGGTTTGGGAGACAGAACCTCAGGCTTTTTCTCTATGGGGGGTCTCTTCTCTGTAAGTTTCCTGACAATCGGCCGCTCAGCTGGTTCTGACTTGGCAATAACAATTTCAGTCTTCTTCTGTGGCTCGGGAGCGGTCACAGGTTCTATCTTTTTGGGAAGATCTTTAGGTGGTGATCCTATGACTGGTTTGTCTTCTTTGACAGGTGACGCGACTGTCACTTCTGGTTTTCTTTCCTTTGGAGGAGACGCAGCAACAACAACCTCGGGTTTCTTCTCAGATGTCGGAGAACTTACAATGACCTCCGTCTTCTTCTCCCTCGGCGGTGAACCAACTGGAACTTCTGGTTTGCTTTCAGTCTCTTTCACTTTAATGCTTGTCGTTCTGACGGTTAAGGCCGAGACTGATCCCCCTGTACCCGCCGTTCTGCGTTTCTCTACTTCATCAATTGACTTTTTGACAGAAGCCTGTTTTCTCAGCTTATTGAACATCTGGGCAAACTCAGAACCATCAACTTCACCTCCCGATGCCATGTCATCCTTTGACTGGGTGGATGATGTGATTTCTTTGAGGTCAGCAAACACTGAAAATGGTGCATCGCCAGCAATGGTTTGCCTTTTTGCTGCTGTTTCTAGACTAGGTTTCCTCAGCGTGCCCTTCTCGTGAATTTCATTGAGTTTGCCAGTGCGTCTGAGAACAACTGGGAATGACGAGGATTCCTTGGTTTCTTTAGCCTCCTCCTTAGGCTTTGATGGTTCAACCGTGACCTCTTTGGGGGTTTCTGGGGTCTTCACTTCCATCCTCTGTGCCTCTTCTTTCATCGGAGAGACCGGCAGATCATGCTTGGTCTTAATCTTTGGAGACACAGGAGGCTTGACTTTCTCTTCTTTCTTGGAATCGACCCTCTCAATAGTTAGCACCTCAGGTTGAGCTGGTTCGTCCCTCTTAACACTCGCCCTCTTGATACCAATTGGAGTACTTTCTCTCTTTGTGGAGTCTGTTTTCTCAATTGGCTTTGGCGAAATTCTTGCAGCAGGTACAGGAGATATTCGAGAATTACTCCTCTCAACAGGACTCGTCAATTCCTCCCTCTTTTGTTCTTCCTTCTCTTCCTTCTTGGCAATCACAACCTCTTCTTTCACTTTTATCTCATCCAGACTTGTGTCCGATTTCTCACCATCGCTCGATAGAATGCTGTTGGTCTTCTTGAGCGATTCTCTTGAACTCGGTCGAGAGCCACTAAGAGACCTAGGAAGAGAATTTGACTTGGTCGGCTCTTCCTTTTTCACCTCGATCTCTTTGGGTTTTTCAACCGCAATTGTCTGTTTTGGCTCTTCTGTTGTTTTGGGCATCACAATGACCGTGGGGCTCTGGGGCTGAATAACTGGGCTGGGGGTGCGGGGCGGTCGGATGATGGACTTGGTTGGTTCCTCATCTTCCTCGTCCATCAGTAATGGAGTCTTTTCGACTGGTTCTGAAAAATTAAGATGACAAATGAAGTACACTTAAGAAGCTATTGATGAATTTAATATTGAGCAAAAATTACATTCTTCGGTGGTTTACGCGCATTCGTCTAATGAAAAGTGCAACGAGATGCAACTTTATATTTCAAAAACGAAGCGGAAGAAACATTGATAATTTTGAACATATCTTACATTGATTGGATCAAGTTCTTGTATTTACCACTTTTACATTATGTGCACTACAATAACTCGATAAGTGGCCTATAAGTAAATAATAAATTGCTACAATTAATTATTAGGCCTACCAAGATTCTCACCTGGGGTAACTTGAGCAGGAGGTGGTTCGATTGTAACTTGGATCTCATCTTCATTCTCATTCGTTTCTTCCACTTGTGTGAGTGGCGTTGGGGACCGAGTACTCGTCTGAAATAAAGAATAAGAAAACAATGAGTTCCAAGTTCAAACATGGACACACACGACAGGAACAACAGCTGCTATTATGAAATAACATAGAAATGTAGAACGAATTGATACATATTAACTTTAGAATCTACAGTTATTTAACTAAAGGACCACTTGAAACAGGCGATTAATGTAACATCAATAAATGAAATTTTGTTTCTCTAGCCCAAACCAAATAGATCAGTTATTGGACCCAAATAATACGAATTTAAAAATTTTTCGGGGAAATTTTAAGAAAGGCAATTTGGTATAAAGTCAATTCGGTATAAATGTATTAATAACGAAGATATATGAAGATCCTCACTGGCGAAGCTTGCTGTCGGACTCTGCTCATCGGCCGCCTCTTTTTCCTGTTGACAGCGATCCTGTCCTTAGACATACTCAGGTCCAAGGACGTTGAGCTGGTGATGATGTCCAAGTCCACATCTGCCTTTTTGCCCGCTTTGTCCTTGTTCTTCTGCTGGGCGGCCACCCCTTGCGACCATTTTGGGCCAAAGATTTCCTGGACAAGAAAATGGATATTGCCGTTAAAGAATTTGAACAAAGACAAACAATTTGGATGTTGAACTAAATATTGGTGACTTTACTCAAGTTGTGAAGTTACTTGGACCAACGATTTGGATGATGAACTAAATATTGGTGACTTCACTCTAGTTGTGAAGTTACTTGGACCAGCGATTTGGATGTTGAACTAAATATTGGTGACTTTACTCAAGTTGTGAAGTTACTTGGACCAGCGATTTGGATGATGAACTAAATATTGCTGACTTCACTCTAGTTGTGAAGTTACTTGGACCAGCGATTTGGATGTTGAACTAAATATTGGTGAATTTACTCAAGTTGTGAAGTTACTTGGACCAGCGATTTGGATGATGAACTAAATATTGGTGACTTCACTCTAGTTGTGAAGTTACTTGGACCAGCGATTTGGATGTTGAACTAAATATTGCTGACTTCACTCTAGTTGTGAAGTTACTTGGACCAGCGATTTGGATGTTGAACTAAATATTGGTGACTTTACTCAAGTTATGAAGTTACTTGGACCAGCGATTTGGATGATGAACTAAATATTGCTGACTTCACTCTAGTTGTGAAGTTACTTGGACCAGCGATTTGGATTTTGAACTAAATATTGGTGACTTTACTCAAGTTGTGAAGTCACTTGGACCAGCGATTTGGATGTTGAACTAAATATTGGTGACTTTACTCAAGTTGTGAAGTTACTTGGACCAGCGATTTGGATGATGAACTAAATATTGGTGACCTTACTCAAGTTGTGAAGTTACTTGGACCAACGATTTGGATGATGAACTAAATATTGGTGACTTCACTCTAGTTGTGAAGTTACTTGGACCAGCGATTTGGATGTTGAACTAAATATTGGCGACGTTATAAAAATTGTGATGTTACTCCAATTTCCATGTTTGATGATTGTATATACGTGTAGTTGTTATAATGTTGCACTAATATATATACAAAATTCAAAAATGAAAAATTGTTGTACAACGTGAACTCCACAAAAAAACCAATACAATTTCACATTATCTTATGTATTGTTTCAAAAACTTGAAGGTCGTCACTTGCTGTAATGTAAATTTAAACCAGCACAAAACAGATCTTGATTTATAGTGGCACTTTGGACTTTACAGCTGTCTGGTGCAATCGTGGGAAGACATTAAAGATAAGACACAAAGGAGTGGGACACAAAGTCAGGTGAGAAATAAACAGACTGACAAAGACTTAACATTGTTTTTTTTTTTTTTTTTTTTAACCAGGCACTCCTTTGATTTTAACGCACCTCATCAGGGTCATTGTCTGAACTGGCCATGCTCAAATTGCTGTCTTTGCTTCCTGATTTGGACTTCTTGAGTTTGCCTCCTATTTCTGAGCCTGGGCTGGTGGGGGACACTGGGCTGGTGGGCAATCCCTCATCGTCTGTGTCTGCCCTCCCTCGCCTCTTGATCTTCCTGAACAGCTCGTGCTGAAACAATAAAGAAAGGATCATTAGTTAAGCATGAGATAAATTTGGGAAAGGTTTCTGGAAGGAACCTAAAGAAAGGGACATTTTCTGGTTTAGGTCAATGAATGGTCAACACAGAGAAATTATCATTATTATAGACTAGAGAGGCTGAGATGCAGCACAGTGGTCTTTCATGGCAAAACAATTTTCACAAAAATATATATTCACAAGACATAACATGAAGAATAGGACGCCTCTAAGGCAATTTCTCGAAATCATCAGGCCATATTAACAGACTTCTTTTAAAAGTACATACTTTTTTGTGAGATTCATATATGTAAACATAACATACGTTCAGAAAAGTACTGTGGAAGGCACATAATATTATAAAGAAAGAGACATTTAAATATATTTATCAGGTTAAGGCCAGTGAATGAAAGAAGTTGGGATGCTGCACAATAGTCATTCTTTGCTACACAATAAAAACATTTGCATATCATTATGAGAAAATAGGACTTCTCCAAAGGCAACTTGTTGAGATCATCAACTTGTTGAGATCATCAGTCAATAAGTATATCTTGAAACTCCAGCCATTTCAGCTACCATCCTAAATGATATGACGTTTGATGTCATACTTTCGAGTGGATACATTTCAAAAACCAGTCTATTGGTGGGACAAAATAATGCATGTAACCTTGATCTTTGGACACATGCACACAGAAGCCTCTGTCAACTTTATGCCTAAAATGTATGCCAGTTAAGAAGTTCAATGAGACCTCTTGAATTCTAAATTGAACTAGAAATGGGGCCATTCAAAATTGGCGCTTCCCCAGCAGTTCATACTTTTTGAATAACGTTTGATTGTCCCATTGGGACGAGAGATTGCCCATTATGTGCACACCTGACTTCATAAGCCTTGACAGACTTGCCAATTGCTCTTTGAAGAGCCAAGAAGCTGCAGGTGTTGTGGACGACATTTATTATGGACGACAATTTTTGCGGACGACATAATTGTGGACGCAATGACGTGGACTGTTGACAGGATGACTGCAGAGATTGCCCCATATGAATATGGGCAATCAATAACCAAGGTCATCTGAAGAAAACACCATTGGAAACAACTTGATATGAAACCATTTCTATAGGCCTGCTGCCTGGAGAACTTGCAAACATGTATCTTGGAGACTCCTGTGTTCTCATACAGCTTTTGAGATTGCCAACTTCAGAGAAACAATATCAAAACATCAATACTGTAAAAGATCTACAAATAGTAAAGGGATAATGTATCTACTCAGTAAGCCAAATATTCATTTAAATTTCATGGAATCTATATACAGTATACATGTATTTCTCTGGACTGTTGAAGTAGACTAGTCACCTCACTGCTGCCTAGTGGCAACAACGTTATCATAATTCTTGGCCAAATAATATTTTCTTTCAACTGTCTTGTGTCAATTTGGCAAGATTTCTTTCAACAATGCTGCCACAAAAACATTAATTCCTAACATCCACAGCCAAGGTTACAAATTACCTTTCAAAGCCTCTCAGTAACATGACAGAAGTCCATTTTTTTTCCTTTGGCCCACATTTCTCTGACACAGCACTAAACGTGTGCAAGGTCCATGACAACATTAAACATTTTTACTTTACTTTTCTTCCTACTTCCACTTTCTTTGACATGGTTTGGAAACCTGCCATACCAGCCACCACATAGCTAGCACATTATGCACCAAATGATGGCTACTGCCACTCATGAGCAAGGCAATGGCTGAGTGCTACTTGGCAAATTTGTTGAATGGACTGAATGTTCTCTATTGATGAATGGTAATTCACGGAGACTATAATCGACTGCACATGTTTATGTCAGATCAGTTCTGAGAGACAATCAGAGCAGCTTGATCCACCATTATACGGTGTTATCGAACATTTTAATAAAAAGTTTTCTATTAGCCGAAGTAGCCAAAAATAACCACCAGGAAGAAATAATCCAACTTTTAAGGAAATTTAATCTCTATATTACTTATCAAACAGGTGTAAGAATATCTCCTGGATAATCTGAGATCAAACCATTTGATGTGACTGCACACTGCAAAACATTTAAATCCCACAGCAACCTTGTGGCCAGGAATTTTTGGCATGAGGATGACATAGGGAACATTTTTGCAAAGAAAAGAAAATTTTACCAGTACATATATCAAACCCATAGTATAATTTATTATTCACAAGACACCATTCCCTAACTGCCAATTATTGGCCCCAGTGCCATGTCACAGGTCAAGCCATGTCCAGTTTTCACAATGCCATAGCCTGGAGCCAAATTATACCAATGTAAGTTTGATAATAGTCATAATCTATGGATTAGATATTCCAGAACTGTTCGTGGTGGCAAGAAGCCAGGTTGAAGGTGAGCATTAGGCCAAAATCAGAACACTAATCCTAATCTTGTTGCCAATACAAATATACAGATTCGAATTCTCTATTTTTTGTTTTGCCCACCATGTCACCAACACACAAAGATGACAATATTGACAACACATTTATGTTGACCTTATAGACAATCCAGATATTTCGAAATTGTAGTCACATGTTCAGGTAAGCAGCCTGTATAGACAATAGATCAATGCATTTCACATGCTGACACGCAATGACATTCATTGGGTGCCCAAGCATTACACTAAACTTACTTGTGTCACTATAGTTCTCAGGAATCAGAAGAGATGGATAAATGTGGCTTTATAACCTCTCTTTATGCAACTGCCAATAATTGGTATGCCACTTAGGACAGCAGGAAGACACACCAAATCGAAAAGATGTGATTGAAACTGCTGTCCAACGTAAGTCCAGGTAATCTGGCCAGAGCAGTAATCAAACCCCAGACCAAGCAATAGCAACCAACTGAGCTGACCACCTCCCCTGAAGTTCTCAGACATATCATCATTCCACCTATGATGCACACATATCTGCCTAAATTTATTTAACCCTTGCTCAACTAGCTAGCAACCGTGTGTGTTACTACCTGAGCCTACCCCATCCTCCCCTTAAGTCTCAGACTCATCATTCCACCTATATAGCACACATATCTGCTTAAATTTATCTAACCATTGCTCACAAAAAGAGTGCTTGTATGTGCTTAAACTTCACATTCTTGTGCACATGTTCTACTTTTTACCTGCAGGGTATGTAATGCATATTTACTATATTGCATGTAGATCTATATGTTATAGTACATATTTTGTCTTGTGGCTGAAGTTATAAACTGTAACACAAGCCAAGCTGAAATTGCAAAAGAGGCATGTGAAAATTCAACATGTGTGCAAAACTGTTTGGAATAATATGGGTATAGCACATTCTGTCCAAATAGAATGCAAAGTTTTATATGGGAAAATAAAAAATGCTTATATAAATACAAAGAAATTGGAATAACATATTTGGCTTGTTCAGAGAAGCGACACAGGACGACTTTCAAACAATGATTAATTTCATTAACAATGATTGGTGCTCCATTCTAAGGCTCAATCATACTTATCATTATCATCATCTGCCAAAAAAGTTCTGATTCGGAAATTCTGGCATGTTTAAAATCATGCATGTATGTACAAAGAAAAAATATATGTATATACATGTATATATTCTCATTTAGCTGCTCTGTAAAAGTATGGAAAATTGAATTTATACAAATTACTGGTAATATAACAGTTTCTTTTTAAGTAGTTCGCCTCATGATTAAAATCTAACACAGGAAAAAGTATCCAAGTTAACAGGTAAAACAGCTGATGGCCTGGACAAAGTAACAGCCAACACAGGGCATTGCTGCTAAGCATTGAAATCTCCCAATAGCACCAATGCATGATGAATCTCAGCATCTCAAAGTGCAGCATCAGTGCCAACAACTGCATCACCCTTGATCACAATGCATCCTGAGGATCCAGCCCAACCCTGCAGCCTCCAGGGGTGGCTGATATCACCCTTACAACACTGCAGCATCATCTAGGGGCTAAAGTGATGTCACCCTATTGTTATTGGAGTGCAGGACTCTATAGCTACCATCATACATTTTAAGAACTGCTTCAACATGTCAAAATAAAATGTATTTTCCACACTTAGATGGAGATCCTTCCTTGTATTTGTTATTTTGTAGGGAAAATTAAATACACTCGACAAAAGCAACATTAGGGAAAGAAATCCGAAGCATTGCACCACATAATGTATATATAATATTATATTCAATCTGTGTTTTCCGAAATCCAGTTTTTCTTAAAATCAATGAATTATTTTCTGATAAGTTGCCAATATGTACATGATGTTATATATAATCATTTCAGAAATTGGCCACCTGTGTTTACAAGCTGTCAATAACCTTTTTATAACATATTTTATATCGATTTCTTGTCAGACATGTTCTTTTTTCAATAATAATAAGTTAATATACCAATCAAAGTCAGTGTCTATCCAAAAGTATCAAATATGCTCAAGGATGCTCCAAATTTATATCCAACAATCAATTTATTGATATTCTGTTTTCTGAAACATACTTGACCACGTACTTGACAGGTCAGTGATTCGGCAAGTAAATGGGTTTTTTTTTTCCTTTATTTTTCACTATCAAATGCTGATGCTTGAATCAATTCTCACTGTCTAATATGGATTTCATATTGATAAAGTTAGGACCATATTATGTTCCATTTGTCATATTTACTGTCTTGTATATATCATGTAAAACACCAGACAACTTGTTGGTTGTTTTCTATATGATCCTTTTCTTTTTGCTTTTTCGATTTCATTTATCATAGATATGTATCACGTTACAATATACATTCTATGCTAAGACTATTTCTGGAAATCTTATGATATTGAAAGTATCTTATCTTATACTATATAAGCATATAATCATAGCCCTCCCTAAAACTATGTTTATATATGATATAGTTTTTATTAGGCCCAGGTTAAAGCAGTCATCTTCTTTAAATAGCTCTCCATTCACATTCTAAGAAATGAAGATGCATTATTTCAAAAAGTTACCTGATAACACTATCTAACCACTGATAACCATTTGAATTTATCAAACAAGAACACAATATTCAATAACAATATTCAAGTATATATAAGTAAATTACCTTTAAGGAAGTACAAAAGAGATGTGATACAAAACTACATCACCTGAATAACAGTACAATCCATAGTCATGTTTAATGTACAAGATAGGTGAAAGATTAAACTTTATAACATCACACTGGCTGATTAGCTTGAAACGGCTGAATAAATTGAATCTATTGACCTACAGCAACATGGCAGATGGTAGAGTTTTCTTTTCGACTAAATCGAAAATGACGTCAAATTGATCATAAATACAAAATTTGAACAAAGAGAACATGAAATCAGATTGTATGTATTGGTCATTGGTATGCCAAGTAAATATGTGGGTATAAACAGCATTTGGGCTATAGCATAGAGGTCCTATATAGGCCTATAGGCTATACCTAGTGGTCAAAATGTACATAGATATCATATTTAGTTATTTATCTCAAGGGCTTTGCAGCATATGCATGCAGGGCCATTTATTGAAGAACGCGGCCATTGCATTTCCATTCAATAGATTACCAGCTACATATGTTACAGATTTCGATATATATATTATAGTCAAATTTTTCTTTATGCATGGTCTTGATCAAACTACATGTAAAGGTATAATTAAAACATACATTGCTATTTCAGAAGCATATATCATTGGAAATAAAAATCACATTTATTACCACTGACTGACTGAATGACTGACTGACTGACTGACTGGCTGGCTGGCTGACTGACTGACTGACTGACTGACTGACTGACTGACTGAATCACTCACTGACTCACTGACTCACTGACTGACTCAGTCACTCACTGACAATTGGGAAAATCTACCTTTAAAAAACAAATAAGTGTCGCGAACCATTTTTAAATAACAGATCTAAATTATTCATACAAATCACGATCATTCCAGATTTTCCTCATAACCCAATACATGACATTGTATATCTACACGACATGCTTCCTTAAACTGCTAATATTTGACTTAATTAAATATCATGTCAGATACCAACCATGGCTCAGCTAAATACAAATATTGAGTCACAAGGCTTGGCAAGCAGCATGTACTGCTTTCAATTCACAATAACACCCACATAGATATTGTTGGTTTGAAATGCTTACAAGAAACAACACAGTATAGATCTATTCATAGCATATTTTGGCATATTTACTGTTTTCCTGTTATTCTAAAGTTTTGACAAAGTGCTGTTGCAATGATCAAAATAATTAATAGGGGGTAATTTTATCATATCAATTTAGTGCTTACGACCAAATTCTTCCTAGTTTTTTAACGATGAGGACGAATTGATCAAAATGATTAAAATGTTTACATAGTTCCGAAATTCTGAATCAGTCCCACATTTTCAAATTGACTGGATCATATATTTTTGTACAAGTGCTTTTGGGAGTCACAGTTCTGATAACAGTTCTGATGTTACTTTTACATTTTTTTTGTTTCATTTTCAGCCTGTTTTTCACAAAATAACCACATATCAATCGTTACATTCTTTAAGAGTCTCAAGACCATTATAAACCACTTCAATACAGCCTACACATGCTAAAGATCCAAGGGAGTGGTGCAGAATAGGAAGGTTGCTATTTAGGTCTTCTGCATGGTCAGTGCCCTGCATAATACTACCTGAATACACTTTACCAAATAAGGTAATGTTAGCAGTTGGTCTAATCTCATGGTTGCTATCATAATTCTGTTTGTATATTGCGAAATTGATCAATATCAAACCATATATTACAAAGATTAGAGTATGTGATTGGTTATATTGACCACATCATATAGACACCATAATGTGACCATTATAGAACATACAGAATAGTATGGATGAGCAATATTTTAACTACACATGTGAATAGCAATATAAGCAGCAAATTGAAGTAAAGACAACGTACTTCTCAATAAACAAGAATGTTGCTATTTTTGTCATATTGTCAGAGTGACTTAAATCATAATAAATCGTAAACTGCAATCAAAACAACAGCTGAAATAGTCAAAATAGCAGCACAAGAATGCCTGCTATGTTGATAATGATGCCCTGTTAAGTCGAAAGTGCCCAGTTTAAGTTACCTTGTCTAGAAAGCCTGGTCGTTTTGGTTGTTTGGAATCTCCAGACTGACTGTTTGGGTCAGGGGGGCGTTCCTTCTGAAACTTGGATATCAATCCTCGAACTTTTGGTAAAACAACTGCCATGGTGTGATCAAATGTGCAATAACAGCATCGTGGTAAATCCAACTATTAAGTTCAAGATTGTTGTTGTTCCCTGCAAGCAAGTTAAGTGAGTGGAGCAGTCAAATGTTGTGGCCTGTCACACCTCAGCGATTTCTCAGTCCACTGGTCCCAGCACAAAAGCAAGAGGGGCTTCAACCTACTTACAACAGCTCCAATCTCAATATTCTGTGTGCAATTTCAAGCTTGAGACCTTATAGGTCTAGTATCTTATACTATCTCCAGAGTACGTGGTATCTTACAACACTATCAGTGTACTTCATTAGATAACAAAGACTAAGGATGATGTGTTCTACAATAAAATATGATCAATGATCATAAACATATAGGATAAAAATCAACAAAATTGTTATCTATTCTGCTGATTTCACATGAATCCCAATACAAATTGATATAAAATTCAAACAGTAAACATCCAAGAATTACTGAGAAATTAAATAATCTTCTGCTCTATGATCTTACAAACTGGTGTCTTCAGCTACAAAATGAAATATAACAAATGTCTTAAATAAAATAATAATGAAACAAATTCACTAGTTAATGCATATTTCCTAATTATGTGTCTGCAGCTTATTCCAAAATGTTAAAGTTTTAAAAGACGATAAATATGTCAACAGAAACCAAAATCCAGCAAATGATCAATCACTATCTCATCACTATTTTAAAATAAAAATCAAATAATACAAATTATATCCATATGAAACATCAGGTGTGAAATTCTAAATCTTATGATGATGAATAAATTCCAGCTAATTATCAACTAGAATATCATATTGTGTGTGATAAAACCAATTCAATAATTGTGATAAAACTCAAACAAATATCCAACAAGTCAGTAGGCCCATAAAAGCATCTTCAGATGATGTTATTGCAAGGTGCTACCACCTCATAATGAACAATCTCAGAGTGACCATTATCAATGCATTATCGCCCTATTATCATCCATATTGCTTGCCTGTTGGGGAGATACAATTTTCTGAAAACCATCTTCACACATGTATGCGTCCATATAAAGCAAACTCACATGTTAATGACATGTTTATGATATCTGTATTGTTGCCCTGATATGATATCTCAGTTGTATCTGTATCACATTGGACATAAAATAGTTGCCCACTGGGGGCCATCACTATGCAAATGAAAGCAGTAAATTGACACTCGGATTTAACCTGACAGCTCAGCAATACTGCACACAGGTAGGGTAAGTTCAGGTGAATGCAAAAACAAAGACAGTGAAGTAGTATAACTTCTGAATCTTGTGGACAATGTAGGACAAATTGTAAACTTAAAACAATCTTTCATCACAACACCAAGCAGAATAGCAGAAGCCTTTTAATCAAATTGCGAGCAGAAATTCATCAACTTAATTCTAAGTAAATGCTTTTTTATAAATCTAATGGGTCTGAAACATTGTCTTATTCAATTTAATCTTCACCTTATATTAAATTTGTGTTATTGTTATACTGCTTATATCGCAGAATAGATTTGAGCTAAAGTTTACCAATTTTACCCTCTGAGATTTAAAACGAAATAGCAATAAGTGCCCGTGTAAATAGTTTTAAGAGGAGTTGTAACCTTTTAGGTACATGTATGGGATTATCACAACCTTGGATCAATGGAACATGGTAGAGATTGTGCATCTGCTCTTGTGCATTGTATACGAAACAGCTTAAAACTAATCATCATTAATTAGGACATTTAGAGGAAAGAAATTTGGATGAAAATGTGGCAGTGGCTCCCTATGAGCATGAGGAAGACATCTATAGGGCAAGTTAGAAGGCCGGGCATTAAGTAGGAACTGAGATAAAGCCCGGACACTGTTATTTTAATATTAGTAAGTAGATAAAGGCATTTATTTGAAAAGTTGGGCCAAAAAGGTCCCCAGGAGCAAAAAAGTGAATCTCTGATTCCTGATAATCTAATATGGCAAATGTTTAGTCCAAGTGGTCCCTGTTATGGAAAAAGTAATTTTATGGTCAACAGCTCACTGGATTTTTCATGAAAATTCCCTGAAAAATTAGTAAATTGGTCACGCAATAGTCACAACAGTCACGCTAAAAAACCATCACAACAGTCACACAAAACAGTCACTTCAGTATTATTTTGTCTAAAATGCGCTGATAGAAACCGTCGCAACAGTACCCTGACCATTCAACAAATTAGCCTTGATGGGGCCTTCATTTATTTGAAAAGTAGGACCAAAAAGGTCCCCAGGAGCAAAAGGTCAATCTCTGAATCCTGATAATCTAATATTGCCAATGTTTAGTCCAGGTTGTTCCTGTTACGGAAAAAGTAAAATTATGGTCAACAGGTCACTGGATTTTTCATGAAAATTCCCTGAAAAAATTAGTAAATTGGTCACGCAATAGTCACAACAGTCACACTGAATAACCATCACAACAGTCACACGAAACAGTCACTTCAGTATTATTTGGCTAAATGTGCTGATATGAACAGTCACGACAGTACCCTGGCCATTTGACAACTTAGCCCAGGTAAGGGCTTCACATTTAAAGGGATTTATTTGAAAAGTTGGGCCAGAAAAGTCCCTAGGAGCAAAAAATGAATCCATGTAACAAAATGTGGTAGATGTTTAGTCCAAGTGGTCTTTGCCACGGGAAAAAGTGTTTCTGTGGTCAATAGGTGACTGGATTTCTTATGAAGGTTCCTTAACTTAGTAAAATGGTCACACAACAACAGTCACACCAAAAAACTTTCACAACAGCCAGAGAAAAATTCAGTCTACGTTTCGGCCAAAACACACTGGCCACCACATATATTACTGATGGATGGATGGATGGATTATTGGGGCTTTATGTCCTGTATTTATGCACTTGGTAGTCTAGTTAGGACAGGAGGAGGACAAGGCAATGAGGTGAAGGATGATTGAAACTGGCAGACCAGATTGCCGCAATTGTGATTCTCCTTGATAAGACCATGACGGGGAATTATGTCTCGATCTTTAACAATTATATATATATATTTATATATTATATTAATACTATTATCATTAGTAGGTCCACACTAGTGACACTACATACTATTAGATGTGTCTTTCATGACTGTGACTATTGTGACTGATAAACTAGTCTTTTCTTTTGAAATAACATGAATAATGTGACTGTTCTAAAAACATGTAGAACATGAAATGTGACTTTAATTATTGTGACCATTGTGACTGAAAAGCAGGATTTGTCTAATGACAATAATGTTCATAATGTGAGGGATTCCAAACCTGCAAACCATTAAATGAGGCTTTGTTGCTGTGACTATGGTGATTTAATAGATAACATTAAAAATATTTTCATTTTCAAATAATATTTGAAATATAACTGAACCCAAGACTACACACCATGAAATGTGACTTTCATTACAGGGACAGTCACAACGAGATAAATAACGAGAATTCTCTTTTGGCAATCATGTTGAGAATGTCAGAGATTCCAAAAATAGTGTCAAAATGACCCTTTATATTACTGCCATGATTGAGATGATGAAATAACAAGATTTTGCCTTATACCAATCATGTTGAGAACACGACTATTTGAAACCTACAGATAATTAAATGTGATTCTCATCATTGTGACTATGATGATGAAATAACTAAACTGCCTCATGCCACTCATGTTGAGAAGATTACTTATTTCAAACCAACAGAGCATGCGAGAATTAGACTTGCATAATGACAATCATGTTGAGTATTAGGATGAGTTAAACCCATAAACATGTCAATGACTATTACAACCATGACTATGAGGATGAAAACATTAAATAGATTTGTTTTATCACAATTATATGAGAATATGACTGATTCCAAACCCACATATATGAGAATCTGTCAGTGTGACTATGGTGATTGAATGACGAACCATTCATTTTCAAAATAATGTTGACACTATATATATATAATCATAATGATTACCTCCGATCCTACCGACCATAAAATGTGACTTTCATTACTGGGAGTCTGAGAAAATGATTGATTAAATATCTAGATTATCTTAGACAATTCTGTTCAGAATGTGACTGATTCCAACCTACAGACCATAAAATGTGACTTTCATTCCTGGCACATTTATGATTAAATAACTGGATTCCCCTTTGATAATTCTTTTGAGAATGTGGCTGAATCCGAACATACTGAATAAGAAATGTGACTTAAGTTACTTTGACTATGGTGATTAAATGACTTACCTTTCCTTTTCCAAATAATGTTGAAAATGTGACTATCAACGGTATTACAAACCATGAAATATGACTTCCATAATTGGAACAATTACAGATTAATAACTAGATTTCCCTTTGACAATTCTGTTGAGAATATGACCAATTCCAAGCCTACAAGGACATGTGACATTAGGTACTGTGACTATGATGATTAAAGTTTAATGACTAAACTTTTCCTTTCCAACTAATGTTGAAAATATGACTATCACTTGTCCTACTGACCATGAAATGTGACTTTCATTATTTGGACAATTATGGTTAACTAACTATATCTCCCTTTGACAATTCTGTTGAGAGTGTGACTGATTCCGAATATACTAAGACATGTGACTTTCGTAACAGTGACTATAGTGACTAAATGGCTAACCTTTCCTATTTCAAATAAAGTTGAAAATACGACTCACACTGGTCCTACCAACCATAAAATGTGACTTACATTATTGGGACAATTATGGTTAACTAGGTATATCTTGATCTCTTTGACAATTCTGTTGAGAATGTGACTGACTCCAAATAGGCTAAGATAAGTGACTTTAGTTACAGTGACTATAGTAACTAAATGGCTAACCTTTCCTTTTCTAAATAATTTTGAAAATAGGACAACCCCCAGTCCTGCAGACCATGAATTGTGACTTTCATTATTCGGACAATTACACATATTGATCAAATAACTGGATTGCCTTTGAAAATTTGGTTGAAAATGTGACTGATTCCAAAATCTATTAGTACATGTGACTTTAGTTACTGTGACTATGGTGATTAGATGAATGAACTTTTCTTTTCCAAATAATAATAAAAATATGACTATCACTTGTCCTACAGATCATGAAATGTGACTTTCATTATAGGGACAATTATTGACTTTAAAAATAACTAGATTGACATTACAATTTGGATGACAATATGACTGATTCCAAACCTACTAAGACATGTGACTTTAGTTACAGTGACTATGGTGACTAAATTTTTAACCTTTCCTATTCCAAATGACGATGAAATATGAATATCACTGATCCTACAGACCATGAAATGTGACTTTCATTATTGGGACAATTATGGTTTAATAACAAGATTTCCCTTTGACAGCTCTGTTGAGAATGTGACTGATTCCAAACCTACAGACCATAAAATGTGACTTTCACTACTGGCACACTTATGATTAAATAACTGGATTCCCCTTTGACAATTCTGTCGAGAATGCGACTGATTACATAGAAATATGACTTTAGTTACTGTGACTATGGTGATTAAATGACTAAACTTTCCTTTTTCCAAATAATGTTGAAAACATGACTATCACTGGTGCTACAGAGTTTGAAATGTGACTTTCATTATAGGGACAATTATTGATTAAATAACTAGATTCCTTTTACAATTTGCTTGAAAATATGACCAATACCAAACCTACTAAGACATGTGACGTTAGTTACTGTGACTGTGCTGATCAAATAGCTAACCTTTCCTTTCAAAATAATGCTGAAAATGTGACTATCAATGGTATTACAAACCATGAAATGTGACTTCCATTATTGGAACAATTACAGATTTATAACTAGATTTCCCTTTGACAATTCTGTTGAGAATATGACCAATTCCAAACCTACTAAGGCATGTGACATTAGGTACTGTGACTATGATGATTAAAGTTCAATGACTAAACTTTTCCTTTCCAACTGATGTTGAAAATATGACTATCGCTTGTCCTGCCGACCATGAAATGTGACTTTCATTATTTGGACAATTATGGTTAACTAACTATATCTCCCTTTGACAAGTCTGTTGAGAATGTGACTGATTCCAAATATACTAAGACAGGTGACTTTCGTAACAGTGACTGTAGTGACTAAATGGCTAACGTTTCTTATTTCAAATAAAGTTGAAAATACGACTATCACTGATCCTACAGACTATGAAACGTGACTTTCATTATTGGGACAATTATGGTTAAATAAATATATCTCCCTTTGACAATTCTGTTGAGAATGTGACTGATTCCAAATATACCAAGACATATGACTTTCGTAACAGTGACTATAGTGACTAAATGGCTAACTTTCCTGTTTCATATAAAGTTGAAAATACGACTCACACTGGTCCTACCGACCATGAAATGTGACTTACATTATTGGGACAATTATGGTTAACTAGGTATATCTTGATCCCTTTGACAATTCTGTTGAGAATGTGACTGACTCCAAATAGGCTAAGACAAGTGACTTTAGTTAGAGTGACTATAGTGACTAAATGGCTAACCTTTCCTATTTCAAATAAAGTTGAAAATACGACTCACACTGGTCCTACCGACCATGAAATGTGACTTACATTATTGGGACAATTATGGTTAACTAGGTATATCTTGATCCCTTTGACAATTCTGTTGAGAATGTGACTGACTCCAAATAGGCTAAGACAAGTGACTTTAGTTAGAGTGACTATAGTGACTAAATGGCTAACCTTTCCTTTTCTAAATAATTTTGAAAATAGGACTACCCCCAGTCCTGTATACCATGAACTGTGACTTTCATTATTTGGACAATTACACATATTGATCAAATAACTGGATTGCCTTTGAAAATTTGGTTGAAAATGTGACTGATTCCAAAATCTATTAGTACATGTGACTTTAGTTACTGTGACTATGGTGATTAGATGAATGAACTTTTCTTTTCCAAATAATAATAGAAATATGACTATCACTTGTCCTACAGATCATGAAATGTGACTTTCATTATAGGGACAATTATGGACTTTAAAAATAACTAGATTGACATTACAATTTGGATGACAATATGACTGATTCCAAACCTACTAAGACATGTGACTTTAGTTACAGTGACTATGGTGACTAAATTTTTAACCTTTCCTATTCCAAATGACGATGGAATATGAATATCACTGATCCTACAGACCATGAAATGTGACTTTCATTATTGGGACAATTATGGTTTAATAACAAGATTTCCCTTTGACAGCTCTGTTGAGAATGTGACTGATTCCAAACCTACAGACCATAAAATGTGACTTTCACTACTAGCACACTTATGATTAAATAACTGGATTCCCCTTTGACAATTCTGTCGAGAATGTGACTGATTACATAGAAATATGACTTTTGTTACTGTGACTATGGTGATTAAATGACTAAACTTTCCTTTTTCCAAATAATGTTGAAAACATGACTATCACTGGTGCTACAGAGTTTGAAATGTGACTTTCATTATAGGGACAATTATTGATTAAATAACTAGATTCCTTTTACAATTTGCTTGAAAATATGACCAATACCAAACCTACTAAGACATGTGACGTTAGTTACTGTGACTGTGCTGTTCAAATGGCTAACCTTTCCTTTCAAAATAATGCTGAAAATGTGACTGTCAATGGTATTACAAACCATGAAATGTGACTTCCATTATTGGAACAATTACAGATTAATAACTAGATTTCCCTTTGACAATTCTGTTGAGAATATGACCAATTCCAAACCTACAAAGACATGTGACATTAGGTACTGTGACTATGATGATTAAAGTTTAATGACTAAACTTTTCCTTTCCAACTGATGTTGAAAATATGACTATCGCTTGTCCTGCCGACCATGAAATGTGACTTTCATTATTTGGACAATTATGGTTGACTAACTATATCTCCCTTTGACAATTCTGTTGAGAATGTGACTGATTCCAAATATACTAAGACATGTGACTTTCGTAACAGTGACTATAGTGACTAAATGGCTAACCTTTCTTATTTCAAATAAAGTTGAAAATACGACTATCACTGATCCTACAGACTATGAAACGTGACTTACATTATTGGGACAATTATGGTTAAATAAATATATCTCCCTTTGACAATTCTGTTGAGAATGTGACTGATTCCAAATATACTAAGACATATGACTTTTGTAACTGACTATAGTGACTAAATGGCTAACCTTTCCTATTTCAAATTAAGTTGAAAATACGACTCACACTGGTCCTACCGACCATGAAATGTGACTTACATTATTGGGACAATTATGGTTAACTAGGTATATCTTGATCCCTTTGACAATTCTGTTGAGAATGTGACTGACTCCAAATAGGCTAAGACAAGTGACTGTAGTTACAGTGACTATAGTGACTAAATGGCTAACCTTTCCTATTTCAAATAAAGTTGAAAATACGACTCACACTGGTCCTACCGACCATGAAATGTGACTTGCATTATTGGGACAATTATGGTTAACTAGGTATATCTTGATCCCTTTGACAATTCTGTTGAGAATGTGACTGACTCCAAATAGGCTAAGACAAGTGACTTTAGTTACAGTGACTATAGTGACTAAATGGCTAACCTTTCCTTTTCTAAATAATTTTGAAAATAGGACTACCCCCAGTCCTGCAGACCATGAATTGTGACTTTCATTATTCGGACAATTACACATATTGATCAAATAACTGGATTGCCTTTGAAAATTTGGTTGAAAATGTGACTGATTCCAAAATCTATTAGTACATGTGACTTTAGTTACTGTGACTATGGTGATTAGATGAATGAACTTTTCTTTTCCAAATAATAATAAAAATATGACTATCACTTGTCCTACAGATCATGAAATGTGACTTTCATTATAGGGACAATTATGGACTTTAAAAATAACTAGATTGACATTACAATTTGGATGACAATATGACTGATTCCAAACCTACTAAGACATGTGACTTTAGTTACAGTGACTATGGTGACTAAATTTTTAACCTTTCCTATTCCAAATGACGATGAAATATGAATATCACTGATCCTACAGACCATGAAATGTGACTTTCATTATTGGGACACTTATGGTTTAATAACAAGATTTCCCTTTGACAGCTCTGTTGAGAATGTGACTGATTCCAAACCTACAGACCATAAAATGTGACTTTCACTACTGGCACACTTATGATTAAATAACTGGATTCCCCTTTGACAATTCTGTCCAGAATGTGACTGATTCCAAATATACTAAAACATGCGACTTTAGTTACAGTGACTACAGTGACTAAATGGCTAAACTTTCGTATTTTAAATAATGATGAAAATATGACTATCACTGATCCTACAGACTATGAAATGTGACTTTCATTATTGGCACAATTATGGTTGAATAACTATATCTCCCTTTGACAATTCTGTTGAGAATGTGACTTTTCCAAATATAATAAGACATGCGACTGTAGCTACAGTGACTATAGTGACTAAATGGCTAACCTTTCCAATTTCAACTAATGATGAAAATATTACCATCACTGATCCTACAGACTATGGTATGTGACTTTCATTATTGGTACAATTATGGTTAGGGTAAGGTTCCTTGAGTCGGACACTTAAATTCTATACATTTTAAAAAAGTGATATCTTGCCTGGCCTGTGGTTTATTGATTGTCAATCAGGGCCTCAGATTAAACGTTTTCACTAAATCTAACAGAAAATAGACAATTTGCACAACACTATAACTAAATTAGCGGCAAAATTTCTAGAATAAAAAATGACATAGGGCATCTTTGAGTCGGACAGCTGTGTTCTAAAAACATGTCTTCAAAGATACAGGTACTTTAGAGTCGTCCTTCAATTAAAAAAAGTCCATATTAGAGCACAGAATAGGTTAAGCTTACTGCTAACTGAATGAAAAAGGAAACCAAAGACAAATCAATACCATAGGCCAGCAAAAGAAGCCTGAACCATGACAAAATTCTACTAAAATTCAAAATTTCCGACACAAAATAGAGAGAAAAACGGGTTTTTAACCCAATTTACAGGGCCATGAAAAACCCACTTTATTTATTAGTATCATGCTGATTCTTTCTGAACAGATAGAGGAAGTCGCAAGCTAAAGATTGATACCAAATATATGGGTAAAGGATCTCTCAATTGGCCAATACAGCCCAACAAAAAGTGTCAGACTCAAGGTAACCTTTCCTAAGTGTCCGACTTAAAGAGCATTACCCTAAATAACTATATCTCCCTTTGACAATTCTGTTGAGAATGTGACTAATTCCAAATATACTAAGACATGCGACTTTAGTTACAGTGACTATAGTGACTAAATGACTAACCTTTCCTACTTCAAATAATGATGAAAATACGACTATCACTGATCCTACAGACTATGAAATGTGACTTTCATTATTGGGACAATTATGGTTAAATAACTATATCTCCCTTTGACAATTTTTTTGAGAATATGACTGATTCCAAACATATTATGAAATGTGACTTTAGTTATTTTGACTATGATGATTAAATGACTAAACTTTCTAAACAGTGTTAATAATATGACTATCAATGGTCCTACAGGCCATGAAAAGTGACTTTCATTATAGGGACAATTATTAATTAAATAACTAGATTCCTTTTACAATTTGCTTGAAAATATGACTGATTCCAAACCTACTAAGACATGTGACTTTAGTTACTGTGACTATAGTGATTAAATGGCTCACCTTTCCATTTCAAAATAATGTTGAAAGTATGACCATCCATGGTATTACAAACCATGAAATGTGACTTTCATTATTATGACAATCATTGAAGAAATAAACAGATTCCCTCTGACAATTCTGTTGATAATGTATTAGATGTGTCTTTTGAGAGTCAAGATGCTTCTCCACAAATTGAAAACGGCAAATTCAACAAAAATGTGAAAAAATCGTATTTCTTCAATGCGCGATGATTCCGTAAATTTTGTAGCTAGACCTCTGAAATTTTTCATTTAGAAATTTGAAGGGCCAATCTTATGAAATGCACCTTATAAAAAAGACCTTATCACATTTTTTGAGAATGGCCCTGCCCTAGACCAATCAGATGCAAGTTAGTTGGTGGCTATGGTAATTAGAAATCAGAAGAGGCTGGTCTTTGAGAGTCTGTGACTGCCCAATTGTCTCCCCTAACCAAATAGGTTCTTCTGTTCAGAGATAACTCCTCCCGTGGGAATGTCTCAAAAGTGACTGATTACTGGCCATCTAATCAAAATGTTTTGATTTCAAATTTTCCCATGGATTATGAAAATATGTTATTCTTTACAGTCTGGCCTGAGTCTATTTCCCTGAGTGATGAAATGTTGATAAAAACTATTTCAGTTAAACAATTTTTTTTTTGCTGCTGCTGATCCTGCTAGTGTCAGTGCAGTGCTATCAATCGTCTTGAACTTCATGTCTCTCATTAGGCCTGATAGCTCCTAATGTATCTTATAAAAACTGGGCCTTGGTATACTGTTGAACTGAAAACGTGCCACTTTAATTTATATGGTACATATTGGGGCATTGGGCCCACAAAAGTGGCTGGCAGAGAGTGGAGCAGAGTCAGAAGTTCAGAAGCAGGCCAAACAGTTCAGGTATGCTCACTCCAGGGCCCCGAAATTCTTGATACCACTAGCACCACCTTCAGTTGTATTTTGGAATAAAAAAAAGTCAAAACTTTTCGTGACTTTTATTTTGTTCTGGTTTACTTATCGGCCCTCAAACCCACCGGCCCACCGGGAAATCTGCCGGTGTTCCGGTGGCCCAGTCCAGTCCTGGATAGATAGATAGATAGATAGATAGATAGATAGATAGATAGATAGATAGATAGATAGATAGATAGATAGATAGATAGATAGATAGATAGATAGATAGATAGATATAGATAGATATAGATAGATATAGATAGATAGACAGACAGATAGACAGATAGGCTTGAGATAGAAAAGAGAAATTAGGCCTAAATTGAAATACGTGTATAATAGCATTATTAAATAAATTGTAATGCAATGTATTTCTCTTTATTGTTGAAGTTAAGAATAAATATAGCAATCAAGTACAGAATCGAGTGTGGCAATATGGCAGTCAGCAATGGCAACCAGCAATGGCAATCAACAATGGCAATCAACAATTGATGGCAATCAACAATGGCAATCAACAATGGCAATCAACAATTGATGGCAATCAACAATTGATGGCAATCAACAATTGATGGCAATCAACAATTGATGGCAATCAACAATTGATGGCTATCACTGTGAGCAGTATTATACTTTCAAAGACATGACAGTCACTCCACACTCACGACAGTCACCATAGAAGATCACAATGGTCACTCTCATGATTTTCAGAGTTGGACTTAGTCATTTTGGCACAATTTGCTGCAGCGTGAGGTACGTTACACGAACTGTTCCGTACGTTACACTGCTTTGAGGGCTCACTGCTCAGTGAATAATGGCAGTAGCACTGTAATTCGAGTTTCATAAGAAAGATGGGACCTTGTACTATAAAAATAAAATATATTGGCATGGATTAAGGTGGTTTTAGTGTTGAGAAAATACACTTATATCACTCTTTGAATAGTCACACCAAGGCGTGACAGTTGGCTTTTTGATTTGTTTGCACTGAAAACCAATAGTAGACCATTTTTCAAAAATCACCTGATATTTTTTTATTGTACCTCAAGGCATGAGAGATCAGGTAAAATGATTGTTTTTGTTATTGGCTGTATGGGGGGAAAATGCCAGCCTCTCAAAATAGGGTCTAAAAAACGGGGACCTTTTAAAACTCCATTTTTGAGCCTCCTTTAATGAAAACATGGAAAAAAAGTATCACTATATTTTTCCTTGATAGTCCCATACCTGTTATTTCAGAAAAGTCATAAACCAAGGTAATTGGATAATTTACTGCCGGGCAGTGACTGTTTTAGTTTTGGCCCCACTTTTCAAATAAATGCCTATAAGAAGATATTCTTATTGCCCTGCAGTCATACCTAACACAGTTACACACCACAGCTTCTCAATACCTTGATGTAACTGTTACTTGTTATGTTATGATGCTTGGTTTGAAGTTTCATTGCAACTGCTGTTGTTTTATCCACAAGAGTGGCCTATGTGATAATTGTGGTGTGATAATTGTGGTATTTGCCTGCGGATGACAGTGATTTTATAAATCCAAGATTTTTCAAAATTTCTTCCTCAACCTATTTGGCTGACTGGGGTCTAATTTGAAGCATGACTCTTGATTTCAAACGTATGGTAAAATTTCTCAGCATTGCATTAATTAGAAAGTAGCCTTCATCATTCACTCAGTGTGAGACTCTCTTCTGACAAACACAACTGCCAGCCACACTGGCAAACTCCCATGCAGTTGTCTTGGCAGGGTGCTACCTGCAGGCAAAGCTTGTACCTCAATGATAGCTTTAGTTGAAAATTGTACAGGAGTTTGTCCCCAATTCTGTCTCAGGAAAGTCTCCCTTGTCCACTGCACTGCCATACACACCATACAGTGCCGCCTGTAAGTAAGTGAAACGCATGGAATGGTGCCATTGCATCAATGCTAAACATCCTCAGCAAAACTGCTTTTGGAAGCATGAATCCTCAACCGATGAGAAGAAAACATACTGGGTCATAAAGGCAGATATGTGAGGCATGTGGATAACAATGGCAGCCAATTTTCTGTGCTGTAATTGGAGTTAGGTATGGATCAAAGTCATAAGTGAAACACAGGCCCAATGTTATTTAACAGGGAAAGGTGTTCACTTACTTATCAAAGACTTTGACCCATACCTAACTCCGACTACAGCAGAGAAAATTGGCTGCCATTGTTATCCCACATGCCTCACATATCGGCCTTTATGACCCAATATGTTTTCCTCTCATCTGATGAGAATTCATGTTTCCACAAGCGGTTTTGCTGAGGATGTAATACATTCATGAAATGGCACCATTTCATGCGTTTCACTTACTTACAGGCGGCACTGTATTTACATGTATCATGGTCTATATTTTCAATCTTCAAGTACCTATCAATAACTTTGCAGATCTTTTTGATCCATATGTATAAGATCAATACAACTTATCCTTGAGAAACCTGTCTGCTATATCACTTATTTCAATGTCATAAGCAATACTGCATTTTGAAATTTGATAACTGTACAATTTGCTGCTTTATAATAATATAAACCTACATACTGCACAAGGACTATAATACTCATAGTTTATGACTATAAGGTTATAGTAACTTATACATAGTACTTAGTAGCAGACTGGCACATGATCATCATAAATCACGTGACAGCTAATATGGCGTCATTTGGTGCAAACATGGCAATATATCATGGAAGTATGCTAGACTATACATAATGTGTTGTGAATAGGGGTTGTCTAAACTACTGGTATGTGATCAAATGTTGATCCTTCCTACTTTTTTGTTAGTATATTTTTTCTTTATTTTTGTGATATCCAGTGATTCCTGACTCTATAAATTAAGTGTAGGACATTCCATGGAATACAAGCATGATAAAAGCAAGGTAAAACATAATGCAGGGAAGTACATGTAAGGATGTTCGGATAAAACAGATATTGGCGGTACAAATTTCATATGCAGCTACAATGCCCACATAAAATTTGTGCAACTTGAGTAATCCCAGGGACCGAGTTTCAACCCTGGGTCCCCAAGGCAGGAGCTGGGGCAGGAGACACGAGTGCTATCCATTACACTAGAGTATCTCATTGGGAAGCTATTAGGTAATCCTGCCACCAACTGGAAACCACTACACTCTCTCCTCCTTAGAATGAAGCTTGACTGCAAGGTTCCCTGTCGTTACCCAAACCTGCTCTAACCAGCCAGGCTGGATGGGACATGAGTCCACCAGTCACTACATATTAGGTGTCACTGTAATAACTCCGGGACAGGAATTCAGATCTGGATCCCCTGATTGGGAGGCATGAACATTATCTATCACACCAAAGAGTCTCTCGGTGTGCAGAAAACACACTGCCGTCAACTGGGAACAAATACCAATATATATGATTTCAGGTGGCATCATTATGATATTATATTGATCATTGAGGGATTTGTAAAACGCCTCATCCACCACCCCCAGCCCTCTGTTTCGATGGTAAACCAACTGCTGGAAAGATAGACATTTCTAAGCTTCGACGTTCCTGAGCATGCTTAATATATATGTGCAGAACAACAACAAATATACATATTCAGTTGAATTGGAAGTAGTGGTGAATTAGCATAGCACTTTCTCTGCATGGTAATGGGAGAAGTTATTCTCTTTTTGACAAGGGCAGCATCTCATTGACATCATTTCTTGCTGTTCTGAATAATCCAAATCTGTGTGATGTTCAGATTGGCCAACGAGGACACCTGCTCCCTCTTCTGCCAGGCACTTGCAATGTTAACTCGATTTCTCGACTGAAGACAAACTGTCTATATAGACAGTGTACATACTACAGGCACTGTACAGTGTAGATGGGCACGAGTACTTAAATACTCGTGTACTCGTGTACTCGAGTACATAATTTCAAGTACTCGCATGTACTCAGTACTCGCAGCTTTTACGAGTACTTTACTTGTACTTGTACTCGAGTACACCTGCATGGAACACAATAGACTTTTATATTATAGGCAGTACACATTTGACAACATCTATCTCCAGTGGCGGATACCGAGGGGGGCCTAGGGGGCACGGCCACCCCCCCCCCCCCCAGACCACTGAGATTAATAATAGTATTTTGAAGAAAATATGCAACGACGCGGGCCCGCGAATGACGACACACCCGGCCCCCCCTAGATGACCCAGTCTGGATCCGCCACAGATCTCTCTCCTTTGGCTGGATAAATGGACGGATGATTGGGACTTCATGTCCTGCATTCATGCACTTGGTGGGCTAATAAGGACAGGAGGAGGACATAGCAATGAGACGAAGGACAATTGAAACTGGTGTCCAGGATAGTCCAATGTAAGTCCACCCAATCGAGCCGAAGCAGGAATCGAACCGGGGACACAGCGATTGAAAGACCAATGTTCTACCAACTGAGTCTGTAGAGTCCCTACAATTCTAAGTTGGACCAAATTGCGCCTTTCTTGAAAATAATGGAAATCATTTCAGTAGTTCGGTCCTGTTAACAGTCAAGAATTGTCCAAAAATTTGGAAGAAGTAGGAGCTCAGGTATAAACAATTCAAAAATATTTTCATCCAATCCCCTCCTACAATCATATCCTTTCCACCACGAAAACTACCCTCATCAACAGGAAACCGGTCAACAAAGGGAATTTTATACAACCACAAAGTACAAAGTACTAGTAAACACCGGTACCTCCCACCAAGTGCTTCATTTTCCCACTGAGCAAAATGATATCATCAAAAAGATGTGATCAATACTACTGATCATAAATAAGATTGGAAAACAAAGAGTCAAAACAAAGCAATCAGTATTATTTTCAATATTACGAGATAAGGACTTATCTGCCAGACATTGATATTGAACTGCAAGGTTCTGCAAAACTACTGTAAAATACCTGATTAACTAAGTTCTAAATAACGTGAACCTCCAGTCCTCCACCTACTTTTACAGTCGAATCAAATGAAGTGATTACTTTAATTTCTTTTAAGGATATCAGTAATTTACTGCAGCATACAGGCACATTGTGTTTACCCTGCACCAAAAAGTGACTCTTTGGTGAAATGGTTAACGCCCCAGCCTCCCAAACAGGCGACTAGATCCATTCCTGCTCCAGTGCTCTTGTAGTTATTACAGTGATGCCCAACATTTAGTGTCCTGTGAACTCAGTCCTATCTAGCCTGGCAAGATACAGCAGGCTAGGGTAACAGGAAAGCTTGCGGTCCAGCTTCATTCTAAGGAGGAGAGTGTGTAGTGGTTCCCAGTTGGTGGCAGGGTGTTTCCCTTGCACCAACAAGTGACCCTTTTATTTGGTTTAATGGTAAATGCTCTTGCTTTCCGAATGGGGGACTTGGATTGAAATCCTGCTCCTTGGAGTTGTTACTATGCATCTTCACTTGGACTGGCAGCGGGCAGTGGCTTGACTCAAAAGCTGGGTGTTATACATAGAAAGTCTGTTGTAATGCTCCTAACAGATTCATGAAGTAGAATTGTTCTTTCCGTTCAATCAATGAATCATAGACCTATGACAGATGCCTGTGGCCGATCCCTGACCCCACCAGATTTATAAACCTAGACCAATGTTGAAGCAAAAGTTGAATGCATCGGAGTATAATCCGTTGCTTGGGAGTATAATTCAGTGACTGTCACTGTGTTGTTTACATCATCTCATTTACATTGGATCATACTGCACTTATGTTCAAGACACTCATCTAACAATGTTCTATATATTATTTCCCTATACGCGTAATAGTCACACATTACACCACACTGAATTTCAGACACAAGATCATTCTGTCATCAGACTCTCACAAGTATTGAAGTGTCACCAAATTTCTAGTCAGTTTTGAATGCAAATAATGATGGCAAATAATGCATTTTTCTGATCGCCATTATCATAATTTTATGATCCTCATTTTTATGCAGACACAAACCAATCAATCGCAGCTGCCTCGGTCTATTTCCAGCCTATTTGCACTTTGAGTAATTTAAAGATTGGAAAACGAAAAAAAAAAGATGAAAAAGTTTCCCCATGATCAATGCATCGTTTCATCCATGAGCTCATGCATCAACTGTGGTGCTGACTTGCATTTTCCAAAAGCTTTAACACTTTGCAAGGCTTCTGCAACCTTATGGATAAATCAGGCCTGTCTCCACTTCACTAATGCAGGGTATACAGACTGTCTACTAGTGTCTAGCCTAGGGGCACTATAAAGAGTCTAAACATATCCAGAGAAAACTTTTAAAAGGGCAATAGGGGTTAGAGACAACAGTTAAAAAAGTTGATCATGATAATACAGGCATGATACTAAGGTCGACTTTCCTCAGAGAGGCATACGAGGCCCTCACTCTGTTGTATCTGGTCTATCACTCTGGTCTATCACTCTGGTCTATCACTCTGGTCTATCACTCTGGTCTATCACTCTGGTCTATCACTCTGGTCTATCACTCTGGTCTATCACTCTGGGTCTTATCACTCTGGGTCTTATCACTCTGGGTCTTATCACTCTGGGTCTTATCACTCTGGGTCTTATCACTCTGGGTCTTATCACTCTGGGTCTTATCACTCTGGGTCTTATCACTCTGGGTCTTATCACTATGGGTCTTATCACTATGGGTCTTATCACTCTGGGTCTTATCACTCTGGGTCTTATCACTCTGGGTCTTATCACTCTGGGTCTATCACTCTGGTCTACCACTCTGGGGTCTTATCACTCTGGGTCTTATCACTCTGGGTCTTATCACTCTTGGTCTTATCACTCTTGGTCTTATCACTCTTGTTTATCACTCTTGTCTATCACTAGGGTCTGTCACTCGGGTCTGTCACTCGGGTCTGTCACTCGGGTCTGTCACTCGGGTCTGTCACTCGGGTCTGTCACTCGGGTCTGTCATTCTGGTCTGTCACTCTGGTCTGTCACTCTGCCGCGTGACTCCGGTCTGTCACTCTGTCGCTAATAACCCTTATTAGGCCATGATCTACTTATGTTTGATCTATCTATCCACCTATGTGCTCTATCTCCTTGGCCCTCTTCACTCTTTTTTTCAGGATTTTCCTAGCTGATATACACAGTTGTATATGCCTGTGGAAGACAGGGGTTGCACCATATTATAATGCAGCCTACACAATCTGCTCAACATCTTCCAATACCACAGAGGGGGCCATCTTGTATCAACTATTCTTGATCCCATATCAACGAATGGCCACCAAAATATCAATCAATCAAACAACAAATTGGCCAAACATGTCAATATAGCAACACAGCCACAGAATAATCATGCTAATAATTAATCATATACGTCTTTGATATCATAGGACCCAAGAGCCTTGTGATGTGGGGTGCAACTATAGATCACTTAACTTTGCATGGCAGCCACCACGTGCCAAGGATGTCAGCATAATTGCCCCATGACCACAGCTAGATAACAGTAATGGGCGTCATATAGCACCTCCTTGCCAAACACCAGACACCAGGCATGCCACCCAATGTACATATTCTGTGTACTGACTCATGGTTGGGTCAAATTACTTGAGCTATGATTGGGAGGGTAAAATAAATGACATGGGGCATTTACATACACCCCCTCATTACACCCCCTTAGCCAAATATGTACAGAACCTAGGGCTATGTATATTTATTCCAATGCTAAAATATTTGGTTAATTATACAAGAAGCATTTGAGGGGGTAAGTTTATTTAGCAAATGTACAACCAGCTAATCACCCTCTGTAGGCCTCCTTTAGGCCTACAGTTATATCTATTCTATTATAACACAGCAATCATGTCTGCAGAGAACACATGCCATAAAGAGACTATTTAGAGACCATGTTTAAAGCTTCACTTAGCCCAGGTGCCTATTTACATAACGTATTTACAAATGTGGCCAAAGTTCTGTATAGGAATGCTGTCTTGCCTGACTGGCCAAACACTCTTCTTGCCAACAGACTGCAAGTCCCTGAAATAGGCCTGAATGCTAAGATCGATATGTATATTGTATATATCTATTCTGCAAAACTTTTGTTAAATACAGAAGCACCTGGTGTCAAATTATTGGAGTAAGGCGTTGGTCAACATGACAGCAAATGGTGTAATGGTGGATATTGTTGTGGTTAAGAAAGCATGACTAATGTAGTGGGATCATGGATCATAACATTGCACCCAAGAAGCTACAGAAGTATCAACTGAATCAATTATTGAACTATAGACATCTATTGAACTATCTATTGAACTGAGAATCTCTTCAATATTGACCTATCAAATTTCAATCTATCCATCAAAGTTTATCCTAAAATATCAACCACATTGAACTACCTATCAAACGACTGTTTAAATTATCAGTTAAATAATATCTAACAAACTATCCCACTATCCAACTATCTATTGAACTTCTCGTCAATCTGTCTATCTATATAATAATCATATCTTTATGCACGTCAATAGATCTATTCTTAATAGTACTTATTAATAGTATATATCTATATTTGTAGTTTCTTTCAATATATCTGCGGTCTATGTATCAATACATTTGTCTCATATATCATCACCAAGATGTGTCTATCTGTGAGATTGTTGTCTCGAATGACACCAGATCTAGAACACCACATCAGAGCATGGTGTGAGAGCATAATATTAGATCACGTTCCCTCCCCACAACAAACTTCCCTATCTAATATCTAGTGAACAAAAATATCATTGATCGCCACATCACCACCATATTTGGCAATCTGATTTACTGCTGGAAAAGCACTGTACACTGGTCCAATAAAATTTAATGTACATCCTTCTATTTATTGATTTGGTAATCATTTCTGAGTAATTCAGTTATTTCTAACAATGTTCTACCAAGGATGATATCATAGCATGTCATATCATAACATGTCACATCACAGAACGATATCACAGCCGGATGATAACATGTTACGATCACATAAACCAGTGTTTGCCATGTTTTGGTCAGGGAAACAGCTTGTAGTGTAGTGCAGGTCAGAGGTGTGATCAATGCCCTCTTCCACAGTCCATTAGGCCTGTGGTACAAGCAAGGGATGGTCCCACATAAAAGGATACATGTATACATGTATCAAATATTGTTAAGTGTATCTATCTCCAGAGGGCTGAATTTCAATTGATACCAAAGCCCTGGAGAAGAGTCAGGCAGCAGTGACCAGTCTTTCTCTGTCAATCGACCAATGTATCGATCTACCTGTTGATCTATCGATCGGTCCGTTGATCGGTCTGTCTAATAGTGTCTATCTTACAATCGATCGGTGCATGTAGCTGTCTATCGGTCTACCTATCTTTGATCAATCTATCTGCCAATGGATCCACCTATTTTTTTTTTCATCTGTCTATCCAACTGTCAATATCTCTATCTCTCAATCTGAGAACTTCCTCTTCGTCTTTATCCAGCTATCTAGCCAACATTACAGCAACCTGTCTAGATACCGATTAATCGATATATTATTCAATCAATATCGATATTTCTCAATCAATCTACGTGTATCTAACTACTTATTCCACTTCTCTCACCCAATAATGGTCTGTCAACCTATAAGACTAAACTACTAATGAAATCCAATGTATGTACTAAATAATGAGTATATGGCCTAATACATAGACTATAGCATTTCTTTAAGCTGCTCCTCATTACTTGATAATGCACTTGTCTCACTAACTAGAGCTGGGCCCAGCTGTTGCCTTACATGGGCCTGGGGAGGGTTATGCATAGTTAGACCAAGAACATGGGCTGACCTGTCAATACACAATGCAAGCATGACCAGAGGAGCAAACTTGGACTAATTCATGGTTGACCTGGCCCCTTCGGAATGCTAGTCAATGTCATTACAATGTGCATGCATGTATATGAATGGATGGCCACTTAAAGATTTTGTGAATAAGGGTTGTGTATATATGATAATTCTTGAATGAAAGATAGCTAAAGATCCCCACTTGGTAAGGAGTAGGTTTACAACCTCCTAGATCAACATTTCATCATTATATCTGCCTCTGGCAGTTGTTGATATCTGCTGACTAAGCAGATCAGAAGCAATCAGAAGCACCGAGATATGAGTGGTTGTGTTAAAAAAAGAAGAAGAAAATCCAGCAAAATTTATTTTGTATATAATTTCCTGGTTTATATGAGTGTATATATAAAACAATTTCCTTATATGTAGTATCACAATAGTTTAAATGAATACATAATAATGTTGTAATACACAATGTTGATCAGTATAACAATGACTCATAGTAATGAAGGCTCCAAGTTCAACACTTGTTTTCTTGGGAGATGCACATAAGATGACAGAGATACCAAACTGGTTTGGTGGTACTGCGTTCTACAATAAAATGCACAGCACAGGTATACATTTATAGATACAGAAATTGTCCTGAATAGGTCACACTTACCAGACACCTTATTTTAAACTTCCCCATGGTCACAGAGTGTGTGTATATCCAATGAATGGAATATGTATGTGATGATGGTGATCAAATATACATGAAGTCAGGGGTAGATCCAGACATAGGTATCCATGGTTGATTGGTAAAGTGTCAGTCCATGGTGATTTGACAAAATGTACAGCTGATTGGAGTCCGTGTGAATGTAGATTCAGGAAATTAACAGAAGTTTGTAGGCGTGTTAGTTGGTAGGGGGCTCACACACCATGAACTGGGTAGTTGTGTTCACTGGAGCTTCACACACACAGCACCACCACTCAGAACTGCCAAAACAGTGTGTTTGGGAAAATGTGTGTTGTGTGCCAGAAGTGAGTGCCTCTAGACTGTGTCAGTGTGCAGTATGCCTCAGTATGCCACAGCTCACTAGGTCCCATCCGTCATGTATTACCCACATCATTAAGTACTGAGTAATTCCCCTAACTCCAAAAGTATTGGCACCAGCAGCAGCAGTGGCAGCAAGTGTTACAGCATCAAGTCCAGAGGCATCACCAGAATGATCAGCAGCACTTACAGCACTGCCAGCAGGAGTGAGAGTCACCAATTCCATACAGAGCTCTATGAAAATTTTGGAAAGACCAATCAGATCACAGTTCCAATTTGCATAACCACAATTACAGACTGGCAATAATTAAACATTGAACATTGATCATATATCCAGAATTGTCCAAATAACACTATGGTGTCAGCAACAGGGCCAATGATGATGTGACTAACCACAAATATATACTCAGAAAGTAAATTTGAGCAAACTTTAACATGGAGAAATCCGAAAATGTCAAGTGCCAGTAGTAATCCACCAGAAACATCTAATGGTCAATTTCATTATTTCTGAAATCACACTAAAAATATATCCAGAATCCAGAATAGGAACAAAATATTTGTCATGTTAAACACAACTCCAGTATGGTGACAGACTCCAGTACATGCTTATACCAGATCATGTGCTTTCCATGTCCATTGAAAGTACTTCGATCAGTTCCCAAAATACACCCAAAGAGAGGGATAACAACACTTTTTACATGACATTGTGGCAACAGAGGTCTGAGTCAGACTATGTGAAAATAGTAAAAATACAGTCCAGTGCCAGTAGCAGCCTATCACAGTCATATCACTGCATCTATTCCTGTATTCTGATCAGTGATCCTTCACATACAATTCTGATCTAGTCCTACCACAATGACGTCATCTGACACCATGTGATGTCACCATAACCTGTCACAACAACACTTGTTTGACAACTCCACAATGGTAATCCCAATGTACAAGTGAGCAGAGTATGTTTGTAGATTTCTGTTTCATGTAATGATCAAAGTGAATTGCTACACAACCTACAATCTGTTACTCTAGCTCTATATTATAATACATTATATATTATATATTCAATAAAGTTTACTTTTCTTGCAACATGATGAAAAAGTACATGTATTTTTAGTAGCAACTCAACACACAACTGTTCAATCTATGTCAATGTAATATCCAGGTAGAATGTTTTGTATTCATACAAGTAAAGTTCAATAAAAAGTTTTCAAAAATCGACTCTTGCACCAGTGATTTTGAAATCAAACTTGTTCTGAAGTTATAACACGCAAACAGCAGCAGAGCAGCCAGGCTGACATAAATTCTAAGTGAATTAAAAACTTGATTTTGGACTTTTATAAACTGATTTCCTTTTTCTCAAAAAATCAGAAAGTCCAGAATGACTCAACTCAAACATGTCTATCACATGTGGTGAAGTGAGGCTAAATTTACCATTTCAATTTTTTGATTGATGTAATGTGGTCATTTGGTATGCACATTATTGAGCAGTGTTGAATAACATGACATTGAATTCTGGTACATTTGAATCCTGCTTCTGACAACCAGAATCATAAAAACACATTTCCTGTAGATTTGTCACATATAATTTTCTCAATATTTTATTTACTTTTGTAACAATTCGTATAATACTCATAAATCAATAATTTATATTAGTTGACTTCCTCCGTTTTTCAAACCAGAACTATCAATTATAATGTAAATCAAGATCCATATCAATTTCGATATAGCAGAGTATATGAATCATTGAATAAACATGGGGTGCCAAGATGAACTTTTTGTGTATGGCCATGCAAATGAGAGGCTAGATCTTGGTTTATTTACTTTATAGGAGTAATATAGAGGGAAAAAACACAAGGGAATGTTGAGTTTGTAATGCAAAATTAACATGCAAAAATATAATGAATTCAGAATCCATACAATGGACAACATGCTAGCAAGGTTTCATCAAATATTGGGGACACAAAATGATAGTCAGGACTCAGCAGAATATCATGTGAGTTTGAATTGACATGCCCCAATGATTTTCCACAGGTGCTGCAAGGGGGTAAATTACCTGAATAAAAAGGGTAATGACGTCACAAGTTTGATTATCAGTGGCTCTAATGTTATTGGATAAGTACTGGTTTGTTGACAAATATCAATTTGGTGTCACAAAAACAGAAGGTGCATTTTTTTTCTAATTTAATGGAGTGTCACATACAAAACACGACTCATTTTGTGAGAGAAAAACCAAAATTATTACCTTTTTACCTCAATAGCTGTAAAAAGGTTTACACAGAAACTAAAAGGTGTATCATAAAACTATTTAACAGACAACGTTTTTGTTTGTTTGTGCTTTACGCCTCTGCAGCACCTTAGCGGGCCATATCGAGGCCGGCGATCGCCGTATGATGATGACTGATGAGATGAGAAGACTGTGAGTCTGGCATATACCCTATAAATTCAGGGATGCCCAGGGTCTTTCACTTGCCCCAGCATAGAACACAGGATACAACCCGCCTCCATTTAATGTCCCATGGGCTCGGACTAAAGTGAGTTCCCGGGGTGAGATTTGAACCCACACCCTCAAAGCCAGTTGACAAGCTAACAGACAATGTCATACTCTTAAAGAACAATTTGTAAACATATTCTCAAGATAACCAGCCTTCCAATATGGAAAGAAGTCGGTTATTGCCAGTGTATTCAAATTTTATTTTGGTCATATGGTAAACTAGTAGGCCTAGGTGATATTTTAAGAGGAAAGTTCCTATTTCTCCCAGAAAAATTCCCATTTAACAAAAGTAGAAAGTAATGGCTCAGACAATCCCAAATCAGAAAGCAAGATGTTCTGCTATGACATAACAGTATCTTGATTATAATAGCCAACTCATGTTATGTAAGTCTTGTTTACAAACACAACTTCATTTGCATCTCTGCAATGACCTTGGGCCAAAAAGTAGGACAGAGCTCAAGGGCAAATCAAGCCACAGATCTAGCAAGGCTTGTTATTGATCCACATGGAAAACTCTGATGTAATTGAGACATAATTGCAACTTTATGATGTTGCTGTAATTTGTTCTATTTATACAATGTTTTAGTTTCTTCTGCTGAAGATTGCAGAATGTCCAGCATCTCTGCATTTCAGGAAGTTGTCTACAATGTGTAACTTTTATTTCCAAGGTTTCACAGTGTCAAGAAGGATCCAAATCACCCAAACATGCCTTTTCTGTTTTTCTGCTTTTTCTACAGAAAGCTGAGAAGAGAACAAGAAGTCTGACTCACAGAGGGAGATTAATATATCTCCAAAATCTATATACACACACAAATACCAAGGATAATGCTGGCCTCCTAGAAAATAAATGGAAAAGCACAATGCATGTATGCCTCTCAAGAAAAATAACCAAAATTTGTATAAATTCAATGCTTAAATGTTTTACTTTCTATAACTTTTTTTTCGATTTCAATCATTTAACATCATTATCAGGCCTACTTGTCACCCCAAAAGTCCTGTAGTATCATATAGTGCTAAACCAAATCACTTCTAAAATATTGGCAAAAGGGTTAAGACAATCAGACTGCAGAGTGACAATTTAATAGTAAACAGTTAAGTGGCAAAAACAAGAGAAATAAAACACAAAAAAAAGAAAAAATACTGCAATTAACAAAATGGCAGACCTCCTTGCAAATGTAATGGCCAAGACTGAAGATTCAGAAATAGGGATATGTAACTCAATAGTCTTACATCAATATTAACAGGCAGGTCTTTCAAAGACTTATTCAATCTAATTGTACACACACTCTGTTTACTGGCAATATTCACCATTTTATTGACTTGTTTGAACTTTTATGAAGCTGTAAAGTGCACACTGTAGCAACATTGAGTTGAAGGTCGATAATTGGAATTTTACCTAGTACTTTCACTGCAGAATGTGATAAAACAAACAAGGTTAAATCATGCGGCCAGTTTAATGTTACAGTAGTCCCTAACATAATTACACAGCAAGCTCCATATGCAACCTCCTCTCCAACACTATAAGTTACATCTTACACTGCAAAATAATCATGAAGAGCATACACAACCCCCCAGTAACATCTCTCTACCTACAGGAGGAGTTGAGGCCCGGACATCCAAAGCCGAGTCCCGACCGAGGCATGAGCCTCCGAGACCAAGTCCGAGGCCGAGGCCATCAAAATGTGGCCTCAGTCCGGCTCCAACACTGGCCCAAAGACACCCGAGACCGAGACAAGGCCAAGGATTTGGCATCCGAGACCGAGCCAAGGCCGAGGGCCCGAGGCCATCAAAATATAGCTGCAAGGTCAGCTGCGAGGACGAGGCCGGCCTCGAGACCTCCAATACTATACTTTCTCTGTGTATTTATTTCTCTTAATAAGAAAATATGAATATGTTTTCATCTCATCAGATGAAAATTCATGTTTCCAAAATCAGTTTGCTTGAGGATGGTTAGCGTTGACCTGACGCAAAATCTAACCTGTTTCACTAACTTCCAAACTGCACTGTACATATTATTCTATGCATAGACACAGACGAGTAAGCATAGTAGCACACATAGTAGAATATCAACAGTTTCAAGTCTGTATATATCTCAGCTCTTAGAAGAGTCAAGGCTACATGACATATATTACACACAGAGTAGAAGCATAGGAAGCATAAGCATATTGGCAAGCCCTCTTTTGGAGTCCCTAGTCATTACCTAAAAGGCTTTTTATTGTGATCCTACTCATTAGTTGTCATTTGTGACACTAAGGTAAAACCACTGGCCCAGCAGCAACCTACAGGTGATGAAGATCACCTGTTCAGCACAGAGCAGTGAGCATCACCTGATGGCTTGCAGCCTGGCACTCAATACAACTCACTATGCATAATGGGACTGGAGCAGTGATCAGTAGTGATGCATACATTGTTCTGTACATAATCATAATATGCAGAAGTGGACACAGATACTATCAGATGATTTAGACAGGACTGTGAGCAATTTCATAGAATAGGGATACCATGCATTGTAGCAGTGGTTTTATGGAAATTATAGAAGTAGTAACTAAACGATGACACTTGAAAAGTAACTAAATATAAACTGACAGTTTGTACTAACATATATGCAGGCCTTAATTCTCATACTAAATTAACTTTGGACATAATATTATGACAAGTAGGCTGCAAAGTCAGATTAATATTTCAAAAAAACTAAATTTAAAACTCAACAATTTAGAAAAACTACCTTAAAGCAAGCCTATTGAATCTATAACAATAACCCCCACCTACAAAGTGTTTCCTTAGTCCTAACTATAACATCAAACACTATGATCTTCTGAGCCATAACATGATGCAGGGGGCAATCACCAGGATCGTGATTATTAGCAGAAGAGCAGCAGCAACCAACCAGCCTCCAACCATCAGCCTCCTCGTTCACCTGAAATAACAGTGAGGTGCCACACCCTTCTGACATCACCACACACTCGAAAAAGATTCAGACAAAATTGGTTTTTTAGATTCAAAATGGTTTTTTGATAAACCAAATTTCAATGCAAAAATCCTGTTGGTTTTGCATTGAAATTTGGGTTTTCAAAAAACCATTTTGAATCTAAAAAACCAATTTTGTCCCGACATTTTTTTAGAGTGCAACTTGCCTCTCTGAGACTCATGAAGCCTCTTGATGCCTCTTCGTCATGACACAAACATGCATGTTCATTTTGCACACCTGAGACGCATCTGGTGAAAGAGCCATGCTCAAAAATAAGAAAAGGTGTAAAAAATGTTTCAAGGTGATGTACTATTCACCTTGTAAACTCTTGTTGCTCATGTTACTACTGCATGTTACCACTCACTGCATGATACCACTGCACCAGCACCAGTGCATCAGAGCAATATGCAGACAAGGGGACTAAGTACAAGGAATATGGGAATCCCACACGTTTCCTTTCCACTAATCAATTCTTATGTCTAACTACAATGGCGTTCCCAACACATTTGTATCTGCGTGAATTCTAATGTGTACATTAAAAGTAAAGCACGTGCATGGAACACAACGTGTTTTTAATACTATTTTCTCCCTTCCCCCAAAAAAAAATCTTCAGGAAAAATATTGATCAGTATTTTGCATATATTCATAAATATTCATAGATATCTTATATATACGTTTGTGTTCCAGTCGTGGATTACCTTGGATTCATATATACACACAGGGCCATCATCAATACTTCAAGCCTCACCAGAGTCACCATGATACCCCATCATGACGATACCTTTAGCCCACCAGGAACTATTACTTGAGGCTCAGTCCATTATAATGACCACCCCCCCCCCCCCCCGAGACCTTGGGTTCACGATTATTACTGGATGTCACATCCTCAACTCACAATAGATGGTGCTCCTCAGAAACACTTGAGGCTGTTAATCACCACCAGTCCTGATACTGTGATCTGACGAGCTTCATTACCATGTGCTTGACTTCAGGATCATTATGGGATTGTGTCAAGGTCGGTCCATGCTACACTGCTACAGTTACAACTGACACATATTTCAGTTGCCGCAACGATTCAGTGACATCCAAAGTGTTCGAATCAGATCTCAGAGCAAGTTTGCTCAGATTTGTCATGATTTTAATATGGTCTGACAATTCTGGAATCCAGGACTACTTCATTTAACTGATAGTGACTGGAGAAGGACAATGTGCAGCCAGTACATAAATTATAACTATACATTTATTAATCTAACTTCACACAGCTAGGAATCGAGATTCAACACAAATTGAAGTTAAGTCTCATCAAGATTTCATTGTCCTAAAGGCAATTTATTCTCTCTTCAACTGACATCATCATAATTAAAGTAGATGTTAGCAATGCAGAAATATTGATTCAACAAGATTTAGCAAATATAATAAAACCATCTTGATCGCTCACTACGAGTTTCTACAATGTTACATTCCAGCTTACCAACTATTGCTGAAGCTCGTTGCATGTTGTCAGACTCAGGGAAAGCACCAACTCTCATTAATTCAGCTTTATTTAAACAGGCTTTAACCAAATTCTCTGACGAAACATTCTGACAAGTGACACAATATGGGAAAGTGATTTGACAACCATTGAAAAGGCAGTAAGCTAAGTTTAACCAACATCACTAACAGGCCTGTCTAGTACGTTTCTATGCTGTCAACACTACAATTCTGTTTCTTAGACCATCTATGAGATTATTCAGCATTGACAGTTCTTCAGGAAGTCTGAAAACTTCCCCTGTCATTACAAATTCACAGCACTCACTAATGTGAACATCTTTTCGTGAGGCTGCCATCTCCAGACCTTCCACTTGTGAATATTTCATAATGAGCATCTGGGCTGATTATCCAAAGCCACAGACTGGTTGTAAGACTGACTCAGTGGGTCTAGAATAGGCTTTTTGCACGAAGGTTTGCCAGTTATAACTAAGGGGAATAGGTGTAGGTGGAATTGGATATCGATTACTTTCGGATCTTTGGTAATGGTTCCTCAAGAGCTCACATCATGTGGTTATATCTGGATACGGGGTATTCGACACAATGCTTTCATTCACATGCCCAAGCCAAATACAATACAGTCATTCCTTTATTTGTTACTATAGTAAATTCAAAGTTATCATGCTTTGACTGGGTCTGCCAAGCTGAGTGGTATACCTTGTGACCACCAGGTTTGTTCATGTGCTTCACTATAGCACATCTTTAAACATTGATGAATCCGTCATAAAATACATCAGGAAAATGGAAACAAGTTTTATTAAACTGGCCACATCTTCTTAAGAATATTATCTTCATATATATTATATGGGCCAATTCTCTGCAACGATTTACATATCTTACAATGGCCAACATGTACAAAACGAATTGCAATACCAAAGTTTCATATACTAACAGATGAGGCAACACAATTTCTAGTATTCTTAGACATATATACTAAAACTCTCACTGATAAGAATTTCCATACACAACCTTCTATGCCATCTAATCTAAAGTACTATGGTAAGCAATACAGAGGGACCTTTAGCATAGAGGAATCTTGGATGCTGGACCTGTGTAGAAGGATTCCAGAAAGATGCCAGGGGAAATGCTAAAGAGATGGCAAGAAGGAAGGCAAGGACTTAGGAGAATCAAAGGATATCAAAGGATGAGGTGGATTCTGCAGATACAGCAGCTTGCAGCAGGAGACAGGTTGAGATGCTAAGGGGGCAACCATATATTTCCAGGGGTGGGGGGCTTGGAGTTTTTCTTGGTGCAAAATTATTTATTTTGCGGTAACAGCGGCAGTATTTATTTATTTCGAACGCGCTAAGTTCCGGAATATTCATTTCAAAATCAAGCAATGTCTTATTAAGAAATACCCCAGGCAAAAATTATTTATATCAAGACTGTCCAAAAAGAAATTATTTCCCCAAAAATTTGCAATAAATTATTTATTTAAAGAAAACTCCAAGACCCCCCCCCCCCGTATTAAATTGTTGCCCCCTAAGAAAAAGAACAGAAATTGGCATTCAAAGAAAAGCAGGCAAAGACACAAAGAAAATGACTTTCTAAGAAAAGGAAAAACAACCAGCAATGGCTTAGGGACCAGTCACAACTGTCACACCTACACTATATATAGGTATTCACTGGAAGAGAAAAGGAGTCTTCAGGATAATTCATTCCTATAAATACTCCATTCACCTGTCTCATTGTCACTCCAGTACAGTAAACATGTTTGTCAATTCAATTTTAAGACCTTTGTGTACTCCTGTCATCAATTTCAAATTATAGATCGATATGTGGAATACAGGAAAGATCTGTGGGAGAGGAAACCGAAGAATATTTTTGGAAATAGAACATGACGAGTATTGTCAACGCTTGGGAATATTAGTGCGAAAAATGAGAAGTAAAATGAGAAGATTTATTTAAAAGGCAAATAAACTGTATCAAGGATGTAAGTTAATTGGAACATTATCTTGGATATTTTCCCAAAATATAGGCTACATTGGGAGTTTCAAAGAAGCAAGGAGACCAACAGTCCAACACTGTCAACAGGGATTGATAGGCAACAGGGACAGAAAGGCAATTTTTATTTCAAGGCCCTGACAAAACAGCCATACTATCAACTCTTCAAAACAATAATTATATTAATCTACTGTAGATGTAAGTTCTGTGAATCTCTATTGCAGGGCCAACATGATACTTTCTACACATGATTTCATTAACTCTTCCAAAGCAGTACAATATATTGTTTCATGTCCACTAGATAGCCTTGACACCAGCTTTTGCAGACCCCCATGGGCCCCACCTCCAGGTTTTTTCCAAACTTTTTGATTACTCTTCCAAGGCCAACAATTCACTCATACACAGTCACACACTGTATAATATCAGCACATCATACTGTGGATTAGGCGTGATATCATGTGACACAATCCATGCAGGAGAGGAGGGGAGGTGAGCACCCCTGGAATGCAGACAGGAGAAAAATCTACAGCATTTGTTCATCAATTACACGGTTGGCATGCACTAGCAGTGGGATCATAATACTACAGTAGCAGGTGCAGGAAAAATACATGGATATTAGACATGACATAAGCCAGTATCCGGTTGGATGTGTCGTACCTGCATAATCGACACCTCCCTGTGATAACAGCATGCACACACGCACATTGTGTAGGTTTGCAATGCACAGAATGGGTTGTATCAAGACCATTGATGCAGCAATTTCAAGGAGCAGTTACAAATTGTCACTCAGGGAAATTGTATGTAACTTTATGGAATTACACAGGTAATTCTATGTTAGGGGTATATGGCTACATCTAGTCCTATACTTATATTGACCTATACACCATTTTACTTTTTTGGATGCCCCACCAATTGAATTTCATAACTCACAATATGTCGCATTTAGTTGCTTAACTTTAAGATCAGTGCTGTCAGACCAAGACACTATAAGAAGAGAACAATATGGAGTCATTCAGTTATTCGATTATCCTGCCAATCACACCATAGGCCTCAATACTCTTTATTAAATTAGTAGAACCTGTTCAGATTACCAGTATTGGGTCCTATCATCCATGGACATGACACATCCTGCATCACTAATGTCAAGGGTCAAGTATGCATCAGTTAGCATCAGTTTGCCTGGAACATGTCAGAATGGACCACACTTGGGTCATCATAACATCCATTACTAGAACTACGTGGAATTACATGGCATTACGTGGAATTATGTGGAATTATATTGCCTGGGAGTCGAGCTAGGTCCCTGATTTGCAAGACATTACCAGAGCATTAGTAGCAGACAGCACAACGATTGACCTGTGTAACTGAGCACTTGGTCATATTTTTTTATTTATGGGGAATATTTATATGTCATGCTTATAATAATATAAGTAACATAATAATTTGGGCACTATTCTGCTGCATAGCATAAATATAGATAAACTAATGTTCATCCAAAACAAAAAACAAATATATCTCTTATCAATGTACTATACATAATAAATATCCACAAACACAAATGAGTAGATATGTTTAAAAGCAACATAAGTTCCTGGGCATATATGTCAACCTCTATATGCAAGACAACTATTTTTAATTTCAAAAATATAATAACTGCATTCCCAAATATGTTCAATATTTAGAACCATAAAATGCATATCCTGTTGAAGCTAATGTTACATGTCCAACATATTAGCATGACAGGAGAACTGGCTCTCTTATCATACCAAATTTAACCTATAATTGATTGAACACATATCTAAAGGATATTTCATAAATTGATTGAACATATATTGAAGGATCAAATTTCATTAATTGAAACCAGAATTATCTGCCAATTCAAATAGAATATGTCTCCGATCCCAGACCTTCTGATTTGTAATTCAACCTCAAATTCCTCTTCCAGCCAATTCATGACTCCTGTCATCTCCACAACATGATTGATGCAGGAGGCAGTTGTCATGGCAACATATACAGTTGCACTAATATAGATATAGGACCTCCCCTTGCAGTAGCACATGTTACATTCCAGAGAAAGTGTCCTCTGGTAGACATATAGACACAGATGCTGCAGACTACCATGACTATACAGTTACTATGGTGCAGTAGACTACATGCAATTCGTTGATAGATATACTGCTTTTCAGATACAGTAGTTCCTGTGTTGGGAGTTAAATTTCATCATGCACATGGATGGTTTGGGCTTCACGTCCTGTATTTATGCATTTGGTAGGCTAGCAAGGACAGGAGGAGGACAGGCCATGAGGCAATGGGTTATTGAAGCAGCCGTCCAACATAGGCCCACTGGCCCAGGTGACCAGCAAGCGCAGGATTCGAACCCGAACCCAAGCGATTGGCAGCTAACCCTCCCTATTCAATTGCATATAAACACTACTTGAGAGGCTGCAGCAGTAGGGAGGTTGCTCACACTACCCAAGTGGGTTTATAAGAGGGGGTCCCAGCAGGGCTTTGGAGTCGGAGTCATGGAGCCGCAGGTTTTTGGGGGGAGTCGGAGTCAAACTTGGATTTTCAGGTGGAGTCGGAGTCGAAATTAAAGTAGTGACTCCTGACTCCTAAAAACAATTAACATAATTTACAACAACTCAATTACAAAAATGTGAAATGAATGCCAAATTTTCCATAAAACTTCCTAAGCAAGTATTCATGTACAAAATCGTATGAAAACTTTGTATAGAATGACTTTTTCTTCTCTGTTCAACATACAACATTGATGTGCAATAATGCCGATAAACGGAGTCAGGAGTTGGAGACGTAATTCAGGAGACCCAAGCAAGGAGCCGGAGTTGGAGTCGCTTTTCAGAAAGCCAAAAGAGTCAGAGTCGGTTCACTTATCACCCGACTCCAAAGCTCTGGGTCCCAGTATATAGACCATATGTAGATAGACCGCTTTACACCTTGATAAAACTGTAGGTAGTAAGACAGCTTGAATTTATAACATTGATAACAGCAAGATACAGAGAGTGAAATATAATATTTTCAAATGCAATTTACATGTGGTCTGCTTTTTTTCTCAATGTATCACTTGCATGAAAGTGGACCAAGCAAATACCACCAAATTCTCAAACGAAATTAAACTGAGCTCCTGCATTGTCATGTACACAGTATAATCAGTTGCAAAGCTGCTAAGCTACATGAAACATATGATGAACATTGAACAATATTTTGCCATCATGAAACAACTCAAAATATTTTTAACTTTTTGACATGAATGCATCCTGTACATGTAGTTCTATATACATATAATCATACATATATATTATTATAGTTAAATTAACATAAAATTATCGACCTTTGTGGCACATGCAGACTATACATAAGTCTAATCATAAATTATAATTCATTATAGTCCATGGAAACATCCTTATTTGGTCACTACAATGCATCAGTTAATTGGAAATATGCATTATAATTATAATATCAGAATTAGCAGATGCATAATGCACATGCTGGAAGGTACTTGTGGAATGCTGACATGGCAAGCTTATACATGTCATGCAATGTACAGGTAAAGGGAATTTAGTACAACAAAGTACAAATTTAGTGGCTGTGGCTGTAGGGCTTGATCAAGTTATAATTGTAATTCCTATTTCAAATATTCGTCAATTGTACTAAAGCATGGTTAGTACATTGTCTTGAGAATAGAAATATAGAGTGTCCATGGTACTGAAAATGCCAGATGAATTAATAATTTGGATGTTTTATAAACACGTACTCATGTAGTATCAGTTGAGGTTAGGTTTTGGTTGGGGATTGAAGCTTACAGTTTATTGCTGGACACCAAATGTAGTATGTAATGATGCAACCGATACCAACCATATACAGGACCTGGCCCTGGTCAGCTTCATAACCCCACAGTCCCACCAATGTCGATACAAACCAAGTTTAGGACATCAGGTTCCAGTTCAAAGTATATTATGGGCTGGGAGAAGGGTTGAATAAATGACTTTTCTCAGTCAGGGTTCAGGATAACTAGATCTACACACTCAAATTCGAGCAGTTATCGATAGATATAAAATGACAGAGTTTAGCTCGATTCTAGATAGTCCAGTTGCTGATTAGAGCAGAGGAAATCTGGATGTCTATAAAGGATGCCTAATTGCCTATATTGAAAAAGTCCAGAAATATTTGCTTCATTGACTTATCTAAAATATGTCAATATAACAATAAACTCAACATGTTCCTATTTGTTCCTTTTTAAAACACCACACAGTATACACATTGAGGATATCTATTCAAATCATCCCCTCAACATTCATTTGTCATGTTGCAAACTAGATTAAAAACCCTACCTGGCCACTGCGGTTGGATATCCATTGTCGGGCTTGTCTTGCCCGCCGGGCCACTGCTCGGGCCCCGGACCTAATCCAAGTAACCGGAGTCCTCAGCAAATCCATGGCTATGTGATGTCACTATTTTTCTTTCTTGAGGTAGCAACCACTCCTTCCAGAGTCCTGTCTAGGGAGCTTACTGCCAGCTGACAGTGACAGGATCCCTATACTATCATGTGCACTACTGGTGGACTAGGTTCCTGTTCAAGATGACATAGAAATGGCAGCTTTTCTCCAGCTGACTGTTCTAGATATCAGAATTCACCTCTTGTTCTGGTCGACTTCTTGATGAACCAGATTTCTTCCAACATTGATGGCAAGACTGTTAGCTCCCTGATGTAACTTAGAGCTCTTGACAAAAAAAAAAGTTTAAAACGAGGGCTTCTCTAGCTTCCTCAGCAGTTGCTGATGATTCCTCTGGTTTCCTGTTCTGGATTCACTAATTTTCCAGAGTTCACTGATCTAACCTAGGAAATTCATTTCCAGATGACAAAGTCTCCTGTAGAACCCTTCTGTTTACTTCAGTCCTGGGATGCTTGAGCTCTTCCAATCCTTGCTCTAAACTACTTGTCCTTAAGTTCTGGATGCAAGGTCTTTCACTTCAAACTCCCGAGGATGACCCCAGCCACTACTTCTAGACGTCAGAACTCCCTGTCATACGAAGTCCTCCAATATCCTGATCCAGAATCAAGTCTAAATCTAGATTTTGGAATTCCAACGCATGTAACATAATACTATATATCCATCTAATCCTGTGCTGTGTAGGATCTTGTAGGGAGTCAACTGTTACATGGAGGATGCAGGACTAGTTACACTCCAGGAACTGTCCATGCTCACCATGATGTGACCCAATTAAGGAAACTGTGACCAGCGAATAGTTTACATCACATATGTGACAGTCCTTGTCAGGGGACACACTGGATGTGAGTGACTGCATCACACATAACACACTAACATCAAGGAATGTTAATAGTATTCCCATCCACAACATCAACAGTCAAACCTCCCTTAAGTATATATAAGTAGCACTTAACTGCTTGTGCATGTCAATTAGGTATTACATAAACTTACTCCAGGTGGTAGACCTATATAAACCAGGTTGTGGAGGAGTACAAATAGACTTGAAACAACAGATACATATAATATACATGCATGTATATTTTTGGTCTATCATAATTCGGTCTATCATTAATCAAAACTAACCATTGTAAGGTAAACTCAACTCTAATTTATCCTGTATATTATAATTATTACATTATTGTAAAATCATTCTCCCACAGAGTGTGGTATGCCATAGCCTAGGGTTCTATATGAGATCCAAGTTTATAAATAGACTCAAAACAATACGAACATAATCAGACCCAAATAGATTTTGACATTACATCGATTATTTATCAGATCAAAATAATCCATTGCCTGTATTAGATGTATAGGCCACAGGTTTACATTCAAGCTTACTTTACTTGACTTCAATGTAATAGTATGGATCGATGGACTACCCATTACACAGTGTACTGTGCCCTTTTAGATTAATTTAATCAACATGATCAAGCTATAGCTTTCTAATGAGTTGACCTTTATGACCTGTGAATAGTGCTTATCTGAAGCCAGTGGCTGCTACACTGCCATACAGAGAGTAGAAGAAGGGATATGTTTTTCTCCAGCTAAGGCACCTTTTTGTACCAGAGAAAGCACATTTTTTTCTTGGGCCAAATCAAAGCAACTAGTTACGTCACAACAGCTCACCCCCAAGCACCGTTTTGCTCAACAGCTTTGTGCTTAAGGGCATTCAACTCACGCTGTAGAGGGTAAATGACCCTTAAGCCACACATTGTTGCAGCAGAACTGTTGACCAACAGATCATATTACTCGATCATGCAGCAACATGTAGGTTAACTCAGAATCAATCTCACTGGACAAAATGTCAAATCTAGAATTGTGACAACCTGCATCAACATCATGTTTTTGTAAAGTCGTGATGTCAACAAATTGCTTAAAGTCACCCTGCACCTACCTAGCAACTACGCAGTTGTTGCTGAAGCAGAAGATGAAGACATGTTGTCAAGTTGAAGATACTGCACGCTCTGTTTAGTTATGGCATCTAGACAAAGCTGCTATACCTGTACATGCATGCCATAACGGATGGTACTATGCTAATAGTGGTGGATATACAACAACGCCCTGTGTTGATGAGCAGGCTAAACATAGTATGGAGATGTATGTATGGTGATGTTAAGGCAGTACTTACTTGGAATGTAGTGTAGTCGAGTACAAGGAGGTTGTTGTTGTGGCTGTTGAATGTAAGACGAAACAGAAGCAACAATAAACAGCTGTCCTCAGCAGGGAGACATTGACTGTGACTATCAGAAGGTCAGTTCAGCTTCAAACTGGGCCATGTATGCTGCTCAACCAATCATTGCTTTTGCTGCTGCTACTCCTCCTGCAACTGCTACTGCTGTTTGTGATGCATTTGGTGTGGTGGGATGCAACTGCTTTTGGCCAGCAGCAGCTCCAGCTAAGCTAAACTGTATGCTAGGATGCAGCTAGGACTGCCTCCTGCCTCCCCAGCCCCAGCATCCAGCTGCATCAGTGAAAGTATTGATTGCTTTCAAGCAACCACCAACAGCTTCAGCAGTTCAGCATCACCATGTGTACATGTATCATACATGTGTATTGCACCCATAGCTATTTCAATCTCCACTCAGTCTCAAGACAAGCCACAGTTCACTAGTTCAGCAGCAGCAGTTCAAAAGCAATCCACTCTCAAATCTTTGAACATGCAAAGGCCATTGATCATGTATCGATCTACATCTATTTATAGTTACATGGTATTGGATCTATATGAATCTACTCATATATATTGATGTTCTATTCCAGTAATACTAAGATTACATCAAATCACATCAAAGAAGTGGTTTCTGTTACAATTTTATATTGAATCTACCAATCTATCAATCTCTTACTGATTCTGGATTGTATTGACATCATATTGGTAGTCTATAGATCTTCTATCCTCCTGCATCATATCAATGATGTTTTTGTTCAACGCCGAGCATTGCTTTAGCTCAATAATAGCTGATGCAGCAACCAGACTGTTTTGACCAAGCCAGCCATGTGGGGATGTGACTGGCGTGGGGATCACCCTTCAAGCAGCCACGTTGTCGTAACTTGTTTACCACAAGGACCCCTCCAATTACACGAATAACACAAGTGGTGTTTTGCAATCAAGAAGCAGACAAAGCACCACATAAACAACACAGGCAAATAGTTTTACACGACATTTTCTGGGTTTCATTGGCTTTTATTGCATGTATATATTTTTCATTATGTGGCATGTTCACGAATTCGTGGAGGTGTAAAAACGAGCATGTACGAGTTCGTGGACATGAAAAAACGAGCATAGTGCTCGTGTACATGTAATTACTCACACTCGTGAATGTGCTTTATTATTCATTCGTGTATATGCCAACACTAACATTCGTGGAAGTGCTATATCATTAGGGTTTAGTGTTAAAATTAGGTTTAGAGATAGTTTTAGCCAAGTTTAAGGTTGCAATGTTCGTAATTGCACCTTCACAAATTCGTGAATTGCAATATTTCACACTTACACGAATGCTAAATTCGTGTATATGTTCGTTTTTGTAGGTTTACTAATTCGTGTACATGTCAAATAGTGAAAAATATATACCTCAATAAAGAGGTATATATTTTTCACTATTTGACATGTACACGAATTAGTAAACCTACAAAAACGAACATATACACGAATTTAGCATTCGTGTAAGTGTGAAATATTGCAATTCACGAATTTGTGAAGGTGCAATTACGAACATTGCAACCTTAAACTTGGCTAAAACTATCTCTAAACCTAATTTTAACACTAAACCCTAATGATATAGCACTTCCACGAATGTTAGTGTTGGCATATACACGAATGAATAATAAAGCACATTCACGAGTGTGAGTAATTACATGTACACGAGCACTATGCTCGTTTTTTCATGTCCACGAACTCGTACATGCTCGTTTTTACACCTCCACGAATTCGTGAACATGCCACATAATGAAAAATATATACATGGTTTTATTGGGCATTGCCAGGTATAAACCCATGGACAGGAGGTTAAAGTAGCGTTTTAGAGATCTCCTGAGTACATAGTCAAGCCCAGGTACCTCGAAAGCCTCAAAACATCCACAGGAGAAATTTGGACACTGGGAAACCACCAAAAGCCCTTCAGTACAATTGCAAAATGACACAAATGATGCTTGCAATTAGGTGGTTTGCCACATGACAAAGAGGGGTTTTATTTGACTGATATCTCGTCTGACCATGGATCAATAACTTAACCCCTTATAGCTCTATGGTCTGACATAAAGCAGATGATCGAAGGGTGAACTTTTACAATTAATGAGCCCACTTCCACATGAGACCTATACTGGACATCTTTTTGACTTCACAAGCCAACACGGTGCAAGAAGCATGGTACAAGGGACATGGTATTCGAATTCCTCCAACATCCACCAAAACAGAGACTGGTTGGAAAATGACAATGCAACTGAGGTTACAAACTTAAAGCCCTCATTAAATGTTGATAACATTTAGTTTAATATTCACGGCAGACAGCTGAGACTACATCTATACGAGCAAGGTTGTCTTCCAAGTTTACTGGACATCATTCTCATACCACCGAGCTTGACAGGAAGCCATGCGTTGTGACAAATCTGGACATCGAATTGTATCAGGAAACATGGCATGTTGACCAATAAACTCTGGAATGCAATCCCAATGCCAGAGAGTCACAACTTACAAGAGTGGTCTTTTAGTAATGAAGACGTCTATAAGTACCACATAAACGCAGAGATGCATTGGCTGCACAGCTTGCACAGGCTATCTCCTGGATTTACTGGACACCTTCAGGGTCTTACTTGCTTCTTATAGTATTAAGAAACATAGCCCATCCTGCTAATTCACTGGGGTGAATAATGTCTTGTTTATCACATTTGGGGGTGTAGGGACCACCATTAATCTAGGGCTGATTAACCTTGCAGGGAGAATCTTCAGGGACTGATAGATCTGCTTTAATTGACTTTCTCACCAAACTAGAACCAACACAGCTATACTCGATACTGAAGAAGTTGCCTTCTGATATCAAATATACTAGATGTGGAGGACGGTTAGCAATATCAGCTGCCAGCTGATATGAACCAGAAGTCAATCCTCAGGTTCAAAGGTGTATATTTGTATATGTATACTTAATTGCCCCAGCACAGGGTTTTGAACCCAGGACTTTCAGAGGACCACAATCATGAATTAAGAAGGCTGCATTTTACCAACTTACAAACCATCAGACATAAGTCATAGAGTATATTTTTCCTCTTACATGTATATCATACTGACAAAAGTGTGTAATATTTGAAGGCGAGGCAAATCAAATAAGCCAATAATTCTTTGAATTGAAGAAGATATAATGCAATTTCATACAGGTAAACTATGTCTTAAAGAAGATAAACGCCAATAAGAAAATACTTAAATTGGCAGTCTCATATGTGCATGTATAATAGCTGGCAAGTGAGGTATGTCTATTTTAACCATGGGCATAGGAGATTTGTCTCTATGGCAACAAATTGGTAAAGGTGTGGGCTCCTCAAACTCACCTGTTTTACCAAACCAGTTCATATGTATACTGTTGGAAATAAGACCTTGAGTATTATATATGCACTTTCCCTATTGTTGCACATAGCATCAACACTGATATTCGCGCAGCGAAGCGAAATTAGCACAAGAAAGGTTTCAAAAATCTGTGCAGTGATGGTCTCAACATCAACGGTCAACAGCAGAAAATTAGGTCAAGTGGGACCAGCTTCTTATCAATGATTTAGTTTCGAATTTAACAAAACATGACATATTCATATTCAAAAGTGTCTTAAAAATTCAATTTTCTCCATTAATATTCCCTGTATCTATTATTTTTATGGAATAGTTCATTATAAGCCTTGACAAGCTAAATTAAATGATTAACATGTGATACATTTCATTTCAAAAGAGACAACAAGAAAACATAACAAAATTACGGTTACATAATCTTTGTCAACTGATGATTATGTAACAGTAAGCAATTAATCCACATGCAGATCATGTTATTGTTTTTGTTATCACTATTATGTAATATCAACAATCCAGCATAAACTTTAATTTGGCAGCGTTCAGTGTAGTCTTCCTTTTTCCTGTTTTTACTATTTAGCTGATTATCGATCAATTCTATTTATTCTTAATCCTATTTATTTGCTATCCTATCTATCTATCTATCTATCTATCTAGATCTATCTATATATCCATCTATCATTCTATATATTCTATTTTTGATCTATTTTATTTTTCTTATAGTTTCTAGTCTAAATTTTTCTCTATTTTTCAATATATCCGTCTTTCAATTTCTTTGAAACAGTAACATAACTGCCCCGGAGGAACACTATATTACCTGAAATGGTCTTTCTTTTCATCTATCAAAGTCTATAATCAATCATTTATAATTTTACAAACCTGCAAATATTTCGATCCATCTATCTCTCTATCTATCTCTCTATCTCTATCTTTCTATATATCTATATATCTCTCTATCTATTTCCAATTACAAATTTGCTCACGCGACAAGTATACAATCATATCCCCCTGACTTATTGAACACAAACATTACAAGCTAATTATAGACATTTAATTGATGAGGTACATTGGTGACACATATCATGCCAAAATGGTCATTTTGAATACAAGTTGGTGTCATATTAAACGATTTAGGTCCTGGGGTATCCCATTATAATGACGTCATTTGCACCTAGAACAGCCCGGGGCAAGAGATCTGCCTCCATTAATCTGGCAGCCATCAACACCAATTTGGAAGTTACAACATCAAAGCTCGTTAAATTGACATGGCAATTGAGTTGATGGACAGGTGTACTGGAATTACAGAGGAAATGCAAATGGATTGGAGGGTATTGGAGAATATTGGAAAGGGAATTGTAAGAATTTGACAGGAACCATGAGGGAATTACAAGGGCTGCCAGAATGACCCAGCGGGTAGCAGTTGCGGCCCTAAGAAAATGCAATAAGGCCTTTTCCCTAGCTCAAGAATTCTAAAATTGAGATAGACGCCTGGGAACATGCCAAGAATGTGACCATTGGTGTTGTACTTTGCATGGACTACAACTTTAAGTCTGACAATAAAACATTGAGGCAGTTGTTTCAAATACCTCTAGAAACCAAAGTTTGTCTTTAACAGTAGAATGAATGACATTGAATACGTTTTCGTGTTTGAGATTCAGAAAACATCTATGTTCTGCAGTTCTGCTCTTTACATAGAAAGTGTACAGTTACTCAGAAATGATATGGAAATGTGTTTTTGTTCTGTTGATAAACTATTCTCAAAAAATGCTTGCTTGTTTGCAAGCCTATTTCTATGGTTTAGGACTCTATGGATTGGCAGCGAGAACTACTGACAACTTCAGTCAACAAGGAAACACTCACTGAGCTTGAGCTAAGTTGCTTGTGGAAGCAGCGAATGATTGATGCAGCATTAAGCCTACAACCCTCTCATGCTACCAAAGGCTGACAAATGAGGCTCTACACATTGAATGCTGACTAGACAGCCACTAGCTGGCCATCAATTAACCATTTAGCTCGTCTGCTACCACTGCCTACCAGCCCGAATGCATTATTCAGGGCTTTGCAAAAGCCTCTCTTCCTATGGCCAAACAGATTGCTGAATTGTGGCTGTTAGGAAGACTGGAAGGGCTCACTGGACCTTCAACAACACAGCAGCAGTGGCTCCAGCATGTTGTCTGACAGCTGGTGTTGGTTGTGAAGGCACTGAAGGGGGCTGTGTTAATCCACGCATTTCCAAAAGAGGGAGCGAGTGTTCAGCCAACAACATTCGGCATGCCACCTATCGAGTACCTTGGATATAGGCTGGACCAGAAAGTCTCAATAGCATGCAATGCTGCATGCAAAAATGCATTGCAGAGACAGAATCTGATAGATATGGTAAGTGGACTAAGTGCAGCCCTCCAGACTATTCTAAGTTACAGATTTACCCCTTTGAGGACCTTTTACTTGGCCAGCACAGACACTGATGTGGATGTAGATCCAATAACAATACATTTGCATACAACACCAAAGAGTCAAATTAAGTTTTGATTGTCCTTTAAACAACGCAACACACACAGACGTGCTAATTAAGTGAGACAGGCTTCTAGTTCATTGCTTATCAGTGAATATCAAATCAATAATTTTAGTCATGACTCATGAGCTACAGTGTGGACTATTTCAGTAGTCTTTATTAGTCCAGGTTATAATTTCAGTATTCTTATCTGCAACAATGTTTTCCTCAACAAATCATTTCTTAATGTCACCAGGACCAGGTTACCTTCTCCAATTGATGGGAGGTTCAATTGGTAACATCCTACAAAATACAATGTATTCTCAAATCTATTTTCATCTTGAACCAATTCGTGATTCAGAATAACACACAGACTTGCTGCATTACATAGTATACTATGTATTCAGTATTCTCCTTGGCAACATCTCCAGAATACTGACTGCCCTGACTGTAGAAATCAAGATATATCAGGTCTCGTACATGTCCTAGGGCAAATAAATGACAAGAACCACAAAACAGATGAAAGGAGAACCAGGACTTACTGTGAACCCCTGGGGCAAGACTTCCATGGACCTGGTCGTTTCCTTGAGGCCGTCTATACTGGATCCAGGACGAGGGTCGGGAGTGAAGACACTGTCAGCAGACATGCTCATCGCCTTGTTCGTGACAAACCCTCTGGAAAATACAAAAGAAAAAAGACGATTAAAATGATTACTTTAGAATTGACAAATCGCCGTTTTTGGAATAATTAGCCTATGCCTAAATAGAAAACCATGCATAGGATGATAGTAAAGGTTGTAATACAAAAAGGTACATGTATTACTGTACAGCAATTGTCACTGATTACTGATAAGGTCCAATTAGGTCCATTTATATCCAATCAAAAATATTTTTGAAACCTGTGAAATTCCCCCTGTTGACGCTATGTCCCAGATGAGGCATGTGGGAATACGAAGCTCCAAGAAATTGTCATAACTTGATATCCTAAGTGTATCCAAAACACCCATCCTCCACAGGTGGGTGCAAAATATTTTTATTCAAGCAAAATAATGAAATGTTCGATCAATGGAAGCCAATAAAATACTTGTCTAATGTGGCCAAATCAGGCGTCAACATTTCCTCATATTCAGAATCAGATATTGCTCACTACTTGATAAAATCGCACGCAGACAAGTTTTAAATTTGTAAAAGCTGATCAATAGGCCACCAGTAAGGCAGGAAACTAACTTTGTCCTAATGATATGGCTTTTCAGGTTAATGAGCTACAATTTGTGATAAAAACATCTCCAGGTTAAGTAGCTAAGTACTTTTAGTCTGTCACAAAGCTATACATAATAGTAACAGTTACATACACAAAAGCCAAAAGCTTATCCACTTCACAATGATATGCAACTTACAAAATTCAAGTGATAGTCTTTCAGTCCTTATAAAAACCACCAAGTCCAGTTGACTAAAGAGACCAAATATTCCAAACACACAACATTTGCAGTCTATTGTAAACTATAAATCTGGGCACAATAATATCATAGGCCACCTGAGCAGTCAAGGGTATTGTCCCAAAAGGACCAGCAATCCCCGGGCAGCAGTCCTGTGACTGTGCATTTGTAAATGGATAGGGCAGTTTAGTTTGGGTTAAGTGCTGAGTAGTTTGACTAGTTTTGTAGAGTTAAGTTTTATTATTTATAGATTCACCAAATTTTTCTCTGTCCTGGCATATTGTCCTGGCCTCACAGGGTCAAACTGTGACCTTGAATGTGAGTGAAATGACACTGTCTATTCCACAATATGCAGTTGATTTAAGACATTTCTCATATTGTTTATTAGACATGAGAATTGAGAATAGACCACCAACAGGCCTGCAGGGCATCAATATTGAGTAAGCTAAATCATGACAATCCCTGCCACGGCTCAATTAAGTAAATTTGGTACAGGAATAAATGAAGAAAAGAAGAAGACTCTACAATATCATAAATACTCCACAATGATAGAAAATACAACAAAAACATAGGAGGGGAAAGAAACAAGAAGGAAGAAAAGAAGAAAGTAAAGAAGAAAGAAAGTAGGAAGGAAAGAGGGAAGGAAAGAAGGAAGGAAAGAAGGGAGGAAGGAAGGGAGGAAGGAAGGGAGGAAGGAAGGGAGGAAAGAAGGGAGGAAAGAAGGGAGGAAAGAAGGGAGGACAGAAGGGAGGAAAGAAGGGAGGAAAGAAGGGAGGAAAGAAGAGAGGAAAGAAGAGAGGAAAGAAGGGAGGAAGGAGGGAGGAAGGGAGGAAAGAAGGGAGGAAAGAAGGGAGGACAGAAGGGAGGACAGAAGGGAGGAAAGAAGGGAGGAAAGAAGGGAGGAAAGAAGGGAGGAAAGGAGGGAGGAAGGAGGGAGGAAGGAGGGAGGAAGGAAGAGAGGAAAGAAGGAAAGAAGAAAGGAAAGGAAGGAAGAAAGAAGGAAGGAAAGAAGGAAGAAAGGAAAGAAGTAAGAAAGAAAGGAAGGAAGGAAGGCACACACACAAGTCTTATGATATTGCCTTGCCTGAATGAAAATGACCTTTGGTCAGCTACTGCACATAATTACATGAGAGGTGACATGGTTAGGCCACTCAATGAACAGGGAAGAGAAAATATCATGTCAATAAGTCTAAAGATAACACTCATCAACATGACATCAAGCAGTCTGCACCTGTTTTACTTTGACCTAACTTATGAAGTGCCATCAATTAAACATGTTAAACATATCTTGATTCACAAGAGCCCAATATACCTCCTTTAAGTCCTTGAGAATCATAACAAAACAACAGGTGTTCATTTATCTTACAAGTCCATAAATAAATCATCAAGATACAATGTTTACTGTACTCGAGGAATTAAAATATATTTCAACGATCAATTTCTGAGAAAAATAAAATATCTTTAACTGCTATATTACAATGTTACATCTTGAATCACACTAGAGGAAGGGGCTAACTTAAATAAAGTGTAGATATCTATCTATTTAACTTATTAGAAGTATTCTATCATTAATTTGTATTATCATGTATTATCTAAAGATATATTTCGGTAGAATAGAGAAATTCAGTTAGGAGTGCCTGTAGCACACCTTAAAAGAGTTATAGCTCCTGCCAGGTATGCTCCATATTGATATTGATATCTCAGAAGTGTCAAATGTCTGAAGGCTATGGAGGAAACTGTCAAATTCCTGAATACAAATATGGTATAATCGTGCTCAAGTTCTTCATAAACCAATGTCATAGAACTGTCATTTCATTATGTTTTGTTTCTAGAATAACCTAAAGAATAGAGAGCTATTTTTCAATGTTTTTACAACTATCTTTTTTTTAAATGGATAAGAACAAATTATCATCAATTGCAGTAACAATCTATATAAGGTTTAGGCCATACAAAAAACCTGTATTGATGTGTTTATGAAATGAACAGATCCTCATATTATAATATTTAAAAGTCCAAATTATAATTATTTAGACTTCAGGGACACGACTTAAAAAACTTTCAAACGTGTAAACAAAAATAGCATAACATCATGCATTCGATAATATACAGATAATTATTTCTACTACTGACCTAACATGGTATGTGTTATTCCAAGAAACTTGAATTCGAAAAGTTGACAGTTGAATCCCAACTGACACAAGAAAGCTTGTCAGACACACATCATGTTGCCAAGTACTGTATACAAACAGCTGTCAACTCTGAAGCATCACTCCCATTTGGTTGGATGCTTGTTTCCAATACTACAGTGTGCATTAGCAACCTAAGATACATACAAAATACTTCATATACTTGTCCATACCAGTAAATTTGAAGTGGATGCCACAGCCAGTAGTCCTGTGTGTGTTATGAGGGTTGGCCTACAACCAGATGTGTCATGGCACTGCCTGGATATCTGGAACACCCTTTGGGCTGATTAAATACCCTCAGTGGGGTGGACCAGTCCACAGAGTCCAGGGAACCAGAAAATAATCCAAAAGGCTTAGAATTGTCTATGTTAGAACAGTGTGACAATAGTAGTCTGTTCTCAGAGTTCTGTCCTACTCCTCAGCACTTTTCATATTGCACAGCATGCCAGGTACTCTGTAAAAATGCCCAAGGTGTAATATCCAGCCACGATTTCAAAACATTCACTGACATCTGACCTACCATAAGCTAAAGAGCACAGTGGCACATGAGACCTCATGGAAGTCTATGAAATTATGAGGCCAAAAATCATTGGCCACAGGAAGCACACTCGGCCAGAATGAAGACAAGGCCCTGAAGCCCATTTATGAAGGACTTCATGAACTATCAAAAGTTCATACAGTTGAAGACATACAGAGTTTGGTCAGTCTATATAACTGACATATTGCTGATATCATAACTCTCAAAGAGTTGTCTCAGGTTGGTATCATGAGTCTGATATCAGAGAGTCTGATATAAGAGAGTCTGATAATGTTGCTCCTTGCAATATCATGAGGTCCTCCTCATAATTTATAAGCCCCAATCATATACACAACCCAAAGGAAGATTCTACAGCTTCTGAAAGTTTTCCATAAAAGTTTGAAGTATGAGAGGCATAGACTGGCAGCTGTATCATTTCTCAGCATGTAAATTCCATGCTAAATTTAATATATCCCTTATCACTGTGTGTTGTGTGCACAGCCAGCCAGCTGGAAGATATCACCAAAAATGAGCAAAAAATATGGCAAGAAGTTTCCCAGAGAGAATTAGAGCTGTGAGAAATCGTGATCAGGGAGCTGAGAATACTCAGAGCAGTGTTGGTTTTACAATATACAAAAGTATAGGTTATTCACCTAGGGAGAAGCAATATGTGATTTATCCAGTGAGGGCGTTAGCCCGAGCTGTGATAAACACATATTGCCGATCCCGCAGTGAATAACCGGCTTATACCATAATACAAAGCTGAAAGTTGTCATTTGTTGCTTTGTTTTTTTTACAGCTTCACTTATTATTCTCCCATGGGAGGATAACTGGACAACAAAGAATATGGGTTTTACTGCAGTGAAATACTGGCTCATGATTGGCTGACAGAGGTGTCGAATGGTATAATAATTATTGCGCATACTGATACAATATTGCCTAACCAGTAGCTTATGTGCTGTAGCTTAACAGGAAAAAAAAATTTAAAAACGAAAACTAGCAAAAATATGGCAAGAAGTTTAATGAGGAGAATTACAACTGTGAGAAATCTTGATCAGGTAGCTGAGAGCCAGTTAAATTGTACGATGTACACATACAGTGCCGCTTGTAAATAAGTGAAACGCATGACATTGTGCCATTGCATCAATGCTAATCATCCTCAGCCAAACTGCTTGTGGAGGCATGAATTCTCATCGGATGAAAGGGAAACAAAGTTGGTCATAAAGGCCGATGTGTGAAGCAAGTGAGATAAAAATAGCAGCCCATTTTCTTCGCTGTAGTCGGAGTTAGGTATGGGTCAAAGTCTTTGATAAGTAAGTGAACCACCCTTCCCTATGTTTTAACATTGGGCCTGCGTTTCACTTACTTATCAAAGACTTTGACCCATCCCTAACTCCAACTACAGCAAAGAAAATTGGCTGCTATTTTTATCCCACATGCCTCACATATCGGCCTTTATGACCCAAAATGTTTTCCTCTCATCGGATGAGAATTCGTCCTTCCAGAAGCATTTTGGTTAAGGATGTTTAACATTGATGCAATGGCACAATATCATGCGTTTCACTTACTTACAGGCGGCACTGTACACTATTGCCTTATATTTGTAGAACATGTATTCATTAACACATTTTATCGTCCATCAATTATTTGACGAAAAGTAACCAAGAAAGTCTTTAACAAACCATTCCAGTATTGCTTCTGGTACATCCAATGCATGTTTCAATTTAAAATCACCTGAAATTTTCAGAAATTGAAACTTCAACCAACATGTGCAGCTGCATGTATTTCAGCTACCCAGAAGCAAAAAATCAACATAAAAAGGTCTACAAACTTACAAAAGCCGGCCTATCCAACTGAGTGTTATGAATGCGATAATAACTGGATATAAAAAGCAATTCAGACTCACAATGAATCCTCAGTATGAGGCTCTATAAGCCTGGTCATGTGTCAGATTCCTGTAGAGATCATTCAGTCACTAAGAGCACATGATACAATTACGAAATGTGAACAGTGTACACCCTTGTTAGCCCCTGGCTTGTGCTATAAGGTGTAATTTGGTCTGATAGCTGAATGAGCACTAATTCGAAAAAATATCATTTTGGTCAGAGCAAAAAAAAGTCCTAAAAATATATCAAGAGCTGGAGGCCTCAAACTATGTCACCAAACAGGGTTATATCCCCAGATCATAGAGTAATAAGGGGTATCTCTATGCCCAGGGTAAATGATGTAATGCTATAAATCACATGCTTGTTGCAATATAGTTTACTTTAGATTACATTGCATCAATGCAAAAATTGGCCAATGGCAGCAGAGCACATTCACGAATTAACAAGGAGAATAGAATTGCAGGTTGCTAACAACTGAAATTTCGGTTACATACTCTAAAAGATGTACCCGAAATGTGGTGACTGGTTTACTGATCATTTCTTTAATTCCATACCCGATCAAATTATCCAAATGCAATTTTTATAAACCGTTGAAATTCCAAAATCATTAAAACAGTTTCTGTTTTTTGTACCCCTTTTACATATATATTACTAGCTGAATAGTAAATACCCGTCGAACGGGTGGTTGTTGTGAGGCATTGTTGCAAGGTGTAAATTAACATGATTAAAAAGGGAATTGGTAGCACTTCTTAATGAGTCATTGGTGGTTTGAGCATATAAATGGAGGATCAGAACCAAGGGGAACCAATTAGGGGAATAGTTTGTGAGAATGATTAGTAAAGCAGAATTTTTTTATTGAAAATGGGACGACAAATGTGGACAAATAGTTTACTTTAGATTACATTGCATCAATGCAAAAATTGGCCAATGGCAGCAGAGCACATTCACGAATTAACAAGGAGAATAGAATTGCAGGTTGCTAACAACTGAAATTTCGGTTACATACTCTAAAAGATGTACCCGAAATGTGGTGACTGGTTTACTGATCATTTCTTTAATTCCATACCCGATCAAATTATCCAAATGCAATTTTTATAAACCGTTGAAATTCCAAAATCATTAAAACAGTTTCTGTTTTTTGTACCCCTTTTACATATATATTACTAGCTGAATAGTAAATACCCGTCGAACGGGTGGTTGTTGTGAGGCATTGTTGCAAGGTGTAAATTAACATGATTAAAAAGGGAATTGGTAGCACTTCTTAATGAGTCATTGGTGGTTTGAGCATATAAATGGAGGATCAGAACCAAGGGGAACCAATTAGGGGAATAGTTTGTGAGAATGATTAGTAAAGCAGAATTTTTTTATTGAAAATGGGACGACAAATGTGGAACGCACTTGGTCAATTTTTGGGCCTGTTGGTAAGCAAGGTCAGTTATAGTAATAGATGCTCTGTTTAGTCTTTGTTATTGTACTATTTCAATTTTTTAGATAGCACAAGGGCCTCACACTATTCGGTGTACTTGAAATAGTTCACAGTCCCAACTTCCAAGAGACTGAGTCTACATATTTACAGCAAAGTACACCAAATTTGGTCATCCATAAAAAATAATGGAAACCAAAACCTGATCTTGAGTACATATATTTGCACTGGGATATTGAGCTTGAATGAGATCCAATATTTTACTTTTACAGAGAAAGTATTCATCTGAATGTTTGCTTTGGAGTCCACATCTCCTGAGGTCATTTCAGGTTTAAAATTCAGCTGTCCATCACTCCTGTCGAAACATCTTAGTTATGAAAGTAATGGTGAGTTTTAAAAGGGAATTTTTTAACTAATCACGAATCTGTTATACAGTGAATCATGATTGATATCTCACTCTGCATCAAAGATATAACGTCAAAGCCAAGGCAGTTTTGAAACACAGATTTTTTTTTTTAATTAGCACACGTACACCTTAAATACTGTATCTGAGTTTAAAAAATTAATAACAAGAAAAGCTTTTTCGATCTTTTGCGTTGTTTGTTTCAGAAAATAATCCGAAGACTTAGAGGCACTCCAAATGTTTAAGTACTGTAAATTTTGCACAACCAGAGGAACCAAAAACAAGAATCCATGGATTCAAAGGCTAGTCGATTCATTATTAGGCCTATATTTATAGAACAGTGATTAACCGGGATAGCGATATGCCTCTATTACATCTGTCTTGCAGATATGGTTATCATAGTTTTGAACTATGTGAATTTTGCAAAAAAATGTCAGTGAGGAGTAATTGCCCTGATCTCAAATTTTTATCAAGAAATGTGTCTGAAATGAAATTCCTTATTTTAATATTGTTCAATGAAACTCAACAGATTGTGATGCTGCAGTCTATCGTGCATTACTTATCATATATACTATCACTAAGCAGACCAGTTGCACTGAGCTGTGTTCAATTACAACTGCACATTTTTGTTGATCTGTAGTGTTTTATTTATTTTTTTTATTAGTTGTGTCTGATAAATGTGATGTGCTTATGTGTGAAATTGCTTAACAACAGCACTGTGGCTGTAACACCAATGAAACAGAGTTCAGGCCTGTTTGTTTATAGGCCTACACATAAACAAGCTATTGTTGTGATTTGGTACAACAGGAAATCAAAATATTGGAACCCAAAAATTCCACACAGTTCCAATCCAATGGGAAAGTAAGGTTGTAAAATTAAAGCTACATGGCCAAATTGGTAAAAATAAAATTATGTCTTGATCAATCATAATATAGTACTTATTGCATAAATTGTGCTGTATTGGACAGTCATTTTACTTGATAGAAGACAAAATAAATCAAAGAAGACATGTAAGTTATGATGTAAGTGAAATTGAATTGAAATTTATTTTCTAATCTGCTCAACTTGATATCACATTAATAACCACTTTTTATATTATTTACTCTCATTCACACTGTGGTGTAATTTACAATATAAAACATAAAATAATTACCATTAATTAAAAGCATTGTGTTATACTTTCAAGAAATTCTGCAATTGCAATAACTTGATATTTTATTTTGACACAGATCAATGAATAATTGCAATCATTAGACACTACCTGCCAACTCAAGCCAATTCCATTAATTGATATTACCTTTGACACTGACTGATCTCCGTAGTAATTGCAATCATTAGACACAACCTGCCAACTCAAGCCAATTGAGTTGATATTTTCTATGACACAGCTCAATGAGTAATTGCAATCATTAGACACTAGCTGTCAACTCTGAATGTGTCACTGCTTAGTAAATGGTATATAAAGACCCACCTTGGTGCATCTGTTCAGTGTACAACAAGACATGCTTTAAGAAGAACATGCCAAAGAGGATGAGAAAAAGAGGATAATGGCTCTTCAGTACAAAAAAGGTAAATCTTATGTTATGATTTCTACTTGCTTGGCCTAGTCATCTTGTGCTTGTTGTTGTTTCAAGCAGTTGTCAATTGGCACCTTCCCATAGTAGCATAGACTGCATATCATGCTGTCCCATCCTCAGAGACATTTTTTAAAGTTAGGCCTACCTTGTACCTAAAATGTTGATTTTTGCAGTAATATCATGCTAATAATGTATTATCCAAAAAATAAAATAAATAAATACATAATGGCATTTTTACCTTATTACCTTACTTAAGTCATATTATTTATAATGACATGGTTGGTAGGTTCTGATCAAATGGATGACTCACTACTACTCAATGACAAATTTGCAGACCTGTCACCATATCACTGGTTTTCTGAATATGAACACCAGAAAGTTGATAAGCACAACAAGCTGCTTGTGTGCTTGCATCAGCTTGGTATAATAGCTGCAACCACAAGCATTGCTTCAGTGGGTCTCCTTGCATTTTTTAAAAAGTTTAGATGACATGAACACTAGTAGCTTATTATGATCTATCTATTATGAAATACATGTAAAACGTCATACAAATGTGCTAAATAAAGCCAATTTTCTCTCTATATATAATGGAGCGTTCCCGCTAGGTAAACCCAACGGGATGCTAACAGCACCACTGGACCCGCTCGCTTGCCTGAGCGTCATACGCCCGGCTAGCCGGATACCGACAGTCCCAGTGGGTCCACTCGCTATGGGCGCACGCATTCGCAAAGTTGCACAGGATTGTTTAGAGCTCTATCGATCGTAAATATGATCGTGGACGATCGTTTTCGCTCATATCTCGGCCGCTGGGTGGTTTTCAGATAGTTACTGGCTCCACAGGCGCTTTCTGAGGCAAATCTGCATTACGGTATTTTGAATTTCCGATTTTCGCGGGCTTTTTTGTCATCTCTCTAAGGGCTAGTCCTCGACTAGCCAAAAAACTGGACTTCAATTTTACGAAATTTCGAATCCCGAATATGATATTTTTTATACGAAAAGGGCTCTTGTACCTTAATATTATTTCTAGATTCTCCTTACCCTCGAAGTCAGAATTCCAAGATGCAATAGTGCAAATAAATTAGCGGCTCAAGATCATACACCTTCAGCAACTGATCTGTTTTCAGACCTGACCTGTAATTGGCTTTAAAGCATGTCATAAAAGAGACAACTGAAGCCTTAAATGTTATGCATTTATTAGATAAGAAGATTATTGCTCAACAATCTTAAACAATCTACAATAGATTGTTGGCTTTCAAAAATTAAATGCCTCTCCAATACTTAACTAAAAAGATTATTGTGAGCCATCATAATTATAAAACTCGAATAATTTAACTTATTATGTTTTTGCGGCACAAATAGACCTTCATTCTTCCTGTCTTTCGGTCCTTTTTGGGATTTTTTTGCAAGGTTCTAGGCACAGCGCTCCTGAATAAATTTCAAGTTTAAAAAAATGCAACAAGAAAACCGAGAGCGCACGCTTATAGAGCAGGGTCAGGAGCACATTTTAAGACAAAAACCGAAAAATTCCGTTGGGAAAATTTTGAGTTATATTCATTTTAAGTTTTTTGTTTATCACACTCATATCTTCATGCTGAAATTGGGGCAAAGAAAGCTGTTAAAGACATTTAGGATGTTTAGGGAGGCTAATGTTGACGGTAAGACATTATTATTTAAATTACATTACCATTGTATCCGTGTTAGATATGTTTAGATCAAAAATATTGTGCAGGGTGTGATAAACACATGTGACTGCATGTTAAAGGAATTAACACACCTGCAAGTAAGTTTGCAGCTTTTAAATATTGCCTCTGTTATTGTTAATCCCTTTGAATGATTTGTTGTATTCAGGCCAGTTTTAGCTAAATTAAATGTATATTACATGATATATGAATATTTCATGCATTTTCTCATCACAGAAAAGTGTGTTTTTTGTTATCATATATGTCTGTGAGATTTTATTTATCAATATTTTCAAATGTCAGGCAGATGCCGCAGTTAAAATAACAATACCTTTGCATAATAATCAGCTTAAAGCGTCTATTAGATATCTTTTAAAGTGATAATTTGACCCATCATTGCTCAATTGTCTACCTAAAGCTGTTGTTTGCTCATGAATGACTCTCTTTCAATGTCATATTGTGTTCAGTCTCAATTGTCAAGCTATTTAGCATCTCATGTTCATATTATGATGGCTTGGATGAGTAAGCCCATTAAACGGGTTTTTTGTCCAGAAATTATCGCAAAAAAATGCAGCCAGTAATATTCATTAATTCACTTCTTGGATCACAAAAAGCCAAAGTTGGGGTTTATTTCTTAACATTTATGTAATGTTTATATGATATATTGAGGCAATTTATATAAATCACATTCAGTCTTAGCAAGAATTATCCACAAATTTACCTCATTTGAAATATGTTATTTTGATGAAAAGCATTGCAAAAATTGAAAAGAAAGGCTAAATTAAATTCAAATCAAGCTAAACATTCCCAACAAACGATCGAATAAATTTACTGGGGCTACAAATTCACTTCTTTGATAAATATGTATCTGCATGTGTTTATCACACTCTGCACACTATTTTTAGCCAATACATATCTAGGGCAGATACAATTATCATGTAAACTAAACAATGATGTCTTACCATCAACACTTGTCTCCTTAAACATGATAAATGACTTACACAACTTTCTATGCCCCTGTGTCACCAAGAAAATATGAGTGTGATAAACCAAAAATTTTAAATGACGATAACTAAAAATTTTCCGAACGAAATTTTTTGGTTTTTGTCTTAAAATGTTCTCCTGACCCTGCTCTATAAGCGTGCACTTTCGGTTTTCTTGTTGCATTTTTTAAATCTTGAAATATATTCAAGAGCGCTGTGTAGGGTAACGAGTGTGACGCGGGTAATAAGGATTTGTTTCTGAACAACAGATTCCTGCTTGAGTGAAGCTCTTCCTATTCTGGTTCCAGGCAACCCTTGCGCATGTTCGAAAACCAACACGTGTCAACCGTGTTAACCGAGTTACCCATGTTCCCTTGACGTTTTTTGTTGTTCTCGCGGTTGTTCTTGCACTTTTTTGGCAAAAAAAAATTCACTTTGGTGTTTCATCAACAGAGAATTGAATTGATTCGGAGCCTTTCTCATGATTATTTCTTAAATTCTTAAATTTTTAATTTCACAATCTATAATTTTTTTTAAAGGATTTCCTGCAGAGCAGCAAAGGCCATAATATGGAGGATGCAAATATTTATGTCCAACATTTCTGGGATTCTCACCGAAGTGATGATAATGACTGTAACATGACAGTTAGGTGTAAAACTTAATAATAATTTTAACTCACCCCTCATCCTCCGTGTCGTCGTCAGTGGGCGCGTTTAACACATCGGGGGTTGATTTGCACTTGAACCCCACTGACCCCTCCCCGTCCTCATCCCGCGACTTGCTTCGCATTCTGCTCGTGAAGAACCGCTTCATCTTCTTGAAGGCCCCCGTGAAGCGCTTCTTCTTCGGCAGGGCATCTGCAAATTAAAAAATGGATTGGTTAGAATCAAGTTAAGTTATAAACAAGATCATTCTACAGGCTTTCCAGATAATTATTCATCATTTTTTTCTAGTTGACTGTGCATTGTATGCAATGTTCAGGTTGAATTATTTTATGTTTAAACATTCCCGAGATTCAATTCAGCAAATTCAGTTTTCCCATAATTATTATAGACTTTTATGTATTTTTTCTTTTTTTCACGACATTTTAGGTTCTTCATGGCAAGCATGCAATCGAAGTTTCAGTAGCCACCAGGAGCACCCTTGTCAGGTACAGTAGCTACTGGAGGGCCACCTAGTGTTAGTGTTGTTTTACAGAGTATCATCCTCAATGAAATTCCAAGTAGTCTTCAGGAAAGTATTTTATGTTGCAGTTTTTCTGTGAAGACAGTTTTCTGTTCCAATTTGATTACTAATTCCTGCAGATCTATGTTGGTCTTTTGTTGTAAGGAATTCTACAACACTTCAAAGTCTTGGTAATTTCCTCACCAAAAGAAAACAATCACAAACAACAAGACAAGATTATACAAACTCAAAGCGAAGTCTCATGTGAGGAAATGTCTTTCACAAAGTAAACGTTGGCCTGGTATTGGGTTTCTGTAGTTTTTAGAAAATTTGATATACATTTTTGTGCAGATCTATGCAATAATCTGATGCATGTTGAAAGCAAGGAACCTGGGGGAGGCATATTGATTTGGTGGAAATGTGCACCAAACCCTGTAATCCCTCAAACACTTGAATCGATTTTCGTGAAGGAGAAGAATTAAGTTCTAAGGATTTTTAGTAGACTTTCTCGTGGCTTTTCACGTGTTACTCCACATCATCACATCGGTGAGCAGAGGAGCTTTTTATCTGGCAGAATACATACAATTCTTCATAGATTACCAAAAAGCATTGGATCTTTGTTCACACAGCTGGGATGAACTGGTATGAGTGTTGAGTGCCAGGCCATTGAGGCAGAGAATACCTTACAAAGCCAGACAGCTACTTTGCCTAACACCAAGGCAGCCGAGTGCTGCTGCAAACTGTGCAATTGTGTGCATTCCAAATACAATTGCAATCACAGGGATTTGCAGGTGACAACTTGCCTCTTGACAGCATGAGAACTCCCAAGTGAAAGAGGAGGTTCTTTACCAACAACTTTGGCTAAATTAAGGGATAGTGTCCTCACCTGAGCTAAATACCCTTGCCAGAAGACAAGCACAGCTCTTGAAGAATAGGGCACACAATGCCACACATTCAACAGCAAAGAATATAAACTCAAAATGACTTTCTCTCTCAAACACATTCTCACTCCATAGTACAAGTGTGGTAAGAGGTAACCTCATAACATACATATGACTTATGAAAATATCTTCGTAAAAAATCTGATATTTATCTGGTGAATGTATCAATATTTTAGCAAGAAACACACTGAAGAAAGTGGAAACTTCTTCAACTTTTGCCAATGTCCTGCTGTTACAGATAAAACTTTCCTTCTGCGAAATTGCATCAATCTTTCTCAGACAAGTTTCCTGGAAGCACTATTTAGCATTTAAACTCTTGAAATTTACAGCAAATTCTGCAAACATGTGAATGAACAGGCACAGATAGCAGCAGGTGCTTGTAATGTCAATTTGCTTCTATGGCACTCAGCAACCATAAATTGCAAAGTCTTTTATGGAACCAGACAGAACTGTCTCGGGATGATTAGCAGGGCATGTTTTTCTGCAAAGACACGTTTTCTGTCCACCTTAATTGCCCTGACTAGCAGCCTGAAGACTTGGGTCTTCTGCTGTTCATGCAGTGAATTCTATAGCAGTTGTAGGTCTGGTAATATCCGCACCGAAACTATGCACGTGGATCATTTTAGTTTCAAGAAGCCAGGAAGTAGGCTACTACTTGTATATTTTCTTGGGGAATATTGGCTTCTGTCAGTTTCACAGATGAAACAATACTGACACAGGATATTTCAACTTCAGTAATACAATACCAAAAAGAGATGAGGTATTGATTGAGCATATTACAACAACTCTTGGATTCTTGCACACATTTCTGTAATCCCTCAGACGGCTAGAATCAATTTTGTAAAGGAGAATCAATTTTGTGAAGGAGAAGAATGGATTTTCAAGAAACTAAGCAGGCATTTGGATATTATTCCATTATCAGACAAACTAAAGGGATGTTTCTATCCAAGAGCTGCTGTGACATAAAAACTTTTGCAGAAGAAGTTACAACGGGGGCTCAATGCAAAAGTAAAAATGAATAGCAGATAGAAATCAGTGTTAGTATTTCACAAACTAACCTATCAAGAATGCTATCAACCTTTTTGAAAAAGCATTAATAACAAAACCAAATTTCTTTCAAACTGGGAGCATTCATGATGTTCCAAAAAAATATTTTAATCCATCTTTCACCTAGCTTGTAAATTATGGAGGATAGCACCAAAAATGCACCACAGAGCTACATTTGTTACAAATGAACAAACGTTGGGCTCGGAGGGATGGACCTTTCAGTGTCAGGACAATTCAGGAATGAGCTGTATTTTGGTGTAGATTGCTGGGCCGTTGAGGAAGAGAACGCCTGTCAAAGCCAGACAACCACTTGCCTAGCACCAAGGCAGCTGAGTGAGTGCTACTGCAAACTGTGCAATTGTGTGCTTTCCTAAAACCAATCCTATCAGAGAGATGTGCAAGACAGGTAACAAGTTGCCTCTTTTCTTTGCAGAGTGAGAACTCCCTAGGCAATGGGCATAGGAATGTTTCAAGTGGCAAATTTCAATTCAGGTTTGTCACTCTCATCCTATCTAAATTTCTTCCACCGATTTTGTGACCATTTCCTTAGCTGACAAATGCACTGCACACATCGAACAAGTATATTTACAAGTGTGACAGTAGATAACATAACACCTCTGACAGAGCTTTTGGTAAAAAATATTATAGTGTAAAAAAATCTGTTATATTGCCACTCCCACTTTTATAAGTTTTCTTTGCAAGTAGCAGAGTGTCCGGTAATCATATTACAATTTTAGTAAGAAAAATTAGGATAAAATGAACTACTTCAATATGTGCCAACGATCCACTGACACAGAGAAGAAACTTGCCTTCTGCGAAACTGCATCAATCTTTCTCAGATGAGCTTCCTGGAAGCACCATTTAGCGTTTGAATTGCAATGGCAATTAGTGGAAATCTACAGCAAATTTCTGCTCGCAAACATGTGGATGAATAGACAGAGATTTCAGCAGGTGCTTGTAATGTCAATTCGCTTCTATGGGGCTCACCAACCATAAATTGCAAAGTCTTTTATGGAAACCGACAGAACTGTCTCGGGATGATTAGCAGGGCATGTTTTTCTGCAACGACAAGTTTTCTGTGCTGCTTAATTGCCCTGACTACCAGGTCAAAGACTTTGGTCTTCTGCTGTACATAGTGAATTCCAAGTGCTGAGATTCCATGCCTGGTAACATCCACACCAAAACATTCAATTCAGTAAACACAGAATCATCATCCCTATAACTGTTTGTTACCAATGTGTACTTTCTAAAGTACCTCAACTCAAGAGGTTTATTGTTCATGTTCAGTTCAGATTGTATTCATACCTCGCAAACATTAACATAATTTTATTTTAAGAAATAAACAAGAACTATAGTCCTATTTTCATGGACATAAGCTTGTGCTTGGTTAGATGATTTACCAATTAACCTTTAAAATAATATTCCAATTTACAAATTGGAACTGCTGCTTAATGAACAATTTACGAAGGAGATGAATGGATCTTCAAGAAACTGAACAGGAGTTTGTTATCCCATCATCCAACAGACTCTGAAGAGTTCTTATCAAGGAGCTGTGATGTAAAAACTGTTACACAGAAGAAGTTACAACACAAGCTCAAAGTAAAAGGAAAACCTAGTTGGCAAGATCTGGAAATTAGTGTTAGCATTTCATAATTCAACTCTCTCAAGAATGCTATCAATTTTTAAAGGAGAATGGCCGATCAATTTTATTCTAACCAAGATCTTGCTCATAATAACTCCCAGGATTTTAATCCATTAGAGTTTATTAAATTAATCGGACCGACACCTTTAAATGTGCAGTAAGCACACTGCTGCATTTGCTACAACCGAACAAATATTGATATCAGGCTGGAGGAATGAGCCTCTCAGCTTCAACACATGGTTGTGATGAGCTGATATTGGTGCAGATTGCCAGGCCATTGAGGAAGAGAATACCTGTCAAAGCCAGACAACTACTTTGCCTGACACCGAGGCTGCTGAGTGAGCACTACTGCTAACTGTGCATTCCTAACACCAATTCTTTGAAATGGAATGCTAACATAAAACAGTACACAACATTTAAAATATATAAATTACTCACTCTCTTTTCATTCATTGCAGGCCTCTGCACTTGTAATACATTTTTCAGAGTAAATGAACACTTTTACAGATCACTATCAGATTTAACCACTCAATGTCCCAGTGTTGATTTCTGAGCGGATAAGTGGTGAGAAACTGAGAACACAAATTGTAAGCCCCTTAATGCAGTGGAAGCAACACACCGCACACAGGAGATAGGTGTGCAAGATAATGTGGACTCCAATGTTTCTTTCTTTCAAATCTTAAATAAACCATACTTAGGATCAAGACCGAGCCTGCGAATGCCACACCTTGCCTACCATATATATTTACAAACATTATATTCAAAACTTCCCATTATCTTTTTAGCATGCATTGTCATATGTGAATATTGAATAATGTATATGACAAGTCTGAATCTTACACCAAGTCATAAGCTTGTCACATGACATCTGAGTACATCCTGAAAAATATATAAGAGAAAACTAAAATCCAGCGTCACTCCTCTACAGTAATATGATTCTCACGACATCAAGAAAGTCGACAAGTAATATCTCATATTCATGAAGATACCAAATACATCTGTCCAGAGTTTTTGCAGACATAAATTGGAAAAAATGATTGGGAGCTATAAGGAATCATTAAGGATGGTCAGGAGAATCAAAGTGAAAAAGGATCTTCAAAAGTCTGAAAAAAGTAGTTTACTTTTAATTCTACATGTTTGACAGACATGTTTCACTAATGCTTATGTATACAATTATGTCTGTTTGCATATAACAAAAAATTAACATGGTCACATCATTGCAAGTCTAAATATGACACACATATACTCGTAAATGATCATATGTTGTGCCTGGCAATGTTTGAACCCCCAAGTAGACATAATAAGGAGCAAGGCGCTATAAATTCAGGAAGCAACAGAATGAAAAGGAACCTGCTATTTGACATCTTTGAAACTACAGGCTCAAAAGCTGCTTCTTCAGTAGAATGGCATCAATCTTTTCTGAATACACTTTCTTGGAAAGCTCCTTTTAGCTTTTGCACTGAAATGGCAATTTGTGGTAGATCCGTTTCCTGAAGGAAATATTTCAATGCAGCAGGTGTTTTGTAACATTGGTTTCTCAAAGGCACACCAACCACTCATCTTGAAGTTGTTTGGAAAACAGATATAAATTGCGATGACACTTCTGGTTTTTTGCCCTGGTTGATTTATCAAGCCTCTATGGGGTTGATCAGCAAGGGGTGTTTCTCTGCAAAGATACATTGCTCCATATCACATTGTCTGATCTGAGCTAATAAAAACTTGAAACTTGAAACATTTTGTCCAGCTTAATTGCCCGGACTACCAGGCAGCAAAAGTAAGCCTTGTGCTGTTGAAGTTGTGCATGTTATTTGGAATTCCACAGCCACTAAGGGTCTGGGTAATATCCGGCCCAAAACATTCAGAATTCCCAGGCTAATGGAAAGAACGAAGTTACATGCAGAGTGAAAAGAAATAGCTCTTCTGCGACTCAAATGATTGGCTTTATCATTGGTGGACTTGGTTTCTCCTTATATTCTATGCACCAGAAGTCAAGAACCAACACCAATCGCATCATTGCCAGAGTAGTATTGTAATATTATATTATGATGTATGGAGGAGTTAAATATTACATCTGATTATAAATGAAGCTGTCACATTCACAAGCCAACATTTCACTTGTAACTTGCTTGAGTTTCCTGTGACTTCATACAAAGCATGTTGAAAGCGAAAGCTATTACAGGCTCAGATAAATTATCTGTCAATGGTAAATTAATGATATACTGTTAGCATAGGTAGGGATTTACATGGACTTGGCTTCCATCCATGATCCTTTTGTTTGACAGAATTAGGAACCAACTGTAACCAGAACCGATATTTAAATCAATACCAAATGTGGGTAACTGGGGCATTTCTTGGTAAGAGGAGAATGTTAAAACCAAGAAACTTGGGCCAAACAGGAAGGTGGCACATTGATTGGGTGATTGCACAGCTTCTTGCACTTAATCCTCTAATCCCTGGAATGGCTTTAATCGATTTTTGGAAGGAGAAGGATGGATTTCTCAGGAAACCGAGAAGGGTTTTTTCTTGTTGTTTGGGAATGTTATTCCATCATCGGACAGATTGTAAGGAGATTTTTGTCTCAGGGCTGATTCAGCTAAAGTGCAAGTCCATTACAAAGGAAGTTACAACTGACGCACATAGCACCACGTTTGAGCACAGGGATGGGTTGACTGTTTGTGAGAATCTTATCACACTTACTAACTAAAGTAAGTATATCACATTACAACTAAAAAACAATTCCAACAATGCCTGACTTCACCTCAACAAAATATCTTTATCATTTAGAGCTCATAGTAGATTGGCAGTCCAGTGGAAATCTTGACTTCATTTTCAACTTCCAAACTGGCTTTGTCACGGCATTCACAGTTACCTGTTTGTCTTACAATCCTCTTATTAGGTGCATATCTTGTAAACAAAGTTAAATAATTTGTTTATTGACACCTATGCCGATATGCATATCACATGCTAACTTAACAAATAAACAGGAACTGATGCAAAGAAATCATTAAAACACTTTTAAGCCAGTGACATCACTTGCCCAAGTTGAAAGTTAATTTTGAAAATGATGTGGGCCGCTGATCCGCAAGGATCTATAAAGCATATGTCCTTACTTAGGACATCCAAACTTCAATGAATATCTAATTGAAGCTGTTGAGTCAGCACACAGTTCTCAGCAAAGTCCTGTTTGTAGACTCCACCTCAGTTCCATAAGACCAAGTCCACACAGATGCCTCAGAAAGACTTATTGATGACCTTGGGTTATTCGAGGTCCTCTCTCTCTCGTAAATATGACAAAGTGTCTGAGGGGAAGAAAAGAACACCCTTCCAATAACAAGGGATGCGGAAGCACTGGCGGATTCTGTTATCTTGACTGAATCCCAGACAAACTCATTAGCAAATGTCTAGACATTTTAACCCTCCCTCATTCTGCGATAACTTGCAGTGAAAGTCACAGTCCATCTAAATATTTTGGGTACTCAAATTTTCAAAGCATAAACCTTTTTTCAATTCTGATGCACCGAGGGGTACTTTCTGTTGTAATCACTCTGTCAGCAACATTTGAAAATAAAACTTATAACCGTATTGCTTTTCCCCCAAAACATTATTCCATAACACAATCAAAACTTTGCATCTACATTCTACACACACGCAATTTAATCTTAAAGAGAATCATCACCAGAAAATGTTTTTTTAAAAATCAGCTTGCATTGGAAAATTAACTGACTGCATGCATCATTATGAACAAGTTTTTAGATGCAAATCTGTATCAGTGTATTCTCTCTCCCCGGCTTCTGTAATGTTCCTTACATATTTTCTTCTTGTCTTGCATCAATATGGGAAGTCTCACTCTATCTAAGATAAATGTGAGAGTTTTCCCCATGTCTGGACTGATGTCGATTGCAGCCTTACCCCTTTATTGACTGATGGACCTGAGAGTTATGATGCCTGTCCTAGAGCAGGCAATATGGTTTCTGCAGTGTTTATCAATGGCCTGAATTTCAGTAGCCTTGATATCGAGGTCAAAAGTGAGTCTCATTCAGCAGTTTTGCCACCCAGAGAGCACGCACCACTTCTACCAAACAGCTGAGCTGCATAATCGTGCCATTTTTCTGGGGACCTCTTTATTGACAAACTTCTGGATTATCTATCCATTGCAATGAGAATTCACTAATATGGAATCAGAGAAGCCATAGTGCCAGCCACATGCTTTTCTCCATATACATTATACATATAAGCCAAAAAAGCCCTTTGTCCTTGTTGGTCCTATTAGACCTCATCAGCAGTGGTTCCTTCACTTACGAGAGACCACCATCTTTCATCTTTCCCAACATGCCACAAATAAAACGATGCTGTGCCTGATATTGCAAAACCCCACGTATTTTCAAAGAGTGAGTTTGTGTTTTACGCCCCATCAGCACTGGCATGGGCTATTTAGAGGCAAGATATTTTTTCAATGAGGAAGCAGAGCATTTGTGTAGATTGTCAGGCCATTGAGGCACAGAATGCCTGTCGGAGCCAACAGCCACTTTATGGAGTTTGTATAACCCAACTGAATGAAAGCGTGTATTTAAGAATGCTTCCACACTACAAAATATCATCATAAAGACACGAGTCAACATCCTTCTAATACTCTCCAGCTGCAGGGTAGGAGGTGCACCTACAAAATGTATCAAGAGTTAACCAAACAACCGACAAGAATAGAAGTTAAACTGACAAAACATTCAGTAAAATGGAGCTTGTAATGTATTGACCACACCTCAAATGATCCACACTGCTGCAATGCTGCATTAACCACAAGTGAACAAATATTGATATTAGGCTGGAGGAATAAGCCTTTCAGTTTCAGCACATAGATGGTATGAGCAGCTATTGGTGTAGACTGCTAGGCCATTGAGGAAGAGAATGTCTGTCAAAGCCAGACAACTAGCTACTTTGCCTAACACCAAAGCTGCTAAGTGAGTGCTACTGCAAACTGTGCAATTGTGTGCATTTCAGACAATAATTTGACCAGATAGAAAGTGTAATATACAACAATAGATCCTAAATAAATACAGTGTGAAAAATTCTCATTTTTCTTTATTCCATTCTGGCTTCAGAACTTAACTGAAGTCCTTAATTACAGCAAAACTCAAACAGGCAACTTGTCCCACACACAAGGAAAATTAGCAAAATGTTATGGACTCCATTCCTTTCAAATACTAAACCAAAATTAGCAGAAAGATCAAAACAGAGAAGGCTACACTTTGCATACCTTGTACTTATAGCTGTTATATGTACTATGTTACTGTATTGTTACAGTGAAGACATTCATTTATTTCTTTGCATGCACTGCAATATGTGAATAATGTATAAGACAAGTTTGAATATTACACCATCACATAAGCCTGCTGCATGACACTTGAACATATTCTGAAAAATATATAAGACAAAATAAAAATCCAGTGTTATTTCTCTGCAGCAATAAGATTCTCTCAATGCCGGGTAAGTTGACAAGATATATCTCATATTCATGAAGAAACCAAATAATATTACGCTTGACCGGATTTCTTGAGGAAGTAAATTGGAAAAAAAAATAGTTAGGAGCTATCAGGATGGTTGGAAGAATTGGAGTGATAAAGGATCTTCAAATGTAGTCGGAAACAAAAATACACTATTTAGTTCTAATTCTAGACAGACACGTTTCACTGATGAGTATATATACAGTCATGTCTGTTTGCATAATAAATAAACATAGTCAGTATTAGTCACATAATAACAAGGTCACGTAGTATGACTTCTTATGAAATGAATATAAATGAATGATATAACATCTTATGTTGTGAATATCAATCATATCAGAATTATTGTTCTGAGTAGTAACGGCAGTGTTTGAGCTTGCGATCCCATGCATACTGCAGTAGACATAATAGGGCACTACTACATATCAACTTGCATCACCAAGTTATAAATTCAGGAAGCAACAGAATGAAAAGGAAACTGCTATTTGACATCTTTGAAACTACAGGCTCAAAAGCTGCTTCTTCAGTAGAATGGCATCAATCTTTTCTGAATACACTTTCTTGGAAAGCTCCTTTTAGTTTTTGCACTGAAATGGCAATTTGTGGTAGACCTGTTTTCTGAAGGAAATATTTCAATGTGGCAGGTGTTTTGTAACATTGGTTTCTCAAAGGCACACCAACCACTCATCTTGAAGTTGTTTGGAAAGCAGATATAAATTGCGATGACACTTCTGGTTTTTTGCCCTGGTTGATTTATCATGCCTCTCTGAGGTTGATTAGCATGGGGTGTTTTTCTGCAAAGATATGTTTCGTCCAGCTTAATTGCCCTTGCTACCTGGCAGCAAAAGTTAAGCCTTGTGCATGTTATTTGGAATTCCACAGCCACTCAGAGTCTGAGTAATATCCGGCCCAAAAACATTCAGAATTCCCAAGCTAAAGAAAGAATGAAGTTACATGCAGAGTGAAAAGAAATAGTTCTTCTGCGACTCAAATGATTGACTTTATCATAGGTGAACTTGGTTTCTCACTTAAATTCTATCCACCAGAACGACCACCCTGACACATCATTGCCAGAGTAGTGTTGTCATCTTATATTATGATGTATGAAGAAGTTAAATTACATCTGATTATGAATGAGACTGTCACATCTAGAAGCCAACCTTTTACTGGCGTGAGTTTCCTATGACTTCATACAAAGCATGTCGAATGCTATTACAGTTCAAATAAATTATCCGACAAAGGTAAATCAATGATTTACCGTTTACAAGCATTGGTAGACCATTACATGGCCTTGGTTTTCTTCAATGATCCTTTTGTTCAACAGAATCAGGAACCAACTGTAACCAGAACCGATATTTAAATCAATACCAAATGTGGGTAACTGGGGCATTTCTTAGTAAGAGGAGAATGCTAAAACCAAGAAACTTGGGCCAAACAGGAAGGTGGCACATGGATTGGGTGATTGTACAGGCTTCTTGCACTTAATCCTCTAATCCCTCAAATGCCTTGAATCGATTTTTGGAAGGAGAAGGATGGATTTCTCAGGAAGCTGAGTAGGGTTTTTTCTTGTTTGGGAATGTTATTCCATCATCAGAAAGATTGTATCTCAGAGCTGATTCAGCTGAAGAGTAAGTCCATTACAAAGGAAATTAAAATTATTGAAGCACAAAGCACCACGTTTGAGCACAGGGATAGAGTGACTGATTGTGAGAATCTCATCACACTTACTTACTTGAGTAAGTAGGCCTATATCACATTAAAACATACCAAACCACTTTCAACAATGTCTTTACCTCAATGATCTCAATCACTACTTCAAATGACGCCTGTTGTTTTTGTTGTTGAAGTGTCAACACTGTTGATTGCTGCAATTCTCAGTGTGTACCATCAATGTATCACACATTCCAATTTTTTCTACTATAAAGGTGATAAGAGAATGCCTGTCAAAGCCAGACATCCACTTTGCCTGACACCAAGGTAGCCAAGTGAGTGCCACTGCATTTGTTTGCATTCCAAACATCCATTCCATCTGAGCAAATGAGCAGAATGAAGAATACGAGGTTGGGGTGGTGTCATTGCTAATTTTTCATTTAGTTGGAAAACACTTAATAGAACAAGTTCAGGTAACATTCATCTTTTTAATTCGAAGCTTTGTGTTGTAAAGAGACCAGCAAGATCAAACAGTGACCTTTTTATCTTAGAGGGAAATTAAAATAAATCAAATCAAATCACCTGTTGGATTACAGTATTATTTAAACTGACACTATTTGTTGTCAAAAGAAAATCTCTCAATTTCTTTTCATAAATAATTGGTTGATTCTACGTCTTACTCATCTTCTTTACATTTTTTGAAGTTCTTTGAATGATTGACAATCACTTTTTAACAAAATACTCTGAAAACGTTTTAGCTATCTCATAAAAAGTACCTTAGGACATCCCCGCTTCAATGCTCGGCCAAGCCCTGTTGGTGAACTCCACCTTTTGTCCATAAGACCAAGTCCACAAAGTCTCCTCACAAAGTAAAGATTCCTCAGCAAGACTTCCTGATGACCTTGGGTTATTCAAGGTCCTCTTTCTCTCATAAACATGACTAAAAGTCTAAGGGGAAGAGAAGAACACTCTTCTAATAACAAGGGATGTGGAAGCACTGGAAGATTCTGTTATCTTGGCTGAATCCAAGACATACTCATTAACAAATGTCTAGACATTTTAAGTTTAACCCTCTCCCATTCTGCAATGACTTGTAGTGAAACTCACAGTCAATCACAGTCAATCTAAATATTTTGGGCACTCAAATTTTCAGTGCGTCAAATTTTGTTCAGTTTCTGATGTACCTAAGGTTAGTATCTATTGTAATTGCTCAGTCGGCTCACAGAATAGAGTGCACTTGAGGTCTACAAGTGAAAATAAAAATAAAAACAACACAAAAGTATTGCATGACACAATCAAGACATTGCATCTACTCTGGTGTAGTTTAATCTTAACAAAGCCAAACAGCTACTTCGCCTAACAACCAAGGCAGCCGAGTCAGTGCTGCTGCTAACTGTGCAATTGTGTGCATTCCAAACACCATTGCCATCACAGGGATTTGCAAGTGACAACTTGCCTCTTGACAGAATGAGAACTCCAAAGTAAAAGAGGAGGTTCTTTACTAACAACTTGGGCTAAATTGAGGGATAATGTCCTCACCTGAGCTAAATACCCTTGTCAGAAGACAAGCACAAATTCTTGAAGAACAGGGCACACATTCAACAGCAAAGAATATCAACTCGAAATGACTCTCTCTCAAGCACACATTCTCACTCCATAATACAAGTGTGGCAGTAGGTAACCTAGCAATTAATAGCTCATATATAGCTTTTGAAAATATAGATATTCAATTATTCATCTAGTGAACGCATCAATAATTTAGCAAGAAAGACACTAAAGAAAGTGGAAGCTTCTTCAACTTGTGCCAATGATCTGCTGTTACAGAGAAAACTTTCATTCTGCGAAATTGCATCAATCTTTCTCAGACAAGTTTCCTGGAAGCACCATTTAGCATTTGAACTCTTGAAATTTACAGCAAATTCCTGTTCTGCAATCATGTGAATGAATAGACAGAGATTTCAGCAGGTGCTTGTAATGTCAATTCGCTCCTATGGCGCTCACCAACCATAAATTGCAAAAGTCTTTCATGGAAACAGACAGAGCTGTCTCGGGATGATTAGCAGGGCATGTTTTTCTGCAACAACACGTTTTCTGTCCACCTTAATTGCCCTGACTAGCAGCCTGAAGACTTGGGTCTTCTGCTGTTCATGCAGCCGACACAGCTGGGTGAGTGCTACTGCAAACTATGCAATTGTGTGCATTCCAAAAACCAATCCTATCAGAGAGATGTGCAAGACAGGTGACAAGTTGCCTCTTTTCTTTACAGAGTGAAAACTCCCCTGGGCATAGGAATGTCTTCAGTGGCGCATTTAAATTCAGGTTTATCACTACATCCTATCTAAATTTCTTCAACCGATTAAGTGACCCTTTCTTAAGCTGACAAATGCAATGCACACATCGAACAGATATATATTTACAAGTATGACAGTAGATAACATTACACCTATAATATAGCTTTTGGGAAAAAACATATTTTAGTGTAATCAAAAATCTGTTGTATTGCCAATCCCACATAAGTTCTCTTAGCAAGTGGCAGAGTGTCTGGTGAACGTATTACAATTTTCAGTAAGAAACATTCTGATGAAAATGAACTTCCCCAATATGTGCCAACGATCCACTGACACAGAGAAACTTCCCTTCTGTGAATTTACATCAATCTTTCTCAGACGAGTTTCCTGGAAGCACCATTTAGCGTTTGAATTGCAATGGCAATTAGTGGAAATCTTCAGCAAATTTCTGTTCTGCAAACATGTGAATGAATAGACACAGATTTCAGAAGGTGCTTGTAGAGTCAATTCGCTTCTATGGAGCTCACCAACCATAAATTGCGAAGTCTTTCATGGAAACAGACAAAACTGTCTCGGGATGATTAGCAGGGCATGTTTTTCTGCAACGACAAGTTTTCTGTCCACCTTAATTGCCCTGACTACCAGGTTGAAGACTTGGGTCTTCTGCTGTGTATATGGGGAATTCCTAGTGCTGTAGTTCCAAGCCTGGTAATATACACACCAAAACGTTCAGATTCAACAAAACTAACAATTCAGTATACATTCTAATGACACAGAATCATCATCCCTATAACTGTTTGCTACCAATGTGTACTTTCTAAAGTTGTATAAATCATTTGCTTAACCATAACCTCATCTCAAGAGGTTTATTGTTCATGTTCAGTTCAGATTGTATTCATACCTCGCAAACATTAACATAATTTTAGTTTAAGAAATAAACAAGAACTATAGTCCTATTTTCATGGACATAAGTTTGGGCTGAGTTAAATGATTTACCAATTAACCTTTAAAATAATATTCCCATTTACAAATTGGAACTGCTGCTTAATGAACAATTTACGAAGGAGATGAATGGATCTCCAGGAAACTGAACAGGAGTTTGTTATCCCATCTTCCAACAGACTCTGAAGAGTTCTTATCAAGGAGCTGTGATGTAAAAACTGTTACACACAAGAAGTTACAACACAAGCTCGAAGTAAAAGGAAAACCTGGATGGCAAGATCTGGAAATTAGTGTTAGCATTGCATAATTCAACTCTCTCAAGAAAGCTATCATTTTTTAAAGGAGAATGGCCAGACAAATTTTATTCTAACCAAGATCTTGCTAATAATAACTCCCAGGATTTTAATCCATTTGAGGTTATTAAATTAATAGGTCCAGCACCTTTAAATTTGCCACACTGCTGCAGTAGCCACAAGTGAACAAATATTGATATTAGGATGGAGGAATGAGCCTTTCAGTTTCAACACATGGTTGGGATGAGCTGCTATTGATGTAGATTGCCAGGCCATTGAGGAAGAGAATGCCTGTCAAAGCCAGACAACCACTTTGCCTGACACCAAGGCTGCTGAGTGAGCACTACTGCAAACTGTGCATTCCAAACACCAATTCCTTGAAATCGAATGCTAACATAAAACAGTACACCACATTTAAAATATATAAAGAAGTGGCAAGTACTCACTGTACGCACTTGTAATACATTTTTCAGAGTAAATGAACACTTTTACAGATCACTAGCAGATTTAACCACTCAATGTCCCAGTGTTGATTTCTGAGCGGATAAGTGGTGCGAAACTTAGAACACAAATTGTAAGCCCCTGAATGCAGTGGAAGCATCACACCCCACACATGAGATAGGTGTGCAAAGATAATGTGGAGTCCAATGTTTCTTTTTTTCAAATCTTAAATAAACCATACTTAGCATCAAGACCGAGCCTGCGAATGCCACACCTTGCCTACCATATATATTTACAAACATTATATTCAAAACTTCCCATTATCTTTTTAGCATGCATTGTCATATGTGAATATTGAATAATGTATATGACAAGTCTGAATCTTACACCAAGTCATAAGCTTGTCACATGACATCTGAGCACATCCTGAAAAATATATAAGACAAAGCTAAAATCCAGCGTCACTCCTCTACAGTAATATGATTCTCACGACATCAAGAAAGTCGACAAGTAATATCTCATATTCATGAAGATACCAAATACATCTGACCAGAGTTTTTGCAGATATAAATTGGAAAAAACGATTGGGAGCTATAAGGAATCATTAAGGATGGTCAGGAGAATCAAAGTGAAAAAGGATCTTCAAATGTCTGAAAAAAGTGGTTTACTTTTAATTCTACATGTTTGACAGACATGTTTCACTAATGCTTATGTATACAATCATGTCTGTTTGCATATAACAAAAAATTAACATGGTCACATAATTACAAGTCTAATTATGGCACACATATACTCGTAAATGATCATATGTTGTGTCTGGCAATGTTTGAACCCCCAAGTAGACATAATAAGGAGCAAGGCGCTATAATTCAGGAAGCAACAGAATGAAAAGGAAACTGCTATTTGACATCTTTGAAACTACAGGCTCAAAAGCTGCTTCTTCACTAGAATGGCATCAATCTTTTCTGAATACACTTTCTTGGAAAGCTCCTTTTAGCTTTTGCACTGAAATGGTAATTTGTGGTAGACCCGTTTTCTGAAGGAAATATTTCAATGCAGCAGGTGTTTTGTAACATCGGTTTCTCAAAGGCACACCAACCATTAATTTTGAAGTTGTTTGGAAAACAGATATAAATTGCAATGACACTTCTGGTTTTTTGCCCTGGTTGATTTATCATGCCTCTCTGGGGTTGATTAGCAAGGGGTGTTTCTCTGCAAAGATACATTTCGTCCAGCTTAATTGCCCGGACTACCAGGCAGCAAAAGTTAAGCCCTGTGCATGTTATTTGGAATTCCACAGCCACTCTGGGTCTGGGTAATATCCGGCCCAAAAACACTCAGAATTCCCAAGCAAAAAGAAAGAACGAAGTTACATGGAGAGTGAAAAGAAATAGTGCTTCTGCGACTCAAATGATTGGCTTTATCATTGGTAAACATAGTTTCTCACTTATATCCTACGCACCAGAATGACCACCAATCACATCATTGCCAGAGTATTATTGTTATCTTATATTATGATGTATGGAGAAGTTAAAAATATTAAATTTTATTATAAATGAGACTGTCACATCTACAAGCCAACCTTTACTAGTGTGAGTTTCCTATGACTTCATACAAATCGCGTTGAATGCTATTACAAGCCCAGATAAACTTTGTGTCAATGGCAAATCCATCATTTACTGTTACGTGGCCTTGGTTTTCATCTGTGATTCTTTTGTTCAACAGAAGTAGGAACCAACTGTAACCAGAACCGATATTTAAATCAATACCAAATGTGGGTAACTGGGGCATTTCTTGGTAAGAGGAGAATGTTAAAACCAAGAGGCTTCGGCAAAGCAGGAAGGTGGCACATTGATTGGGTGATTGTACAGGCTTCTTGCACTTAATCCTCTAATCCCTCGAATGGCTTTAATCGATTGCTGGAGTGAGAAGGATGGATTTCTCAGGAAACTGAGAAGGTTTTTTTCTTGTTTGGGAATGTTATTCCATCATCAGACAGATTACAAGATTTTCATCTCGGAGCTTATTCAGCCGAAGTGTAAGTACATTGTAAAGGAAGTTACAATCGAAGCACACAAAGCACCACATTTGAGCACAGGGATAGAATAACTGATTGTGAAAATCTCATCACAGTTACTTACTCAAGTAAGTAAATCATATTATAACACACAAGAAAATCTATTAATTTCTTTTCACAATTCATAAATTCTACGTCATATCTGTCTTCTTTACATATTTATTTTAATTTCTTAGAATGCTTATCAAAATTACCTCTCAACATAATATCTTTAGAGGATATGAACAAACTCATAAAGAATATCTTAGGGATATCACCACTTCAACAAATATTTAATTGAAGCTTTTGAGACTCTGCACACAGTTCCCAGCAGAGTCCTGTTGGTATTCTCCACCTCAGGTCCATGAGACCAAGTCTACACAGACTCCTCACAAAGATGCCTCACAAAGACTTCTTGATGACCTTGGGTTATTTGAGGTCCCCTTTCTCTCATAAATATGACAAAGTGTCTGAGAGGAAGAGGAGAACACCGTTCAAATAACGAGGGATGTGGAAGCACTGGAAGATTCCGTTATCTTGACTGAATCCCTGACAAACTCATTAGCAAATGTCTAGACATTTTAACCCTCCCGCATTCTGCAATGACTTGCAGTGACACTCACTGTCAATCTAAATATTTTGGGGACTCAAATTTTCAGTGCATCAAATTTTGTTCAGTTTCTGATGTATCGAAGGTTAGTATATATTGTAATTGCTCTATCGGCTCACAGAATAGAGTCCACTGGAAGCCTACAAGTGAAAATAAAAATTAACACAAAAGTATTGCTTTCCCCAAAATCATCATTGCAGCCATATTATAGAATAACGCAATCGAGACATTTCATCTACACTGATATAGGTTAATCTAAATGGAGGAATCAAAACCAGAAAATGTTTCTTAAAAAATCAGCTTGAATTGGAAAATTAACTAACTACATGCATCATGAAGAAAAAGTTTAAGATGAAAATCTGTGTCAGTGTACTTTCTCTCTCTCTCTCTCTCTCTGGGCTTCTGTAATATGCCTTACACATTTTCTTCTTGTCTCCCATCAATATGGGAAGCCTCACTTTATCTAAGAAAAATGTGAGAATTTTTCCCCTGTCTGACTTGACGTCGATTGCAGCCTTACCCCTTTATTGACTGATGGACCTGAGAGTTATGATGCCAACTCCCGAGCAAGCAATATGGTTTCTCCAGTGTTTATCAATGGCCTGAATTCCAGTAGCCTTGACATCGAGGTCAAAAGTGAGACTGAGTCAGCAGTTTCGCCACCAAGAGAGCACGCATCACTTCTACCAAACAGCTGAGCTGCATAATCGTGCCATTTTTCCGGGGACCTCTTCATTGACAAACTTCTGGATTATCTATCCATTGCAATGAGAATTCACTAATATGGAATCAGAGCCGCTATCGTGCGCTCCACATGCTGTTCACCATATGCAAATGAGCCGGAAAAGTCTTGTTTTTGTTTTTTTTTTAATCTAAGCCCTTAGGCCTCATTGGTCCTATTAGACCTCATCGGTAGTGGTTACTTCACTGATGAGAGACCACCATAGAAAGACCACCATCTCTCCCAACATGCCACAAATAAAATGATGCTGTCCCTGAAATTGCAAAACCCCAGATATTTTTCAATGAGTGAGTTTGTGTTTTACGCCCTATCAGCACCGGCATGGGCTATTTAGAGGCAAGATATTTTTTCAATGAGAAAGCAGAAAATTGCATCCACACCATTCATCCAGGAAGAACTGCTATTGTGTAGATTGTCAGGCCATTGAGGTACCGAATGGCTGTCGGAGCCAACAGCCACTTTGTGGAGTTTGTATAACCCAACTGAATGAAAGCATGTATTTCAGAATGCTTCCACACCACAGAATATCATCACAAAGACACGAGTCAACGTCCTGGTAATACTCTCCAGCTGCTGGGCAGGAGGTACACCTACAAAATGTATCAAGAGTTAATCAAATCCAAGACAAGAATAGAAGTTAACTTGACAAAACATTCAGTAAAATGGAGCTGTACTGTTTTGACCAGACCTCAGATGATCCACACAGCTACAATGCTGCATTAGCCACAAGTGAACAAATATTGATATAAGGCTAGAGGAATGAGCCTTCCAGTTTCAGCACATAGATGGTATGAGCAGCTATTGGTATAGATTGCTAGGCCATTGAGGAAGAGAATGCCTGTCAAAGCCAGACAACTAGCTACTTTGCCTAACACCAAAGCTGCTGACTGCTACAGCAAACTGTGAAATTGTGTGCATTTCAGACAATAATTTGACCAGATAGAAAGTGTAATATACAACAATAGATCCCAAATAAATACAGTGTGAAAATTTCTCATTTTTCTTTATTCCACTCTGGCTTCAGAACTTAACTGATATCTTTAATTACAGCAAAACTCAAACAGGCAACTTATCCCACACACAAGGAAAATTAGCAAAATGTTAAGAACTCCATTCCCTTCAAATCGTGAACCAAAGTTAGCAGAAAGATCATAACAGAAAAGGCAACAATTTGCATACCTTGTACTTATAGCTGTTATATGTACTATGTTTCAGTGAAAACATTCATTTATTTCTTTGCATGCACTGTAATATGTGAACAATGTAGAAGACAAGTCTGAATCTTACACCAACACATAAGCTTGCTGCATGACACTCGAGTATATTCTGAAAAATATATATAAAACAAAAGAAAAATCCAGTGTCAGTTCTCTGCTGTAATAAGATTCTCTCGACGTCAGGCAAGTTGACAAGATATATGTCATATTCATGAAGAAACCAAATAATATTATACTTGACTAGACTTCTTGAAGAAGTAAATTGGAAAACATGATTAGGAGCTGTCAGGATGGTCGGAAGAATCGAAGTGAAAAAGGATCTTCAAATGAAGTCGGAAACAAAACTATATTGTTTATTTTTAATTCTAGACAGACACGCTTTACTGAAGCTTATACATACAATCATGTTTGTTTGCATAATAAGTTAACATAGTCACATAATTAAAAAGTCGCGTAGAATGACTTCTTATGAAAGGCATATAAACTAGAAATGCCATAACCGGAAACCGGTGAATGATGCGCTGCCCAGACTGAGTCCTAAGGGTGAATCACACATGTATCCGTAGTTAGTGTATATCCCTCCGTGTAATATTTCAGTAAAATCTTGGCTCACAGGATCAATGCTGTCTTGGCTAAATACACATTTCCTGGCCATCCCACTGACCCAAACTATCCACCTGTCTTTGATTTTACTCTCCTGTCTTTCTGCCCAGGAGTAATTTACCAGCTTGTTATTGCTCTCTCATTTACGATTGGCAACACTGCTATAGATAGATAGATAGATATGGTAAGTGCAGCCCTCTAAGCCCAGTTCTGGGCGCTCACGAGGGTTGATTGATGAGATGAGAGAGAGAGCGGGAGTCCTCAACATGTTACACATTTACCCCATGTGAGGGATCTTGTACTTGCCCAGCACAGACACTGATACAAGGGGCCACCAATTTAACGTCTCATCCGAACGACATCCAGCTTGGATTTTGCTCATGAAGGTACACTGAAAATGTTTGGTTCCCCACCCGGGGTTCGAACCCATGCAGGCAAAGACCTTCAGTGGAGCAGGCGGGAACCTTAACCTCTACACCACCCAGCTGCTATTCCTTTAAAAAAAAATGTGCAAGCACTTTTAAGAGTTTCTTGCATCTATCTATCTATCTATCTATCTATCTATCTATCTATGTGTTTAGCTGTCTATCTATCTCGAGGCCTTCCCTTCCTTCCCCCACTACATTCCTCCCTTCATTCATTTGTTCATTCCTTTGTTCATTACTTCCTTTGTTCATTACTTCCTTTGTTCATTACTTCCTTCATTCCTTCTTTTCTTCATTCCTTCCTGCATTCTTTCTACCGAATTTGTAAACACTGGCACCAGGATGCTTTTAGGACAAATTTAGTATAAACAAGTTGTTGATAACAGCTAACTTTTACAGTTAACATCAAACAGGACTGGTACAAGGTGTGTCATGTTTGTAACACATGTTGATGTAACCTAATTCCATGTGATAAATGGACATTCTTGAAGTATAAAATATATGCTGACCTGCTTTTTTCACTTCTGAGGGAATACTTGATATGTGAACAGGAATTAAGGTATGTTTTTCTTTAGGCTTTCTTATCATTGTCAGCTAATAGTAAATAACATGTCACATGAAATATTGTCAATTAGATTTTTGATATGATTAGCCATAGTCTGGTGCCCTGCTATGTGAATGCATACAGGCCAGAAGACCAGGCTAATGCAGCCATAGCCATGCTGGGAGAGCAGTGCGTGTAGAACTGTGGAAGAAATACTCCTAGGGAAATACTTTCAAAATGTCACAATAAAGCCACTAAATGTTAGTTTAAAGATCCGGGGACAAACTTTATGACAGTAACGTAACATACAGTTAGGAAGGGCTGTGAAAGTAGTGGCAGGTGCCCAGTAGCTGTTACATAAAATTAGGCCTAAATGTTAACATTTCAGTGTGTGCAAAAAATCTTCCTTACGAAACGGAGGCACTGCCCTGCCACCTAGTGGGCAGGCAGCGCAATGATATAACATCTTATGTTGTGAATGTCAATCATATCAGAGTTCTTGTTCTGAGTAGTAACAGCAGTGTTTGAGCTTGCAATCCCATGAATACCCCAGTAGACATAATAGGGCACTACATGTACTACATATCAACTTTCATCACCAAGATATAAATTCAGCAAGCAACAGGATGAATGGGAAACTGCTATTTGACTCCTTTGGAACGTCTGGCTCAAAAGCTGCCTCTTCTACAGAGTTGCATCAATCTTTTCTGAATACACTTTCTTGGAAAGCTCCTTTTAACTTTTGCACTGAAATGGCAATTTGTGGTAGACCAGTTTTCTGAAGGAAACATTTCAATGCAGCAGGTGTTTTGTAACATCGGTTTCTCAAAGGCACCCCCAACCACTCATCTTGAAGTTGTTTGGAAAACATATTAATTGCAATGACACCTCTGGTTTTTTGCCCTGGTTGATTTATCATGCCTCTCTGGGGTTGATTAGCAGAGGAGGTTTTTCTGCAAAACATGTTTCGCTCAGCTTAATTGACCTTGATATCGGGCAGCAAAAGTTGGGTCTTGAGCATTCCACAGTCAATCTGAGTCTGAGTAATATCCAGCCTAAAACATTCAGAATTCCCAAGCTTAAAGAAAGAATGAATTTATACAGAGAGTGACAAGAAAATACTGCTTCAGTGGCACAAATGATTGGCTTTATCGACAGCAAACTTGGCTTAGGGGCCGACCAGATGAACTTTGGGGGGGGGCTATGGATATTTGGTGAAAAAAAAAGATTGTTTCCCACTTGACACTGAAAAAAAAAGTTTGTTCAGCACATGGAAATAAAAAAAAAGTTTGTTTCCACTTGTAGCTAGGGTACCGTAATGTTAAAATTCCGATAAAATAGTTTGTCGCGCGTTCGCAAGCAAAAAAACTTTTCGTCAACGCTCCGCGAACGAAAAAAAAAGTTCGTCCCGGGGGTAAAATCCATAGCCCCCCCCCCAACTATCGTCTGGTCGGCCCCTTATGACTTATATTCCTTGCACCTGAACAACTACCAATCACATCATTCATTACTTGTATACTAGTATAGTATTTTAATCACTGTATGGAGAATTTATTATATCGGATTATAAGTTTCCTTTGATTTCATTCAAAGCATGTGGAATGCAATCACAGGCTCAGAAAAATTATCTGTCAAATGGCAAATCTTCGATTTACTGTTGGTATTGGTAGAGCATTACACGGTCTTGGTTTTACACATTATCCAATTTTGTTTAACGTAATGAGCAACAAGAAACCAATAAACAAATTGATATCTGAATCAATACCAAATGTGGGTAACTAGGACATTTCTAAGAAGTGAATGATACAATCATGAAACCAGAGCAAAACAGGAAGGTGGCAAATTGATTGGGTGATTGTATAGGCTTCTCATTTAATCCTTTAATCTCTCAAATGGCTTTAGTCGATGTTTGGAAGAAGATAGATGGATTTCTCAGGGTTTCTCCTCATTGTTTGAGAATGTTATTCCACTATCACACAGATTGTAAGGAGGTATTTACTTCAGAGCTGAAGACTGAAGTAGAAGTCCAAAGTATGACACCTTCAGTTGTTGTTGAAGTGTCAACACTGTTGATTGATGTTGTTTACAGTTTTGTACCATAGCTGTTCACTACATAGGCCTACTCACAAATATACCATAAATTATGTATCTTTCTATCATGAAGTGGAGAGGTTCTAGCAATTCAACAAATTAAACAACTTCGTATTGAGTCTCAACAGGAGCAAAGCACCAAAATCTGAATGCATGTAAACTGAGCTATACATATTTAACCCCAGACATGTCTATGACTTAACTAACAAAAAAGTACTAGGCTCAATCCCAGTTAAAAGGGCAAATTCCAGTCCCAAAAAAGTGAAAAAGTGACCATCACGGAAACTTAAATTTTTGCTCAATATCTTTTATACATTGTCAAGAGGTGCAGTGTCTGGAATATCTTTCACTAATCTTAACTTTTATTTTGCTCATTTCCAATGCAATTTCACAGGTTAAAATGAGAAATGGTAACGTAATTTACACTGTTTAGAACTAATTTACACAATTTTGGACACTTTGTCTCTTCTCAGTGCAAAAATAATCATCACAAATTCATGAAATTTACCAGATCATCTCAGACATCAAGGGCCTCAAAAATTAAAAATAAGTGTTTTTCTATCTCTATTGGTCTTGCTGTGGGCTAAAAACGACAAAATCACTTTTCGACCTTCTTTGGCCTCCTGTGAAGTGATTTTTCAATATATTTCAAAACCGTAAATTGCACCAAAAACTAGACTTTTCAAACTTGGCAATGAAGTTCTTAAATTTAAGAATAGGCAAATATTAACATGATTAAAGTGGCCTTGAATCTTGGTAACGTAATTTACAAGAATTATGTGACTTTTTTAAATAATCCTAAAATCGTATTTATAGATTTTTTAAAAAGTTATGATTTTTTTTGTATGAAGGACAGTATTGTTAGGCACATTTCCATTTACTTCTCAAGTCAATACCAGCAAAAATAGTGCCACAGCGTCATATTATATGAAACCATACAGCCATTGGACATGCCATTTTTCCGATTTTCGGCCATTCAACATGGAATTTACCACAGTTCCAATCACAAATTACATGCATATTGTATATGACTGAATTTCTATATAAGTATTCTAAACAACTGCCAAATTTCAAAGTTTTAAAATGATTCTACTAGAAATGACAGCCAATAATCTTTGAACTTTCTTTATTTTTTGAATTTGCCCGTTTAACTGGGATTGAGCCACTAGTGCTCATTCGATAAGCCTGAGCATGTGGATTGTGGAGTACTGATTTGGGATGAGTAGACCTGTATTTTCGAGCTTGCCAGACCATTGAGGAAGAGAATACCTGTCAAAGCCAGACAGCCACTTTGTCTGACACCAAGGCTGCTGAGTGAGTGCTGCTGTAAACTGTGCAACTGTGTGCATTCCAAACACCAATTCCATCCGAGCAAGTGTGCCACTTACAACCTGACTTAAGCGAATGAGAAATGCTAGGTGGTACCATTGCTAATACATTTTTGTCATTTTTAATGTATTTGGAAAACACTTTCTTTAGAGTCTATACCAATATTGTGTGTAACACAAGAAGATCAGTTAATTTAATTTCATCATTCGTTATTTCTATGTCATACTCATCCTCTTTACATATTTCTAACTTCTTTGAAAGACTAAAAAAATAACCTACAACAACAAAAAACAGAAATCTTCTTCAAATATCTAATAAACAATACCTAGGGACATCCCCATTTCAATGAATATTTTATTGAAGCTGTGCAAGTCTGCTTAGCCAAGCAATGTTGAATCAAAGTGTTGCCAGACCCAACTTCAGGTCCACAAGATCAAGTCTACACAGACTCCTCCATAGATTCCTCACAAAGACTTATTGAAGACCTTGGGTTATTTGAGGTCTCCTTTCTCCCATAAATATGACAAAGTGTCTGAGAGGAAGAAAAGAACACCCTTCCAATAACAAGGAATGTGGAAGCACTGGTGGATTCTGTTATCTTGACTGAATTTCAGACAAACTCATTAGCAAATGTCTAGACATTTTAACCCTCCCTCATTCTGCGATAACTTGCAGTGAAAGTATCTGACAATCTAAATAACTGACAATCTAAATATCGTGGTAAGTTAAACTTGAAATGTCAATGCACCAAAATCCCATTAAAACATTGTTGTATCTTCAGCAGTAGTATCTATGAGAATCACTCTATTAGCTCATATAGCAAAGGAGTACATGTGAAAATGGAAATTAACACGGATGCAATGCTATCTCCCGAATCATTATTGTATACATAGTGTACACCAACACCATCAAGACATTTTAACCTCACACATTCATGTCATGCAATATAATCAGGAAGAGAATCAAAAACAGGAAAACGTTAAATTTGTTAGCATCAGACAATCAGCTGAATGCAGGCCTGCATCATGAAGATCTTCTCTTGGATGAAAATCTTTATCAGTGCATTCTGGTCATTACTTCTGTAATAATCTTGAAGTATGCTTTATCAGTACACATTTTTCTTCTAGTGTCGTATCAATACATAAATTTCCCTTTAAAGAGAAAAATGTGAAGTTTTCCCCTGTCTGGCTCATGGTCGATCACAGCTTTAGCCCCTTGATTGACCCAGCGGCCTAGGAGTTATGATGCCAAGTCCTGAGCAGGCAATATGGTTCCTCTAGTATTTATCAATAGCCTGAATTCCAGTAGCCTTGACACCGAGGTCAAAAGTGAGACTCAGTCAGCAGTTTTGCCACCCAGAGAGCACGCACCACTTCTGCCAAACAGCTGAGCTGCAAAATTGTGCCATTCCTCTGCGGACCTCTTCATTGACAAACTTCTTGAATATCTATCCAGTGAGAATTCACCAATATTGAATCAGGGCAGCTATCCTGTGCTCAGCACTCCACGTGCTGTTCTCTATAGAGCCAACAGAAAAGTCCTCCTCTTCTTAACTTTAAGCCCTAAGGCTTTATTGGCCATCTTAGACCTCATCAGCTGTGGTTCTTTTGAAACTACTAACTCTCATTTCGTCACCCCCTCACACACTAATGAAAAGAAGTAACCACCTTCCTTCAGTCCACATGCTTTGATTAAGAGTGTTCAGCCTCTCGTCGTTGAATATTTTTCGCCATAAAAGTGAATGCATCAAGTCTTCTCTAGATGGCGGCGGATATGATCAGCTGACTTAGCATCGAAAAATATTAAATACAACACATGCGGCTTGATGCAGCTACATGACATCACAAGAAGAGATTCTAAGTCATTCCAAATAGAAAATCCAGACATTCTGTGCTGATATATGTTGTCAAATTTGGGTCAACATGACCAAAAGTGCATCTTCCAAACAGGATGTTCAATGAGATTTTACATAGCAGACCAATCCATCAATACTCTATGCCGCAAGTTATATTTTTTATAAATTTGCAAAGTTATAGTGACAAATAGCTCCTTTGTATAACCAGTTTGCTTCTGCGTCGATTTCCAACACTAGCAGTGACACCACTGAAGAAGCATACATTGCATGTGTGGCGACTTACTCTCCTTTGTATTCAGCATAGTATAGGTACAATGTGTGGTGCGCCATCCTACCAAGTCTCATTTGCCGGTTTCTATAAGCAACAAAAAGTAAGTTCCGCACAGCATAATGCTTCCGGACGAACAATTTTCCTGACGTAAGTCCAGTTCAATCTTCATGTACTCACTGAGAACTCAATAAATTATGGCTGCCTAAATAAAATGCTCATAAATTTCCTTAAATGTTTCCAACAAAGAACTTTTGGACCAACTTTCACACCAAGAATGACAGTGCTCAAAGTGAATACAAAACACTTGCTTATCATATTTTATCACATGGACCTGCATAACACTGGTAGTGGTGTGGACACATCAAGATGTGTCATAAAGTTAGCAAGCAGGTCATTAAGATAACAAGAAGGCATGGTAGAGGTGCGGAATTTCCATAAATGGCTAAGGAGATGGTGACAAGGTCCACTTATAAAAGGTTAATCAACAGGAATGGCTCCTGGTAGGTACAACATCGCTCATTTTCATGGGGATAATTTGAAGGGCTACTACTTTTTTGTTTCATTTCATATTCTTGTCTTAGTTAAGGCAATCAGTCAGTGCAGTAGTTTGCAGAAGTAATTCTATGAATCTACATTGACTCCAGCTAATATGCTTTTTGCGAATGGTTGGCAGGCAAATTTCGACCCGACATAAATTGTAGTAGAGCAAGGGAAGCAACTCACCCAGCACTGAGACCACACCATTCATCTGGGGAGAGCCGCCATTGATGCCATTGATGTAGATTGCCAAGCCATTGAGGGAGAGAATGCCCGTCAAAGCCAGCGGCCACTTTGCAGAGTCTGTATAACCATCCCAGCACAATTGTGTGCATTAATCACAGGACCTGCACCTAAACATACCAACACAATGGATGTGAATGGAACCCTCTGCAATCGGTGCAGTTCACATGGAGGGTGATATCCAGGCCACTAACTGTGAACCATCAGCCCTTTCAACAGGTTGAGAATTTGATGTCTCGAGCAGTATTATAGGTCCAAGAGATACAATGTATAATAATTTGTATATTTACCAACACTTTCATGTGAGACATTGTGTACATGTAATCAAACATGATGCACTCATATTTTGAGGATTTATCAGTTCTGAGCACATTTACACATAGAATAGATCATAATCTGCCTTTGATTTTTCAAAACCAAATCCTGCTTATTTTTTCACTTCAAGGGACCAAAGTCACGAGGCTGAAAACATACAGTTACAGGTTTAACAATTTTCTGTTCCCAAGTTTTGTCTAGAAACCCGTAGGTTGTATAACAGCAGCAGATTGAACAGAACCACTCAGAAACATGATGAACAGTCTCTGGAGGGAAAAGAATCCCTGAAGTTCTTCCAATAACACAAGCACACCTCATCTTACCTATGCATTGGTCTTACAATCAGAAAACATCAGCGCAATGGAAACAAAACGACAATATTTGGAGTTCTCATACAGCTATATTTTATCCATTTTTATGAAGCCTTACTGGATATTCGTTTACATTGTATCTGGGGCACTCTTATTTCACAATACAAAACATCAGTTTGGCACAAATCATGCATTGTCATTTTCAAATAGAGTGAAACTAGAACCTTATTACTTTGTCGGGGAACTCTGGTTTGATGTGGACACATAACATACCATGCAGGATGTCAACAAATAATATCTTCCACAGATAAAATTCATCCCACTGGGTGATTCATGCAAGATTTCAAACAGATTGGGTACGCAACAAACTATGATACAACCAACTCTTGGTTTTCATTGTTGGTATCTCTTAGCCTGGTTTTACTTCAGTGCCAAATAAGTCTCTTAACTGGTAATTAAAGTCGCCAGGAGGATGCTACTAATGAAAGGTTGTTGCTTGGAGGCAACTCCATCTTCTCATTACCAACAGGAAAAGGTGACCCAGATGAGTGGAACTGCTGTGAAAGGATCGGCACTGATGAGAGATGAGAGGGTCAAAAGAAAGTATGTGGAACACTATTTGACAGCAGCTCTGCTGCATCATGCTGCCCAAACTGATTCAGGCTGGTGGAGCACTTGGTGCTATATTAGGCATCCAGACTACCCCAATTCCACATTGACAGTGTCTCAGGGGGGAATGTGGATATTCCAGAATACAGTCAATAAAGAGGTCCGGAGAGGAACTGTGCCATTATACAGCTCAGCTGTTTTGCTCAAAAGCGGTGCTGTTAGAGTGTAGTCTCATTTTGTGACCATAATGTCAAGGTCAGTGGATCTGGAGCAGTTGGTAAACAATAGACCAACCATATTGTCTGTAGAACTCCTGTGCCACAAGTCTTCTTCTCTCAATCAATATCAGGGCAAAGAATCGGCTACAAGCCAGTCAGGGGTAAATTATTTCGAGGACAGCAAAAGTTTCAGCTCATGAGGTGGAAAAGCTGATAATGCACACCACCAACTACTGTGGGTCATTCAGCACCGATTTAGATTCCATGATTATGGGCCTATATTTTGGACTATACTTTATGAAGATCAAGAGAATCTCAACTGTATGAATATAGTTTAAGAGGTTACTTAGTTAATTTATATTGACATGAGAGATAAACATGTTGGGACAGATAGTTGAGTAAGTGAACCAACCTACATGTACCAAGAAATTCATTCATTCATTGCGTAAGGCCTTCCATGGATGTTGATTGCCAAGCCATTGAGGGAGAGAACGCCTGTCAAAGCCAGCGGCCACTTTGTAGAGTCACAATTGTGTGCATTAATCACAGGACCAGCACCTAAACTTACCATCACAATATAGATGCGAATAGAACACTGAGCAATCAGTGCCGCACGGAATGTGATATCTGAGCTTACTTTGCTGAACCAACAAGTAAGAAGTTTTAATGCAATAGAAAATTCCAAGATTCTCTTGTTAGAGACCACAACAATATCACTAATACCTAAGAACTTCATGATGCATCCTACATTAAGATCTATCCGTAGTTATTTTCGGGGCAACATGCACATTACACAGCTACAAACAGAATACCATGTGATTATAGTGTACTATAATAAAATCGTCCTTTGACTTGCAAAAGCACGGCTTATTTTGAGCTTCAAAGGGTCTAATACAAAAGAAGATCTCCCTATATTTGGAAATAATATCTGATAAAAGTTTAATCCATTATTTCTCATTTTCTTCAAATGACAGGAGGCATAAAATATGTACACATACAGTGTTTAGTCTTGGGGCTTAGGGTTGTTTTTGTTGTAGATTGTGGCATATACATGACTACTAAATAGCCTGTAAATTTCTCATATGTGGGAAGTTGTTTGCACACTTGTTGCAGTAGCAAATTGAACGGAACCACACAGAAACATGATGTAGATTCTCTTGAGAATAACAAATCCCCAGATAAGTTCTTCCAGTAAGAGCAGCACACCTCATCTCATCTTACCTATTCATTCGTTCTGCAAACAGAAAATATTTGCGTCGTACTGAAAATTGCAACTATATGGAAACAAAATGAAAATGTTTGTATTTCTCAGGCAGTCATAAATATACATGTATATTTTTATAAAGCATTACTGAAGAATCCTATGAAGGTTTTATCTTTCGCTATGCAAATCGCCAGTTTTCCTAAATGATGTGAACTGCAGTCATATAAATTCCAAATACAATCAAATGGGAACTTCAGGAATCTCTGGTTTTATGCAATTTATCATATTGGTGCCTTGTCAAGTTATAATTCATCCAGGATTTAGAAAGATTGGGATAAGCCACAAACTATGAGACACCAAAAATTGCGCTTTTGACTGTCACTGTTTCTGAGCCCAGTTTTACTTCAGTGCTACATGTCTCTTAACTGGTAATTAACAGAATTAACATTGACACGTGGATGCTACTGATAAAAGGTTGTTGCTTGGAGGCGACTCCATCTTCTCATTACCAACAGGAAAAGGTGACCCCAATGAGTGGAACTGCTGTGAAAGGATTGGCACTGATGAGAGATGAGAGAGTCACATGAGTTCCATTTACTGTGTCACAGCATCTCGGCTACACCATGCTGCCTGGTCAGACTCAAGCTGGTGAAGCACTCGGTGGCATATTAGGCATCCAGTGCCCCAATTCCATATTGGCAGTGTCTCTGGAGGATGGATAGATATCCCAGAATGTGGTCAATAAAGAGGTTCCAGAGCACCATTATGCAGGCCAGTGGGGAAAGGGTGCTATTACAGGGTGGTCTCATTTTACGTCCTGCATGGATGTTAAGCTCAGTAAATTTGGAACAGTTTGTAAACAAAAGACAAAAGATATTGTCAGCAGAATTTATAACTTACATGCCACAATTCTTCTTCCAACAATCGATATAAGGGCAATGCCAGCAAAAGTTTCATTTCATGAGGTGGAAAGGCATATAATGCATATTATCACCAACTGCTCAGTGTGACCTAGTGCCAATTTTTTGTCAGCAAGACAGATCTGAGCTGCAGGAATATTCAATGAACAATCCATTGCTGCCCAAGCCCGTCCCTGCTCGTGGAGCACTTGGTGCTATATTAGGCATCCAACCTACCCAATTCCACATTGGTGTCTGGCGGTTGGGCAGATATTCCAGAATTTAGTCAATAAAGAGATCCAGAAAGGAAGTGTATCATCATGCAGCTGAGCTGTTTTGTGGAAAGGGTGCACTTACATGTACACAGCAGTCTTATTTGCTGACCCAAATGTCAAGTTCAACTGAATTTGGGCATTTGGTAAACAATAGGCCAACCATATTGTCTTCAGAAGTCATTGTCATAATGCCAAATCAATACAAGGGCAAAATCGACGACAAGTCGGTCAGGGGTAAAACATTATATGGGATTTTTTTGTCGAAAAATAGAGATATGAAGCAGAAGGCTCTCAAGAGAAGAGACAAAGCCAATTTTGATATTCTAATAAAATTTACAAACATCAAGAAGATGGTCATTAGCATCAGCGAGGACAAGAACACTCACTTTTTTTTTTTTCCAAGTTAGTATAAATCATACACTTGCACCACTTTAAATATAGCCAGGAGTGCTTTGAATAACTTGAATAACCAGTGTTTTCCAGTTATACGAAAACTTCATTGCTACTTGCCACAAAGTTGAAGTGGTCTCAGGCTTGTCTATTTACCAGATAAAACATAAATGCCCCTCCTAACTGCCTGGGAAAGTAATCTGGCTGCAATCTCGCATCTACTGTGGCCCAAGGCAGACCTTGCTTCCTTGCCCTTTTTATGAGTGGACCTCGTCATCACCTTCTTATCCATTAATGGAAATGCTCCACCTCTATCAAGCCTTCTTGTTATCTTAATACCCTGCTCGCTATCTTTATGGAACGGCTTGGCTTAATGTGTTCACATCACTACCAGTTTAACTCCTCACTAAATCCACAAACTGCCTGCCCAAGTTACACAAGTGACTTGTTCCAGAATTAACTTGGCAACATTCACTTGTCTCAGCAACCAGAAAATTAGGATTTTTTTTCCTAAGAAATGAATTGATTTCCATTTCCCACTGTTTTTGTAGTTATTAGGCAATAAGTGAAGAAATATGGCTCACAGCACAAAAGGATATTACGAGATTAGAACAAATGGCTCACAACATATATGCAAGTTGGTCATCCAAGAAACCGGTGTTGTTACACACTGAAATACTAAAGAGTTGCTGCTTTTTACTTGATGTCAGAAGTATATTTCAATGTCCTCATAGTAATAAAATAATTATTGACACCCGCAGGAAGAATTTTGATCGGCTGCAAATAACTTAATATTTTATGTCACTAAACCAGCATGTAGGCTAGCTGTAGTATGAACATTCAACATTTCGGATATCATTCAACCATAATTTATTTTCACAGCCAAATTAATTTTTTTTGTCACAAAGAGAAGCCCTTCTTCCTTGGCAAAGCCTTGTATTACACTCAAGTAACAGCACTTAAAACAGGCAGCTGCTTTCAAAGACAAACTTTTGATATCGTGACCATGGATGGAGTGTAGGAAAACATTTTGGGTCAACCCCCCAACCAAATTAATATTGGCTTCTGATATTGTCTGCTCTCGGGCGAGTCTAGTGGTGTTGAAGAATTAGTCCACAGAAACACATCCTCATAAAAGCTGACAGATGACCTTCGGGTCATGCTCAGTTCTTACTTCTTGAGCTAATATGACAAAGTATCTAAGAGAGAAGAAGGCATCCTCTCAGAACTCAAAGCAATGGGATAATTGGATACAGCACAATGTCAGCACATGAACCTCTGAGCTGTCGGTCTCTTTGTCATCTCATGAATCTAGGACGCACTCATCAATGATGTCTAGCCAATTTAACCCTTGTCTTGTTACAACAATCAGAATAAAGGCTCTGTGAGAACTTTCTTTCTCTTGGGTAACAATATTCGCTTCTATTGCTACTTACAGGTTTCATAAGATAGAATGCAGATAAGATCACTTACTCAATTGAACTGAAATTTGTCGAGAATCATCAAACCTTTTATTCAGCAACAAATCGATGATCCATGACGTCAATTTTGGAAATTTTCAATGTCTCTCTGTGACTAAGGCTGCAACCAACCAACATCAGCTTCCTATCAGCCCCAGCTTCAGCAAAAACAACAGCTGACTTTCGGCCTACTTCACTCAGACCACCCTCTTCCAATCTATAATCTTGAAAAACAATCTATAGCCTGTTATCAGTTCATTTAAATCCACTCAAATGACCTTCAACCCACTTCCAGATTACTCCCAATTCAATTTCAGCCCTTCTCAGTTTGTGCACTCAGTACTCTGCTCTACCACCTCTCAGTCCGACCCCGTCCTTATCCTCGCCAACTTAAGGCCGTCTCCTACTTGCTTCATGGTTTCATGCCTCCCAAGATTGCTTGGGGATAAAGTACATAACCCTTATCAATCATGCTCTTTCTGGCTAGGGAAAGTGTGACCTCAGAGAACTTTAAAGTGACATCATAAGCCCATAACGTGACTGCTTCTATTAACTTACCCAGTTCCGTTTCAATCTGGAAAAGCCAGTATATGGCAAATGAAGCGAAGAAAACAAGCCCATACATTCGGAGATGTATTTTCCCAATATCCCACTTGGGCCTGTGAACTCCCTTAAAATGACTCCTGTTCAATCCCTCCTTAAAGGCTTGTCTGTGTAAACCTGTTATGATATGCTGAGCTAAAGACATCGTCTTCTATCTGATACTAAAGATTGTCATCTCATGGGATATATGAAAAAGGAGGAAGATTGCTTCACTTAGTGGAATGAGATGGGAGACTCTTTCAAATTAAAATTGTCCATATATAGCAAGAACTAGTTCAATGAAAAAGAAGATAGAAGAGTTTGTATATCATCTTCAGTAACATATTCTAAGCATTGCTCCTCCTGTTATTTATAATCTAGCCATTAGCCTTATTCCACCATTATCTGAATGTTATTTATTAGATGACAAAATAGGCATTGAACATTAAATATACATCAACATAAAATATCAATCTATACATCATTCAAAGGACCTGTAGCAAAAACTCTTAATTAATATTACAGAGCATCAAACTGTGACAGTTTTTAATCTTTCTGGTCAATTTCTCTTTTCATGCAACATGTACTTCAGTGTGGGAATTATTATCAAAACAGAAGTGATGAAGGCAAGTTCAGTGTGCCTGAAAGGTTTTCGAAGTGCACCTACACAATTCTAGAAAGAGTGGTGACATCAAGCAGAGCAGACCCTGAGGAAGCCACCTGTCCAACAAGGCACCAAACAAGAGTACTTGATAGGGCAGTTTGGATAACAGGGTGACCACTGTAAAGGAACAAGACTGCACTGTAGGATGGCAGACAGTTGTCAGTGTCTCGAGTGTCAATAGAATAGTTTCAAACTCATTAGAATGTGTCAGGTCCAGCAACAAAGACAACTGCGCAGTAATTTCCAGCAATACAAAAACTTATTTGTATCTTGCAACTATGGCTCTAACTTGAAGAGGTGTAACGAGATAAAACATTAATGGCTCCTCTTGACTGCTTGAGGTAGCAATCTGGCTGCAATCTCCCATCTACTATGGCCCAAGGCAGACCTTGCTTCCTTGCCCTTTTTATGACTGGACCTTGTCATCACCTGCTTATCCATTAATGGAAATGCTCCACCTCTATCAAGCCTTCTTGTTATCTTAATACCCTGCTCGCTATCTTTATGGAACGGCTTGGCTTAATGTGCTCACATCACTACCAGTTTAACTCGACACTAAATTCACAAAGAGCCTTACTAAGTTCCACCAGTGACTTATACAAGCATTAACTAGGCAACTTCCATCAGTCTTGTGAGGAAAATTAGCTTAGCAACCAGACAATGAGGAAATATTTTCCAAGAAACGAACTGACTTCCATTTACAAGTATCTCTTAGACAATAAGTGAAGAAATACGGCTCACCACACACAATAGCATATTACAAGACGATAAGAAATGGTTTACACAATGCCTCACCAGTCAAAAAAAAATATCAGTGTTGTTACATACTGAAATACTAAGGAGTTGTTGCTTTTTTGCTTGATGTTAGAAGTATATTTCATTGTCCCCAGAGTAATAAAATAAATATTAATGGACACCCACAAGAGAATTTTGACATTGGCTGCAAAAAACACCGTATTTTAAGGCCTTAATGTAGCTTACAGCTGTAGTTTGAACATTCAGCATGAAATGATATCATTCAACCACAATTTCTTTTCACAGACACATTAAATTCTTTGTCATGAAAAGAAGCCCATCCTCCCTGGTAAGCCCTTGTATTACACTCCAATCCACTTCTTTCAAAGCAGCTTCTTTCAAAGACAAACTTTTGATATCACAACACACTTTCTTTGTTTCTTGTACTTTACATTTATCAGATTTTTCAAAGATAGTAACCATAGATGGAGTGAAGGAAAACATTTTTGGTCAACTACACCAAATTAATGTTGGCTTCCGTTATTATCTGCTCCTTATGCGAGTCTAGCGGAGTTGAAGAATTAGTCCACAGAAACATGTCCTCATAAAGGCTGACAGATGACCTTTGGGTCATGCCCAGTTCTTACTTCTTACTTCTTGAGCTGATATGACAAAGTATCTGAGAGAGAAGAATAAATCCTCACAGAACTCCAAGCAGTGGGATAATTGGATACAGCACATGAACCTCTGAGCTGTTGGTCTCTTCGTCATCTTATGAATCTAAGACGCACTCACCAATTATGTCTAGCCAATTTAACCCTTGTCTTGCTATAACAATGAGAATAAAGGCACTGTGACAAATTTCTTTTTCTTTGGTAACAATATTCCTTCAATTGCTACTCACAGGATTCATAAGATAGAATGCAGATAAGATCAGTTACTCAATTGAACTTCAATTTGTCGAGAATCATCAAACCTGTTATTCGGCAACAATTCGCTGATCCATGGTGTCAATTGTGGAAAGTTTCAATGTCTCCCTATAACCAAGGCTGCACCCAACCAACATTAGCTTCCTATGAGCCCCAGCTTCAGCAAAAAACAACAGCTGACTTTCAGCCAACTTCACTCTATCCACCCTTGTCCAATCTATAACCTTGAAAAACAATCTATAGCCTGCTATCAGCTCATTGCAATCGACTCAACTGACCTTTGACCCACTTCCAGATTGCTCCCAATTCAATTTCAGCCCTTCTCAGTTTGTGCACTCAGTATTCTGCTCTACCACTCTTAGTCCGACCCTGTTCTCCTCCTCGCCAACTTAAGGCCTCTCCTAGTTGCTTCAAGGCTTCATGCCTCCCAAGATTGCCCGGGGATGAAGCGCGGAACCCTTATCAATCATGCTCTTTCTGGCTAGGGAAAGTGTGACCTCAGAGAACTTGGAAGTGACATCATAAGCCCATGACATGACTGTTTCTATTAACTTACCTAGTTCCGTTTCAATTTGGAAAAGCCAGTATACGGCAAATGAAGCGAAGAAAACAAGCCCATACATTTGGAGAGGTGTTTTCCCAATATCCCTCTTGGGCCTGTGAGCTCATTTAAAATGACTCCTGCTCAATCTATTAACTGTGCAAATGCCTCATTTCAGCTCAAATGCTCCTGCATTATATCATCTTTGTGCTTCCCAAGACTCCCAGCCCTCCTTCAAGGCTTGTCTGTGTAAACATCGTATGATATGCTGAGCTAAAGACATGTCTATCTCATACTAAAATGACTGTCATCTCATGGGATATATGAAGAAGGAGGAAGATTGCTTCACTTAGTGGAATGAGATAGAAGACCCTTTTAAATTAAAAGTGTCCATATATATATAGCAAAAACTAGTTCAATGAAAAAGAAGATAGACCAGTTTGTATATCATCTGCAGCAACCTATTTTAAGCATTGCTCTTCTTGTTATTTTAGTCCAGCCATTAGCCTCATTCCACCAATATCTGAATGTTATTTATTAGACAGATAAAATAAAGCATTGAACATTAAATATACATTAACATAAAATATCTATCTATACATCATTCAAGGCACCAGAAGTACACAATTTTAATTAATATTACACAGCATCCCACAGTGACAGTTTTTAATCTTGATAGTTAATTTCTGTTTTCCTGCAACATGTATTTCAGTGTGAGTTGTTGTTTGTGTTTTATGCCTCTGCAGCACCTTAGTGGGCTATATCAAGGCAGGCGATCGCCGTATGATGATGAGATGAGAAGACAGTGAGTCTGGCACATACCCTATTAATTCAGGGATGCCCAGGGTCTTTCAGTTGCCCCAGCATAGAATACTGGGTACAACCCGCCTCCATTTAACGTCCCATGGGCTCGGACTAAAGTGAGTTCCCGGGGTGAGATTTGAACCCACGCCCTCAAAGCCAGTTGACAAGCACACTTACCAATTAGGCCACGGGGGAACTGTATTTCAGTGTGAGAATTGTTGTCAAAACTGAGGTGGTGATGTGGCACTGATGCCACCAAGGCAGGTTCAGTGTGCCTGTATGGTTTTCGAAGCACCTACACAATTTTAGAAAGAGTGCACCATCAAGTAGAGCAGGTCGTGAGGAGGCCACCCGTCCAACAAGGCACCAAGCAACAGCACTTAAAAAGACAGTTTGGGTAACAGGGTGACACCTGTACAGGAACAAGACTGCAATGTAGGGTGGCAGACAGTTGTCAGTGTCACTAGTGCCAATAGAACAGTTTCAGACTCATAGGAATGTGCTGGCTCCAGCTACAAAGACAACTTAGCAGAAGCAGGTCTAGCAGCAAGACATGAAGATGGATACCCAGCAGCAAACGCATTTTGCATCAGCTCCATCTCAATGTGCTCAAAGCAGGTCTATCACCTGCAAATGCAATATCCCCAGCAGCAGCTGTCATAGCACATACTTTCTGGGCAGCAGCATTAACAATAGCATTGGTTGAAGTGTTACCAACAGATTTAACATCACAGATATAAATTTTCATGTCTGTATCAAAAGCAAGTTGGCATAATCAGCTGCAGATGTCTGACAGAGAATAAGGCTGAAATCTTCCACATCAGCAGTATTATATTTATAACAATTTGATCCATCCCAATTTGTAACAGGGGACTCTGGGTTGTATCACGCTGCCCAAGCCAACCCCTGCTGGTGGAGCACATGGTACTACCATATAAGGCATCCAAGCTGTCCCAATTCCATATTGGTCTCTGGAGGGCGGCTCGATATTCCAGAATTTGGTCAATAAAGAGGTCCAAACAGGAACGATATTGTAATGCAGCTCAGCTGTTTTGGTGGAAAGGGTGCACTTACAGGGCAGTCTTACTTGCTGACCCAGATGTCAAGGTCAGCTGAATTTGGGCAGTTGGTAAACAATAGGCCAACCATATTGGCTGCAAAAGTCAATGTCATAATTCCTCTCCCCCAAATCAATACAAAGGGCAAGGCTAAAATTTACCACAAGCCAGTCAGGGGTAAACAATATATATGGAATAGCTTGGTCGAAAAATAGAGATAAGAAGCAGAAGGCTTTCAAGAGGAGCACATCACCAACTGACAATTCTGACAAAATTTACAAAATTGAGAGGGTTGACAATTTCAAGATAAAAAATAACAAGGATTCAATCATTTCTGTATCAATCAAATGCTATTACTTGTTTAAACAATGCAGATGGCTAATTGGCCATTTGCCAATCAGTAGTGTCCAGTTTTTTAAAAACTTATTTGTAACCTGCCACTAACTTGAAGAGGTGTAACAAGATAAAACATTAATGGCTCCTCCTGACTGATTGAGAAAGTAATCTGGCTGTAATCTCCCATCTACTGTGGCCCACGGCAGACCTCCCTTCCTTGCCCTAAATGACTTCTTGCTATCTTTATGGAACGGCTTGGCTTAATGTCTTCACATCACTACCAGTTTAACTCCTCACTAAAATTTAATCCACTAACTGCCTGCCCAAGTTACACAAGTGATTTGTCCCAGCATTAACTTGACAACTTCCATCAGTCTTGGGGTGGGGGAAATAGCTCAGCAACCAGAAAATGAACCCATTTCCATTTGCCAGTGTCTTGTAGTTATCAGGCAATAAGTGAAGAAATATGGCTCAATGCACAACAGCATATTATGAGATGAAAACACAAGGCTAATGCTTGCCTAGTTTGTCTCGCAAGAAATGAGTGCAGTTGGCATCTGTTGCTATCTGCTCCTGGGCGTGTCTGTGGTGTTGAAGAATTAGTCCACAGAAACACATTCTCATAAAGGTTGACAGATGACCTTTCGGTCCTTTTGGTAATGATAAGTTCTTAATTTTCAAGTTATATGAGAAAGCATCTCAGAGTGAAGAACGAATCCGCACAGAACTCTTAGATAATTGTCAATGATGTCTAGCCAATTTAACCCTTGTCTTGCAGTAACAATCAGAAAAATATTTAATCAGAATAATGATTTAATAAGATCTTTCTGTCTCTTCAGAAAAATGTGCTTTAATTGCCACTCACAGCATTCATCCTGGGTTCCCAACACTATGTAATGCACCAGATAATTTGTTATATTGTGTATTTCCCATGTAATTTTATATGTAATAAGACATAGATAGAGTCACTGTCAGTGTCTTAGCTACAATTTCAAGTTCACCCAACGAACGTTAGTTGCCTATCAGTTCCAGTTTCAGCTACAGACAACAGCTCACCTTCAAACCTTGTCTAATCTATAACCTCGAAAAAGAATCTATAGCCTGCTATCAACCCATTTGTTTGTCATTCAACTGACCTTTGACCCACTTCCAGATTGCTCCCAATTCAATTTCAGCCCTTTTCAGTTTGTGCACTCAGTACTCTGCTCTACCACCTCTCAGTCCGAACCAGTCCTTATCCTCTCCAACTTAAGGCCTCTCTCCCAGTTGCTGCAAGCTAAGAATACCCTGGATATTCTTAGCTTCAAGGCTTCATACCTCCCAAGATTGCCCAGGGCCAATTGCAGAACCCTTATCAATCATGCTCTTTCCGGCTAGGGAAAGTGTGACCTCAGAGAACTTGGGAGTGACATCATCAGCCCATGACGTGACTGTTTCTATTAACTTACCTAGTTCCGTTTCAATCTGGAAAAGCCAGTGTGGGGCAAATGAAGCGAAGAAAACAAGCCCATACATTTGCAGAGGTGTTTTCCCAATATCCCCCTTGGGTGTGTGAGCTCCTTTCAAATGACTCCTGTTCAATCTATCCACTGTGCAAATGCCTCATTTCAGCTCAAATGCTCCTGCATTATATCATCTTTGTGCTTCCCAAGACTCCCAGCCCTCCTTAAAGGCTTGTCTGTGTAAACATCGTGTGATATGCTGAGCTAAAGACATGTCTATCTGATACTAAAATGACCGTCATCTCATGGGATACATGAAGAAGGAGGAAGATTGCTTCACTAAGTGGAATGAGATAGGAGACTCTTTTAAATTAAAAGTGTCCATATATAGCAAAAACTTGCTCAATGAAAAAGAAGATGAAACAGTTTGTATATCATCTGCAGCAACATATTTTAAGCATTGCTCTAAGCTCTTCTTGTTATTTATGATCAGCCATTAAAGAATTATTATTAAAACAAAGGTGGTGATGTGGCACTGATGCCAACAAGGCAGGTTCAGTGCGCCAGGATGGGTTCTGAAGTGGACCTACACAATTTTAGAAAGAGTGTGTCATCAAGCAGAGCAGACCCTTAGGAGGCCACCCGTCCAACAAGGCACCAAACAACAGCACTTGAAAGGACAGCTTGGATAACAGGGTGACCACCGTGCAGTGTACTGGAACAAGAATGCAATGTTGGGTTGCAGACAGTTGTTAGTGTCACAACTCACTACTGTCAATAAAATAGTGTCAGACTCATAGGAATGTGCCAGCTCCAGCTACAAAGGACAATTGCACAGTAGCAGGTCTAGCAGCAAGACATGATGATGGACACCCAGCAGCACTCGCCCTTAGCATCAGCTCGATCTCAATGTGTTCATGGCAGGTCAAACACTCGCAAATGTATTATCCCAAGCAAGAGTAGGTGTAGCATATGCTTTCGGGGTAGCAGCATTAACGGCAGCATTGGTTGAAGTAGTACCAACAGATTTAATATAATAATTCATGAACATTAATTTTCATGTCATTATCACCATACCAGCAGGTTGGTATAATCAACTGATGTCTGACAGAGAGTGTCCTACACCAAGGCTGAAATCTTCAACATCAGCAGTATTATAACAATTTGCTCCATCCCAATTTGCAACAGCAGACTCTCTGTTGTATCACGCTGCCCAAGCCAACCCGCTGGTGGATCGAGCACTTGGTGCTATATTAGGCATCCAAGCTGCCCCAATTCAATATTGGTCTCTGGAGGGGGGGGGGGGAGGTAGATATTCCCAGAATTTTGTCAATAAAAAGGTCCAAAGAGGAAGGATATTGTTATGCAGCTCAGCTGTTTTGGTGGAAAGGGTGCACTTCCAGGATAGTCTTACTTGCTGACCCAGATGTCAAGGTCAGCTGAATTTGGGAGTTGGTAAACAATAGGCCAACCATATTGTCTGCAGAAGTCAGTGTCATAATTCCTCTCCCCCAAATCAATATAAAGGGCTAGGCTAAAATTGACCACAAGCCAGCCAGGGGTAAATAATATATATGGAATTGCTTGGTCGAATAATAGACATAAGAAGCAGAAGGCTTTCAAGAGGAGCACATCACCAACTGACAATTCCGACAAAATTTACAAAATTGTTAAAAACTTTATGGGACTTTTTAAAAGTCACATAGACTAATCATACATTAGACATTTTATTCAAAATAGGACACACCCAGGAGAAGGTTTACAATTTCAAGATTAAAAAAATAAGGACTCAATCATGTCTGTATCAATCAGAAGCTTTTACCACTTTAAACAATGTGGATGGCTTATGGGCTATTTGCGTAATCAGTAATGTCCAGTGACATGAAAACTTATTTATAATTGCCACTAACTTGAAGAGGTGTAACAAGATAAAACATTAATGGCTCCTCCTGACTGCTGGAGAAAGCATATTGCTGTAATCTCCCATCTACTGTGGCCCAAGGCAGACCTCCCTTCCTTGCCCTATTTATGACTTAACCTTGCCATCACCTGCTTATTCATTAATGGAAATGCTCCACCTCTATCAAGCCTTCTTGCTATCTTTATGGAACGGCTTGGCTTAATGTCTTCACATCACTACCAGTTTAACTCCTCACTAAATCCACCAACTGCCTGCGCAAGTTACACAAGTGACTTGTCCCAGCATTAACTTGGCAACTTCTGTCAGTCTTGTCAGGAAAATTAGATTAGCAACCAGAAAATGAACCCGTTTCCATTTACCAGTGTCTTGTAGTTATCAGGCAATAAGTGAAGAAATATGGCTGAATGCACAATAACATATTACGAGATGAAAACACAAGGCTGAAATTTGCGTAGTCTATCTCACAAGAAATCAGTGCAGTTGGCATTCGATTCTGTTATTATCCACTCCTGGGCAAGTCTAACAGTGTTAAAGAATTAGAAACACATTCTCATGAAGGCTGACAGATGACCTTTGGGTCATGTTCAGTTCTTAATTTTCAAGTTATATGAAAAAGCATCTAAGAGTGAAGAATGAATCCTCGCAGAACTCTTAAGAAATGGGATAATCGGATACAGCATGTGACCCTCTGAGCCGTTGGTCTCTTAGCCATCTCATGAATCAGAGATGCACTTGACAATGATGTCTAGCCTATTTAACCCTTGTCTTGCTATAACAATCAGAAAAGAGATTCAATCAGAATAAAGATTCTTTAAAATCTTTCTGTCTCCTCAGTGGCAAAATGTGCTTCAATTGCCACTCACAGCATTCATCAGATACAATATAAAGTAAAATGTGTCAAGAATCATCAAAAATTGTATTCCTCTGAATTTCATCAACAACTCGCTGATCCGTGATTTAAATTTTCAAATGTCTTAATGACACTCTTTAATATATAACCAAGCCTCAAGCTGAAAGGATTCACCCAACGAACACCAGTTGCCTATCAGTTCCAGTTTCAACTACAGACAACAGCACACCTTCACCCAAATTTTGCTCAATCCACCCTTATCTATCCTATAACTCCGAAAAGAATCTATAGCCTGCTACGTTTATTAACCCATTTGTTTGTCACTCAACTGACCTTAAACCCACTTCCAGATAGCTCCCAATTCAATTTCAGCCCTTCTCAGTTTGTGCACTCAGTACCCTGCTCTACCAATCTCAGTCCCACCCGTCCTCATCCTCACCAGCTTAAGGCCCTCTCCTAGTTGCTTCAAGGCTTCAGGACTCCCAAGATTGCCTGGGGATGAAGTGCAGAACCCTTATCAATCATGCTTCATCTTGCTGGGGAATGTGTGACCTCAGAGAACTTGAAAGTGACATCACAAGCAGCTACAAGCCCATGACGTGACTGTTTCTGAAAACTTACCCAGTTCAGTTTCAATCTGGAAAATCAGTGTGAGGCAAATGAAGCGAAGTAAAAAAGCACATACATTTGGAGAGGTTTTTTCCGCAACATTGCTCTTGGACTGAGCTCCTTTCTGTTGACTCCCATCTGTTAAGTGTGCCAATGCCTCATTTCAGCTCAAATTCTCCTGCATTAAGCCAAATCTTTGCGCTTCCCAAGAATCCCAACTCTCCTTGAAGGCTTTTCTGCGTAAACATTACAAAATAAACTGAGCTAAATACGTGTCTATATCTGATACTAAAATGACTGTCATCTCATGGGGATATATGAAGAAGGAGGAAATTGCTTCACTTAGTGGAATGAGAAAGGAGACTCTTTTAAATTAAAGCTTCCAGATACTGCAAAAACTTGTTCACTGAAAAAGAAAAATAGTTTGTATGTCATCTGCAGTGACATAACCTCAAGCATTGACCTTGCTGTTATTATGCTAGTAATCGAGCCGTTAGCCTCATACAGTCAATATCTTAATGTTTTTACTAGGCCAGAAAAATACTTTAAAATTTGAGCAGGCACATAAAATACACCTGAAGTGCCAAACATAAATTGCCAACAGTGAGAATGTTTTTGTCTTAATGCTTAATTTCGGGTTTCTGGCTGTTTCAAAGTGAGAATTATCTGCAAAACAAAGGTGATGATGTGACATTGACACCCCCAAGGCAAGTTCAAAGTGCATTGATGGTTCAGGAAGTACCAAAAAATTGCTATTGCCTAGAAATGCCTTGTCTTGCCTTTTTGCCAAGCTAGTCAGTGACTACTTGTCCATAAGTGAAACTGCGATTTTTCTAGTCTAGAGGTTCGGAGAAAATCACAGTTAGTTGAAGGACAGCCAGGCACCAGTCGTATGCCTCGGGGGTTGCCGTGCACTATCCGATCCTTTTTTAGCACCTCTGAAGATTGTGAATGCCATGGGGAATAGACATGACAAAGGTAGAGCAAGTGACAGGGGAGTTACTGGTTTTCACTGCAGTCATCCCTACAAATTTTAAAAGTGACCCTGCAGACAAACCACACAGTGGTGCAAAAGGGAAATTGAAGAGCCTTGATAAACAGTGGTCATTGTAACAAACAATCTCACCCTAGACACCAGTAACATGCAACCTCTACCTTCAGTGCCTACTAATATACAGCAGTAACTCTACATCTGTACGAGTGACCTCTCCATGTTCGAGGATGATAATCAGTTATTAATAACTATGCTAGTTGAATATGTTTCTGAGATACTTTGCTTGTTTCTGAAGAAAGATAGAAAAGCAGAGCAGACCTTGAGGAGGCCACGCTTACAACAAGAGACCGAACAATGACACTTGAAACAGCAAGTCACACAACGGGGTAACCACTGTACGTAAACAAAACTGCAATGTCGGATGGCAGAGAGTTGCCAGTGTCACTGGTGTCAATGGAAAGGTGTCGGACTCATAGGAATGTGCCAGGTCCAGCTACAAAGACAACTGCGCAGTAGCAGGTCTAGCAGCAAGACATGATGATGGATACCCAGCAGCACTCGTCTTTTGCATCAGCTCCATCTCAATATGCTCAAGGCAGGGTCAATCACCTGCAAATGCAATATCCCCAGCGACAGCAGTCATAGCACATGCTTTCTGGGTAGCAGCATTAACAGCAGCATCGGTTGAAGCAATACCAACAGCTTCAGTATCATAGCCATCTATTTCAGTGTCAACAATCACTCAACATTACTAGCTGATTGATATAAGTTGATAACATTAACAACTGATTTACATCTTCACAATAAGCATTCAGCACCAACAGCATCCCAATGTCATGGTACTACATGTAGCTTGAGCATTGGACAATATTAGTGTCAACATTCCTAAACCATTGCCAACAGCTGCATCTGTCTCGATCACCATCAGCTTTTGTATCAACATCCACACCACAAGCACATCTTGTGTATTAAAAACATCCAAGAGGAGCTGACCAGTCCTGATATATAAAGCTATAGATCCATAGCTGGTGGTAGACTAATGTGGTCGAAACATTGGTATACCCTTTGCTTATGGGACTGCCTGATATCTGTGATGGCCAACTAATTATGGGTTGCCCTTTCAGGGACCGCTGACCAGGGAGAAAATGAAACAGTTGTGTTGAAACACGATACAATGTTATGATTACTTATGGATAAACTAAATTATAAATGATGAAAACATCTGCATAATTTATAATAAAACAGCAGAAAGCAAAGCTTTAATATCAGGGCACAATTACAATGAGCAAATGTACCATATATTTCTCAGACATAAAAGACACCAACTGCAAAATTAATATTGGCCTTTGCTATTATCTGCTCCTGCCTGGTCCTTGCCCTGCTGTTATATTCCAGTCTTGGTCCACACAAACAATTCTTCACAAAGACTGATTAATGACCTCTGGGTCATGCTTTGTTCTCACTGCGGCTTATATGACAAAGAGTCTTAGAGACAAGGATGAATATTCTTCCCCAGAGCAATGGGATAATTGGATAATGAAAGTGGCCCCTCTCAGCTGTTGGTCTTGTTGGAGCCTCATGAATCCTAGACACACTCATCAATGATGTCTGGACAATTTAACCCTTGTCTTCCTGTAACTATCACGATAAAGATTCGGAAATTCAGCGAAAAATAACAGAAATATGGGAATGAAACTGGGTAAGGTCAGACACACAATGTGACTAAAACTGGATCGTCAGCAGCTCGTTCATCCTTAATAAGAATATTTTGGTATTTAAATTGCCAGATAGAACCTTAATCTTACTCTTGTACTTATTTACAATAGTTTCTAGAAATTTACACTCAAAAAAAATTAATTTTCAGCCTATCCTCCATTCAATTAAGTCAAATTTCAGGCAGTTCTTAACTTTCTTCCAACTAATGCAGCTATCACCTAATTAAATTTCAACCCTTTCTCAGTGTACTCTCAATATGCACTCAGCAACGTGCTCTACCACTCTCAATCCTACCCCTTTCTCTTTACTGCTACTTTAAGTTACTTTATACCTCCAAGATTGCCCGGGAATTAAGTGCAGAACCCTTATCGACCATGCTCTATCTGGCTGAGGAAAGTGTGACCTCAGAGACCTTGAAAGTGAGATCTTAATCCCATCATGTGACTGTTTTTCAATGACTGACCCTGATCCATTTCAATCAGGACAAGTCTGTGTAGAGCAAATGAGGCAGAGATACATATAGATATAAACTTTTATTTTGACACCGAATATCAAAAAAGATACATGTGTCATCAATACCATAATACAAAGCAAAATCAAAGTCTACAGAAAGCTAAAAACACGGTTAAGAATAATATTATTATTACAATACTGGTCCCAGCTCTGCTTATAGTACGATGTTATAAGGCTGTACATTTTGGAAAACATTTTCTTCTTTCATCACTCTTGAGCCTGTGAGCCATTTTTATACAATCCTTCCCAGGCTATTAAGTGTGCCAAAGTCTCATTTCAGCTCAAATGATCCTGCATTACATCAAATCTTCATGCTTCCCAAGACTCCCAACTATCCTCCGAAGCTGGTCTGTGTAAACATCATGGGATAAGCTGAGCTTAATACACGTCTATCCGATACTGAAATTACTATCCTCTCATGGGGATACTTTATACCTAGGAGACATTTTTAAATTGAAAGTTTCAGACCATATATTGCAAACACTAGTTCATGACAAAGAATGTCCAATATCCCCAGCAGCAACAATCACATTTGGTGTTATAAATAATGTTCACAATCAAGAGATAAGCCAACTCCATTGTTTCAGAAATCTGCCCTAATTCACTAGTGTAACTTTGTTCATTTACCATAGACCACACACACGGCACACACTCAACATTTAAACTTTCTTAGACAATGGATGCACTGAGGTTATTTTTTGTCTCTTTGTGGTTCATTTTTGGTTACCTGCTGCCTTAAATTGACAATGATCTCATTTAAAACAAAGGTGGAATGGTGACAGTGACGTCACCAACACAAGCTCAGATGTGCCTGGATGTTCTCGGAAGTGCACCCAAATAACGGCATAAGGCAAATTTTGATTAAAATGTTGTTACTCTACAAGAACAATAGCTTTAAGAAGAATTACCTTGCCTATCCTTCGGTCTCTAGTTGCCTCAGGGCATGCCATTAAAGTGATTTCTACACATGTACATCTTTTTGCCTGGTGTGTGTATTTTGTGGTCAGTGACACACAAAAGATTTCTAGAGGTTGTGAAAACATCTCAGTTGCAAGTTGAAGGGCAGCCAGCTACAAGAGAAATGCCTGAAAGGCTGGTGCACTATCTGATCCCTCTTTGGCACCTATGTAGATTGTGGATGCCATAGGGCATAGGCAGGAGGTCCAATGGGGCTTGTGAGTGACAGAGGTGTTACCGCCGGCACTACAGTTGTCCCTGTGGAGAGTGGCCTGGAAGACAGACCACCAACAATATCTATTTTGCAGAAATCTAGGTGCAAACTGCAGGTCTACCAACTGGTACCTAGTTACTATACTCATGTCGAGCAACCTCGTTCTGTGTATATGGGGAGTTTTCCTGTAGGACATTGCGAGTGCTGGTTTGGGTAACCTTATTACTAAAACAACTGCATGATCAGGAAAGATGGCATATCACACCATCAAGAGGAGGTTACCAAGAAGGTTGATCATCACAAGACCATTGTATGCTTGTGATTTGTCAACTGCCTTCGTTTCTGCACTATACAACTGTCCCTATATTTACATGTCAATTGAAGAATAAAGTACATCTTTCCAAAAGCGACCAAAGTCTTTTGAAGTGCAACCATACACTAAGACTGTATCTGAACTAGTTGGATATATATGTAGTGGAGGGCTGCTAGTGCCACTGAACTAGTTTAAAGCGAATAGTGTCATGAAAATGTGTTAGGTCCAGTTGCAAAGACAACTGCGCAGTAGCAGGTCTAGCAGTGAGACATGATGATGGATAACAAGCTGTGACTTTTGCCCCAGCTCCATCTCAATATGCTCAAGGCAGGTCAATCACCTGCAAATGCAATATCAGCAGCAGTATTAGGATAACACAGGCTTTATGAGCAGTTGCATTAGCAGTAGCATTGGTCAAAGCAATACAATAGTTTCGTTGCCAACAGAATTAAAATCTGTGTATGTTGCTACTATATTTGATATACGTGTAATTGATGTGACAACATTGTCACCCGAAGCATCCTTACAATATCACAAAAATTATCATATGATCAGTGCCATCATTGTCGCATCATACAAGTATCAGCAACAGCAGCATATCATCAACAGTATCCAAAAACCACAATTTTCAGCATCAATAGCTACTTGGGTATCAACATTGTTCATCGCCCAGCCAATTAGCATGGCAGCAAATCTTACTCTCACCATGATAAATGTACAGGCAAAAGTAGGCATATAACTACATCCGTATGGGACTGACCAGTCCTCATTCATAAAGCTATATATCCATAGCAGGTGGTGGACTAATGTGGCCAAAACATGTGGTATGCCCTTTGCTAATGTGACTAGCTTCCTGATACCTGTGAGTGCCAACCTATGATGGGTTGCCCTTTCAGGGATCATGAAGACAATAGATCTTTTGTGCAGACACACTGTATAATGAAATGAATGGAATGCCTTTCATCTTTCATTTTTCCATACCATTGACCTTAAATTGTGAGATCAGGGGTGGTCTCCCAGGATATAGAGTCAGTCAATATAATATGGGTTGATCCGGCAAGTGGTCACTGCTCATTTTCCAGGAAAGTTTTGTGGTGTGTTACAAAAAAAGACCATGTTCTCTCTTAGGCAACCCCCCGTAGTCTTTTTCAAGAATTCACAACATCCTTTCAATAGTCCAAATATACACTCAAGTGCATCAAGACATTCTTCCAATCGGAGTCCAATGTACTTGCAAGCGTGCACCATAATAAACACCAAATTACAATGACTGTCTTAAGTGGGGCCAACTTCGCTTGGAGGCCGAGATTACTGAAGTTTGTCCAAAGAGACAGCCTGATGTCACAGGATGTAATGTTCTCTTCTCTTTAGGAATTGTCACGAAAGGACTACAGAAGCATACATGTATTCCAAAGCAATGTAACACCACCTTACAATAGTTTCTGTACAACATCTGAAGTACCTTGTAAAAGACTACATGACACTCATACAATTCATTTATGATATATGCAAACAAAGTTACACGAATATCAATGAAGATGTCCCCCATCAGCGCCAATGTACAATGTAGACATAATACCAATTGCCAACCACAGTTGCATTCTGCCATGGAGTTCTCACTATGCTGAGCATAGCATTCAGTTGCTGATATTACCCGGAGGACAAATTATGTATGGCAGAATGAAGGATGATGAAATCTAGGAAGGGTGGAATTGCCAGATAGTTGATGTGGGAGGCAACTCACGTTGTTATGTGTTCTGTGATGTCTTTATTCTGCAACGGTTATGTCTATTGCGATGTCCGAAGTCATCTGCATCAGGCCACAGGATTTGTGACATTGGTCAAACCATGGTACGCGCATGGTCAGCTTAACATTGTGTGGTTGGCACTTTAACATTGTCAAATATGTTTTAGTTTATGCATCCAGTTTTTAAAGGAGTCATTTTGTTTTGTCAGCATTACAGTTGTGCTTCAATTGGGGTAATTGAAGATAAATAATCTTCTATATCAGATTTTTAGCACCTATGTTTTCTGTTGGATGTGAGAGGCAAATAGCCATTGTGGTTGTATCTGGACTCCTAATTTTTGTCGCAGATACCTCAGATGCTCACTTCTTTCTTGACTAGTGCCGATTTGTCAACCTATTGCAGGATATGTCAAGAAAAAACAAGACATATGACTCATTGAGAATACCAGCTCCCTGTTCCTTTTCTCATGCCAGGCTTCAACTGCAAATTATTTGCATTCAACACTGCTCATACATTCCAACAGCTAAATCTGGTCTATCTTTCAATCCTTTCTATATGTGTTTTTTCATTCAATGTGTGATATAAGAATTGTACTTCAACATGATAAAAGGGAGTATTTGAATCAGTGATCCTTGCAGGAAGATTTTTACATTTGCTGGAAGGTTTTTTTATTCTAAAGAAAACGTCTGCAAATTTCATGAAAGAAAAAATTGCAGACAGAAAAATGTTTCATAATACAGTATAGTTTATACAATTCCTCAATTATATTTCACAGATCTAAAAGAAACCAACTACAGATGGAGTGAAGAAGACACTTCCACAAGCCCTTGCCAAATTAATATTAGCTTCTGTCATTATCTGCTCCTGCCTGGTCCTTGCCCTACTGTTATATTCCAGACTCAGTCCACAGAGACAATTCTTCACAAAGACTGATAGATGACCACTGGGTCATGCTCGGTTCTTACATCGGTTTATATGACAAAGTGTCTGCGAGACAAGGATGAATATTCTTCCCCAGAGCAATGGGATAATTGGATACAGAAAGTGGCCCATCTCAGCTGTTGGTCTCGTTGTAGCCTCATGAATCCTAGACACACTCATCAATGATTTCTGGACAATTTAACCCTTGTCTTCCCAACTCCCTGTAATTATCAGGACAAATATTCGGAAAATTGAGCGACAAAATAACAGAAATATGGGAATTTAACTGTGTAAGGTTAGAGACAAAATGGGACTAAAACTGTGGCAAAGATCTCAGTTTCTCGCTATTTAAAATTTTACACTCAACCCCATTTTCGGCCTAGCTGCTCCATTTAATTGAGTCTAATTTTAGACAATTGTTAACTCTCTTTCAGCTACCGTAAAATGGGGGAAAGTTGGCTCCCAGGGGAAAGTTGGCAACGTGATTGTTTTTTAGAAAAGTCTGGCTTCTTTATCATTGGTGGCATACAATGACAATATTTCAAGTTTTTATCGTCCATAGATATGTTGACAGTCATCCAGGGCAGCAATTTTAGTATTGAATCAAATTTGCAATAAATAAGCCCTTCATATCTGAATACCTAAAAAATCGACTAAATTGTATATATGCCAAAACTTTGCAGTGTAGCTACTACTTAGCTATACCTTATTTTTAAAAACCACTCAACATTGAGTTTCAAATGCAGACAACTACCATTTTCCCCATTTGGATGATTGCCTTGGCTCGCACATTTTTTACAGTTGTCAAATTCCTCAGTTGGGGAAAAGTTGGCATAGTTTTCGGGGAAAGTTGGCAGGTCATGCCAACTTTACCCCATGTATGACTAGCCTGTCACCTGATAATTTCCTAACAGTTTTGTAGGATTTCGCATTGCATTGATGGTTCAAAGATGATTAATCCTATTTACATCAAGTGTAATACATTAATTATTCACACAATATTTTCATACACCAACGTACAAACAGCATGATTACTAAAAAAGCACGAGGTGGTCAGCTGAACCACAAGCGTTTGGAGTCAGAAGAGAAGAGATGAATCATTCATAAGAGACTTTGGCCTACATTCGGAGAACATTGTTCATTGGAGACGTGCTGTATCGGAAAAAAAAAATTAATACTTATTAGTCTACATGATGATAATCACATATATAACAACATGTACCCAAATATTTTCCGTGCCTAAATATAATATTTCCTATTAAGTGCCCATGTAGAATGTAAGAGCAGACTTTCGATTGGTTTACTTTGTTCATTATTTTTCTTTAATTCTGTTTAAGCAGAATGCCATGCAATTATATAAAGAAAGATGCATTCTGCAAGTATTCAGAAAAAAATCTGAATAAAGCACTTGAAGCTGTTGTGGAACATGGGATGAGTCAAAATAAATACCTACCAAAAATGGGAAACCGTTATAGTGAGAATATTGTTAGTGGTTTTAGGAAATTGGCATATACAATACACCCTCTGGATAGCTCACCAGTCCTATGCAGATAACCAAAAGGTGAAAAACTAGAAAATCAGAAGCTGTGTCACAGGTGGTTCTTGACAGGCTATGAGACATGAGATATGGGGATGATGGTGAGCCACCCAAAAAGAGAGCAAAAAGAGTTAATGTTCCGCCAGGCAAAGGCATCTCTGCTGAAGGTCCGTCAAAGTCTAGTGGCAATGTAAACAAGACAGCAGGCAAGATCTCAGAAAAAGAAATGCTAATAATGGACTATTTTTTCTTTCACTTGCACTGTACACTGTTGTTTCCTGCATGTCCAATTTTAAGTAATATCGAAATATAATTAACATGGTCCATTTCCATTACGAAATAAATAGTAAATACTTTGTTAGAACCTGCCAATTGACTTGCCAACTTTTCCCCACTGAATGGCAGAAATGCCAACTTTACCCACTGGGTGGCCAACTTTACCCATTTCTTGGGTAAAGTTGGCCACTGACATGAGGTCCTGTGTAATTTTCTAGAGATAAAAAATCAAGTTGTTTAATACATGCAAAGGTAGTATGGACAGGTGACCTGATTTTCCAACAATAGTTTCCAGCATTTATTGCATAATAATGTAGCAGTGAACCCTGATTCACTAAAAGCCAGCCAACTTTCCCCTGTTTTACGGTATCTCCTTATTCAATCTCAGTCCTTGCTCAGTCCACTCTCAATGTGCACTCAGCAACCTGCTCTACCACTCTCAATCCGACCCTGTTCTCTTTACTGCTGCTTCAAGTTACTTCATACCTCCAAGATTGCCCAGAAATAAAGTTCAGAACCCCTATCAACCATGCTCCATCTGGCTTGAGAAAGTTTGACCTCAGAGAACTTGAAAGTGAGATCATAAGCCCACCGTGACTGTTTCTAGTAACTGACCCAGATCCGATTCAATCAGGAAAGTCAGTGTAAAGCAAATGAGGCAGAGATACAAGGCGGTCCATTTTGGAAAAAAAAATTCTTCTTACATCACTCTTGAGCCTGTGAGCCATTTTTAAACAATCTTGCTCAGGCTATTAAGTGTGCCAATGTCTCATTTCAGCTCAAATGCTTCCACATTACATCAAATCTTCGTGCTTCCCAAGACTCCCAACTATCCTCCAAAGCTTGTCTGTGTAAACATCATGGGATAAGCTGAGCTTAATACATGTCTATCCGATACTGAAATGAATGTCGTCTCATGGGGATATATGAAGAAGGAGGAAGACTGCTTCACTTAGTGGGATGAGTTAGGAGATATTTTCAAATTGAAAGTTTCAGACCATATATTGCAAACACTACTTCATGACAAAGAATGCCCAATATCCCCAGCAGCAACTATCACATTTGGTGTTATAAATATAATGTTCGCAATCAAGCGATAAGCCAACTTCGTCATTATCAGGAATCTGTCCTAATTCACTCGGATAGCTTTGTTCATTTACCATTGACCACCCACGGTATACACTCAACATTTAAACTCTGAAAAAATGGATGCACCAAGGTTATTTTTTTGTCTCTTTGTGGTTCATTTTTGGTTACCTGCTGCCTTAAATTGACAATAATCTCATTTAAACAAAGGTGGAATGGTGACAGTGACGTCACCAACACAAGTTCACATGTGCCTGGATGTTCTTGGAAGAGCATACAAATAACGGCATAAGGCAAATTTTGATTGAAACGTTGTTACTACGAGAACAATAGCTTTTAAGAAGAATTACCTTGCCTATATTTTTTGCCTCTAGTTGCCTCTGGACATGCTATTAAATATATTTCTACACACATTCATCTTTTTGCGTGGTGTGTGTATTTTGTGGTCAGTGACACACAAAAGATTTCTAGAGGTTGTGAAAACATCTCAGTTGCAAGTTGAAGGGCAGCTAGCTACAAGAGGAATGCCTGCAGGGCTGGTGTACTATCTGATCCCTCTTTGGCACCTATGTAGATTGTGAATGCCATAGGGCATAGGCAGGAGGTCCAACGGGGCTTGTGAGTGACAGAGGTGTTACAGGTGGCGCTACAGTTATCCCTGAGGAGAGTGGCCTGGAAGACAGACCACCAACAATACTTTTTTTACAGAAATCTAGGTGCAAACTGCAGGTCTACCTGGTACTCAAATCAAACAACCTCGCTCTGTGGATATGGGGAGTTTTCTGAAGGAATGTGGGACATTGTGAGTGCTGGTCTGGGCAACATTATTATTAAAGCAACTTTGCATGGCATATCACATCATCAAGAGGAGTTACCAAGAAGGTTGATCATCACAAGTTTCTGCACTATACAACTGCCCCTATATTTACATGTCAATTGCTGAATAAGGTACATCTTTTCAAAAGCGACAAAAGGTTTTTGAAGGGCAACCGTACACTGAGACTGTATCTGAAACTATTCGGGTATAGTGGAGGGCTTTCGGTGTCACTAAACTAGTTTCAATGGAATGGTGTCATAGGAATTTGTTGGGTCTAGCCACAAAGACAACTGCGCAGTAGCAGGTCTAGCAGCTAGACGTGATGATGGATAACAAGCAGTGACTTTTGCCCCAGCTCCATCTCAATATGCTCAAGGCAGGTCAATCACCTGCAACTGCAATATCGGCAGCAGTATTAGGGGAACACAGGCTTTAATGAGCAGTTGCATTAACAGTAGTATTGGTCAAAGCAATATAAACAGTTTCAGAGCCAACAGATGAGTCTCAAAATCTGTGTATGTAGCTACTATATCTGACATATATGTAATTGAATATGACAACATTGTCACCCACAGCATCCTTACAATATTACAACAATTATCATACTAGTAAAGTACCCGTAGAGTGGAGGGGGGAAATAGGGAGGAATGAAATGGAATAGAGTGAAAAGGTATAGGTGACATGTCGTATCTATATATAAACGTGAAAGGTTACACCCAGTAGCGGATCGAGAGGGGCAGGATTTAAGGGGTTGAAAGTGTTCCCTTAGAGTTCACTGCAAACAATAATGGAAATCGCAATATTTAACATGTTCATGTCATGTGTAACTACCTGGGCCGGCCTACACTTTCAGGTGTGGATCCGCCCCTGACTGCAGTTAGAGTAAGTGGATAATTGGATAGGAAATTAAATTAATGGTTACACTACCAAGAACAAATCAATGAGGGCTATGAGCAAAAAATGATGTAATGAACTCACGATGCAGAATTGCTGAAATCACCTACTGAATAGAAATAGCCCTATCATAACCTGATGGGCTGCAAGTTGACCTGTGGATGATGCTGAAGAAATGAAATTGTGGGTCACGCTGAGGGGAAAAATGCATTGAGTATGTTTGCAATTTAGAAGATGTGAATATGAAGATCGAGTCCTGTATGGTTTATAGGACTATAATTCATGTGGCATATTAAGAATAAAGGTAATTATGACTAAAAAGATACAGTACACTGTACATTACACAATACACATACCACAAAAGGCCTATTATATTGCGTGGATGTAATTGAGCAACCCCCCCTCCCCCCCCCTCATCCAAGCGCAGGTGACTGCTGCCCTGGTTAATGACATGCTTATGGTAATGTTATAGTTATGATTAAAAGAGACAGTACTCTGCACATTGCAAAATACACATGTATACTACGATAGGCCTTTTAGGGAAATATTGTGTGGATTTACGTCAGGATCCTCCCCCCCCCCCTGCTCCACCACATGGCAATGACTCCATGCATGTAATTATCAGTGCAGGCTGTTCTGGTTATTATAGATACTCCCTCCGAAACACATAGGCTGAGTGTGTGAAGCAGGGGGAGTGTCAGCAGCTGAAGTGACAGTGCTAAAATGTCGGGAGTAGTTTTTCCATGAAGAAGGTGTCAAATGAGGCTTGATTACAAAGGAAGTAGATCGATTTGAAGGATAACAGAGCTTATTTCAAGGGAAAATCTTATTTGGAATAGGCATGCGAAGTTTTGTGATGATTGAGAAAGAAATGGCAGAGAAATAAGATAAACAACAAAGTTACAAAGATAGAGTATTATTTTATAGATGATCAGTGCCATTAGTGTCGCATCATACAAGTATCAACATACAGCATATCATCAAAAGTATCCAAAGCTGCAATTTTCAGCATCAACAACTACTTTGGTATCAACAGTCTTCATCGCCTAGACCATAAGCGTGGCAGCAGGTCTTGCTCTCACCATGATTTTAAAATGTACAGGCAATAGTAGGCATATAACTACATTCATGTGGGACTGACCACTGTGACCAGTCCTCATCAATAAAGCTATAGATCCATAGCAGGTGGCAGACTAATGTGGCCTTAAACATGTGGTATGCCCTTTGCTAATGTGAATGCCCAAAACCTGTGAGTGCCAACCTATGATGGGTTTCCCTTTCAGGGATCACGAAGACAATAGATATTTTGTGCAGACACACTGTATAATGAAGTGAATGAAATAAATGCCCTTCGTATTTCACTTTTCCATACCATTAACCTTGAATTGTGAGACCATGAGTGGTCTCTCAGGGTATAGAGTCAGTCCTCATAAAGTGGGTTGATTCTGTAAGTGGTACCTTCTCATTTTCCATGAAGGTTTTGTGGTATGTTGCAAAAAAAAAACGTGTTTTCTCTTAGGCAACCCCCTGTAGTCCTTTTCATGAATTCACAACATCCTTTCAATAGTCCAAATATACATTCAAGTGCATCAAGACATTCTTCCAATCGGAATTCAATGTACTTACAAGCGACAAGCATGTACCATAATACAAGCCAAATTAGATTACAATGACTGTCTTAAGTGGGGCCAACTTTTTCAAATTTGTCCAAAGAGGATGTTCTCTTCTGGAATTGTCAAGAAAGGTCTACTAAAGTTAAACCATACAAGTATCCCAAGGAAATGCAATATCACCTTATAATAGTTTCTGTACAACATCCAAAGTACATTGTAAAAGACTACACGACACTCATACAATTCACTTATGAGATATACAAACAAAGTCAAGGAATGCCAAATGAAGATGTCCCCCTAAGCGCCAATGCACAATGTAGACATAATACCAACCACAGCTGCATTCAGCCATAGAGTTGTGACATTGCTGAACATAGCATTCAGTTGCTGATGTCACCCGGAGGACAAATTATGTATGGCAGAATGAAGGATGATGAAATCTAGGCAGGGTGGAATTGCCAGATATTTGATGTGGGAGGCAGCTCACGTTGTTATAAGTTCTGTGATGTATTTATTCTGCAAGCGGCATGTCTATTGCGATGTCAAGACATCATCTGACTAAGGTTGCTTCACTCTACAACATTGGTCAGCCTATTGCCCGCTCAGAGTGAGCATGATCGGTACTTTACCACTGTGAAATATGTTTTGGTTCATGCACGCATCTTTAATAGCTTGTTTCCCTTTTGTAGCATTAGAAATATGCCTTAATATAAGGGTCATTCAAGATAAACAACCTTCCATATTGGCATGTTAGTTGCTCTTAAGCCACATCATGGACTTGCCAAGCAAGCGTATCTGGTTTTGTATCTGGACTCCTAATTTCTGTTGCAGATGACTCGCTTCTTTTATGTCAAGAAAAAACAAGACAAATGACTCATTGAGAGTATCAATTCCCTGTTGCCTTTCTGGTACCAAGCTGCAACAGTAAATCATTTGCATCCAACACAGCAAACACTCTAAAAGCTAATTCTGGTCGACCTTACTGTTTTGCTACATGATGTAAATATTTCATAAACAGCATGAATGACTATCAGATGTAAAAATGAAAAGCATCTTACATTTTGCCAATCGCTGTAATATTGAATAATCGGAAGATGCGCTATTCAGTTATAAATACAGTTTCATAAAGGGTATGAGGCAAGCTCAAATATCATTGCTAGACATACATGGATGTCACCGCTCATGCTGGAAAACTGAAGACAACCGACTGTCAGCTACGTGCTGCTGCCTTACGTAATGTCATCGGGAAGCCTAATCTCCAGTGACAGTGACATGGCAGAAGCAAGATTCTTTACTCAACAGCTTCTTAAACTGACAAGGGGCTGTCAGGCTTCTATACTCAGGCTATAGTGCCATTATCCCACCACAAACACTCCTCACTACAGAGTAGAGTGGCACTAAAGTGATGCAACACATTCTATGATGTTGATCCGTCTGATAGATACATACATACATACATAAATAGACACATAGATGTCTAAGACAGATAGATAGATAGATACATGTAGATAGATAGCCAGCTAGCAAAGATGAAATTAAAATATAAAGCTAGAAATTAACCATGGAGCTATTAAGTATATAATTTCAATGATTCCCTTTTGTGAAACTGACAAAACAGTGTGAGAAATATATCTCAGACCATAAGTTCAAACTTCAAGTAAACACAACTGGACTTGTGAATGACCTGTCAAGTTCAATTTCAAAACAATTTCAAAATGCCCCCAAAAACACATTCCATATGGCAAAATACATGTTTTATACATAAAATACAATACATATTGTTGAGCCAAGAGATGCTATCTACAGTACTCATACTCCCAGAAGCGATGGTTTATCATAATGCCACAAAACATATTTGAAATATCACTTGTTTGTAGCTCACATATATATATATATGAAGAAGCCAGTAATTCTATTACACTGTATGCTCACAGAGAAGTGAAATGGAAATGACAATGATTTTATAGGGCTTTATTCAAAGAAATTCCATAACATAGTGATATTCTAGAAACTAACATCCAAGAAGAACAGTTGCAGTAGCCATGTCAGGAACATCTACATTTTGATTACCAGGTATCTAATGTGAATGATGTGGAATCATTTGCCAACTGGTCACATTCATGCAATTTGAATTGCTTTACACAAGTCCATAAATCCAGGAAGTGCTAATCAAATTCTTGTTTTCAAAATTGCATTTCATTCAGTTGTTGAGAAAAATGGAAAAATTGGAAACATCTTACTTACGATTAAAATCGAAAAAAATAACTGATGACAGTTTTGTATACCAATGTAATATTATCTTATTGTTAAGCCATGCTGAAATGATAGCACAGACACAGCACAGCCACCCTATGATTGTGAGAGGGAAAATACAATATCCTGAATGTGAAGAAGACAATGACTTTCACAACCCATTTCAAAGCAATTTTTTGTTCTCCCACACAAAAAAACATTTGGGCAGAAGCAATCACCACCTCAATGGATGAAAATTACTGTGAGCTCCAAATGGAGACCAGTCAGACCATCAGACGGGAAAGGCTTTAATCTTTGACACCCATCATTCTCGCTTCAGTAGCACCTACGGCCACCGATTCTCTGATAATTCCTGCCTGTAACAACTCCTCGATACGTGACACATGATTTGGGAGTAAATAGATGCCAGTCTATTGGTGACGGTTTTGTCTAACTAATACTAACTTTCCTCCTCACATAACCAAAATAAGTAAAAGAAGGGCAACCAGTGGATCTGCAGTAATCTGTTAAAGACAATCCACCATTAGAACCAATGCCACAGGCAATTCACCACAGGTTTTACCAGGACAGAACATTGATCAGCTCAGCCCAGTGCACCAGACACTAAATCTCTACTCAGTCAACTTGAGAGACCCACTCAAGATTTCTCAGCTGCTCCACTTTCCTACACGATAGTTGAAAATAGAAATAATTGCTCTACCGAGCCCACTAAAGATGCATGCATTGGAAAATTATTGAACGTCGATACTGAAATGACCAAAAGCATAATTAGAGGATATCTGGTTTATCTGCCCACTCACCTGGTTCAAATGCAAATGTGTATGCCAATTTAGATATCTAAACATGTCTCTTGTTGACCTGAAGTCTCAGTAGGGACTCAACACATAGAACATGCACAAATGATCCTTCCAGGATCCAGAATCAGTAACTTTTCTACTCATAGAAATGTGCAATATTGTTTCTTGATCTCAATGCCTGACATTTAAAGGCAGCTCTTGTCAAACCGATAGCTGATGACATGCCAGCCATCTAACAGGAAAATTTTGATTGGTCAGTAAATGAAGTTGATACCACATCAAACACAGCAACTCCACCAGCACATTATTGGGTTATTCGTGTAGCTATCGGCAACTGACAAGGGGGTCATGGACTCCCTGCGGTCCCTTCTGAAGCATAATGCATTGGAGCTGGTGCTTTCCTTTTCTCCACTAAACTAGCAATGCTCAGAATGTTGTATTTCAAAAGTTATCAGCACCTCCAATATGCAAAAGAGCAGTGCCACAAGACAACCCCAAAAGAGATAGCTGACAGCCACCAAATAGCAGAACCAATAATTTGCAAACCAGACTAAAGGAATAGCACCAGGGAGAAGTGCCCAAAAAATGACGAAGACGAAATACAAAGACGAAATACAAAGAAGGTAAATTGAGGAATAAAAGCATCATACTACTACTGGCACAAACAGTTTAAAACCACACTGAAAAGCCCGAAAAAAACAAATATTATTGACTAATGCATTATAACACATGTCTTGTTCAGCCCAAAGATGCCATTTACTCATACTACCAGAAGCATTCTTTCGCATCGCTGCATAAACACATTTAGAATACCTCTTGCTTTCAGCTCACATATATATTTGTCGGCAGGAAGAAGCCAGTCTATCTGTTACAACCTATGTGATCAGAGATTAAATGGAAATGATTATAGTCGTATAGGGTTTTATTCCAAGAAAATCCCAAAACATATCATAGAGAATAATCCCAGAACAGTTGCAGTAGCAATGGTAATAGTATCCACATTTTGATATCTTCAGCAAATAATGTGGAATTGTTTGCAAACTTGTAACATTCTGCATTTTAAAATGATTCACACAATTCATATCAGAAATCCATGTAGAGCTTAACAAATTCTTGTTTCAAAACTGCAGTTAATTTTGTGGCAGGTACAACTGAAAATCTATTAACAAAGGATATGATAACCTAGTATATCTTGTGCTCTGCCAATAATTTTGCCTTTTTCATTAACACATCCACTGCAGTCTATTGAACAGAAGCAAGAACAGCTAATCACAAAGTCAATAACAACTTTCAAATTGTATTGTATAATAGTACAAAAAAGAAAGCCAATATTTAGATCATTAGAAATGTCTTACTTTTGATAATTAAGGAAAAAGGGAACTGATGACAGTTTTTCAGACCAATATTTTCTAATATTAAGCCTTCCTGAAATGATTGGACAGACTGTATTTGTGTGAAGTAAAATAAAGATGCGAGAAGACAACGACTTTCACAGCTCATTTAAAAGCACATTTGTTCTTGTTCTCTCTCTCTAACAAAACATTTGGGCAGATTGCTAGCAATCACCACCTCAATGGATGTAAATTACTGTGAGCTCCAAATGGAGACCAGTCAGACCATCAGACGGGATAGGCTTTAATCTTTGACATCCATCATTCTCGCTCCAGCAGCCGTCAGCATCACCTATAGACAACTATCCTCTGATAATTCCTGCCTGTAACAACACTTTGATGCATATGATTCGGGAGTGAAGAGACGCATGTGTATTAGTGAAGGCTTGTATGATGTCCACAACCTTTCTCCTAATAAGATCACAAAATATATTAAAACCAAAAGAGGGTAACCAGTTTGTCGAATGGAAATTACCTCTTCAGTTTCGGAGTAATCCTTTAATAGACAATCCACCATTAGAACCAATGCCACAGGCAATTCAAGACCGGCTTCACTTGGACAGACCATTGATCGGCTCAGCCCAGTGCACCAGAGACTAAAACTCTACTCAGTCAACTTCAGAAAACACTCAAGATTTCTCAGTTTCTCCACTTTCCTACCGGGTAGTTGAAAATCGAAAATGGTCTGCAGAGGAAGCTTAAGATCTATGCATTTGTGGGACAATCACTGGACATTGATTCCAAGATAACCCAAAGTAGTTCACTGAAAAGACATCCACCCTCTTTTATGGTTCATATCCAAATCTGCATGCCAAATTTGCTTTGGGACTTCAGAAGTACCATCAGTAAAATTGCAAAGGGACAGGGAATTCAAAGGTAAAATGGCCAAGGGACAGGGGGACACAAAACCCCCATCCAGAGCCTCTGAAGTCCCAGTGCAGTTAACACTTCAAGCACTGCAAAGACTGTCCAAAAATGGCTCCACTTCCTTTCTATGGGAGTTCCACAGTTTCAATATGCAGAAGATCAGAACCACAAGAGACGACTCTAAAAGAGCTACCAAAGAACAGAGCCAGTCACCAAAATTAAGGAGTAACACCAGGTAGTAGTGTCCAAAGAAGACAAAGAAATAGTATTAAAAAGAGAAAAGGAAGAAAAGCATCAAACAACAACTCCAAAAGCCGGGGACCCCAACACCAACTCCAAAAGCCGGGGACCCCAACAGCCCCCCCCCCCCAGATGTACGGCTCCGACTAATGAGTTTTCTCTGTATAGATCTAACCCCTTTCTACTTCAAAGAGTCATGAAAATACATGAGCACTACCTTCTCAAGATTTGAACCACATATTCATACATGCACTAAACATTACACCATCCATAAGAGCCCCAAAGAGACCAGGAATACAGTCTGGTTATCTGGGTATATAACTATTATGCCCAAGAACAGTTTCCCTGTCATGTTTCCTGTGAAAAAAAAAAGATGCCTACCAGCCTGCCCATGAGGCAGTCACTGATATTCCCAAGCAGACCTTTGCTATTGTAGTCAATTAAACCTCAGGAACCAAAGGCTTGTCCAGAAACTAGAGGCCAATCATTATGCATGGCAGACCTGAGGAAGCACTAGGGACAAAAATGGGATAGCCTAGCTCATAACAATTGTAAAAGTTTGGCAAAAGTATTGCAGTCATGATAAACCTGCATCGTCCATGCTGACTTCGCTCTGAAAAGTGAACATTGTTGCCACTTTGATTATTTAAAGTAGAGTGTATTGAAGTATATCTGTATTAAATACAGTGGAGATCATACATTGTAATTATTCTTCTGAATTCTCCAAATGCATTAAAATAAGTGATTCAGAAAGCGATTATCAGGAGAAGCTTGTGATACAATCTGCACTATAAGGGACCTGTGCAGTGTGCACCTTCAATAAACTAATTTATTACAAAACCAGAGCATTAAAAGACCAAGAGCACCACCTTAAATTGAGCAAAGTTAAATGCAAAGTAGGATAAAACCTACTATCTTGCATGCTGTTAAAAGTTAGAATTGATACCACATGCATGAACATACTAAATAACTAGACAGCGCAGGGAATGCGCACCTCCAGGGCTAGATAGTTGACAGGGGAATATACAATGTATATGTCAGTGGAGTTGAGGAAAGGTTAACAGGTTTTGAAGTGAGGCAGGTGAGATTGGGGGCCCCTGGTTATGATACTTGACTAGAAAATTTATTATAAAGGGGGATTTGACAAGGCACTAGGTGAGGTCTGGCCAGGTGCTAAAGGGATACCTCAGGGAGGACAATGGCTGTTTGGAGGTGCCACAGTCAGTGAAGTTGAGCCATTGCGGAACATCTTATAAGGTGTCAGGCTTTGAATATATAGGAAGCATACAGCTATAGTTTGAGGATTTATTGGACGCGTACAATCTTTATTGCAGCAAGAATCAGGAGCCTCTTGCTTTGTCTTAATATATTACATTACATGTAAGCAAGGGTAGTAGTAGGCTAGAGCCATCCGACATGCAATACACAGCAATGAGGCGAAGATCGTTGAAACTGCAGTTGGACATGTGGCAAGGTGACTGAGCAACGGCAGAAATTGAGCCGAGGACCCGAACGATTTCCAGGCCAGAGTGCTATGAAATTGAGCCGACCATCTCCTCAAAGTTCAGAAAACTTGAGAAATGTACACTATGCACAACAGTAAATTTACTGAAGCAAAAAATGTTATCTTATCATCCTTGCACCAAAAAAAGAGACACATTTTCTGTATACAGGCCTCTATAGATGTACCGGGTATACAATTTTGTTTTTTCTCCAAAGAAAACATTAGGCCTAGTAACATCATAAATCGGGAGAGGACCATATGAAAGTCTTAAGAAAATGAGAAATGTCTTAGGCCTATCAGCACTTCATGATCTACTTATAAGTCGATCCATATTGAGAGACAGTGGAAGCAATTAAATGTTCTTCAGATGGAAATTACAGAACTTGACAATCATATATCTTAGAGACATTAGAAAACAACAATTATATTGAAGAGACCAACATCAGAGGCCTCAGGTTGAGATTTCATGAAATTCACAATGTCGTGCAAAATATTGCATTTTCATACAATGAATTTGCAAAAGTATCAATGTTAATATCCTTGGATGAGATTCAAATGCTTCAAGATGAGCAATTTAAATTGATATTTAATAAACTGTCAGCGATATACAATGTAAACACTTGCAGGCCAATAAACCTTCAGGCTGTCAGGCTTGTAAATCCATAGTGGTCATAAGGGGCCGACCAGATGATAGTTGGGGGGGGGCTGTAGACTTTACCCGCGGGACAAACTTTTTTTTTCGTTTGCGGCGCGTTGACGGACAATTTTTTTGCATTTGCACTCGCAACAAGCTTTTTTATCGGAATTTTAACATTACGGTACCTTAGCTACAGGTGGAAACAAACTTTTGTTTTATTTCCATGTGCTGAACAAACTTTTTGTTTCGGTGTTAAGTGGGAAACAATCTTTTTTTTTTCACCAAATATCCATAGCCCCCCCCCCCAAAGATCATCTGGTCGTCCCCTAAGACTCACGAGATCATGGCAATGACATATTCCTTCAAGAGCAAACTTTTTTCTTTAATGACCTTTTATTGAAAGAGCATCAACCCAGCAGTGTTACTGGCAAGTATAAATACATGTATTTTTTAATAAATAGATTCGCCATTCAAAAGCGATCCTTGTTAGTATTTCAAACAGGAGTGTGAAATTGAGGAATGTCAATATCCAGGGTCAGTCCACCAGCAGGCTCTCTGCGACAACCTGAAACAGAAAGGGAAATTAATACCTAATATGTTGTGATTGGCACCCAAAAACAAGTTTCAAATAAAAACAACAACATAACATGTTTGTGTATTCAATATTCGGTTTGTGAATTGACACTCTTTATTTAGGCAATGAATCAATTAAGTGAACCTGATAATGCAGCCTAGAAATAATCATTCTCTGTTACTAAAGTAGGCCTATGATATTATCTGTCGTGAAGATTATATATCTTAATGGAGGATTTATATTAGCACTTTTCAATTTGGCACTTTTTATCTGCATAATTTTGTTTCTGAAGAGTGCATTCTAATGATGGAGTACAGTCATAACGGCCAACACCCAAAACGGCCAATTCTACAACGGCCACTAACCAGAACGGCCAAATTTGGGACGGCCAAAGCCCAAAACGGCCAAATTTAGGACGGCCAACCCCTGAAACGGCCAATCAATTGATAATTGATAATAGTATTCAAGCTGAGACATGAAATAGCAATTATATTTTTTTTTAAAGGGGGGGGGGGGGGTAAATTAAGTGTACATTAAGTCTTCATATCATTGAATGCTAATGAAGATAGAATACTGAATATTTCGAAATTCTAAGCTGGGTTATATCAACCATTGTCTCATGCATTTATCAAGTAGGCTACGTCTGCTTTAATTTTTAGATAAATAGCTTTAAAATTATAACAAAGGGATGTTTTCACCAATAAAAGCAGAGATATTTTAACTGCCAGTCGGAGGATGAGAAAATTATAGCTAATAATTGTCTTATTTTTTTTTAGACTTTCTTTGTAACTTTCCAAAATAAAAGAGTTTGTTCACCAAACTGGACAATTAATAGCTCTTTTGAAGTTTACTGCTATAGGCCTAAATGCTTCTTTATTCAATAAAATTGTCAAATCATTATGATGATACTTCAACTAAGAATACATCAATTATGTTATGATCTATCTATCTATCTATCTATATATCTATCTATCTATCTATCTATCTATCTATCTATCTATTTATCTATCCATAGATCTATCCATAGATCTATCTATATTTACAGTGTAGTTATCTATCTTCTTCTATTTTTATGAATCGATGTCTATATTCTATTGTTCTGAAAAGGTGTGAACTTGAATTGGATGACACTGTTGTTTTAATAGAGCAATTCATCTAAGCCCTGTAGGCCTACTTCTAAGCACAGGCTAACTGTATCCAGACACTCAAATGCTATTCAAGTTGTTCTGCAGACTCCCTGATACATGTCTAATGCCTAAACATTATAAGTAATTGTTTATTTTATCTATTCATTTCAATTCATAATCACACTGCATCAATTCATGCATGTCAAGGTGTAGGCCTAGTACCTGTCAAAGTTAGCTACACAGCAAAGTGCAATCAGCTTTGACACTTCAGACTTCATCCCCTCTGAGCCATTCTCAATGGCAATTAGGGGAATTGAGGGTGAAACAAAGCTAAAGAAACTCCAGAACTGCAATTAGCATTATTGGCTGCTTCTGTAATTAACTGCACCAAAGAAAGCTGCTTAATTGACACGCAATGACGATCGTATGCATGGGCGATATAAGAGCGGTTTTCCATTGAGTAGGCCTAAAGGCAGGATTATTACAAGTTGACACAACAACACTGTCAATAGGCCAAAGATTACAATGTATCCAACCACATTGATTGATGAGGCGAGTGGTGAAGTAAAGAGATATTGTAAAACACATACCTTGGCAAATGGTGGCTGAAATTCATAAATCCTTCAGCTGATGCAGCAACACCTCCTCCTTCCACCATGGTCAGCAGCCAACTGACATGGAAGCCATGCTAACCAATATTAGGTGTCGGCAATCTCCGGAATATAGGCCGAAGATGGCCGAAGTCGGCAAATTTGGCACATCATAAAAATCGTTTTTTCAGTGATTTTTTGGACACTTGGATGCAAATTTGCAGTGACTGCCGGTGCATCATCAGTGGATGTGTCCATAGACCACATTTGAGGGGTTGGGAAGCGATACAGAGAAAGAAAAGGACAAAACCAATTTTTAGTTCATTGCTTTATTAGGCTGACCTACGCAAAACCGGAAATCACGGGCCACGGCGGAAAATGGCTGTGGCAAAACAGACCTCCAGCGCCAGCTGGCCCTGGAGGAATGATTCAAGTAACCATCCATTTTTGCGTGAAATAACCTCATACTACGAAGAAAGTACCATCCGCAGTTGGAAAGATCCTTGCTGAGCCTCACAGAGCATTTGGTTGCTGATTCTGTGCAGCTGACAAATTATGTGTGGCAGAATGAAGGATGATGAAATCTAGGCAGGGTGGAATTGCCAGATATTTGATGTGGGAGGCAGCTCACGTTGTTATGAGTGCAGTGATGTATTTATTCTGCAACAGCCACGTCTATTGCAATGTCCAGTGTCATCAGCCTCAGGCTGCCGGACTGCACAACATTGGTCAGCCAATGGTCAAATCATTTACATTGTCTCACAAACCCTTTGTGGTTTTTATTTTATATTTTTAAATTTCATAAACTAGCTCATTACACTATCAGCATTATGCTTGTATTTTGTAATAATATTAATAATAATATTTCACCTCATATAATGTAAATCAATTTGCATTTGACTGCATTTGTCTGTATTTGTGATCATGTAAATGGTGCCAATGAAGTTTTGAACTGTTTCTATATGAGACCTTATGTGTCGTACATCTACATTCTACGTGTTGTAATCTTGAAACAACAGAGTTACTAAATTACAATGCAAATGTTATCATGCAGACAGTAATTGCATTTAATGCTAAGGACACATAATAGTAGCACCATTCCTGGAAGATCAAAGACAACCACCTGGTCCACATGCTGCTGCCTTACGTAACGTCATCGGGAAGCCTAATCTCCAGTGACAGTACCATGGAACAAGCAACATTCTTTACTCAACAGCTTCTTAAACTGACAAGGGGCTGTGTACAGCGAGTACACACATCCACTACACATCTCCACAAAAAGAATTTGTATTGAGCCACTCATATGTGATACGGATATAATTCTCTCTTTATATATATTCACATCACAAAAAAGCCTAAAAAACCGAACATCCTGTATATCACTATACACGCGTCTTATCTCACAATGCGCCGACAGATGCTATCCACTCTCTACGCTAGCAGCATTCTTTATCGTACAGCCACATATGATATACACATTTTGTAATATCTTGGTTGTAGCTCACATATATAAATGTGTTTATATCAACAAAAATGTTGAATCTGTATGAATAAGAAATACTTCCGTCACTCCATTAGTTGCAAATCTCAAGTTACGATTAAAGAGACCACAAAATATTGCATCATAGCAAACTTCTGAATATGACAAAGAAGAACAGCAACTATGAGCTTCATAGCATTTGCATGATGCAAAGTACATCACAATTTTCAAATAATTTCTGGTTACATTTGCAAACGACGAAACACTCCAGAAAAGAAAATTACTTATTTTGCAAATGTAATTCCAGTTTTCTACACTCTGGTTCACCCTGTCATTCTAGATAGATGAAAAAGTCAGAACAGATTGAAGCTACCATGAATTTTAATGCACTAATCTCAAGTTATGTGCTAGTTTCAATGCAAACAAGTTGCCATTCTGTAGATATAGAATGGCACCTCCTCATCTTGATTTTGTATGTTACAGCATTGCTGTCTCAAGAAATAGTTCCAATTTCATTACACATTCAAAAAATTTCTATTCAATATTGATGTATACCAGAGTGAGAGTCGGCAATCACATTCTCTAAGGAAGTGACTAGGCCATCAGCACACTTAGAAACAGCCCCGCTTTCTTCCAGAAAAAAATTGTGTGAGTTCGTCCGTCTGAAATGATGTGGACCACTCGCAGGAGCTCGCGGAATAGCACAATAGTCACTAGGTGGCAACACATGACAGCATTTGTTCTGATCTGCTAAGGCTGGAAAAAGAAGTGGCAATGTAACAGCGGTTCACTTGTAGACAGGACACAGCCAATCAGTTGCATGCCTTGCTAGATTTCATGTGCACGTTTGGCCATTGTTGTCTCATCGATGTGTTTTGTGCACTTTCAAAGTCAAACTTGCAATACCACCAGGTCTGTACTATTCACTGTATTCAGTTCTTATGGCAACTCTTCAAAGATGTTTCAAACCACACATAAAAGAAGCATCAGACAGATTGATGTGCAGAATTCTTCTGGCAAGCTATATTCGTGAACCCTTCAGTTAGATGTTAGAGTCTTTTGCATCCCAAAGGCATATGAACGCTTGAAATTGATGCATACTTTTAGAACTTGCATGGCAACGGTATCGCGATGAATGTTGCTTTCACTATATATATTTCAACAGGAGATGTCAGGTTTTATCAAAACACTGACGAGTCATTGGACTGTAATTGTAAAATCCAGTGATGACGCATGATGACGGTGCAATAAACTAATATCAAATGATATTGACTTTAAATCAAAAGCTGTATGTGCATAAAAAAGTACCTAATTGGTGATGCACCGATATGCATTTTTATGACAAATTACTTTTGAGATTAAACCAGCGTTGCTGTGCATATTCATCAGATGGCCTCATTTCCAGCTCATGTAATTCTAGACACCTAATCAAGATGCACATCCACACAGAAAATGTTTAATGCATATATATGAGAAGTTGACACGAATGCTGCGAATGCAATGCATCAAATTGGCTGTGTCACGCAATGTGTGTCAAGCTGTAAGAAGTGTTTATTTCTCAGCCGCATCGTGTCTGCGGATTATGACTCCGCACCCTGCGCAATAAATCATGATGACTTTAACATCTTTCTTGGTGGTAGGCAAGATTTATTAAGATCTCTTAAAATTAAATTAGAGAAGACACAAGCGAAAAAGAAAAGGGAGCAGTTTTCGACCTTCACTTTCTTTACATGAACATTCATGAAGTCTTATATAACTAGGTACATAACATTATATGTTCTTGTTGGTGCCCTGAGGCTGACAGGCTTAGTTGTTTCAAAGATGATTGTTCCAGTGTCATGCAAACAATTTCTACTGGACTTTTATGGTTCCAAAATGCACCAAAGTCACATGAGACAACCCTCACGCAGCCCTCACAGAGCCCACACCACATGGTGCCCTCACAGAGCCCTCATGGAGCCCTCACAGAGCCATCACAGAGCCCTCACAAAGCCCTCAGCCCCTCACGGAGCCTACATGGATCCCTCACGCAGCCCTCACAGAGCCAGCAGCTATAATGGCCATGAAAGAGCTGCACATAATGGTAGAACTGATTAACAACACCTGGGAGTAGCATCATGGAGTAGCACTGTAAATTATAGAAGAGATACACAGAAAGGCCAATGAAAATTCCTGAACATCAGACACCATCAGGAGGCGTGTGTAGAGAAGTCTGTGTGAAGTGAACATATATATTGCAGCTCATTTTAGAAGGGCCATGTACACCCTTCTTTTCATGAAATATTCCTTGCTTGGATCCTGACCGAATTTATTAGTAACTTGGTAGCTGAAACATGCAGAAGCACCAAATAACATTGTGTGCTTATGATATAACTGCAGCATAAAAACCAAAGACCAAAGCACACAGCAATGAGGACCAAATAACTTAACTTTATGGGAAAGACAGCCTAAAACATTTTAAAACCAAGCTAATTTTTCTTCCAACATATCTCACAGGCATATATTTATGGAACAACACCAATACACAAGTGATTAAATTAAGATATTTATTATACAATTACTTTTTGCAAGGCATTTTGGGCAACTAAGGTTTGCTTTAGAGTCAGATATATAGGGGAAAAGTATCTGAAAAAAAAAGCACAGTTCCGAAGCTGAAAAATCCCAAGGATTAGTCCTGGTCCCATGAATTAAGGAAGGGCTTAACATTTGACCCAAAATGCTAAGAATAGGATGCAACTCGAAACCGAAACATCAATCTCTATGTTACATAATACCAAAGCTACAAGAATGCCGACAGCCCCAAAGAGTGAAAAGAAAACTGCAGAATAGAGAACTGGGAAGCAATGCAACACCTTGTTTTGTGTACTTTTGTCACTTTGTGCTCTTGTATTTCTTGAAGGTAAGAACCTATACTTCTATGGCAGGCAACTACAGAATTCCAAGTGTGTAACAAGCATTCAAAAGCTTACTTTTCACTATTGCAAATTATTTAGACAGCAATAACCATTTCGAGGTAAATTACTGAAAGAGCTTCGAGAGATAATCATGAATGAAGTCAAATGGAGACCAGCAATCAACATCAAAAAGGAAGGGCTTTAATCTGTGACATCAACTGAGTCTGATAATTCCTGCCTGCAACAACACTTTGATGCTTGATTTGGGAATGGGGAGCTGCCAGTTTATCGATGCGGCCAATCTGACCATGTGTCTTTTGGTCACCACTTTCCAACTCATGTCACAATCAGAAAGAAGTTATGGTGAAATAGAGGTTGCCTTTTAACACCTCTGCTATCCTTTGTTACACAGTCAACAATTAAGAACTGGACAGCTGGTTCATCGTCCAAGTAGACCACCACAAGTCCCACATGGACTAAGCATTGATCGACTTAAATACCAAGTGCATAACAGGCCGCAGCTTAAAACAAAGATGCAAATGTTTCTTGTCCCTTCCATAAAATGTTGAAATCCAAGTCTGCTGAGCTAATAATGTGTTGCGTAGCACTCTCCATTGATCCAAAGTTGACCTATCTAAACATCCGACAATTCATTGAATGGCCTTGACGGTTAAAACGGACCTTCACGGTGAACTACTAAGCGAGGCCTGCATAATTATCATCGGATAAAAGAATATGTCTTCATTACAGAGACAAAGGCTAGTAGTCTGCCATACAGTAGCACAAATACATAATGAAATATCTGTGAAAGCACGAAAATCCCCTAGCAAAATTGTCCTCATTAATTCTAAATCTGAGGCCAGACTCCAGACTGCCACTCAGGAGAATAGATTAACACATGACTGCCACAATACTGGTTCAATCCAGCAACAAGAAATTGGTCAATAATTTGATTGGTCAGAAGGAATTGAGCCATACCACTGCAAAAGGCACATGTCCAGTCTCCTATTGGGTTATTTGTGTGCCTCTGTTCCCACCTTACTGTTAATGGACTCCCCGCAGTCTCTTTATGCTGCATTATTCCCCTCACTGATGGTTTGTTCGTCTGTACTACTACCGCACCCATCATTCAGCACACCAAGGGCCAAGCAAACACTTCCTTTCTACAGGAACTTTGCAGCTCCAATATGCACAAGTACAAAGCCACAAGAGACAACCCTCAAAGACGCAGAGCTCTGAGAGCCATCAAAGAACTGTACTAAATGGCAGAACCAATCATCAACACCACAGAGTCCACTAGAGTAGTGTCTTTAAAAGACAAAGAGAGAAGTTCCAAGGAATGCAACATCCAACAAGCACCAAAGTGTGACTTCATACCCAAATGACACCGCAAAAAGACACCAAAGACAACCAAGACTTGATAAAACACCATTGGGTTGGTTGGGCTTCACAGGAAGAAGGCCATGTACCTTTTCTAAGCAGAATTGACCGCTTTAGTGGACAAGTGTGTGACGAAAGCACAAAGACTATAGTATCAGCAGTGGCAGATACAGGGGGGGCCTAGGGGGCACGGGCCCCCCCTAGACCACTGAGATTAATAATAGTATTTTGAAGGAAATACGCTGCGACGCTAGCCCGCGAATGCTCGAAACACGCCCAGGCCCCCCCTAGATGTCCGTGTCTGGATCCGCCACTGATCAGTTATACATTATTATCGCACACCAAATTCTTAGATACACCAAAAGGCAGTGTCAGCCACACATCTACACTGGTGATTCTACCCCCATAGCAGTTTCCTTGGTGCATTTCCTGTGACTGATATTACTAGAAGCCCTTCCATCGGGCTGACGAAGCCAGTCACTGATATGCTCAGACAGACCTTATATTCAATCGAGACCCTCAGGAACCAGAGGCTTGTCCAGCCACCATAGTTCATTCATTATACATAGGCTGTCATACCATCTGGTCACGCAGAATATAGGGCATAGCATTCAACCGGACACTAGAACATTAATTTTCTGGATACGCTGGACTTTACAACTCGTCTCTCAAGGAAAAGGAGTTGCGCTGAAATGGAGGCTTCCTCTTTACTGCTAAGTAATCCACTATTTTACACTCGACTATTAGCAGCTCGACCATAGGCCCAAGCATTCCACTTCGACCCCATATTGAGTCATTGACTGATTTAAACCAAATGCACAACAGACCAAAACAAAGTGCAACGACAGTTGTCAAAGTTTTCTGTCTCTCCCAGTCAGCCAATAGTGTTTTGGGTGACAACTATCTTCCATTGATCAAAAGTTGCAATTCTGGAAATGCCTTGAACGACCATGATACCAGAGCAGCCAGACTCCAGACTGTCTTAGAAGAAAAGACAAATTGAAACAAATAACTGATGACTGCCAATACTGGATCAATCCAGCAAAAGAAATTGATCGATAATTCAATCAGTCAGAGGGAATTGAGCCAATACCACCACAAAAGGCACATGTCAGGTCTACTATTTGGTTATATGTGTGCCTCTGTTCCAGGCTTCCGTTCATGGATTCCCCAGTCTCTTTTCGAAGCATTATTCCTCTCACCGATGGTTTGTCCATCTGTACTGTGTCCATCATTCAGTGCACTATGGGCCAAGTAAACACTTCTTTTCCACAGGAATTCTGCAGCTCCAACAAGCATGAGTGGAAAGCCACAAGAAACAACCCTCAAAGAGACAGAGCTCTGAGAGCCATCAAAGAGCGGTACTACATGGCAAAACCAATCATCAACACCAAGGAGTCCACGAGAGCAGTCCTACAAAAGAAAAAGAGAAAAGCTGCAAGGAAAGGAAGTTTCAATGAGGACCAAAGGTAACTTCATATACCAATAAACTCCCAAAAGACTACTGCAGCACCTAGGAAAACACCCAAATATGTTTTATTTCCCTGGGTGTATCCTTATCTTTACATCAAAGCAAAAATACAGTCTTCTTATTTGTTTGTTCTACGCCAAAATGTGTCAGGTTTAGTGAATGTGCATTCACTAAAACGCAATTTTGTCTGACTTCCTTTCAAATTAGATTCATCGACCTCCCCAGACCAGACCATAGTGATTAGTGATTATTTATTCTCAGATACACCAAAAGGCAGCAGTGTCAGCATATGCACTGGTAGGAGTAGAGATTCTCTCCATGGAGGAGTTTCCTTGGTGCATTTTCTGTGACCAATATCAGTAGAAGCCCTTCCACCGGGCTGACGAAGCCAGTCACTGATATGCTCAGACAGACATAATAGTCAATCGAGACCTCAGGAACTAGAGGCTTGTCCTGCAACCAAAGTCCAATCATTATGCAAAGGCTGCCCTGGGGGAACAGGGGGCACTAAAGTGGAGGGGTCTAGCCTAGAGGACTCTCCATTGCATCATAGCACCAGAAGCACATTCAAGTTTACTTCCTAGTCATAATATTGCTCTTCACCCCAATACTCCAACACAGGTATTTCCAGTGAGTGTGGGTTCAAACCTGACCATCCATGTTTTAAAGAGGTTATCCCTCTTATGACAACAAGACGTACTCCTCGTTTGGAGAGCAGATATCTACAAGAATGGATATCCAGCTCTGAAGAGGCCATTTAAGTTTATTATGAAGTTTTGTCACAGATAACAAAAAATTGTGAAAACTAAAAAGTTATGAAGCTAAATTTGTATGCATAGAAAGTGTTGTTTTGATTCCCATGAAGCCAGTAATCAAATCAAGGGACCATCGAAAAGCTCCATCAACACAGTGGTGTGAATTGAGAAAGACAGACTCACAGAGAAACTAGATAAAGATAGACTCAGTTCAAAATCAAAGGAAAAGAAACTTTGGATGGTGTTTACACAGCCGAATCACATTTCATTTGCTGTAAAAACATCAAGTGGAATAAACTAATTACCGCCAGAACAAAGAGAAACAAGAGCTTGAAATGGTGGATAAAATCTAACAGACAAATGCTAGTGTCACAACAAATCTAGGCCTGGGAGAAACCAGAAAGAAAATGACATCTTGCTCAAGAATATTGTGTGTACAGTTCTGAGCCTTAGGGAAGCAAAGAGCATTTCCCATTAGAAGAGAATGTGATCTGGAGAAGGCAGCAAGTCATTCTTAAATGAATTCTCAAGAAAAACATTATGGAAAAAAACATGCTCTTCTTGCCCATGTTGTCAACATACTTTGAAAGAGCACAGCATGTCATGATCTCACAATAAGGGATGGTGACCAAGCATGCAGCTCTGACCAGTCCATAAATACAAAATTCTGCTTCAGGATAAAATTCTGTAGAATTCTTACTTCATATTCATCCATGACATTGAACTGATCAAGCAAAAGCAAATGCTAAGTTGCAAAAAACCAAACAGCCTAATATTGAGAGTAACAGGGACTAAAGGTACCAAAATTAGACAGTGGCCCAAAAGTGAAATTTCCTTTTGATAATTCTCAACTGCATTTGCCATATTGTTGTGTTTTCATATTCCTTGATGGCCAAAACTTGCTTTTATGGCAGACTAACTATACAATAATCGAAGTATAACATGGAGAATGACTTGCGCAGCTCTTTTAAAGGCTTATCACTCTCTCACTTTTGCAAAACATTTGGTGGAAGCAAGCACCAAGTCAAGGGAATTGAATTACTACAGAGCTCAGGGAGATGATCATGAATGAAGTCAAATGGAGACCAGCAATAAACATCACACAGGAAGAACTTTAATATTTGACATCCATCATTCTCCCTTCAGCAGCGATCAACATCAGCTGCGTCTGATAATTCCTGCACTTTGATGCATGATTTGGGAGTAGGTTGACGTCTGTTCCCTGGTGTGGTCATGTGTTCAATGGCCACGACTTAACAACTCATCTCAAAATAAGAAAGAAGTTGTGGTGAAATGGAGGCTTCCTCTAAACTCCTTACTTTCCAATATTACGTACTCAACCATTAGGAGCCCGACCATAGGCCCAAACAATCCCCCGCAAGTTCCACTTTGACTTGGTACTGATTGATTTAAACTAAGTCGACCACAGACCAAAGTGAAACGAAAGTTGTCAAAGTTTTTCTGTCTTTTCCTGTGAGATAATATTTAGTGTTTTGTGGAGCAACTCTCTTCCATTGATCAAAGGTGAAATTCTGGAAATACCTTGAATGACCTTGACGGATAAGATCTGAGGCCAGACTCCAGACTGTTTAAGAAGAAAAGATCAATTGAAACAAATGACTGATGAATGCCGATTTACTGGTTCAATCCAGCATCAATAAATTGGTCAATAATTTGATTGGTCAGAAGGAATTGAGCCAATACCACTGCAAAAGGCACATGTCCAGTCTCCTATTGGGTTATTTGTGTGCCTCTGTTCCCACCTTACTGTTAATGGACTCCCCGCAGTCCCTTTCTGCTGCATTATTCGTCTCACCGATGGTTTGTCCGTCTGTACTGCACCCATCTTTCATTACATGCACCAAGGGCCATGCAAACACTTCCTTTCTACAGGAATTCTGCAGCTCCAATATGCACAAGTCCAAAGCCACAAGAGACAACCCACAAAGAGACAGCTGAGAGCCATCAAAGAGCTGCACTAAATGGAAGAACTAATCATCAACACTAGGGAGTACCACGAGAGTAGTGTATTTGAAAGACAAAGAGAGAAGTTCCAAAGTATGAAACATCCAACAAGCATCAAAGTGTGACTTCATACCCAAATAAAACACCAAAGACAATCAAGGCTGATAATACACCAGAAAATGGACTGGGCTTCAATGTGTTCTGACTTCAGAAGAAGGCATCCAGGGAGACACCCAGATGTGTTCCGTTTGTCTGAGTTGAATCTTCCTCTCATTACATCAAATTACATGGAAATTCAAACAGTCCTTGTAAAGTTATCTTTTCATTTGGAAGAATTCACCAGCTTTAGTGGGCACATGTGCATACGGTTATAGTATCAGTTGAAAATATTGCACACCAAATTCTTAGATACACCAAAAGGCAGCAGTGTCAGCCACACATCTACACAGGTGATTCTTTCCCCAGAGCAGTTTTCTTGGTGTATTTCCTGTGACCGATACTACTAGAAGCCCTTCCACCAGGCTGACGAAGCCAGTCAGTGATATGCTCAGACAGACCTAATAGTCAATCAAGACCTCAGGAACCAGAGGCTTGTCCAGGAACCACAGTCCAATCATTTATGCATAGGCCTCCATACCATCCGCTAACCCAGAATACAGAGAATAGCATGCAACCCGATACTAGAACATTAATTTTCTGGATACTCAAGACTGATGCTTTGGTTTTAAAAGTTTCTGAATTGACAATGTTCTCAAAAGCCTAAAGATGTCAGAAAAATGCAAAATTTGTGAACTGGGAAGCAATTACAGCGAAACACTTTGATATAGAATTAGAGTGGACTGTGGCACTGTGAAAATGGCACTTTGTGACTCATGATAGCCGATGAAGTGTCTTCTTCTCTACTTTCAACATGGGAAACATAGAGGCTGTTTGATTAGTAATGATCAAGAGAAAGCCATTTGACTTCTCATAACGGATTTTAGAGTGAAATTTAGATGCGTAATCCTTTCGTTTGGCTGTCACTAACAAGTGGAATAAGTCTCCTTCAATCAAATTAACATTGAAAGTATTGGGTTTGATCATGACAAATCATCAGCGTGATGACACACAAAGTGCCATTTTCACAATGCCACAGTCCACTCTAATTCTGTATCAAAGTGTTTCGCTGTAAAAAACATTTCTGTGCATATCTCGGCCCAAAGAGACTATTACAATTAAAGGCTTTTGCCACATTGATGTATTTTAATATTACTTGATGGTTAGAATTTGCTATAAAAGCAGACTAACTACAATATTGCATTTGTGAGTGTAACAAGACGAATAACATTGCTCCTTTAAAATCTATTTCGCTCACTCTCTTACTCTTGCATAACATTCTGACAGAAGCAACCACCAATTCAAGGGAAGTGAATTACTGCAGAGCTAAGGGAGATGATCATGAATGAAGTCAAAATTTAATAGAGGCCAGCAATCAACTTCACACAAGAAGAGCTTTAATCTTTGACAGCAATCATTCTCCATTCAGCAGTAATCAACATCAGCTAGTCTGCCTGTAACAACACTTTGATACATAACTTGTGAGTAGGGTGATGTGTCTAATGGCCACCACTTCATAACTCATCTCACAATAAAAATGAGTTGTAATGAAAAGGAGGCTTCGTCTTTACTTTACTCCTCAGTCATCCACTATTATAAACTCAACCATTAGGAGCTGGACAATATGTCCGAGCAATCAACTGCAAGTTCCCCTTCAAGTTGGTATTGATCGATTTTAAACAAAAGCACAACAGACCAACGTGCAACTACATGTAAACTTGTCTAAAGTACTCTGTCTCTTCCAGTGAGCTAACTATCCTCCATCTTCCAAAGTTGACCTCATTGAACATCTAGAAATTCCTTTAATGACCTTGACAGAAATATAAATTGTAACATACAACAGATGACTGCCGATAATTTTGATCAATCCATAAAAGAGAAATTGGTCGATAATTTGATCGGTCTGAGGAAATTGAGCCAATATCACCCCAAAAGGCACATTTCAGGTCTACTATTGGGTTATTTGTGTGCCTCTATTCCCAGCTTCTCTTAATGGACTCCCCAAGTCTCTTTTTGCTGCATTATTCCTCTCATCGATGGATTGTCCATCTGTATACTGCACCCATCATTCAGTTCTCTAAGGGCCATGCAAACCCTTCCTTTCACAGGAATTCTGCAGCTTCAATATGCACAAGTTCAAAGCCATAAGAGACAACCATCAAAGAGAGAGCTGACCACCATCAAATATAAGAACTGTACTAAATGGCAGAACCAATCATCGACACCAAGGAGTCCACAAGAGCAGTGCTGCAAAAGACAAAAAGAAAAGCTGCAAGGAAAGGAAGATTTAATGCACAAAGTGTAGCTTCATTATATCCTAATTAATCTCCCAAAAGACACCAAAGACAACATTTATCCAACCCCAGATATTCTGAGATGCACGAAAGGCAACAGTGTAGCTGAACATCTGCACTACTAGGAGTAGAGATTCTCTCCCTGAAGTAGTTTCTTTGGTGCATTTCCTGCAACCAATATCATTAAAAGCCCTTCCACCAGGTTGACGAAGCCAGTCACTGATATGCTCAGACAGACCCAATAGTCAATTGAGACCTCAGGAACCACAGGCTTGTCCAGCAACCACAGTCCAATCATTTTGCAAAGGCTGCCCTGAGGGAACAGAGGGACTATAGTGGGAGGTCTAGCCTATATGACTCTCCATTGCATCATAGTACCGGAAGCACCTTCACCTTTGCTTCCCAGTCATAATATTGCTCTTCACTCCAATACTCCAACACAGGTGTTTCCAGTGAGTGTGGGTTCAAACCTGACCATCCATGTTTTTAAACAGGTTATCCATCCCATGAGGCAAGACCTACTTCTCAGTTGGAGAGCAGATATTTACAAGAACACTTATCTTGCTTTGAGGAGGCTATCAAAGTTTATTATGAAACTTTGCCACAGATAACAAAAAATTGCAAAAACTTTAATTTTAGCTTAATTTGTATGCAAAGAAAGTGTTGTTTTGATTCCCATGAATGAAGTAATCAAATCAAGGGACCATCAAAGTTGGGTGAATAGAGAAAGACGAACTCACTGAGAAACTAGATGAAGACAGACTTGATTCAAAATCAAAGGAAAAGATACTTAGATGATGTTTACACAGCTGAATCAAATTTCATAGGCTGTAAAAATTCAAAGTGGAATAAGCTAATTACTGCAACAGCAACAGGAAATAAGAGCTTGAAGTGGTGGATAAAATCTCACAAGCAAATGCATGTGTCACAATGAATCTTGGCCTGGGAGAAGCCCGAGAGAAAATGACATCTTGTTCAAGACAATGTCTGTGCAGTTCTGAACCTCAGGGAAACAAAGGGCATTTCTCATTAGAAGAGAGTGTGATGCCTAGGAGCCTGAAATTCTATCTCAAATGAAGTTTCAAGAAATACATTGTGGAAAGAAAAAATGCCTCAGCCCATGTTGTCAACATACATTTTTACTAAATCTTTAAGATAAAGAGCACAGCATGCCATGACATCTATCATTCTCCCTTCAGCAGCCATCAACATCAACCGAGTCTGATATTCCTGCCTGTAACAACATTTTGATGCAAGAATTGTGAGTAGGGTGATGCCTGTTCACTGGAGTGGCCATGTGTTTAACGAACACCTCTTTACAGATCATCTCAAAACAAAAAAAGAAGTTGTGGTGAGGCTTCCTCTTTACTACTTAGTTATCCACTATTACACACTCAACCATAAGGAGCTGGACCATAGGTCCAAGCACTCCACTGCAAGTTCCACTGGGATGCAGTATTGACTGATTTAAACCAACTGCACACAGATCAAATTGCGACTAAAGTTGTCAAAGTTTTCTGACTCTTCCAGTCAGCCAATAGTATTTTGTGGAGCAACTATTTTCCATTGATCAAAAGTTGCAATTCTGGAAATCCCTTGAACGACCTTGATGCCAAAAACCAGACTGTCTTAGTTTTCTGACTCTTCCAGTCAGCCAAATAACTGATGACTGCCAATACTGGATCAATGTAGCAAAAGAAATTGGATGATAGTTCCATCAGTTAGAGGGAATTGAGCCAATACCACCTCAAAAAGGCACATGCCAATCTCCTATTGGGTTATTTGTGCGCCTCTGTTCCCAGGTTCAGTTAATGGACTCCCTGCAGTCTCTTTTTGCTGCATTATTCCTGTCGCTGATGGTTTGTCCGTCTGTACTGCACCCACCATTCTGTACACCAAGGGCCATGCAAACACTTCCTTTCTTACTTTCTATCAGAATTCTGCAGCTCCAATATCCACAAGTCCAAAGCCACAAGAGACAACCCTCAAAGAGACAGCTGAGAGCCATCAAAGAGCTGTACTAAATGGCAGAACCAATCATCAACACCAAAGAGCCACGAGAGCAGTGCTACAAAAGACAAAGAGAAAAGCTGCAAGAAAAGGAAGTTTCAAAAGCACAAAGTGTAGCATCATATCCCAATAAACCTCCCAAAAGATGCCAAAGACAACCAAGGGAGACACCCAAAAGATGCCAAAGACAACCAAGGGAGACACCCGCACATGTTTTATTTTTCCGCGTTGAGTCTTCCTCTCATTCTTTAGCATCAGTGGCAAATATAGTATAACCAAAGAGGAGGTAATGATCAGTGTATTCATTGTCTTATGCCACAGATGTATACACTTAGACCAGACAAAAGTTCTACTTAAACTTTTACTCAACCACCCAGATATTCATAGATACACCAAAAAGCAGCAATGTCAGCTATACATTTGCACCGGTGGAGTAGAGATTCTCTCCCCCCCAAGCAGTTTCCTTAGCGCATTTCCTGTGACCAATATCAATAGAAGCCCTTCCACCACTGGCACCAGGCTGACGAATCCAGTCACTGATATGCTCAGACAGACCCAATAGTCAATCAAGACCTCAGGAACCAGAGGCTTGTCCAGCAACCACAGTCCGATCATTATGCATAGGCTGCCCTGGGGGAACAGGGGGACTTAAGTGGGGAGGTCTAACCCATATGGCTCCCAATTGTATCATACCACCGGAAGCTTTCAAGTCATATTGCTCTTCACTTCAATTATACTCCCAACAGGTATTTTCGGTGTGTGTGAGTTCAAATCAGATCATGTTTTTATGAGGCCACCCTCTAATGATTGACATGACCTGCTCCTCATTTGGAGAGCAAGTATTTGCAAGACAGGATACCAAGCTCCGAAAAAGCCCTCTAAGTTTATTACGAAGTTCACAACAGATTCTGAAGAATAGTCCAAATTTAGTCATAAAGCTGTCACTTAGTATGCAAAGGAATTGTTGTTTTGATCCCCATGAAGCCAGTAATCAAATCAAGGGACCATCGGAAAGCTCTGTCAAAACAGTGGTATGAGTGGAGAGAGACAAGACTCACTGAGAAACTAGATAAAGATAGACCCAGTTCAAAATCAAAGGAAAAGCAACTTTGGATGGTGTTTGCACAGCCGAATCACATTTCATTTGCTGTAAAAACTCCAAGTGGAATAAACTAATTACCGCCAGAACAAAGAGAAATAAGAGCTTGAAATGGTGGAGAAAATCTCACAGGCAAATGCTGGTGTCACAATGAATCTAAGCCTGGGAGAAGTCGGAGAGAAAATTACATCTTGCTTGAGAATATTGTGTATGCAGTTTTGAGCCTTAGGGAAACAAAGAGCATTTCCCATTAGAAGAGGATGTGATTCCATAGAAAGCTACAAGAAAGTCTTCAACAATTGATTCTCATATGAATTCTCAAGAAATACACTGCAGAAAGAAAACAAGTAACTGCACATGTTGTTCACATACCACTATTGTCAATCCATACAGACAAATATATCTATCGGGAAATGATGATGATGATGAGATGATGATGAGATGATGATGATGACAAGGATGATGATGACGGTGACCATTGATGATGACAATTGATGATGCACTGAAGGAGGTAGTCCCTTATATTCTTTATATTTAATTAAAATTATTTAGGATTGCCACTTCTTTGCACTTCAGCATTGAATTCTCTGCATGGATGCCGGTTTCGAGATATTTTGCCGATAAAGTGTACAATCCTCTTCTAATCAAAGTATCCAATATTATAAACCGATCAATAAACTTTACTTTGACTGAAAAGAACCCAAGCATAGGGCATATTCTTTTCTGATAAAAAAAAACTTTTCTGATAAAAAAAAAAGGGAATGCATTCGTAAACAGCAGTTGTTGAGAAATGCACCATGTGGATGATAATGAATTTGAAATACGATTTCCTGGGAAATGTGCTGTACAGCATTCGCAATCAAGGAACCATCTAAATGCATGAGCCACACAATCAGGTGCTTATTGTATTCAAAATTTCATGCAATTGCATGTCTGGGACCAATTTAAATATTTTAAGCAACTCTTTGCCAGTTGCCATGGAAAACACCTATTGTTTTGCTGTATTCAATCATGAGTTAAGATATATAATTATGTTGACTTTCTTTGTTTTGGTATAGGTGATTTACATTGAACATTACCCTCTCACTTCATGGTAGCAGTTTCAGGTTGTCCATAAGACACAAAAAAACATTTTTTTACCTCCCCAAAACAATCGATTTTTTTTCTGGAGTTTTTTTTTGTAACATGGAGGTTGCAAAGTACACAGTAAGTGAACTATAAAAAGTGCAATTATTTTTGTATTCACCATGTCATTGTGTTGTTATTTACTTAGGATACAATCTGTCTAATTGTGAACTTAACATGTGACATAGTTCATGTTATTGTGGCTGGGATTGACAGTAGGAGCATGCAAGGTGTCAAATGAAGGTCGTTGGGTTAACAGATGCTCCTTTTTGATAGATTATAATGAGACTTGATATCCAGATGGACATTTGACCTATGTTCATTGCAGTACATCACACTCAATTGATATAGTCTTTATTAACTCTTTATTACAGTAATTGTTGGCTGTGTGTGTGTCAAGTATCATTAGTGGTGGAGTCTCCTCAGTACAGCACAGAGCTCTATAACCTAGATTTCGCTACTATTCACTAAGCAGCCAGAATAAAGCTAGAGATTTGGCCACCCAGCCAGCCTAATTGCACATTCATGATCTGTACACAGACCAATGCCAAATATATGGTTTAATACATTCATACATTCAGCAGACAGTTTAAATTACCTCTATCTAAAGTCATAATTACATTTGCTGTGCAGTGCAGGGAAAATGTCTGCAGTTAAATTTATTTACAATGAATACTAGGGTGCCTCATTTCAGAGCAGGGAAAATGCCTGCCATTAAACTTATTTATACAATGAATAGTGACATTGAATACAATATACTGTATAATATATACAACAAACACCGCCTTCTGCAGAAACTCAGAGGTTGCACAATCTTGATGTACAGTACAATCCAAAATATTTTCCTTAATCCATTACCCTCTGGACGATGCTTGGATTTCCACACCCTTCAGTTTTTACCCTCTACTGTGCCTTTACTTTCCAGGTTACCCTAAAAGTAAATCACTAAATCGGCTAAAATAAATTTGTAGAAAAGCAATCCAAACTTTGCTTGATCATTGAAAATTCATTGTTATGTTCTCGTTAAAAGATGAATGGATGGATGTTTGGGGCTTTACGTCCTGTATTTGTGCACATGGTAGGCTAATTAGGACAGGAGGACACGGCAATGAGGTAAAGGATGATTGAAACAGCTGTCCAACATAGGCCCAGGTGACCCGGCAAGCGCTGGATTCGCACCCTGGACCCAGCGATTGGCAGTCCAGCATGCTACCACTAGACCAACCTTCCCCCCCCCCGTTCTCGTTAAAAGCAATTTCAAATAAAATATCTATAGAAATTAACTTTTAGCATTTTAGTGACAAGTCAATGTTAGGGATAGCTGGGGAGTGCAAAGACATGGAAATGCATGGAAGTGTTTGGGGCATGCAAGATTGGGTCTCAGCTAAGAAAAAAAATTGGTTTGTACTCTTGTTGCTCATCAGGGTAATTTTAAGATAAAAAGAAATGGCTACATATTGCAAGAAAGTCACAAATGAAGGTTCTCGTCAGCATAAATTATATATATTATTAAATACCACATACGTAATAAGCCCAATAGTATGCCACTGCATATCGACTAAACAGTAAATACAACATAGTTTATTGCATTTGTGGTTTTCTCCATGTAAAACACAATTATCTTCACAGAAGATGAAGCATGACCACGCATGCCATCTTCACCAGATACTGAACAACTTTCCCACTGCCTCTTCCCCAATTTGCCTTCCAAATAAGCCAACCTCTTCTGCAGAGGCCTGGCTCTTTGCTATCCTGGCTTTGTGGCTAGTTCCATTGTGTTCACCATGTCAATAGCAGACAGTCGAAGGAAAATGGTTAACTCCAGATGTGAACTTTTAGCTTTCATATTTCTCACCTATTACTTAATGGGGGACACTGGAAAACAAAATATTGGGTGTTGTCTATCTGAAACAGAAACTTTATGGTCAAGTATAGGTTATTCACCAATGGAGAGGGAATATGTGATTTAACACCCGAGGGCTTTAGCCCGGGTCGTGATAAACACATATTCCTGATGCCATGGTGAATAACTGGCTTATACTGTGAGACAAACACTCAAACACTCAAACATGAGAGGATAATTGGAAAACAAAGAATATAGGAATTATTTCCCTGTAATACTGGCATGTGATTGGCTGACAGAGGTGTCGAATGGCATAATTCGAGATACCACAACTGGGCACAACCCTGGGCCCAACATTCAACTAATGTAATACATCATATTGCATAATATGAACAAAAAATAAACAGAACTGAACATTTCAATTTTTCAGTGAGCAGTATCAAATTACATCAAATGCACAACACTAATATTCTAAATAAGACACAACCTCATAACAAGTAGCCATACATATGAGGCAATGTGATATCTCATTAGTATTTCCCACACAGATATCTAAGCCACATCTGGATACAGTATATGGTTGCATCAGTAATTATGCAACATGAACAATAGCTCTAAGCACAAATCGTCCATCATTATTTCATGGGCAAATCCTGATTTCTCCTCTGTGTATTTTCAAATACAATTAGAGAGAGACCGGCAGACAGACTGACCGACAGATAGAGACAAATACAGAGAGAATGGTGGTAATACCAATCAAAGGATAGATGACATCAAGGCTGTTACATAACAGGATTTCGTGACTCGAAGAGAAAGATGAAATGAGTCCATTAAATGCTTGCATCAGCTATTGATGGATAAAGCTAATTAACCAATTTTGCTCTAATCTCAGCTTACCAATATTACACGATTACGGTGATGGGTGAGGTAGGAGCAATGTGACATCAGCAGATTATAACAATGATCTTATTACAAGCTACCTAAGGCCTTCATTGTAGCTATAGAAGGCATTAGAAGCCAAGAAGTAAATGAAAACTATCATAGCCTGACATTAGCAAGATAAACGTGAGGCTAAAAATCTGTGAGCGATCTGTTTTAGAATGAGATCAATTTCACCTCGAGCAATTCCACCTAAATGAAGCCAGGAACGGTGATCGTGACAAAATTATTTTGATGTGAAATCACGAACGTGATGAGATTAAGAAGGATCTGGGAAACGAAAAGTCACGCTGGAAGAGACTCGTGACCTTTTATTTCAATTTTCATTTTCACATATATTTTTGCAGGTTTTCTGCAAATTATTGTAGTAGTGTATTCAGGGGATGGGGTGGTTAGTTTAGCAGGATTCCTATTCATATGCAACATGATGTTCACAAACAAATTTTCTGCAATTCTAGAAGTAAATAGTCCAACTACACACATTTTGTCAACGCCCGCAATTTCTGCTGGTCTACTAATATTGACAGCCCCACAACTTAAAAATAAATGCATACCACCTTTTCTTTGACTGAATTTGCAAAATACCATTTCAAAATGCCACAACAGCTTTAAAGAGTCTGTTAATATGTACAATGCAAGAGAAACATCATAGCGATGGTTTAAATTTTGAGACAACTGAAATCTCCATTCATAAATCAAACAACAGAATGAATGAGGAAAGATTCTGATAGGATTTCTGAAGATGCATTAATTCTCTTTAAATAAGAGATAATTACTCGAGCTTCCTTGTCAGAATTTCTCTTGATTACCAAAGAGAATAGCATGCATCTCAATCACAGGAACTCCAATAGCAAATGGTAACTTCTGTAGCACTTTAACATCATCCAGAATCCTTGTTTCTCCTTTCAAAACAAGTACAAATTCTGTGAAATTAGGATAATACCAATTAAAGAATTGATCAGATCAAGATGGTTATATAACAGGATTTAGAAGCTCAAAGACAGCAGAATTTAGTCAATAAAAGGCTTGCTTGAGCCATTGATGGATAAAGCTAATTAACCAATTTCTCTCTAATCTCAGCTTACCAATACTGCAATATTGTAGTGATGTAATGAGTGAGGCAGGAACAATGTGACATCTCAGATTATATCATAGCCATTAACTTTTACACATCATTACCAAGCCTTTCAAATTAGAAGACAGAGATGGCAGAGAAGTAAATGACAACTGCTATAGCCTAACATTCAAGATGAATTTGAGGCAAAAATCAAACTGATCTGTTTAAGAATGAGATCAATTTCACCTCGAGCAATTACACTTAAATGAAGCCAGGGATGGTGAACGTGACAAAATGTTTTTTGACGTCAAATCACGAGTCAAGTTGAAATAAAATATGATCTGAAGAAGCGGCTGGACATGACGCAGGGAAAGCAAATAATTATCTAAGAAAATGGAGTTCAGTCATTCCTCTTCAAGAAATAGTTCTAGTATGATGTATTAATTACACCCAGAGAAGCTGCTGAAATGATTAATTATTGCACTTTGCCAAAAATATGTCTGTACATAAAAGCATGATATCTACTCAAGTGCAACATCCTTTTCCACAGCTGCATGCCCTTCTATTTCATACATCCAATGTTTTAACATCTTAAATATGTTCTGGCATAATATCCATAACAACATAACATACAACGAGTGAATACAGCAATAATTGTCTTTGGCCCAATGTGCTAAATAACACTTCAAAATACCAAAGCAGCTTTGAAGAGTCTACTGGTACAATGCAAGATAAAGACCATTGCAATAGGGATGGTTTCAACTCGAACTTGAGACAACTCAAATCTCCATTCATTAATTAAACAACAGAATGAATGAGGAAATATTCTGGAATAGCATTTCTGAAGATGAATTCATTTTCCCTACAAGAGATAATTACTGGGAGTTTCCTTGTCAGAATTTCTCTTGGTTAGCACAGACACTAATCATTGCATGCATCTCAATTACAAGAATATCTCAAGTTGTAGAAGCTCATTTCTTTTGCAGGTTAACATCATCTGCTGGGAGATACTGAAACGAAGCCACCAGTTACTATTCAGTACTGAATCGTTGACGCACACAGGCAGTGGAATAATTGTCACACTCTCAAATAGATTTGTGTTTTGTATCGAAGTCTTAACCTATAATAAAAAAACTGGCATGTAAGTATTCTTAACAGTACATCGATTCATCAAGGTAAGGGAAATCTATAGGCGAAACTATTTCCATGTGAAACGTCATCAAAAATTGTGTACAATTTCAAGACAGGGCTCAATGCAAAACATGGCCCAAAATCCTGAATAAACTTCAGATTTTCAAAATTTAAAAACCTGCATATATCAAGTAAACTCGAATTCAATACACTTTTTCATTTTGCTCTATTTGCAAAATTAACTTCGCAAAAAGCCTTTCGGCGCATTACGCTGCAATGATGCCAAGTTCCAGTGACCACAGCAAACCAGCGGCAGATTCATAATTTTTTTTTTGTGGGGGGGGGGGGAACCTTTCAGGCCTGATATCACACGTTCTTAAATAGCACTGAATAAAATGTACACTGTGCATGTAGCAATTAACAAACTAATAGCCAAACAGGTGGTTTTACGTGACGAAGCTGTTTTTTTTTACACATCCTTGGCTATGTAATATTTTCATGAAACAAGGGGAGGGGCTTTGGAATTTTTCTAAGAGTATTTATTTCATATAAATGCCTACTTTAAGATATTAAAACCTTTTATTGCCTGCCACATACCCTCAGGTTCATGGTAAGATCAATACAGTACCCTTTTTTAAGGGTACTTTTCTTGTTAAATTATGGTACCACCCCCTACTTGGAAATATAATCTGCACAAATTAATGATTTTGTGATATGTAAATTTCCTGATCCAATGGAAGAGGCGAAGTATGGACTCAAATTTCCTTATTTTGTCATTGTGTCAAATTATTTTTAAATTGTCACATTTTTAAATTATGGAGAGGTTAATTTTGTTAAATCAATTCAAGGCGATGTTTGCCTAAAACCACAAATGAATAATGCCTCCTTTGCCCTCCAAGAAACTCCAAATATTTCTCTTCACATCACACAAAACTGAAAAGAATGATGATAACTTCAAAAACACCAGAATAATGCCAATTTCTCTCTAATGTCAGCTTACCAGTGCAATATTGCAGTAATGAGTGAGGCAGGAACAATGTGACATCATGCAGTAGAATATAACCATTACCCTATTATCTTATTATAAGCCTCTCAAGGCATATATCAAGAGAATGGCAACTAATAAAGCCTCACAATCGCAAGATAAATGTAAGGCTGGAAATTCAAGGGAGATCAGTTTAAGAATGAGATCAATTTCATCTCACGAAATTCACCTAAATGAAGCCAGGGATGGCGATCATGACTAAATGTTTGTGACGCAATGTCACAAATCTAAGAGTCCTGAGGTAAAATATGACCTGAAGTGGGCAGACACGATGTGCTGAAAATGAAAAAAGTACTTCAGCAATGAAGTTTTGTGATTCCAGATTCAGATAATCAGATACGTATTTCTTGTTTATGAGTTTTATTGCATTTGTCACCAAAATAATTCTGTTCATACCAGCATTCATATGCAACACACTTTTTCACAAAGTGCTTTTAATGATATAATAAGCACACATCTTGTGAACATCTGAAAATTGGAACAAGCCATTTTGCTAAATAACACTTCAAATAGCTAATGCCCATTAGTAGATCTACGATGCAAGGTAAATATTGTAGAGATGGTTTCAACTCCTAACTTGAGTCGACACAAATTTCTGTTCATTAATTAAACAACAGAATGAATGAGGAATATTCTGGATTTCTGAAGACGAATTCATTTTGCCTATAAGAGATAATTGCCAGAGCTTCCTTGTCAGAATTTCTCTTGATTAGCACTAGCAATAGCATGCATCTCAATTACAAGAACAACTCCAGTAGCAGATTAACATCATCTTATGGGAGAAGCTACAGTGAAGCAACCAGTAACAAGCAGATACGGAGTAACAAGCAGATACATAGTAACAAGCAGATACTTACTTTACATAGTAATTAGCAGATATTGATTAGCATGGGAGATGCTGTGATAATAATGAAAGGTTTAATTTTTAGATGTGGATTATGCACAAGTGGGTTGGGGTTAAAATTTTGCAGAAGGCACATCCAAGGTTTTACAGAAATCATCAGTAAAAAAAAAGGTTAAGAAATATCATGAGTTCACTCAGGATAGCAAATCTGCCTTCAGGTAGTTTTTAAGGAATATTTCAGTCATCCAGTGACATAAATACAAGATACAATGCAATTTTTATTATTTAAAGCAGCTTGAACTTGATGAGACTAGGTCTGAAGATATTTAAAAAATCCCATTATACAACAACAAAGAAAAGCAACCACACTCTGGAGATGCTTAAAAGGCTCCTTTGCAGTGCACCCATTCTCTATTTGTATAATCTGACCATCAAGTACAGAGTATTTTTGTACCTTCCCTCTGAAGACTATCTGCAGACTGGTAGTCTTGTCCCCTGGGGAATACAGGAGAAGTAATATGCCTGGAGAATACACAATCCAAATATTAGCTTGTCTGAAGCACAGAGAAGCCACAAGGAGACCAGATAATACATCGAACTTTTTTTTACTGCAATACTTTCGTCTGGAGCATACAAGCAGTAAATTTGGTCTTGTGCTGCAGCAACAATTACCATAGTAAGATGATAACTAGATGCAGATAAGAATTCAGTCTGGCAAAACAATGTATTGCTTGCCTCAGGAGGGGAACAAATTGCCAATTAGGTGTAGACTACCAAATTGACTAGGATACCAACTGGGATACCAATATAAACCACTTATATGTCACATGCTATCATTGTAATGTTATAATTGTTACATAAAGTTCACGAGACCAACAATGCAAACACGTTTGGCCCCTTCCATCTACACACTTCAATCTTTCGATTCCGTGACATTTCACCCTTTTCAGATTAAAACTAGTTTGAAGTACCATCCTAAATGTAATAACAAGGCTATCATCCTAAATGGAATAACAAGGCTATCATCCTAAATGGAATAACAAGGCTACCATCCTAAATGGATAACAAGGCTATCATCCTTAATGGAATAACAAGGCTGTCACCCTTAATGGAATAACAAGGCTACCATGCTAAATGTAATAACAAGGCTATCATGCTAAATGTAATAACAAGGCTACCATCCTAAATGGAATAACAAGGCTACCATCCTTTAGAAATGGATAACAAGGCTATCATCCTTAATGGAATAACAAGGCTGTCACCCTTAATGAAATAACAAGGCTATCATGCTAAATGTAAAAACAAGGCTATCATGCTTAATGTAATAACAAGGCTACCATTCTAAATGGAATAACAAGGCTACCATACTAAATGGAATAACAAGGTTATCATCCTAAATGGAATAAAAAGGCCATCATCCTAACTGGAATAACAAGGCTATCATCCTAAATGAAATAATTACCATTCCAAATGCAATAATAAGACTATAGTCTTTTAAGTCTTTTAAAAAGTGAACTAAAACTATCATCCTAAATGGAATAAAACTACCATTCCAAATTAATAGACTATCATCCTAAATGAAATAATAACACTATCATTCTAAATGGAATAAGACTTCTATGCTAATATTCCTAACTACAATGGGCGAGGCAAGATTCAACACTTATGATATCAATTTCGCTCAAGAACAAATTTAGAACATGTTACACATGTGTCAGATGTTTACAACTTTACAATGTAACAGAATGGAGAAGTTACATTTCTTTCACCAGTGCAAGGTGATGTTTTTCTGAAACCACAAATGAGTAATGCTTCCAAAACTCAAAACATTTCTTTTGACATCACACAAAAGCTATGGTAACTTCTAAAACACCAAAATAAAACCATCAATGCACCACACACCAGGAACATCTTCCTTGAAACAGAAACAGAGATTGTTCTCAGAAAGATGCCCTAGCTAAACAGTGGACAGAAATAACTTCCCTCTGCAACACTTGTTTCCATGACAAATCCTTCTTAGTTACAAATTCCATTTAAAGTGCCTAAACACAGCTCAGAATGGCTCTAAGTAGAAAAGACATAGTCGCATAATGCCATGTAATCATATGAATTACAAATGTCAACCATCTGAGCTTAGCTTAGATATGAGCTTTTCCTTGCAAATCGCATTTGCCTTTTTGACCAATCATTCAGTATTATAAAGATCATATATGGCATCGTATATATAATAATCAAATCAGGTTATCCACAATCATAACACAACTGGAACAGGATAATAAATGTGAAATGAGTACAAGAGGTGCCGTGGCCTAGTGGATAAGGTGCTCGCCTGGTAACTGAGACATTGCAGGTTCGACTCCCAACCATGGCATTGAGGCACTGAGCTGATCCTCCATAACTCTTTGCCTCACTTCACCCAGGTGCAAATGGGTACTTGGCTATAGGCAGTGATGGCGATTATGGAGTGACTTGGCATTGTGTGCGCTGGAAACGGCTGCCGGGCTGTATACTCCTCGGGGAGTTGAGAAAGGCTCATGCTTGAACAGGCCTGCCAAGGATGTAATTGTAAAGTCTGTTGAGACTGACTTCGTTGGTGTAATGGACAATAAAAAATTCTACCTTTACATTTACAACAAATTGACATTTAATGGTACAGGCATGAAGGTGTGCAAAATTCCAAAGCTTCACATCCAATTCTCTGGACAACTTTCAATTGAGATACCAACATCTAATAGTAACTAACATCTCCTTGCTTGACTCCCTAAATTACCTAAAATGACTCCCACCAGACTCCTGAGCACTTGTATGTCAAATGGGGAGCAGGCAATCAGTGTTGGACACACGAAGTGATTCCCTGCCTATGTCCACTAAATGTCCAACTCCCTCCCTAGCTGGGTGATGCCAATAGACTGGAAGTGGTCGTGCAAAATAGATGGGGCAGCCAAGGGCAGGAGGTTACTCAGAATCTCCCAGGAGACCTCACTGGGCCAGTCTGTTAAAATACCTGAAGGAAATCAGACTTACAGGCTCAGTCTGGTGCTGCAGCATATGCCTGTGTTCAATCAGCTGAGTGAAGAAAGTCTATCTGTCTATCTGTATATCTTTATATCTGTATATCTATCTATCTATCTATCTATCTATCTATCTATCTATCTATCTATCTATCTACCTATCTATCTATCTATCTATCTATCTATATTTCGTGTTTAATCAGCTGAGTGAAGAAATCCTATCTGTCTATCAATCCATTCATCTATCTGTATTTCTCTCTTTCTATCTATCTATCTTTCTATATATCTCTCTGTCAAGATATAGACCTATATAGCAATCCACCCAGACAGTTTCTATCCATCTGCACAAATATTTATCGATCAATTGATATTGTTTTGATCAGTCAATCTTCAACATACATTGTACAAAACACATCTCTATACAGTGATTTTTCTGTGACTTCACCTGTTTGCCATTAAAACATGTGTGTGAGAATTATATAATTGTTCTCCAACCTGCACAAGTCACGGATTATTGTAAAATTGCACATGCAACAGGCTAATTTAATAGCTATTTTACAATAGTATACTATCTGCACTACCACAGCTGAGTGAACTGACCACAAGCAGCTGTAACTTAGCATCATTTATATTTCATCAAGAGAAGCAGCTGGTTTTGTTGAGCTCTGGTTGCTGCAACTGGGTCATGAATAAGAGATGGCTTCACACTGAAGACAGATGGACAACAATAATTACAATATATTTATTTATAACTCGGTTTCATAAAACAACTTGCTGAGAAATTTGAAGCAGTAAATGATTTTACAATTCGTAGTGATTTCACAAGTGGTGCACAGATGTGGAAAACGCCATGCAATCAACATCAGTTAATGGAACATTTTCCCTGCCTGGCCTAATTATGATACTAGATTTTGTTAAATCTTGAGACCATTTTACCCCCAATGCAGTTGTCACAATTAAACAAGTGTACAGCATTGTTCACAGAAATTTTTCTGTCATAAAATGAACTTGACATATTTGTGTTAATTTTACTCCAGGTTTTACAGAGCAACTTGTAAGCTATTTGCCAAAGTGAATGGTGGTATTCAGTCACTATTCATTGGTTTCAATATACATTTCAGCAAACCATCAATGACTTATCATGTCTTATTTACATACACTCTGTTGTATATTGCTCATATATACAACAGCTGCGTGATTACAACTAAAAATGTGTGAAATATATATGCACCAGTCCATTTCAATGTAGGTCAAAAATGAAGTTTATATTTCATTTCATTCGGTCATGTTTCTATACATTGCATGCACATCAAGACATTGTCAATAATTTTGATTTAAACATATTTCTATTTCTTGGAATATTCATAGACATGAAATTGATACTTGGAATATTATTCTTATGGCTGAAATACAAATACCATTCATTTATCTTATGACTTACAACATGATTTTTAAAAAAACTGGTTTGTTTCATTTTAAACAGCCAATCACAAGCCAGTATTTCACTGCAATAAATATATTTTTTGTTGTCCACATATTCCCCAATGTTTATATCATTTATATGTTTGGGCGTTTGTTTCACGGTACAAGTCAATTATTCACCATGGGATCGGAAATGTGCGTTTATCAAAGCTCAGGCTAAAGCCTTCGCAAGATAAATCACATATTCCATCTCCCTGATAATAAGTGAACAACCTATATGTACCTCATTCATTAACAATGGGATCTGCCGTAATCAATATGTGTTTATCACAGCTAGGGCCAAAACCTTTGCTGGACAAATCACATATTACATCTCCCCGGGTGAATAGCCTATACTTTTGAGTAAATAAATTAGAAAGTAACAAGGCTACAAATATATGTCACCACAACAGTAACAGCAATATATTAATGGATTTTTTTTCTTCACTAATATATATATTAATGTCACAACACATGTAACAGCAGCAACACATTAAAATAAGTTTTTTTTCACAAAAGGCACATTGACAGATTAACAGCCAAAACTGCCACATAGACCATAATGATTACGAAATGATATTGGTCATTAACCTTTGATCTATCTCTTAAAGGGCAATATCACTGGTTGCAAAGGTTAGAGATGGCAGAGATTAGCTTTGTTCTCTTATATAACTAGATATGTTATTAGCTTCGTGTGCAGATGATTATATCAGCACAGATTAATATAGAATCCTTATTATGCAGTGGTCCCTGCATTTGGAAATCTGATTGTAAGACCCTCTATGTAACACACAGCGAGCTTGAACAAACTTCGGGGTTAAAAAAATTGACCAAGAAAACGATTAGCGAAATGATGTAGAGGAAGGTCAGACGAACATTTTGATGTGTCAAACGAAAAAATCTGTTGGAAATTTTTTGAGATATTTGAGTTTTCTGTTTTTTATTTATCACACCCTATTCTTAGCATGTAATCTCTATGAAAAAGTGATCAAAACTGTCCATTTTTCCTGTTAGGTAATATCTAAGATAAAAGTCATTATTCAAAAGTAAAAATATGCAGTCATTGTCTCTACAGAAAGTATGTACCACTTCATCCAGACTAACAGGGTGTGATAAACCTATAACAGCTAACATTTCAGGCTAAACAGTCTGGGGAATTACCATCACGTGATGACAATTGCAATTCCAGCTAAGTCCTGGCCCTGACAGGATGATTAAGTGTATGGGGTTGATCAGTTGGGTATCAAAAGGAATTCTGATCTCTGTGCACCCATCCTCATCACACAGCAGCATGACAGTAGTGGGACATATTCTATCCTATTTCGCGAGGTACCTGCGAAGTCATCAGCAGCTGATGACAATTTCCTAATTTCTCTGGAGCCTTCGGGTTCTTTTCCTCATTATGTAATGGATAAGCCTGCCAAAATTTATGGACTTAGTTGATACTGTCATACAACTTTATACCAAGTTTGGAAGTGATAGAAGCAACAGTTATTTTTAATCAGCCTGTCAAAGATGATTTTGAGCACTGCTTAAGTCATGGCTGGGCCATGACACTTTGAGAAGGTCATGGGAGAGAGATGACAGTGCTGGGGTGAGTGTCATGTGTGGCTGAAGACATTGGTTGTCATGAGCAGATGGTAATTTCCTTGACTGCTAAAGGCCTGAGAAAATGTTTGCAATACCAGGTATGTTAGTTACATAATTCTAGTAAATAATTTTAGCAAATTTGGTCTCATCATCTCATTGTAACAGGCTTTGTTGAGTTTTTTGTGCATTTTATCACAATTTTTGCCGCCATGAAACAAGCATTTCATAACAATGTAAAAGGATAGACAAAGTTGAGTAAATTATCAGACAATGCATGAAAAGAATGTTTGTAAGAATCTGCTTCACTATGAAGTTGAATCCCCTAATATTACATGAAAAGTCTTTGCAATTGGACAAAAAGACAAAAATAAGATTAAAAGCTATAAATAAACAGTAATATTCACGCTTAATGTATTTTGAGTGCTTAAAATGGATGTTGGGTGTTTAATGTAGATGTAGGTTAACTGGCATCCAAAATCGACCAATCTTTAATTGTATAAAACAACAAAAATAGCATAAATTCAGTAAATTATGTGAAAGTGTAGTTAATACAAACATGTACAACTATTGCACATTAAAACTGCAATGTCAAAGTATTTTACTCCATACTTAACTAAATGCTTCTGAACATTCTATCTATGCGTTTTATGATGATTCACACGACATTGGCTACACTTTACATGGTTGCAAAAGTACTTGTTTCACGGAGGTGAAATTTCTTAAAAAACACATAAAAACCTCAATAATACACCATAGAGTTCAAAAGTGAGGTAGATTCTACTACAATTATTCACCAGAATGATGAAACTGAGGACAAGCTGGCAAATAAACATATTTTATAAATTTTATGAGAAATGTTTACTTCCATAGGTTTATCACACTCTGTCAGACTGAATGAGATGGTATGTACTTGCTGTGCTGGCAATGACTGCATATTTTTACTTCTGAGTAATGACTTTTATCTTAGATATTATCTAACAGGAAATTTTGGCAGTTTTGATAATTTTTAGATGGAGATTCCATACTAACAATTAGGGCTGAAACTTTTTCCCGGGTGCCCGAGCACGGGTAGGGTAATGCATTTGCCCGGGTCAAATTTGTCTGCCCGGGATATCGTTCTTTTTCAAAAAGGGCCTGTATTTCATCATGCCACCTGTTTTCAATAACTCTGGTAATGTTGAGTTTCTGAAACAAGCTCCAGATAACCTCAAATGACCTTAAAAGTGTTGGTTAACCCCTTATCCAGCCAACTCTTGATGACAGATCCTGTTACATAGCAATAAATCTCCTTTCTTTTTCTTTTTTACACCAACTGTCCCCAGACTTACATGGCAAATTGTATGTTTACATTAAACAACGAGTGCCCGGGCACGGGTCGGGCAGAAGGTGTCAAGCACCCGGGTAGAAAAATCTCTACTCGTTTCAGCCCTACTAACAATAGGGTGTGATAAATAAAAAATTTAAAACTCAAATATCTCAAAAAATTCCCAACAGATTTTTTCGTTTGATGCATCAAAATGTTCACCTGATCTTCCTCTACATCACTGCGCTAATCGTTTTCTTGGTCAATTTTTTTAACCCCAAAGTTTGTTCAAGCTCCCTGTGAACACTATGTTGGATCACTTCAGCAAAACTTCAAATTCTGTGGGTGTGCAACTTGTTCTGGTTACTATTTACTAATATTCATGGTCCAGAAGAAAATAGACACTTGAAGAAATGAAAAGCATATAATACAACTCAATAATTCCAATTTTTAACAGATAACTCAATTGATTAATTTAAGACTCCCATGTCAGGCTGCTGATTACCATAACTTTGAACCAAACAATTACACTTTAATCAGTAAAATCTGTCAGAGAAACCCAATGGCTTACAAACTGCAAACGAATGAGTTGCACAAGTCAGAGCCTACTGTAGTACTGTACGACTCCTATTATACGTAAGCTACACGTGATAATGAAGATCCAATCAATTAATGCACCCATAATCAGATAAAACTATTTCCTAGGAGGAGGAGGTCAGTAGAATCAGCTGTATAATTGCAGATTAATTATGATAGATTAATCATTTCACATTTTGGCCCATTATACAGCCTGCAATCATTTGAGTCGCTGCAAAATTTCAAATGGATCTCTCTTTTGTTATTATTTTTAAATAGAAAAGCCACTGTGTCAGACCAATTCTTTAAAAGTTTCCATCACAGGTCAATGTCAGGTCATTCTAACATGAAAAGAAAACAAAGAATTATTCTAGTCCAGATGACTGCACCCAGAGAATCTACCCTAGAGGATTCTCTCATAGAATGAATATTATCATAGATTTGCGTCACGAGCGTCTTAGCCAATCAGCGTGCAGTATTTCTCTCCAGTTCAAAAGTTTACCGGCAATTTACTAAGCAACTATTTACATCTCAGAGATGTATGACCTATCATTTTGAAGGTCTCAGAGAGATCTATCTACCCAAGTAAGACTCGCATCTCTAATCCTTACGGGGACGTGCGTAACAGCGAAATCGGCCTTATTTGCATAACATGCTTGAAGGCCTGTTCATTGGTTAGCTCTGTGGGCGTGTCTGACTTAATCACTGAAGGCTTTGCTGAAGTGGATGACTGCAGAAGTTTGGGGAAAATATCAGAACCAGATTGCAGCCGTGGTTCATATTTACACAACCTGAGGCTTGGATCCACGTGTTGCCTTATTTTAATCAAGCAATTAAATTTTATACAATAAAAATTAATTAGCCAATAACATCAGAATTATTAACTCAATTTCACCTCAATTAAAATATCAATTAGTGTGGCCTAATTATGAAAATATCGTGACAGAATTCGGGAAAGAGTTGTCTGCTCTCCCAAATAATTGCTCCCTGTGATATGCAACCACTTTCTACCACATCACCTAGTCACACTGTCACTTTTAGCATCCACTTATAAATCTAAAGAAGAGGGGCAGCTCATCACAGGAAACACATATACACTGTCTTACAGTCCCTGTTGTTTTTCAACTTTAGTTTTCACTTCCTTTCACCTGCTGTTTTGCAACAGATCACAATGAGATGTCAGTGTCATTCATTACACAGTTCCTAGAACAGCAAGTGACAATTCTCTCAATGGCCTTTTACTTCTGTGGCTATTTATACTCATTTGAGACAAAGAAGATGAACAGTGAAGACAAAAGATGCCTTATATGTCCAAAGGTCACTTGAAAATAACTTTCTTTGCAGTTGCTATTTTAGGTTCAGGCCAACTGCAGGAAAAATATGCCATAAATGGCCTTTAGGCTAAACTTTATTATTAGGCCTTGTTGAACACTGGTATAATTTAACAGTATTCCATTAAGAGTGAAATGTACATTTCAAGATACATTTCTCACAGTCCCAAAAGGTCAATATATGTGACGATGCGAACGAGGATGGCTCCTCACAAAAATAACTTTAAAAAAACAGATTTTATTTAAAGGGTGGCATTTAAAATAGAAGTCTACAACATGCACTCCAACAATCGGGCACATACATCATTCTGTATACCACTGCACATGGTGGCGTACTCAACCACTTGTGAGTCAATGCTTTTGACTTACAGAATAAGGTGAGAATAAGGAAGTATTTTTTTAAATCAATTCACGCAAGACCACACTAAAGGCACGAAAAGTCAAAGAAATGACCTTCAAGAAATCACTTCACAGGACTAGAAGTAGCTCTTATAGTTTCCACTTAGGCACTTCCCAACCAGTGGCCACTCTCAGCAACTCTCAGTAACTCTCAGCATGGCACTGACCCTTGCAGGGACTTACATAACATGCCACTCAGCTACCATGCTGTTCTCCGTTCAATGCTGCTAAGATCAATTTAGAGAGATTTTATGGTACCATGCAACTGCAGTGATTGACTAGCATGAGGATATCGCCAGGCAAGTATAGGTTCAGGTTAACCTGCCAAGCATAGGACATATTCAATTTGGTGAAAATCATTAACAAGCAATCCTACATTGCCAATAAGCTGAGATTGTATGTCAATCCAAAGTAATGTTTGTAACAGCACAGACAATGTTTGAGACTACCATGATAACATTTGCCACAATTAACTAAGATGTTTGTCCCAATCGTCACAATGCTCAACCATGATAATGTTGACCATGAAAATGTTTGTCACTACCAAGGAATGTTTGTAACAACAAAGATGAGTTTGTCACTACCAATGAATATTTTTAACAAAGAATGTTTGTCTCTACCAAGGAATGTTTTTCACTTTCAAGGAATGTCTGTAACAACAAAGACAATGTTAGTCACAACAAAGATAATATATATATATATAGATTTTATTGACAACTGGATATCAAACAGTGATGCATGTGTCTTTCAAAAATATATAATATATAAGAAGCAGAAAAATAGATAAAACAAGAGATAATGTTTGTCACAACCAAAGAATGTTTGTCACCACCAAGATGTTTTTCAATACCAAGGAACGTTTGTCACAACCCAGGAATGTTTGTCATAATAAAGATGAACTTTGTCACAACTCACAACCAAGATAATGTTTGTCACAACCGAGATAATGTTTGTCACAACCATGATAAAGTTGTCACAACTAAGATAATGTTTATCAAACCCATTGAATCGTATCAAGGTTTTAATAAACATTTCGATTTTCTCATAAAGATGTTAATTCGTTTACAGAACAAAGAGCTTAATCAACCATGATTCCCTCAATCAAAAGCAATGCACCCTTTCAAATCTCCAGGGATTTAACCCTAATCTCCCAAGCATTTGTCAATTTATGTTAGCTGTAATTTTACAAGGACAATCAGGGCTTAATTGCAGCTTTAAACCAGTTTGAGAAATCAATTAGGGTTTACACATGGTTAAAGTCTGTTATATTTTCAATTTTCCACAAAACCATATTAATTTCGAACAATTAAATGTAAATGAGGAGTAAAACGATTAAATTGCTTCAAGGCAAAGGCTGTGCCTACAATTTAATTGTGTCATAGACAGTTTTTGATGCAATTTGTGAGAAAATTAGACTGTCTTAATGTTAAGAAGATGAGTTCAAACAAAATGGAAGATGATATCAGTGATTTGAAAGAAAGAGCCATTCTTTTATTAACCATGTAAACTGTAAAGCTTACTTGGTTACGATATTAGCAAACTGTATTGTTTGGAATGTTCAGGGAATCATGTTCAGGGAATCATGGTCATGTTGTTCATTACAGTACATGTCTTCCTGAGTGATCTTGACATGGTAAATTTGGTCATTTTGGTGCATGCTTTATTTCTTGGTGTTTGCTAACAACTCATCAATTATGAAGAATGGTAATTTGGCCAGGGACCAAGAAAGATAAAAAGATAACCTTTTGAGTCCTGGGCAAATAGTAACATTCATAAACATTGCAGACATTTGCCTCAGTACTTTACTCTGCGTGTGTGTGACATATCCTGGACAAAAACCTTTCGCTATTATTGTTTGCCTTCATTACAGCCCATGCTCTTCACAGTGCCTAGAGCCCATCTCACACTTTGGTGATCCAAATAAATTAAAAACTGACTCCGGCCTGTCATGAAATGATTGATGTGTGAAAATCACAGGAAAATACAACAAAGGGAGCTATGGTTATGGCTTGATTGTTGGTCCAATTTGGCAGTCATCTGCTAGAATCTAATTGAAAAGTACTTCAACATTAATGTCACATTGATGAGCTTCTAAATGAAGAAAAAAACATGCAATTAGTCATCCCATGAAGGATAACGTCAATTACGATTGAATTTTGATATTTTTTTCACAATGACTTCATGGGAAACGTTTTTTTGTTGTTGTTGTTTTTTTTATCTTTGTCTTTTGCTATTGTGCCTTTTTGTCTAAACACTGACAGGTCATTACAACGATTCATATGTACATTGTACTGAAAAAGATAGGTGTGATGTAACATGAAGTGACCTCTGACCATTCTATTTAGTTTTCATTGTAGGCTAAGTGGACCCATGGAAAATTCATAAGTCCAACAACAGTAAGCAGCCAATCGAGTCGACCATCATGTTCTTTTTGTCAAGGGGCCGTCTCCTTTAGCTTAAAAACCGACCACCTAATTAAGATCTACATATCAATCGAACATTTACTGGGATTACATGATGAGCAGAATGGTTAAAAGGCGCCCGTCTGCTCTGCTGAAGGTCTTAACCTGCGGGTTTGAACCCCGGTTGGAGAACCTGAAATTTTCAGTGAACTCTCAAGAGCAAAATCCCAGCTGGATGTCGTTCAGATCAGACATTAAATTGGCAGTCCTTTGTACCAGTGTATCTGCAGTAAAGGTCCCTCACATGGGGTAAATGTGTAACATGTTGCTGAGGACCCTAGCAGTCTGGCTCTCGTACTCTCATCTCATTAATCAACCCTCGTAAGCGCCTAGAACTGGGCTTAGAGGGCTGCATTTGCCATATGTATGTATGTATCTATCTATCTATACCTATCTTATAGGTTATCTATCTACCTATCTATCTACCCATAACACGACAAATTTCTTCTTCAAGAGTGATAAATATCTCCACACTGTGCCAGAGGCTAATTTCACCCAATAAAAAGCCTGTTGAAGTCTTCACGAAGTTTTCATCTGCCAGTTCCAATAAAACTAGTTGATAATGGCAATAAGAGGAGAGAGGGACCAGATTGGCAATTGCCAAGTCAGTCTGGATAAGAAATAGCACATTACGCTGGCAATAAAGTAGAAATCTAGACAGGCTCATTTTATTCTGGAGTGACAAATGACTTGAAATTACAGGAAGTTCCAGCAGAAATTTCATGTTAGATTGAAGCTGTAGAGGATATGAATGGTGCAGCAAAAGGAAGCAGATAAATGATGAGCCAGAATCACGAATATGAAGGTTAATCGCAGACAATGATATGGTGAGGAAAAATGATATTAAAAGAGATTAAAGGCACTTCAATAGAACTTCAATAGGAGCGGCTGTAGCAGAGCAGGAAGCCTGGCTTGAAAAGGTTCTAAAGTTGCTTGAAAGGTTCCAAAAAGACACAAAAGGCTCCAAATGCATCAAAGAAGTCCCAAAAAGGCTCAGAAAAGCCAAAAGGCACAACAAGCATCAACCGTCAGGGCCGTAGCCTGCTTTGGGGTAGGGGGGGGGGGGGCAGTTGCCCCCCCTAGAATTTCGCAGAAATTTTTGTTAACATATACAAAAATTTCAGATTTCTGCGATTTTCTGGGGTACAGATGCCTCTTGATCAGACTCTGCCCCCCCCCCTAGGATTCAGACCAGGCTACGACCCTGACCGTCTACATCTAAATGACTTGAAAACAGCTTGTAAATGCTCAAAATGCACCCAGAGAATCTTTGCTGAAGTGTCAAAATGTTAAATAAAGGAAAACCTTTTATATAAAGCCACCAAAGGGATTAAAAGTGATAAACAACAAAATACTCTTCTCCTGTATAGGGGGGGGGGTGGTCAATGAAACAAGACCTTTACTTTTATGTGTTACAAAAATATATGCCAAGGCCCTTATTTGGGAGGAAATACTCTCAAATAAAGTAAAGGACTGTTCCAAGACCCACCAATACTTTTTCAAAGTCTATCACACAATGACAGTAACACAGTTAGCAATTAGTAGACCAGTACACCATCTTACATGACATCCTAATGAAGCAAGTGAGGTCAAAACTTGGTGACCTTTGGTGACAAGAGAGCAGCACCAGCTGACTATGATTGATGAAGTGCCCACCAGTCACACCACTAGAACAATAAGGTGCATATTCATATTGTAGATTTTTTATATTGTTTATACAGAATATACATACAAAACAATAGAAATGTCAATGGTCAAATACATTGAAAGAGAAAAACTTCAAGTGACTTTTTCTTTCATTTTCAGTCATGGAGATGTGGATGCTACCAAATGTTACATCAAGATGGAAATTAATATTGTAAGTCTACTTAGTCTAGTCTCTATTTATACGTTGGATGAAAATAAATATCAAAACTGCGAGGAGTCGCAGGGTCGAAAACTTGGTAATTCAAGATCAATAGAGTTTTTCAATTAAGCGTAACCTTATCAATCTGTGCCTGGTTCCAACCCTGCACAAAAATGAGTCCAGAGTCTAAAATATTTTGAGCAGACCTTCCAAGACCCAAAAGCCCAGGATTTCCTCAAGATGAGAAAGATCCCTCTAAATCTCTCACATCGGAGAAAAATGTATGTGGCAGGCCTACGCTGAGGACTCCCACTCTCTCCCCTGTCATCAATGAACCCTCATGAGCTGCCAAACTGGCCTTAGAGGGCTGCACTTAGCATCCTATCCTATCTATTCTGACACTGAACGTTTCTGAAAGAACACTATCAATAATTCTCTGGGAGACTGCGACAGGAGAGGGTTAAAACCAAATTCACCCTTAACTCAATAAACTCAGACTGTCACAGACTGAAAAATATGCTGTTGCTGTCTGGTGACCATGGATGGTTAAAGTGGATTGAGAATAGGAACAATCCTACCACAATAACGTAATAACTGTCTAAAATGGTTTGCACTTACAAACTTCATTATTTGACCTAGTAGCATAGCAGATAATCCTAAATTTCAGTTTAATATCTTCAAATATTAGCTCCTATTTTTGAATGCCCCATAATACACTCATATCCAGTAAATGAGGTCATATGCCATGTTATACACAAGTCAGTGAATGAGTCCTTTTCCAAAGTCTGAGACTCCATTAATATATGGATGGATGTTTGGGGCTTTATGTCCTGTATTTATGCACTTGGTCTACAAGATAATTAGGACAAGAGGAGGACACAGAAATGAGGCAAAGGATGATTGAAGCAGCTGTCCAACATAGGCCCAGGTGACCCGGCAAGAGCTGGATTCGAACCCTGGACCCAGCGATTGGCAGTCCAGCACGCTACCACAAGACCAACCCTCCCCCCACCCCCTGAGACCATATATATAGATAAGAAATAGGAGTCTCGGAAACTTAGCCACAAATCTTGCATATTATCCTCTTCAAAAAGGAATGAACAGCACCAAACTGCCTCTAAAAACAATGTATATGTTGAAGTGTGAAGAGTGGTGAAGGTTTTTCTCCTAAATACATTCTTTGATACTTTTGATAAAGCCATATATAACGACAGCAGAATGGAGTTGTTTACATGTTGTGGCCCCAGGCAGTTATCCTTGGGCAGGATTTATGTGACATCACATTGCCTGCCACAATTATTTATACTCTCAGATGTGACAGCACTGTCAAATCCAAAGCTCCATTCCCCAACAAGGGATGTAATATCCGAAAACACACACAATCCTTTTTCATGGGTTGCCACTTAAAGACAAAACAATGCCCTATAAAAGGTCATTATAGATGTTTACTGGCTATTCATGCCAAAGCACTGACCCAATAGCAACACAGGAAGCTGGTTTGAAGGTGGTAAAAAAGTTACAGTAAAGTTACTTCAACTAAAGGTGATATAACCCCAGTTCTGGGCACTCACATGGGTTGATTGATGAGATGGGAGAGAGATCTGGAGTCCTCAACATGTTACACATTTACCCCCAAGTGAAGAATCTTTCACTTGCCCAGCACAGACACTGATACAAGGGACTGACCATTCAATATCTCCTCCAAATCACATCCAACTGGGATTTCGTCCATGAAAGTCTACTGAAAATTTTGGGTTACGAACCCATACCTACAACCACTCAGCCGCTGTCATCTTGAGACATGAAAAGGCTCATTCCAATTTGGGCAGAGGGTGTAACACTGTATCATTCATATTCAGCTCATTGTAACCTTTATTAGGTTTCTGTAAATGGCATCACATACACCATCAATTCATTATTCTCAGTGATCTTTGGCACCAAGGAAAGATGGAAGACAAAAGATCAGGTTGACTTCTCAGATGTCACATGACAGATGGGAGCAGACAGATCATGTGACCTTGCCAATTTCCTGTTTGATCTCAAGAACCACAAAATGTCACAGGGAAGATTCCCAGAAGAAGTCCAATTATATGAATAAGACCTTTGCATGGCTGCATGGGAGTAAGGACCTTTGCATAGAATAATAAATTGCCCTCACCAGACCTTTGCGTAGATGTTTGGACATTTACATGGACCTTTGCATGTTTCCTTTTGTCAGGACCTTTATTGTGAAGTCAGGTAAAAGAACAATGACAGAATGAAGACAAATCAATGATACCATATAATAATCCTAATATCATATATATATGCTGCGATGCGAGCAGCTGATCAAAATGTATGTGTCAGACATACAGGGACCCTTCACAGATATGTAACAACCGGTAATCACTCCAATCAGAATCAGAGTCGAGATACAAGAGGATCTTGGAATATTTAGTCCAGAAACTGGGGATCAGTTTGGTGTCCTGTTCAGTGTTCACCATCTCTTGGCTGAAAGGCAGCAATAAGCAATCAAAGGGCTATTCACACTGGGGGACAGTTCAAATATTGACAATTTATAAGGTTTCCACTGTATCCAGTGCTGCTGCAGTAATCTAACACCTTTAGAAAGAATGGAATGCATTTTATTACAAGACACAAGGAATCAAATGTGATTCCAGACACTTGACAGATTCACAATTGAACAGGGACGAAAGAAGAATACCAACTACTCAAGCCATGGAGCAAGACAGTTAGACATAAGGCAGGAAAAAGAGAAAGATGACTATAGCTATAGGGGAGGGATTCTGAGGGAGGGAAGGAAAACATTATGGAGAAGAAAAGAGCAATAGGGAAGGACTGAGGGAGAAGACCCGATGAAACATATTGAGAAGAAGAAGAAGAAGAAGAAGACAGAGAAGCATTGGGAATTTCTGAAGAAGGAAGAAATAAAATAACCTCTTATTCAAAAAAGAAAATATCCTGTGAAACAGAGGAAGAAAGATGAGATGGCAAGAAAAAAATCTGGATTGACAAAATCTCCAGAAGAAATTGTTAGATGCAAGGGAGGAAACAGATGCAGATGTCACAGACAAAGACAGATTCTTAGACAGAAAAAAAAACATCAATTGTACTTTATACCAATTCTAATTCATCACACAGAGGTATGGATCTGAAAGGCATCAATAGATCGGCCACTTCTCCAAAAATTTACATAAACTGCAATGAGAAATGCAGTATTGTACTGTACTTAAGGGTATACAATGTACTATGCATAGAAGGGATTGGGTGTTGATGCCATGGCAGACCTGCATAGCACTCTCCTACTTCTAAATGTGCAATTGAGAGTCCTTTGGGTATGCATTAGAGGGTATTGATGTGATGGGGCTGTGGATGTGACATCCTGGTGACCACTCTCCTGTAACATAAGCCTGGTAATTGGGACATGCTCCTGGCCCAGTGACACTGATGACACCACTTTGCCCATTGATTCGGGTTAATCCTGATGTACACTGTACTGTAATAATATCCGCATTATACTCATGTATTTGTCTTTGGTTGTATGAACTTGTATCCATTGCGGAGATACCCTCATCCCACATTTTGTACACATACAGGCAAATTACTCTGGTGAACCACAAGATTTTCACATTGAGAGCAACAGGAAAGATATACCTATAAGGATGTTAGTTAAGATCTCTCTCTGTACAGAGTTTGCATTTGGGATTATTGGTGACCCTCATATTCTTCCTTCCTGCATCTTTACGTCCTATATTTTCACACCGATTTCGATTGGCAGGTGTCAGTACATGGTGATGAAGACTTAAGTGAGATGCATTCATGGCACATTATGTTGCCTCAGTTCAACAAAAGCACTCATTGTGTCATAATGACACAATTTACTCTGACTTTACAGAATCACTGTACCAGAACAGGTCTATAACAATTTTACAAAAGAGGTCTATCAGAACTGCACTAACTTCACAAAAACTCAGTGTATCAGAACCATGCCAACTTTACAAAATTGATGAAAGACCACAATATTCTGCATTATCATTTGCAATCTGAACACACATCAGTGTGTGAAACGAGACCAACTTAACAAAATCAGTCAATGAGACTTGCACCAGCTTTACAAAACTGATCAGTGTGTATCAGAACTAGACCAACTTTACAATTGATCAGTGTGTGCGTCCGAACTTCACCAACATCACAAATCAGTGTATCACCACTGCACCAACTTTAAAAAATCAGTGCATCACAAATTTGATTCCAAACTAGTTACTACACTCATATTCTGCACTATTGTTTGCACTCTTGACTTTACAAAATCACCATATATCCACATATACACTGTCTCTGATAGTCCCTGAGTCAGGCTGACTGTGTGGCCATGGTCACCTCTTTACGACGTCCATTAATCTGCAACATGCTCCTCATGTCATGTCTCCACTTAAGACTAACATGTGTCCTCCCTGGCACAAATTAAACATCAGACAATTATCGTGTCCATTAGATCTCTAACTGGTCTCTCTCTGCCCTATATGTCACTTAAATGGACATTCATTAGACAACAGTAAGACTGACCTATTGTCATATTAATTAGATTTAATGGTGAAAATAGTAAGGACCTGTGACAAAGACAATCCATGCAGTCATGGACCTAGCATTACAAAATATCTCAGATCCAGCCTTTTCTAAACTGATTTAGCAAAAATAAGATAGACCCACAAGGCAATTAGTCTGTATAAGTCCAGGCTAGTCAATTGATGATCAGTCCATCCCAAGCCAGTCTTTATGTCATTTATCTATATAACTATCTGTCTACCTATCCATTAAGTATGATCTATCTTTCTATATCTAACTTATCTTTATGCCCATCTATATCTCCCTATCTGTTCATCTGTCTATCCATCTCATATAAAACTGCAGAGATTTTGCACCTTTAGACTTTGTACAGTTTTGCAAAATGACCCTAATTCAATATGGCTTATTGGATTGTGGACCATTCAGGGTTGGATCACAGAGAAATGCACCCTATTTCTTCCACAAGCTGCTGGGATTAGTGTCATCCAATCAGAATAGATCATTCCCCAGTAATCTCTACAAACTGAAAACTGCTACAAATATTATCCATGAATATTGAGAATATGTTGTTCTTAGTCCCAGGTATATCCATGCATAATGATTAACTGTTCATTAAATCATTATACAGATTACTTTCAAAATATATAAATATCTGTGTCCTCAAAAGTGTATCTGGCAACAAATATTGCTATCAGTGTTGATATATATTGTTCAAACACTGTTGGGTCACCCAATGTAACATTGACCCTTATCAATGTTTGTTCCCTTCATCTAATTACTTATATACTGCAGTATTGTACAAAATACTGAAAAGTGAAAATTCTAATAAAACTGTTCATATTCATAAGGCCATAGATTATAACAGAATAATGACATAATATAATGACCTCTTCTTCCTTTATATCAATAGACCATACAGCATGTCAGGACATTATTATAACAGAACATCACACAGAGGAGAAAGCCTTCACTTTGAAGTCAATCATGCAATGACATTATTCTTCATATTCATCTATATACATATATAAAATTCACCTCCCCATATTCCTTTGTCACGGGTGTTCTCAGTTATGGCTGATCTGATTGTCACAATATTTTATCACAGTGCCCTGCTATGTCTGAACTGTGTTTGTATCACTTCAAATTTATCAAAACTTCCGAATATTAACTAAAATGTCAAGTTTTCCGTGAATTATGGTTTCCCTGCTGCAGTCAACGCAGAAGCAACAACAGCAGCCAGTCACAGTGAATGTTCACACTATTAAAGTATTATATATATATTGAAGGAAAGAAAGAATGAATGAAGCCATTAAAAGGAATGTGTGTAGGAATTAAGGAAGCAATCACACAAGGGACTAAGGAATGAAATAAGGAAGGGAATAATGTACCAAGGCAGGAATGAGGGATTAAGAAGGGAAGGAATGAATACTTGAAGGAAGGCATGAAGAAAGGCATGAAAGAAGGGGAAAATGAAAGTAGATAGCAAGAAGGCAGGAAGATAGAAACAGATCACAGATAGAAACATAGAAAGATAGATATAGATACATATATAGATAGTAGATACTACATGCATACATAATATTACATAGGCATTTTTTTACATATATAGATCTCTATAGCTATATCAACAATTCCATATTTCTACAGACAGGTACTTTGAATATATGTATAGACACTGATAGATATAATAGTGTAAAAATATGGAAGAAGTGTTAAACATCAGGAAGAATACACAAATCAATTGCAGGATGGGTCATGAAGGACAACATTATGGTGAAGGATAAGATATAATTACTTTCACGGCCCTAAAGAAACTTACAAAGAAAAGCAAGAATAAGACTATGGCAGGAATGCAGATAAATTGCATGGTTCATTGGGCCTTTGCATCATGCATTTATACACTACAGGGTTAATTGGGAAGCATGAACTAAGACTAATTCCCTATGAAGCAGAGCAGTGGAAGCACAATTGAAATTGCTGTCCAACATAGCCCAGGTCCAAACAACAGGGGAGGGCCTTCAGGAGTAGCAATTTTATTTCAAGTCACTGTTAACAAGTACTATTACAGAGATAATCTTTACATATTAACACAACCCCTCATTGGGTAAATAAACAATAAAACGTCAAAGCAATCTCTACCCGTCTTTAGACGGGTAGCTGCTAGTGCCCTATAAAAAAGGGCATTTTCCCAGACTGTCAGGGGTCCCTGAGTGCCCTTTTGAGGCATCTGAGGTCATATAAGAAACGTGCTTACCCGGCCCTGCGAGGTCCTCCTCTATATCCAGGTCATGCCCTCCCGAAGCCATGGTAGCAGCTTATCCTAGCTGACCTGAAAAATCAACATGGGCTGTTTCGAACCCGGGTCCCTGAAGTCACTGGACCGTGATACTGTGTCCACTAGGCCATGGCCAGCCAACCGTGACGTCCAGGTGTGTTTTTGTGCTGACAGGTGCTCCACCACCAGCTAGGAAGCTGGTGGGAGTCACATTTCATCTTTTGACAACTGCAGAATTTGTAAATATAATAACAGTTAACCAGGTAACAATCAGTTTGACTGGTAAGTACTCTCAGCTTCTCTGCACCGGTATATCCTTTGGTATATGTCCCAGTGCTAATTAGTCCACTGACTCAGTATGAATGAGACGAGTAATTGTCTGTGATTTCAACAACACAGCCTGTCTTCCCACTCTCCACGTTGTATGGCCATCACAACACAACAACCAGCCAATCACAGGCCACTTAACAACTGCCCTTCCAAATATGGACAGGATCTGGCAATGAGCCAATCAGCTGGGGGATCAACATCCTTGGGATCAATTTAAGTTCATGTGAAGAGTTTCATTTGAGACCATGGCTGAATTGATCCATTCAGTGATTGATCATTTGATCTTTTCATGTCACAAATGAAAAATTCAATTTTCCAAATTATTGATTGTCAGTGATTCCAGAATTTCCACTCACAAAAACTAGATGAATACACAAGAAAAAACTATTATCCACAAAAAAATCTCAGAGCATGCTCAGCATTATATTTATACTGATTTTACTTGTCTGAAACTGAAAGTGCAACTTTTCTTTTTCTTTTTGCAATTTTAATTTTTTTTTTGAGAGTCAACACAGGTCAAACATAATACGCATGACGCACATTAATAGCAGCTTGAGTCACAATTAATGATTCTCAGTGTGCAAACATACATGTATGTCAAGTACTTGGGAGTAAAAAAAAATCGATCTATACCTATAGCTGTTTACTATATATAATGAACGACACATGTGTGTTGAAACTCATACATCATAGATCTGTTATAGTATCACTTTCTGAAATATTTTGATGAAAAGACAACTTGACTTATATATATATATAATATATATTCACCTGAATTGGCCCCTTACCAGTGTTGGAGGTCTCGAGGCCGGCCTCGTCCTCGAGGCCGGCCTCGAAGCCATATTTTGATGGCCTCTGCCTTGGCTCGGTCTCGGATGCCAAATCCTTGGCCTTGCCTCGGTCTCGGGTGTCTTTGGGTGAGTGATGGAGGCCTCGGGACTGGCCTCGTCCTCGAGGCCGGCCTCGAGGCCACATTTTGATGGCCTCGGCCTCGCCTTGGCCTCGGAGGCTCATGCCTCGATCTTGGTCTCGGCCTCGGATGTCCCGGCCTCGACTACATCACTGCCCCTTACATGCACACATTGCACATGAAGACATGATATATATCAGAAGCTATCAGAAGTAGAAATATTGATTTTTTCAATGAATTTCAGGGAGTGGTCATGTTTCCTTGATATTGCTGTAGGGGAATTCCCATCACTTGGAAGAAAATCCCACCATGACAACATGATGTAATCATTTGGAACATCCTGTTCGAAAAGCAGACGACAACAGACAAAAAAAAATCAATTACATCTCAAATGCAAAATTGCTTTAGAATCAGGGTATAAAATAAGAAAATTTGATCACTGCACATATTGTCTCGTGCGAACTTAGGGTTACCAATCGGCGTTCTTAAGTGCCAGCGTTCATGCATGGCTCATTGAAAAAATAAAATATTACCATCAAAAATTGTGGAATGAAATATCGGCACATGTGTCTAAACAGCTTGTTGATGGGCTTTTGCAGATCTTATTTTTTTAATTGTGTCCGATTAAGCTCTTCTGCTTACATTTCTATACTACTTAAGTGACAAACAGTCTTTCTTCTGCAGTTAATTAAATGCCAGTCCAAAATTGATCATGACAGTACTTTAGTTGAATAATTTGATCTCTAAACGAAGTCTATTGATCACCCTTTGTTCCAATAAAAATTTAGGAGATACATTTATTTATGAAACTGTTCGGAAGCTCAGAGAAATAACAAAATATGTTACTAGAGCCATTGAAAGACTATAAGTAATTATGTGTCATTTAATCAAATTTCAGAAAATTTTCCTACTCAACTGATTCTGAATGCCTTGAAAATTTACCAGAATCAAGGTTTCTGACCCGAAAGCACAAATCCCAAATAATACAATCTCAGAAATTTCAGGACAAAAATGTGAATAAAGATTTTTTTGACAACCTGTGGAATGGATGCTAATGCACTGAGGCGGCTGAAACAATGCTTCATAACCAGATAACACTTGGGCTACATTAGAACTTGTTTTGCCTAATTGCAAGTCTGTACGTTTTACACTGATTGATTTACATGCCTTCAAATATCTGGACTTATAACAATTTCACAAAAATCTCTTCTTTTTTTTCGGAGAAAACTATTCAAGATATCACTGTATTTCTGAATCAGGAAATTAATTTTTAAAGCCTGCCAAAAGTGTCAGTAAAATTACATGTCTGGTAGCAATTTAAAATTGCAATTAAGATGTCAAGTAATCAAACATTTTTAGGGGCAATGTGAGGTCTGTCTCAACATGGTCAAATTTTGTCACAATTTAAATTGATTTGCAATGAAGTGGCGAACTAGGCAACCGGCTTTAGTTTGTGAGACTAAAATCTGCTGTCAATACAAATTTTCACCAAATGCAGAGAACTCACAATTTTTTTGTCACATGAAGTAATTTGAAGTTGTGTCGAGGGGTCTTAATTTTTGATATTATTCTGAATCCTTTGATATGTTTAGCTTCCCATGTTGCCCCTCAGCCGATCAATAAGAAACAATAATGCAGTTGGCTAATGACTATTTTAAAATTCATAAACTGGATGATTTCACTCTCAAACGCATAGCTTTTAGGATTATGGTTTCAAAGCAGTTGTACCTACTGAACCCGAATCAGATAAAATTATCTGGGGAAAACTTCCTGTCGCCTCTCAGGCACAGGCATTCAGATCATTTGCTAGCCCTTCCTTCCTATGGCCTGCATGATGCTTACCTCCTTAAACAATGAAAGGAAGGTCGTTAAGTCTGGGCAATCAACTATCCTGCATGGCTGTACCCCATAAGTACAACATTACAGCAGGGTGATCGATTCAGGGGATTTGCCAACCTTGATGTGTCTGTAGTGGTGATGAGCACCAGTCGCTGGAGTCTAATGCAGAAGTGTTGTAAATAATTGTAATGCCTGTGCTCTAAGGCAGTGTTTCAAGCTTTATATATTTAGCTAATCATGAGCAAGAATATATTTTTCTTACATGACATTGTATTCGGAAAATCTAATGAACGACAAACCAGTGATTCAGGACTGTCTTTGAGTTATCAAGCAGTACAAATTGCCAAAACTATCAACAGGAGGGCAAAAGGATTACATTTGTTGAACATATATTTTGTGCTTTATGCAGTTCACCATAATTTAGCATTAAAGGGTGAAATTGATCACTGCACAAATTCAGATTGATCACTGCACATTTCAGATCGATCACTGCACATTTTGGGATCGTTGCACGCTTATTTTATACCCTGTTTAGAATCGTTTTTACAAATGCAACTTTTATTACATGTTCCTGAAATTCAAAAATGAAAGCCAAATACAAATAATTAGAATTGCCCAATACGTGCCTGGTGCCAAGATTTACCATTTACCACAAGATATATATCTAGGCCTATGGTCCAATCAATAGAATTTCAAGAATAAGAATTGAAGTATACATCTGAATCATCTGATTGCTCATTAGCTTTTGTTGGAGGAGAACATTACATTTTCTCAGAGCTTTTAACGACCTGTCAAATAGTCAACACTAATTGGAAATTAATTCTGAGAATATCCAATATTACAGACATCATATATATATATATGGGAAAATTATATAAAAAATTGGAAAGGAGACGTCAAGCAACGCTTTCAAAGCCATTACCAAGTGTAATGCTGACTGTCCCACACAGAGGGAATAGGGGCCACAGACATGCTTCACTGAAAATCTTTTTGACTAGAACAGTCAGTCAAACTGACCAATGAAATTAGTAAAGTGACAATTTCAAAAGCGCTAAAACATGACTAACAAAGATTAGTCAAAATTTAGTTAATTGATTAGCTCCTTAGAAAATTTAGTCATAAGTCAATTTGAGGAGATTTCTCATTTATCATAAGACTGATTAATTATGTCTTTATTTGAGGATTTCAGATACAACCTCTAACAACTTCCCATGCAATGAACATTGAACAGGCCAATACAGCCACCATCAAAGTGACCTGCACTGAAGCACACACAGCAAGTTGTATGCCTAGCGTGGCGATGGAATGTATTTCTTTCCCTCTACAAATAACAACACATTGTATAATGCTGTGATGTGTCTTTTTCTTTTCTTTCTTTTCTTTTCACTAAAAGTATGAAACTTTAGATTTATACGATCAGAAAAGATAGTATCCAGAAACAATGTCTGTAAGTAAAGTGGTCGGCTCATCTTTACAATCTGTTGGTTGGTACATGGCCGCACCAAAGCATAGCCTATACCCTAGTAGGGCCTGTATACGAATAGCAGCATACGAAGTTCTGAGAAAGTCAAGCCACAGTCACCAGAGAATATACTGACTACTGAGGTGCTCTGCTGAAGTATAGCCAGAGTGATATCAGTCAGTTAAAATGACTTTGCAATGAAGTATCAGTGCATCATGCCAAGTCAGTTTTATGATTTCTGAGCAGCTGCTGGGTCCTATATATATGATATGCTCCATGCATGTTCCTGCAACTGACAAGATCCTAGAAGCTGCAACTTGCAAGCACGTGGCCTGAGCTAACTCTTTGTTTGTGGCAGCTATGCCAAAATCATGTATGGTTTTTGTAGGTCCAACAACTCATGGACATTTTGGCCTTATATATAAATTATTTACTATTCATTGAGGCATGCATAGGTCAATAAAAGTCATGACAAGTTACTCCTTTCTTATAGGCCTAATTCCAGGAGTGAAGTCACACATTTTAAAAATGGTGTGTACATGTAGTGAGGTACAAAGATGAGCATTCTTAAAGGGACACTATATAGGAATAAAGAAACTACAAATATGCATTTGCAAGAAGTAACTTACTTTCAAATACTTTCAATTGAACTTACCAGAAAATGCCATGGTTGTTATGTAGCTCCTTCAACTAGGTAACATCCAAAATGTCAAAATATAAAACCAAACTATTGAGTCTTGGAATGACACTCACATGGTGCCTGGCTTGCCAAGACTCGTCTACTGGCTGCTGCTAGTTTCCTGCTTGCTGCAGTTCCATCACGAGCAAGCCTGCAGCTGGCGCCAAACAGCAACAACCTGCAGGTCCTGCAGCTGCCACCTGCATCTGATGCAGCTCCCATGTAGCATCTTTGCTCCCATAGGTCTCTGTATGGTTAACCATTGTCATAACCAGGCTAAAACTATGTTCAGAAGTTATCATAACATGGTGGTTGATATAATATGGAAAGTTACAACAGGTATTATATATGTGGTGCTTATACCATAAAAGAGGCAGGCTTATTATCAAATTTTCCGTTATTTTCTCTGTTGTAAACTTTTCCGAATCATTGAAAAAGAAGAAATTACGCTGCATAGTATATAGCAGGGACTTTGGTAAAGTATTTAAGAGAAATTAGTCTAGCAAAGAGGTATCTGAGACTATTGTTGAGCAGTCCCACATTGATCTCAATCAAAGATGTACAGCGTGCTGATTTTTTTAGGGGGGGAGGCGAGTAACATTTTCCCGAATTTCATCGAGCTGACAAAACTCCTGGATAACTGATATTTCAACAGATGAAATTTACCGCCTATAGTTATCATGTGGAAATTTGATATGGAGGCTTATTCCCAAACGTCAGCCGCATTATTTCGTCACATGTTAATTAGTAGAGTTCCAATGAGGATGGTAGTCACGGAATAACATTGAAGATGGTATTCATGGAGTTTCATTTAGGATGGTAATCGTGGAGTTTCATTGAGGAACGTAGTCATGGAGTTACATTGAGGATGGTGTTCATGGAGATTCATTGAGGATGGTAGTCATGGAGTTACATTGAGGATGGTACTCCATGAGTACCACTCATGGAGTTTTATGGAGGATGGGTCGTGGAATTACATTGAGAATTGCAGTCATGGAGTCAGAATGAGGGTGGTAGTGATGGAACTTCATTGAGGGTGGTAGTTGAGGAGTTACATTAAGGATGGTAGTCATGGAGTTACATTAAGAATGGTAGTCTTGGAGTTACATTAGGGGTGGTCATCATGGAGTTTCACGGAGAATGGTAATCACAGAGTTACACTGAGGATGGTAGTCATGGAGTTTCGGAGGATGGTAGTCATTAATTGAGTTATTATCAGGGTGATAGTCATGGAGTTACTTTGAGGGTGGTAGTCGTGAGTTATATTGAGGATGGCGGTCATTGGACTTCATTTATGGTGGTAGTCATGGAGTTACATTAAGAATGGTAGTCATGGAGTTGCATTAGGGATGGTCATCATGGACATGGAGTTTCATGGAGAATGGTAGTCATGGAGCTTCTTGGAGGATGGTGGTCTTTGATTTATATAAATGTAGGGTGGTAGTTGTGGAGGTATATCGAGGATGGTAGTCGTAGAGTTATATAGAGGATGGTTGTCATGGAGTTTTATTGAGATTGGTAGTAACGGAGGTATATTGAGGGTGGTAGCTATTAGTTATATTGAGGATGGCGGTCATTGAGCTTCATTTAGGGTGGCAGTCATGGAGTTACTTTGAGGTGGTTGTTGTGGAGTTATATTAATGATGGTAGTGATTGGAGTGAAGAAGAGGTGTTGTAGTGACATCTCCTGAAGGGCCGGAGTTACATTGAGGGTGGCAGTCATGGATCACATTGTGGTTGGTAGTCATGGAGTTACATTAAGGATGGTAGTTTTGGAGGTTTATTGAGGATGGTAGTCATGGAGTGTCATGGAGGATTGTAGTTGTTGGGTTTCGAGGATGGTAGCTATAAACCACGCGCATGTATACCAGTAATACTCTATAGACAATACAAGCGTATGCAATTCGAATTCTGAGATTGCAGGAGCAGAGCCATTTTGCAAATAACACACAGATATGGTGCAAATGCAATAGTTGACCTTGTACATCACAATTATTTTGAAAATGTTCTGGCATGCAAAGTATTTTTTCTTTTATAGTATTTGCATATTTTAAAGAAATACAAAACTGGTGGGAGCCTATGTCAAAGTCACATGACAAATTCCAATTAGAATACAACCATAGCAGTTCTGTTCAACAGTTAGACATGAGATAAAAATGTATAAGAATCTGCAACTTATCGAACTAACAACACCAAACAATAACTGTGAATTTTGAGAAAATGTTTTTCATAGTCAACTGTCAAAATTTGATAGATCTGTGACAAATATATCATATATTCTTTTATTGACATTAACAAATATCACAATTGATACATATGTCATAAATATAACAAATATATCAAAACATGCATGTACAGGGCATTTCTTGGACTGTTCATATGCTAGTATATGGATGGATTAAATCGATCTACAAGCCCTGACATACTATGTCTGTCAATGACTGGTACTTCCGCTCATGCTATAAAAGGAGTTATATTGAGGATGGTAGTCAGAGAGTCAGAGAGTTTCATTGAGGATGGTATTTCCGGATTACATTGAGGGTGGTAGTCAGGGTAACCATGTAGAAATTTTGGTTTATAATAGCTTGACTTACATATCATTTTTTGTATTTCATGGGACTTTAGTTTCAACTGGGACTATTTACCAAAATTTATAAGTGAGAGATATCTGGAAGAGGTATTGTGGTGACTTCTCCTGAAGGGATGGTAGTCCAGGAGTTACATTGGAGGTGGTAGTCATGGATTACATTGAGGATGGTAGTTCAGGAATTTCATTTAGGGTTGTAGTCCCAGAGTTACAATGAGGGTGGTAGTCTTGGATATGGAGGAAGGTAGTCTGCCGTAGTCATGGAGTTTCATTAAGGATGGTAGTCACAGTTGGAGTTACATTGAGAGTGGTAGTCATGGAGTTTCATGTAGTTTCATGGAGTTACATGGAGGATGTTAGTCATGGAGATGAGATACATTGAGGATGGTAGTTGTGGAGTTTTATTGAGAGTGGTATTTGTGGAGTTACACTGAGCATGATGGTCATGGAGTTACATTGAGGATGGTAGTTCTGGAGTTACATTGAGGCCAGGAGCTCCAGTTGAAGAAGAGACAATTAAAATTTTGATGAAATATCTCTGATGCAGATAGGCCTCAGTCTGTCTCTCAATCACTTCCAGATTTATAAGATAGATAGATAGATAGATATGGTAAGTGCAGCCCTCTAAGCTCAGTTCTGGGTGCTTACGAGGGTTGATTGATGAGATAGGAGAGAGAGTGGGAGTCCTCAACATGTTACACATTTACCCCATGTGAGGGATCTTTTACTTGCCTAGCATAGACACTGATACAAGGGGCCGCCAATATAAAGTCTCATCCGAACGACATCCAGCTGGGATTTTGCTCATGAAGGTACACCGAAAATTTTGAGTTCCCCATCCGGGGCTCGAACCCATGCAGGCAAAGACCTTCAGCGGAGCGGGCGGGAACCTAAGCCACTTGGCCACCCAGCTGATAAAACATCTTGTCTGAGTCTCTCGTGCCTCTTGACACAAAGCAGTCAAAGCAGTTGCTTCAGTTTGGCCTTTGACAGTCGCAAGAAGTTGCCAAACTGCCCCTAGAACAATGTAGAAGAGCCATCTTCGTCATTTCAGCAAAGACTGAAAGCGATCACCCAGTATAAAGATCTATTGAATGAACACCAGATGGCAACATCTATCAATTGCTCCATTTTAGCAGGCACGCAAGATGTCAAAAGGATTGTTCGGAAATAAACATCCCTAACAGGAAATCACAAGTCTGTTTCCAATCTGCTTCAAGTGAAGATGCACTGAAAGTTTCCAAGACCAGTCATTACACAAATGATATGATCTCTTTAAGGCAGTGAACTCTCTCAAATTTTTTCAAGCACAAAAGCCAGTAGAAGAGACGAGAGAATTGCTATAACTCAACAAAATATTTTGGAGAAAGACCGTCGAAAGCAGACTCACTGGTGCCATTACCACTAGGCCAACCAATAGTTGTTAATTCTTCCTTTTCTTCTTATGAAACAACTTCAAAAACAAAACCACCATATGTAAATTTGTAAAGAATTGGATACATTAATCTAATTTAACTTTGTCAGTCATACGATATCTATAGCTTAAGGGGCTGACCAGACGATAGCTATGGATTTTACCCCCAGGACGACCTTTTTTATTTCTATACGTCGACAAACTTTTTTTTTGCATGTGGAAGTGCGACAAACTTTTTTATCGCAATTTTAACATACCTCAGCTACAAGTGAAAACAAACTTTTTTTATTATTTCCATGTGCTGAACAAACTTCTTTTTTCAGTATCCAGTGGCAAACTTTTTTTTTCACCAAAAATCCATAGGCCGACCCAAAGATCATCTGGGCGGCCCCTGATATGCAACCTCAAGATAAAATTGAAAGTCAGTAATTCTAAATTTTAAATTTGAATCACATCAATTAGATTAAATCACATGCCATAAAGCGCACTTTCACACATGTGCTTCGGATACACATTAGTGTTATATCATAGGCCTACAAATAGCAAGAAAAGATCCAACTTTAGAGCATTCAATGCAATTTATTTACCATACTTTTTGACATTAGTAAACGATACAATTCTGGTCTTCGAAAATGGTACCTAGGGACCCTTAAACAATCAACATGTTTAAGGTCGATTTTGTTCAATACAAGTGCATTTCACAGGAAATGCTGTTAGTTATCACATTACTCTTTTAAGACCTATTCAACTAATGATACAGTTGTTGTCAATATTTATTGGTTAATACACTTACAAAAATATATAAATCTCATATCTCAAAAACTTTAGTATGGCAAAACTTGAACAACAGAAAAGTGATTGGCACTACAAGATTGCTGAACACAAACTTTAACGAAAGTAAGGAGGGGAGACTGGGGTAAGTTGGCCATCAGGATAAGTTGATCCTAGGGATTTCCAAATTCTACTAAATTAGTTTCCACTGAGACAATCAAATCCTTCAGTCCACAGATTCAAAACTCAAAAAAATCTACAGACAAATTTACTTAATTACCATTCCAGGTGCGGCAGATGATTAATTTGTTGAAAAATGTAAACAATTGTTTTTTCAATTCCATGAAAAATAAGTGTTTTTTTTCACATCGTAAGCAATGCATGGCTCTTCTGCAGTAGAAAATTAACTTAAAAACCCTTAATTTCAAACAGGATAGAGACAATTCAAATTTTCTGCTTAAGAATATGTTCGATACTAGTAAAATATCCAGGACAAGGGGCAGCTTTTCCAAATTGTGACAAAATCAGCAGACATTGCAGCATTGATCAAGAAATTTGCTGGTGCCAAAGGATAACAAACCCGAGGATCAACATGCCCCAGTCAGCCACAAATAAATAAGTGACACTTTACAAACAAACAATATAAATATCATTGATAGGTGAACAACTGAATATGGTTTTTGCATATATATTGTAACAAACAAGTGAACGGAGTATGCGTGATGAAACAGTTTGTATAAAACATAAACAGTGTAATAATTGTCCTAGTAACAAATAGAGGCTTCAATCAACCTTTGACAATTCATATCATACAATTACAGGTGTTATATCTACCAAAATTAATTAGGTTTGCATAAAAACGTGGCAAAATATGATGCTTTGTAACCTAAATATGGTTAGTAATAAACTAATTAGACAAAATTTACAGTCGAAAAATTTCAATCAAATGTCAGTCATTACTTAACTAATATGTGACCTGCTCCACCAAAATGAGTTCAAAGTAGGCATTCTAGATTTCCAACAAATGAGGAAAATGTGTCAAAAAGTCACATATTGGAGTTTTTTGACTGTCGGTACCAAGTTCTTGCAAAAGTCATTTTCTTTGAATATTCAAAATAATTTTTGCCAGAAATTGATTTTAATTTGTTTACATTGGGTGGCATTCTTGAAATTTTTAAGTCTTCTCTTGTAACGGCGGGAAATTCAAATGCCATTTTCTCTGATTATGATGCTTCGTATCATGGATGTTTGAGGTGCCATTATCTCTGGATAGAATTGAGATATCAAAACAAAAGAGGTACCATTTTAAAGCCTAATTCCTCCAGATTAAAGTCATTTTCACAACTTAATATTACAGGAGGCCGACTTTGAACCCATTTTGGTGGAGCAGGTCACATATAATAAAGCTAGATTACTTAAACGCTACCTTCCTGACTTAGCAATATAAGCTTCCATGTAATTCACGGCATAAATACAATTATTGGTTAATACAGAAATAATAATACCTCAAATGGTTGAAATCACAGAAAAAAACGTAATTGCAAATTGTCCTTTCCCGGAAAATCATACTTCATGAAATAGCAAACAATTATAATATCATTAATAAATACTAAACCCTATATATGCTGCGAAAATCCTGATTGTATGTCCAATAGCAAATTCTTTAAGGTGATAATTATGGTTTAGTGATAGGAAAATAAAGCAACTTTAAAAAAGGCAGTGAAGTCACACGTACCATATCATTAGCTACAAACATCCGAGGCATGAGACAAAATTGGGAAAAACTAAAAATTCAACAACAATATGATTTCAAGGCCAAAAAAGCAGTTCTCAGTTAACCTGTTAGCACATTCACCTAGTAAGACGAATCTCTCTACCATGACAATTTAATGAATGAATATGAAAATATTTCAATTTCCATTTCATCATTCACAAAGACAAATTATTTCTGGTTTAATTTCCTCTTCATTTACTCCGGCTGTTCATTCATTCAACTGACTTTCTCCCTAAATGAGTGAGCTTGTATTTTACGCCCCCATCAGCACCAGGGTTGGCTATTTAGAGGCATGACTTTCTCCATCAGGATGCAAACAATAGAGAACATAAGGCGGCTCTGCCATAAAAATCCACATATGATCTATATTAATCTGACATTGCGCGATTGGTAAAATAACTGTCATGTTAAGATTATGCTCAAACTAAGCATTTGGCAAAGAACACCAAAAGACGAAAGGCAATATGACACAAAACATAAAAGTTCTGGCATCATCATATGACGGACATATCAAATAAAGATGCACAGGTCCAAAAAGTGAGCATAACCTTATTTCCTGCTAAATAATTATGTCTAAGGTATAAACTCAACGTTTAGTTGACATGGTAAATATTATGAATTTTGGTTTACATCATATGAAAATAATGCTGAAATTAAGCAGTTTACAACTACTGTAGTACAGATATTAAATGGTGAAAAGTGATAATAATATTGCATTAATAATAATTATAATATGGTACATGAAAGAGTATGAAAGTACAACCTGTATATAAATTTACAGACTTATTCTGTAATTATTGTCATAAATATCTCAATTGTTCATGCAATTTGCTCGCAGTGACGTCTTAAAATCATACACATGGTACAAGATAATATTGGTGCAATTTGTCACAGACTACATAAACTGGGCTATATAATTATATTAATATCATTGATTGTTTTTAATATCACAATATTGCTACAGTGTTAAAATTGACTATTAGCACTTCTCTGGAATCATGCCATACAACACTAAATAACACATTAATATAATAATATATATATTCCATGACAGGGATTATCATGGCTTCATCTCATATGGAATATACTCGGACAGTTTGGATCCAATTTACACAACAAACATTATTTTAACAATTACAGAGACTTTGTTCATGTGGCACTGTGGCAGGATGCGATTCTGCAGTAAATAAGCTTATTTGAAAGGCATCAAAGCACTATAATCTAAATTTAGAAAATGTTTTCTTTCAAATAAGGAATCTAAATTATTTGATACCACTAACTAACAATACTACGCAGTCTATGCATCTTTAAACCCATGGGGCAATTTGAGCCAATTGAATCTTAAACCTGTATATTTTATCTAAAATGGCAATAATGACACTTTAATAATATTTTGTGTTGATTTTAATGCACAAATACCTTCATTAATTTGTTGGAATGATTTTTTAACCAACTCACACAACTTAAAAAGCCCATGAGCGATTGGTGAAAGCTACTGTTCCGCTACGATAATAGATATTGTCAGACCTTTGTAGGATGAAATAAACACTAAATCAACTTCCTAAGTTCAGGATTAAGCTTACATAACTGGATATCTACAAAAGGTTAAAAACAATATTAGTGTCATCATTAAAGCTACGTAATAAAACCTCAATGTGTGTCACCCCATTTTTTTGTAAATGTTGATCTGACTTTGCAATTCAATTACATTTATTTATTTTAATTAAAAACTATGAGCAACCAGACCTGTATGAAAGAAAATGACATCAAGAACTTCTATAGCCGACCAACTCATTAAGCTATAGACAATAAATTTTGTAGGATTATCAATATCTAACGGCAGGGTGACCTGCGACCCTCTACCAATTTTTTCTGCCCACGGCCAGCTTCCCATGACTGCTTTAGTTTTCTTGGAATGTGTTTTGTCGTTGTCCTCTTCATCTAACAAATAATCGCTGCCATTGAGGAGCTTGTGGGAATTGTTAAGATCCTCGTCGGACATATCTTTCTTCTGAAAATAGTATCAACTAATATATTATATGAGCAACAAGAAAGATTATACTAACAAGAAAACACTTGATAATAAATTAGAGTCTGTCTTGGCAATTTTGTAATAAATTACACACAATTTGTGCATATATATTATATACATTCAATGTTAATCAATATTCATGTACTGTTGAAAAGGTCAGAAGCCAAGTAAAATGCAATTTAAAGATTTATGTACTTTGTAGTATTATTAGTACCAGTACATCTGTTTAATGTTTATCACACTTTAATCGAATCATCAGACCCCAAATACTGGGGAAAAAAAGAGAAGAATGCTAACTTACATAAACTGGCGGGAGTTTGTATCCACTGCAGTAGTGCTTGTTGAGTTGAACACAGCTCTTGCTGAACTCTGAGTAACTGTAACAGGGCACTCCTAACCAGTGGCAGAACACAAACAAGACACGTCGACACACAGGCTTGGCCATGGCTCGGATTGTCAGCACTGCTGGGAAACCTGTACAAGAAAGAGAAAATAAATAGAACATTTTGGGGAAAATGCTATAAATAAAAGAAAAAGGATGCTTTCAAGTTTAAGCCCACCATTTTTAAACTAATTTTGTAGTGTCAGTCTTGTATTATGAAAGGCTTTGCTGATTCAGAGCACACTCACATAATGTGTCTCTCATTTTAAGGCCTAGTGTCAAAATAATGGGCAATTTTGCCATACAGCATGTAACAGCTCATAAAAATTGACACAGTAATAATGAGAATGTAACAATTACACTAATATCTTCCAGATGAAGTTCTGAAAAGATGCTGAAAATTTGATAGCTTTACATTCACCGGTTCCAAAGTTACAAAGGTTTTATGTTTGAAAAATGGCTTTTTTTGCCACTTTTTGCGTGACATTTTCATTTTTTCCGCTATTGTTTTGCTCTGGATTTTCCTCAAATGATGTGGTTTTCACTATTTAACTGTTTTTTTTCCTTGCATGGACACTTCTGTCTCCAAAGGAAAGAAAAGTTTGTGTCGCAGAACATACTACTTAGCTAAAAGTGCTCAAATCAAATTTTTTACCAAAACACTAAATTTTACCAAAAAATCATACTCATCAGTGAACTAGCAGTGTAAATTATATTCAGCATTGATTTTCACTACTTGTTACTTTAATTTTGTGAAGACAATATAGTTCTCAGTAAAATGTGAAGAAAGAATTGTCCCTCAATGCTTATTATCAGCACAATGTGCAAAAATGTCAAGCAAAATGAAAATGTCGCAAGCGTTACGCTGAAGTATTAGTAGATAATTTTTTTGGTGTATACCAACTACCAAGAACATGATATTAGTTTTACATTATCTCTTTGGCAAAGGCTTTTGATACATATGCACTTCAGGCAGTTATCTTTATTATTCCGGGGTCAGACATCAAAAACTGGTAAAAAAGACGTGTCGCAAGCGTTATGCTCCCGTTTTAAAATGACTGGTAGCACAGAATATCTTTGTTGTACAAGATAAAGTAAGCATTAATATGCATTAAGTATCATTAGCCAGAATAACTACAACAAAATTTCTATAATAATTGCTCATACACTAAGCATAATAACATTCCATTAGCAATTTGTGACGTTTACTAACTTAAGATTTTACTTGTTAAAGGCGAGAATAAATGGCAGATGAGTCTGAGATGGCATAATTTTTTACATAATTATTCTATTGATGTCTACTTTAATGATACTGAATGCCATCAGTTGATAGCAACTTGGTATAAGCACATTATAAAGAGGTGGAGTTGACAGATTTCAAGCATAACGCTTGCGACAAATAACAGACTTACGATGTTGGTGAGCATATTTCATCGAGCTACTCTATAGCCATGTTCTCTATATCTAAGGGCTGAAAATCAGCTCAAGTTAAGTTTATTTTCAAAAGGATTATAAGGTTATAGTCACATATTAACAGCCATAATGCTGCCATATCTACAAAGAAACGAATGAGACACAGGTACAGGGAGAGAAAGGACTGATCAGCAGTTCTGAGCAGATCAAGTGAGAATTTAATATTCAAGCATCAACAATGATACCTAGGCTGGCAATCATACATTCTGCTTAATGTTTATAGTCTGAGAGTTAAGTTATGGGGTTACATTCAGTGTTAGCTAGTGTTTGATCCGATTCTATGCGTGAATGTACCATGTTAAAGATATCTTTTTCACAAGCAGAATTGAATGCTTTAGCATTAAATGTGTTTTTAATACAGAAATTATTATTTCCTTCTCTTAGGTCTTAAATGAGTTGAGATTCTAGTAAAATATGTTACAATTTCGATGGTTTTGGGGTTTTATGATTATTTCTAACAATTTTACTAGCCTTACTTCTTGTAGTAATGGCATCATTGTTGGAAATTTCATGTGTAATGATCACTGAAAATGTCTGATTAGGATGGATTTGGCATACCTACATTTAAATAGTCAAAATATCAATTGTTGTATGTTAAAACCGAAGAGTTTCATTCATGTGTCGCAAGCGTTATGCTTCACTGTACAGTAGCTTATGAAGCATAATCCGAGTAATTTTGGAAGCAATGTAATAATTTTGATATTAGATATCATACATTTATATAGTTCAAGATTGATAACATAACATCCCATATATATGTAATATCCATCCTCTGAGAAGAACTTTAAAATGTCTGTATTAATTTTTTCATCAATTTTAATGTTTATGACATTTTTATGACAACAGTATGGTCACCAAATGTCACACAAACATTTTCTTGACTGAGCACCACAATAACAAAATGTAATTTTGGAACTTTGGGTAGAATTTAGATTCTTAAAAATCATCTTATTATTGAAAAAATGTTTGTTTTTTCTTTAAAATATGTCTAGATACCAAGGATTCAACAATGATTTTGTCACGCTTAGACACAACGTAGAGCTTTCAAATAAAAAATATTAAGACATATCACAAGTTTACTCTCTGTTTCAACCATAGTCAATTCTTTTGGACAAACTTCAAATTTTGGTCCAATGTCACGCTTTTGGACCATTTTTTTGACACTAGGCCTTAAGTGTCTGGATAACAATACCAAACTTGTATGTTTGATATGGATTTGCCCTTTTACTGATTAGTAATTTAACTTCAGATTTGTGTTTATGACTCAAAAAGAAGATGAAAGACTCTAGTGACTCGTGGCTGATAAAGAAACCTTGATCCTCTAAATGACGAACACTCACCAATGATGACCCTGCCAACAGATAAACCAACAAGTTGCGCCGTTGACATCAATCTTGCATGCCTCTGTTCCAGCAGAGCGGCATAGTACCATTCTTCAGGGCCGCGTATTCTTTCAAAGCCGACGATCATTCCATACGCCACTCCACACGTCACTGCCTGGAAAGGACAACAGAACATTTCAATAATGGAGTAGATAGACTGGAAGTTTAAGATACATAGGGTCACGCATGTGGATAGAGATATAGACAAGCATATTGAATTTCAATTTTGTGATATGCTGAGCTAGCTTAGGCCAGTGAAGGTAAAATGTGTTTTGGATCATAAAAGCAAGAAATCAACTCCAAATAGAGACTCATGATACTTATTTATTTTATTTGAACCTTATTTTGCCATCTTCAGAACAAAACGCAATTAAAGGAAATTTAGAATGCCGGAAGAAACTCTCAAGTGGAAGTTCTTTCACCAGAAGGCCTACTACACACCACAGGAAAAGGAAAACTGACTTTATGGGAAGTGGAAAACAGATAGTCAGTGGTCCAGTCTCTACTAGTACTTTCTAATTGTCTCCATCAGACTCCATGTAATTACACACACTTATGTATAAATCTAGTGACCTTAATAGTTATGAAATTAGTTTGAAAACTTGTTATTAAAAATACGGTTGTTATTTCACTTTTCCTTGGCTTAAATAGCCCAAAAAGTTTAATATGTGACAGAACTTACTCAGCCACTTGACTCTTCCATTAGTTGAGCGCAAAGTCATATTAGAATTGTAAAAACACACACGCAAAAAAACATCCAAGATACATTTTTATGCTTACATACAAGTAGAGAATCCACACAGAAACCAATTGGAGATAGAGGACATTTTCAAGGACAATATGACAGTAAACTGTTATAGAAGTATTATCCTACACAGACATTAGTGCACACAATACTATTAGTGCTTCCCATATTGAACAAATTACTTACTTTCAACCTTTATTTCAAAAATAAATTAAATCAAACATAATAGACACATAATATCCTGTCAGTCAAATTTCTGGAAACTTATACCCAGTAGGTACGAATAATTCACAGACATGTCATATGTAAAATAATTGTCAGGTTGACATAAAAAAGTTAAATATCAACCAATGAAATAGGCAAAATATACATGCAAATCATGACAATAACATCTGCCGAAACTATATTAATCCAAAGCGTAACTAAAATGGAGCAAACAAAACTTATCACTACAACATGAAACACTCATATCATTATAAACTTTTAAAGTCGCATTCAGAGGTAATGGCAGAAAGTAGAAATGCTAAATCTTAGTATAAATTCATGTAATGTTATATATCACAACACAAAATATACATGCAGGTAAAAATTCAACAGCTATACCATCTTAAGTATAGTTTTTTTGGTTGGATATGCAGCATTTAGGCTCAGTAACATCATACAAAAGCTTCAAAACAATTGTAATACATTCAGACTGTAGGGGGAGGGGGTAACTTTACTTTTATTGTTTTACAACTCTACAAGCTAGAAACGAAAAGCAAAATAATAGACAACTTACAGTTTCTCCAAAAGAGTGAGTGGGAGGCCCAGATTGTGGGTGGATGGCCAGCACCAACATGTAGAAAACTAGGGCCTGGAGGCTGGCTGTAAGATTTGCAAACCATGTTAATTTATTAGTCACTTCACAAATTCACATCATAATATATTTTAAGATATATAAACAAGACATCGAGGTAATTAGAGAATAGACTGAATGAAGACCCCGAAAAGACAAATAAACTACGGCAAGAATATACTCTCCTGCAAGCTAAATTAATCAATTTAGTTACTAGGATTTAGTTCGATCTGTGTGACAACTTCAACCTGAGAGGACAATCTCTTGTGTACTTAATCAAAGCACCTACTTCTTTTAGGGCTATTCCATTTAAAAACCGTGGGGTGGGGTGGTCAGGTTACATTTTTGCCCTCCCCCCCATGCATTTAAAATGAATTATTTTCGACCCCCCATGCATTAAATGCAAATTTTTTACCCACCCCACATGCATCAAGTAAACATTTTATTATTACAATGCATAAGCCTTCATGGAGCGATAATGCCCCCCCATACATCTAAAGCGATTTCTTTTGCATCCCACCATACATCTGAAGCAAATTTCTGCCGATCCCTACATCCATCTTACAAAAAATAAATCAACCTGACCATCCCCCCCCCCAGGGTTTTTTAAATGGAATAGCCCTTATATTAAGTAGATATTAGATACATTTTTTCTCATAGGTCTTATTCAAATTTGATTACTGGAAGCTTTCGGCATTTAAAAACATAAAGCAAAATACAATAAGACTCTGTGAATAAATCTTACACATAAATTCACTTCTTTATATTAGACTAACAATACATCTTGTTCTTTTTCTTTTGTGCTGGAAATACTTACTGTAATGACTTTCTTGGAGGAATGCATCCAGAGTATCATCAATTTGCAAAAATGCGTAAAGGAGGACGGACCCACAGCAGAGGCCGAATAGGATGTCAGCTGGACTGTGGACGCCTAAGTACAAGCGGCTTGCACAGACGCAGGTTGTCCCTGCAAAGAAAATAACCTATCATGAATATGGTGACCAATATTGATCATACATTAATTTAAACTTTAAAGTCGGTATAAGTCCTTTGACATCAAGTTTGACCTTCAGAGAAAACTATCAAATTTCTTAACAAAATCATGGGGCCTTAATGGAGGAGCATTTTAAGATGAGACACAGGTTTGATAACTTGAGAAGGAAATGAGCGTAAAATGAAGAATGATGTTGAGTAAGATTTTTATAATTATCTATCGTTCATAGCCTCAACTAGAGGTAGTGTGGAGATTGAATGGATCGCCTATGCTGTCCCACAGGGACTAAATGATCGCCTGTGTTACATAATTTCTCAAGGCAAAACCTTTTTTTGAGAATTTGATTGGGTAATATTTCACCAAGTTCACTCACTAATGAAATGATGCAGCTCTTGCACAAGTGGGGCTCTTTTTTTTGCAGGGGGGGGGGGGGTTGGTGGGTATGTGCAACAGAAGTCTACCAGTATTAATTCCTGGACCCCTCATGCTACTCGAGCCAAACTACTGATTTGAGTGAGGGGAGCCCTGTTTGATTTTATATATATACAGCATGAAAATGATAATAAAATAAATGTATTTCTTACAATTACAGGGGCCTGCAATGGGGGGCCCCTTTTCCGGGGCCCCATTCAAGAGATACAATTTGAGGGGGGCCCCATTTTGAGGGGACCCATGTGAGGGGGGCCCATTTGAGGGGCCCCATGTAAGGCCTACTTGAAGGGGGCCCATTTGAGGGGGAACCATTTGAGGGGGAACCATTTGAGGGGACCCCATGTGAGGGGACCCATTTGAGGGGCTACAACCCCCTCCCCCTTAGTAGACATTAAATGGTTGGCCCCCTCCCCCTTACTAGATATTAAATGGTCGCCCCTTAGTTCATTCATACATGTATTTTTGTAATCTTAGCTCCTTAGTAGATATGAATTAAATAATATCGATCTATCTATCTATCTGTCTATCTATCTATCAATCTAGAGTTACTATTTGACTGCCATCATTGACTGCTATCATTGACTGCTATCATTGACTGCTATCATTGACTGCTATCATTGACTGCTATCATTGACTGCTATCATTGACTGCTATCATTGACTGCTATCATTGTAGCAGTGTAGATTTAGATTCTTAGTCGAAGTTGATCCAGCAAAACATTAACTGAAATCAGTGATGCGGAACCACGTGTACTACCTGCGCCTCCCACACTAGACTGTTCCACTGAAGCTGCCCCTCCCATAGCACAATGGAACGGTCCATTGCAAGCGCTAGTAATACAGTAAGTCTATAGATCTATGTCTACGACACGAAACCTCCGACACTTAAAACTCCGACACTTAAAACTCCGACACTTGAAACTCCGACTCCGCCATGTGACCGGGGTAAATACATAGATCCCCCCTACGGGCGATCAAAAATATTGTAAAGAATGCATTTTAAAGTTTTCACAGTTCTCCTCAAACTGTTTTCCAAACCAATCACTATCTCTATGAGCCTCTATCGATGTGCAATTTTATCAAGCAATGGTTCAAGACCAGTACAGAGGTAATATACTCACATGCTACAATTGAGATGGCTAATATAGTGAGTTCATCAGTTGATAAGTCATAATTTTTGAAGGGATAAAAGAAGAGGTAGCCAGGGAGGCTTATTCCTATAAATGCATGAAGACTTGGAAACGACCTGAAACATAATTAATGCACACAATGAATAAATATTCAGAGTACCAAACAAGGGACATACCAAGCATACAAGCGCAGATTATCATCTTGTATTTCAAAGTACTTTCACTAGATTGAAGTTTCTCTGTCAATATCATTTATATTATGTAACAAGTTCATATCTAGAAATGTCAGTAAAAGCTATATTGTCAAATAAACAAGCTAAAATTAATTGCTACTGCATATAAAAAAAATTTGGAGACTGCGATATGGTAACTCTTTAACACTGTTCAATTAAAATTTAATACACACTAAAATCATTCAGCTTTCAGTTGCAAAAATAGTACAACTTATCAATCACAAAAACACATAAAAAAAATATAACAGTTCTAATACAAGAACCCAGGGGTTCAAAATGGAGATGGTGTAGTGTAAACGTCTTATCCCCTGAAAAAGACTTTCCCGGAGTGGCCAGAACCAGGTATTGTTTAAATTGTGTGCTAAATTTAGGGATTTTAAAAATAATCCATTTCGAGCCGCAAAATGTGGCATAGGCGATTTGGAAAAAATAATTTATTTTCATTAATGAACTTTGAAACAGCTTTAAAATGATGCATGGAAACAGGTGTGATCTGCCAGGTAGCTCAAAATCCTTTTAGTGGAAGTAGCTGCACATTAATTTTGGTGATTATCATATGATAATGAGATGAGAAGACTGGGAATCTTAGGCATAATCCACTAATAGAATTAGTTGTCTCAGTATTAGCCAGAACTGACTGCTTTGGCCCAGGAGGCCTACCCAAGGCAGGCCAGTTTCTTGGAGTTATCTCAATATGAAACACTGGATACAACAGTTATTGACAACCATCAAAATCCAATGGGCTCTGACAAAACGGGAGCTGAAAAATATCAGAAATCATAATTTTTTCCCAGTTTTTTCGTTTTTATGAAAATTTCACAAGATGGGCCCTCCAAATGCCTTTAGTCATTTAAAGATAAAGCTTAGACATCTAAATGCATATTTTCCGCAGTACAACTCCAAAATTCACAGAATCATGGAGTATTGAAAAAATAACATTTTTTCACAATTTTTGCTGAATTTACCGTTATTAATTTTTGTAAGAGCATAAATTTATACCCCCAAAAGGAACATTAAGGGTATTTCATGTATATGATGGTAGAATTTCATGCCCATAGGTAAAACTGTTTCAGAGTTTTGCTTTGGAAACCAAATTTTTTTTTTTTTAATTTTCAATATTTTATAAAAACTCTACCAATAGCTTAAATATGAACAACAAGATGCACATATTTTCTGTAAGACCCATTCATGTGCCGAATATCATGTATACAAGTGCAATGGTTTAGGCACAGTGGCCATAACACAATGTTTGCAGCCGCCCCCAGTGGATCCAAGCAAGATATAAAAGGAAAACACGTCATAATTATAAGATGCCTGGTATTCATTCCTATGCCAGATGCATGCTCTATAGTCAAGTTATCCACATCTCTTGACCCAAACATCTCCAAACAAAATAGCCAAGACAGGGCCCAAAAGACATTCTGAAAATGCTCAAATTTCAAATTTCCCGCCAAAACTGTCCATTTTGTCATTGTGACTGCATAAATGGAGATGTATACACATCTCCATTAAAAATTCAGATACAACACTAACCAGTCATATGTAGTTTCCAGAACTGCCACAGGGGGACTAGGTGGACGAGGCAATCTGAGTACATTCTGAAAAGGCATACAGGACAATGCTAACAATTGTTACATAATTATCACGGGTATCAAAGGCTTCGTTGATTATCCATGTAAACAATGCAATCAAACAATGTGTATCATGACATCCAGCCTATATACATGATACACAATTACATACTACAATGATGTATAGGCACAACTCTTATCAAGCAAAGATAACAATAGCAAAGATAAGCCATTCCCCATAAAGATTATTAACTAAACAATAGTAAACATAATGCAAACTATCATGCATGCATATACAATTGTAACTTTGTAAGATAGACGGTTTACAAGTAGTTATAATAAACAATACATTTTTAACAAAGAATATTTGTGCAAATATTTCTTTTAAACAAGCTGAAATAAAGATGTGTTTCAGTGCAAAGTAACAGACTAGTTAAACATAATTACCTTTAAGGCAGTGGTGCAATAAAATGCTGTTCCCATTAAAATTGTGAATAATCTGGAAAATCTCAGATCGAAAATCCTGTAAATAAAAATAATTTTTAGAATGCAATAAACAACACAAGATAATCAAGATTGCACAATTGTTAGACATGTCAGACATTCACTGCTTTCATACTCTTTGTATAATACAATCAGCAGTGAAAATAATCCTTGTTGCATAGATTTAGGAGAGGTTTCCTGCATTGAATAAACAAACTTAGTAACTTACCATGTTAACAAAACTATTATACCAGTATAGAAGTCCTCTGTCCCCATAAAACTGAGAACATGCATCAAAACATCTAACCATGGTTTTCTGAATTTCTGAAATAATATCAGTAATTTATAATAATTAATTTTTCAGTGTTTTTTTTTTTTTTGCAGCAATGAAATAGGAAATTCAGTCTTTTTTTATAAATAAAAATAAACAATTTGAAAATAGACAGTTGACACACACCTGAATCTGCACCAACAGGGGCGAACCAAACAATATGGCATCGAGAAACTTGTGTCGAATCAGCCGACCAGGCCATCCAAGATTATCTGTAAATGAACATCTGTATTTAATTTTACCAATTGATATGCTTACAAAAAATCAAAAACAACGTAAGGAAGCATCCTCAGTCACCAATCTCAGTGAACATGGAGAAGCATAGATCTATATGTTTCCAGGGGTGTTGATTAATGCTCTCCAATCACCAGGGGTGAGTAGATCATGAAGATATTGGTCAAGGCAAGTCAATTTGAGCATATTACTCCTCTGTCAGGTTAGTGCTCTATCATCGCTAAGACAAATGATCTACTGTGAGCCAGCCCCAAGCAGCTGATTGGCAAACCACATTAATTACTGCTACCTCCTGAAGCTTCCACTCTTAATTGCAATTAGGCTTTTATTTCTTTATTGAGCTTCCATTAGTCATCAATGGAGGATGTCCAGCACTGGACCAGCAGAGTGAGTGAGTTTGTGTTTTACGCCCCATCAGCACCGGTGTGGGCTATTTAGAGGCACCTGGACCAGCCGAATCTAGCATTGTCTGGAATTCTTGAATCTACATACATGATGATATAAATCAGGTTATTTGAGGTTTGGACCGTGTGATATTGGAGTTATGATAAAAAATAATGATATTTCCAAACCAATCATGATACAAGGGCCACTCAGTGGCGTAACTGAGGGATTTCGAGTGGGGGGGGGGGCACGAGGGGGGCACGCAATTCTCTGGGGGGCACCCACTATACTAGTTGTATGTTTTAGCCACAGTTGGAAAGTTCATATGGGGGGCACAGGTCCCATAGGGACGCCACTGGCTAGAACTATAGTACAGTATAGACTAAATAGTACATTGTACCAATTTTTAACTTTTTAAGCAAAAAAGTAGGTTTACTTGAAGTTGACAATATTACGAGCAAAAGTCTCCAATTACCAGATTACATAGAGCTGCAGTGACACCTGAGATTGGTACTGTCCCACTAATTAGGAGCTAAAAACATGTTGCGACAGAGATGTCAGTGAATCTGATGAGTGATGTCTGAATGATGTGATGTCTGATGATGCGGCCAGGATGTGCATCGAAAACTGTTCAATTACAGAGTACAGCGGGTAACAAAACACCGATTTAATGATTAAAAAGCAAGAGTTACCTATGGGGGCTTCATATATTCCATTGAATCGAAGTGACTTTGATTTTCCGGGAGGTACTGAACCATTTTCGACACGACCGACTCTTTCCCCTGCCGCAGACATTTTGCATGTAAAGCTGGCCTTGTTTAATTTCGTAGAAATCGGCCCATATTTTCACCATATTTTACAGCAAAGTTGAGGGTCTAAAAGACAAGTTACTTCCCTCAAAATTATTTAAATTAATTATAATTTTAAGTGAATAAAAATAAAATACTTCCCTGGACAAAATTTAATTACGAAAATTCTATTCAGCATCATGAGCTATTTGTGGTTTTGACATGTGATGATTGCAAATAGCTGCTGCTTTGTGGACTGTCAACTTCTCCAAACATGTCAACCAAATTCAATGCAGTTTTCGGGTTTTTCACCTTCGTTGGGGTGTTGTTATTCGTTGGTGGAATAGCTGTTCTTTGTAGCATGCACTCAATCATGCATGCCATCCAGCAAAAAATTAATCGGGTAAGGTTTAGTTATGTGTTGGAATAGCCTAAAGTCAACAAATTCAATTCCCAGAAATTCAGAAAATTTTGTTCTTAATTCAGAAAAGCAAATCAAACATAATTCCCTAGGGTGAAGTGTGTCATAATATATTATTGTACAAAAATTAAATTGGCTGAACAGGTAGACCTATAGGCCTAAATTATTCAGGCCTACCCTGCTCGCCCTGCTATTAAAGTTTAAGAGCATAAATTTTTTTGGTATTAAATTTTTTGGTAATCCTGTAAAAAAATTATGAGCCTTTAAGAAGGATTAAAAGTATTTACAGGGTCATTGGTGACTCTGGCTGTTTAATTAGACATATTCTTTAATGTAAAATTAATGAGACTGATGATGTTGTTCATCACAGTCACCAAAAAAAGTCTGTCCAGAAAAGAAAATCCTCGCTAATATCTATCCGGCAAAACAAAAAAAAAATCTATCATTCTGCTGCTTTGAAGATATATATATGCAGCATTGCAGCTGATATGAGTGATAGCTGAACAGCACAAGAAAGTTATGAAAACAAGAAGTGTTCCATGGGAATTTGATATTTTTCCTTTACTATGAAGTAATTCATAAACTGACTTGTATATTTCAGACTTTGCCTCTGAAAGATGGATCTGAATCGTTCACCAATTGGCTTGACCCACCAGTCCCGGTCTACATGCAGTTCTGGGTGTTCAATGTCACCAACCCTGATGACATCGTTCTCCATGGTGCCAAGCCTGTGGTTGAACAATTGGGACCTTACACCTACAGGTTTATATCCATTATAAATTATAAATATTATTAAAACATTTTGGGCTCTCAGCCTCATTTAGAAGAGGGATATAACATGACTAAATCTTATTAAAATATTAGTTGTTGGGTGTTGATTGCAATTTGCAATTGATTTACTCTTAAAATGTGTCAAGACTCCCAAGAACGTCAAGTGGCAATTGGTAAAGTCTACATATGCCACTCGGGAACATTGACTGAGGCGTGTAGCATTCAATACAACATGGCTTGTCAGAAATGGTTCCTGGATAGCAATGAAGCCTTTTTTCTTCCTTTTTTTCTTCAGTTTAAAATGCACCTGCAGTGCAGACAAACCACCTGTGGAGCAGTGCACGCGAAAGCAAATTGACTTTGGTCAGACATTTTGTCTGACAGAGAGAGAGTTCTCGTCAGACAATTTTCATTTTCATCAGACAAAAAAATATTTTCTGTGGCAGTCATTAATAAGTACTCCTCCTAACTTGCGAACGCCTGATACAATTCAATGTCCATGCAAGCCGCATGAGTTTGGCTTAATAAGAGTTTCCCAGAAGAAGGCCTATATTTTGAATCAAAATTTAATTTTCCCGATTGATTCATTCCCATTTTATTTGCTACACATGTTAAATTCATGTATTTTAAATCTCATAAACAACTTTCTCAAAGAGGAAGCAGGCTTCAGCTACATATTATGTAAAAATCAATTTTATGCTTTTAATCACTTATATAGGTAAATTTAAAAAAACTTCTTCATGACAGATGAAACTTAGATGCCAGCCACTACAACAATAAACCCAATTTACTTTTTAGTGACAGCTGTATACAAGTTTCTTATAAATACCAACTTAATTTTTTTTTTGCTAGGCAAGTCATGTGTTATAATTTTAAGCTTTGAGTTGTTCGATTCTTCTAGAGAGTGGTGTTGATTGTTATTAGCTGTAACACTTGGACAGGAATACTGTACCTTGTCCAAAATTGCAATTAGGTCAATTGAGGGTTGAACACTGGCAGAATTGCAATTTGATTACCTGCAATTTGGAGCACTTGAAACAACTCCAAATTGCAATCAACACTGCTAATTAAACACTAGCTGATTGTCCAATAGAACCCTTGTACTACCCACAGCTGCCACTGTCGGCTTTTTTGTCTGACATGGACATGAGACAGGTCGGACATTCGTAAAAATAGTCGGCAAAAGCCGATTGTCTGACGGTTTTTGCGCGCACTGCTGTGGAGTTGCACTTGTATGTAATGTTGGCCTTAGAACTGGTACCAGACTACTCAATTCTTAATCTACATTCAAGAATACTCAAGTCTTGACTGCATTTTATACATTGGTACTACTACTAATAATTGTGCATTTAGGTATTTAGTTTCATTTTAGCACAATGTATCATTTTTTTGCAGAGAGGTCCGAGTGAAGGAGAACGTCACATTTTTCAATGACAGCCAACTGATATCATACATTCAGGGCAAGTCCTATGTTTTTGACCGGGACATGTCCAGTGGTTCTGAGAATGATACCTTCATCTCTGTGAATTTTCCGGTCTTAGTAAGTATAGTATTGACTTTTTATTGACGTGGAGATATCACTGAGATACTACCATGGCAGAACTGAAAGGAGAACATTTCAAAACCATTGCCATTTACAGTAGCAAAAAAGTATACATGTCTGGATAAGTCAAATTGAAGTTTGAATAGTCCTGACATTGAATTGTTCTCTTCAGGTCAGGAGTCCTAATCCATTTGTCAGGTTTTAAACAGATCCATAACCCATCAAAGACAGCCTCTGAGGTCATTGATTTACCAATTAACACTCTGACAGGGGAATGAGACTTGGGCAGATCTGAACTGTAATCGATAAATGTTACCATATATCCAGGGAAAATTTCATGCTAAGATAGTTTTGACTGTTGATTGGATTTTGCTGCTACGATAAGTAATTTACAATTTCTCTTCATTCAACTTCCAGACGGTTGCTGCAAAACTTCACAATTGGCCTGGACTAGTACAAAAAGCTGTCAAGTGGGTCCTGGAGTTTGAAAAGGAACGTCTTTTTGAGTCATTCTCCGTTCGAAGCTACTTGTTTGGCTTTGAAGATAAGCTTGTCAAGAAGATTAATGACGCAGCATACCCTTTTATCCGCAGGAAGTTGATCAAGACTGACACATTTGGACTATTTTATCAGGTGTGACTATTTTTTATGCATTATTGAAAGAACTTTCATCATAATTGGGATTACATATATATAATAAATCTAATTTCAGAAATGTTTTCAATTAATGATTTTATGTTGTCTCTTTTATGCATTTCATATTACAGACCACACGAAAAACTGTTTATTTGTGAGATCGTGTAATGCAGCTTGTAAAAATATTTTAACATTAAAATAAATAAATATATGCTGGTTGACTTTTTTCCACATTCAATGTTTTTGACATGCATGAACATGAAGAGACTTTTTATAACATGTTTGTGTGTAAAACCAAAAAAAAGCGGGTTTTAATATTGAGGTGCTCTTTAGGTGAGGTTCCACTGTACATTACATGCTTGAATATGTGTTTATTCCTTAACCTTTGTTCTGTTTCAGCCTCCTGGAACTTCAGATGAGTACGTTGTGCACTCAGGAGCAGAAAATGTTGGGGACATCAATGTTATAGAGAAGTGGAATAACCAGAGGTGAGTGCTGTTTCGCATCTGGCTCTTTAAACAAATTTGAAAAAAAAGGTTATTCGTCGTCATTGTTTGCACTGTCACTTACATAAATAATATAATATGCATTGCTCTTCCTGACTCAAATAAGGGGGGAGGGTTGGTCTAGTGGTAGCGTGCTGAGCTGCCAATCGCTGGGTCCAAGGTTCGAATCCTGCTCTTGCCGGCTCACCTGTGTCTATGTTGGACGGCTGTTTCAATCATCCTTCGCCTCATTGCCGTGTCCTCTCCCTGTCCTAATTAGCCTACCCAGTGCATAAATACAGGATGTAAAGCCCCAATCATCCATCCATCCATTTTGAAAACTGCCCATTAGACAGCATGACAGCTGGTGTCGTTATAAAGTTGTTATGAATTTGATTTAAGAAATTGTGTTCATCTTTCTCATTTTCAGCTCACTGGTATTTTGGGAGACCGAATACTGCAATATGATTAACGGGACAGGTACGGATCTTTTTGTCCAGCCATTATCATTCCTGCATGTGTTAAAAACATGTATCTTAGTTACTGTATTTTATGCTTAACTTAGGTTTCAATATTATTCTTACTAAAAAAATTTCCTTGTTCCACAGATGGTACCATGTGGCATCCAGATGTAAAGACGAATGACAAACTTTATCTCTTTTCATCTGACATTTGCCGGTAAGAGGCGCAGTTTATTGAAAATCATTTATGGGCATTATAATTAAACTGAATTTAGTTGTTGATGGGCTGTTAAATTTATGTCTGTGAAAAAACCGCTGCTGTAAAACTAAGAATTTAAGTGATGAATGTGATTAGTCAACGATTGTGGCAATTTAATATTGTTAATATATATCAACCAAATATTAAATTTTATTCATTGGTGGCAAATGTATTGAAAACTGGTTGGTATGTTACAGATCTATATACGCAACGCACAATGGGAATGTGTCTGTTCAGGGAATTCATCTGATGCACTTTGAGCCACCTGCTGAGGTTTTCGCCAACCATATTGAAAATCCCGATAACGCTGGTTTCTGCACTCCCAACTGCTTAGGCTCTGGCGTTCTCAATATTGCAAGATGCAAAGGTAGGTCAAGTAAAAAGTTGCAGCAAATATGTTATTGGATGCACATCCTTCTCCACTCTCCAGTTCTCTTTGTCCGTAAAACAAGTGTCGTAGTACATTGTTTGGGTTGTCATTGTTTGCAAAGCTTTATACGATACATATTGTCAATTGATACAATCTTGGTATTCAGTAAGCGTGGAAATTTCAAATTTTGCAAGAAAATCAATTTACGGAAAATCTGCACCGCAAAATTCTTATTTTGCTCTGCGTAACAAGATCTTGCGCTAGAAGGCAAATTCTGAAACTTGTAATTGGCCACCAGATTTTTGCCTCCCTTGTCCTTTAAGACTGTTAAATAACATTCCACAACAAAGTAACAAACTATTGTGTTACAGATGGAGCCCCAGTTGTGATTTCTCAGCCCCACTTCTACCAGGCAGACCAAATGTATATTGACGCCATCACAGGAATGCATCCTAGTCACGACTACCAGACTTACATTGATGTGGAGCCTGTGAGTATTTAAGTGTTTAACTGCTTTGAGAATGAGGGTATTGGGGCAAGTATTACTAATATTGTGTATCATAACCGAGTATATTTTGAATATTTATATCTGTTGCCTGTAATTTGCTGAGTTCTGCAAGTTGCGTGGCTGAAAGGACGGTGTGGCCAGCACATGAATTTCCAGATACCGTAGAACTAGACCAGCAGCCGATGACAGACCTACCGTTGGCAATCTGGAGGAAATTTGGCAAGCTATTTTCACCCACTTAATGGAAGAAATACCTACTCACTGACACAGGTTTCTTTGGCAAAGTTGCCACCTATGTCAGTGAGGTAGGTTGGCCTTTCTGCCTTTAAGTGGGTCACCAACTTTCCCCCCAGATTTTCATTGCCTCTAAATAGCCAACACCGGTGCTGATGGGGCGTAAAACACAAACTCACAAACTCACTCACTCACTCCCCCCAGATTGCCAACTTTACCCCGTTTTACGGTCTTATTTGCCTGTCCATACCAGAATGACAGTACTAATAGGCTGACCTGAGTAGTATTTCTCTCATGTTGTCATTGATCTGTATTGCATTTCTGAGATTCAGCAGGCGGCAATATCAGGGGAAGTGTTTGTCCGTATCGCAACATTGGATTGCCTTTGTATTTTAAGGTCACTTTAATCGATGTTTGAAATTTCCTCACTTTGTAAATTTGTGTCAATTTCAGATGACTGGAGTAGCAATGAAGGTAGCAAAGCTGCTTCAGGTCAATATACATATCAGACAGTTGAAGGCTTTGAAGTATGTATTCCGAAGAAGTTTTAGTTTTAATATGTTGGTAAATTTTGTAAATAATATTGATCTTTAAGGTCTTATGTTATTGCACAAGACTTTAAAGTGAAGAATAAGGGCTAAGTGTCTGTACTGTCGGGGAGAAAATTGAAATGAACATTGAAATTAATTTAGGTTTTTGTGGGTAAAGTAAAATATTGTTGGTATGGGACGTGCATGTTCCACCCTCAGAATTTATAAGTTGAAATGATTTTTCGTTTCAGTGACACTGTTCACTTCAATGCGGAAAATGGCACAATATTTCCTCTTGTTTGGTTGAATGAGGTATGTCTTTTTATTCTGTGTACAATTATTATATCTATATGATGTTGTATTTATAATATTATGTAACTTTGATTTTTGATATTCAACCTGTTAATCAATATTAGTTATAACAAAACTTTTCAAGGGATGTGTTACATTTTATGCATGAGACCTTGAGTGAATCTGTAATTCATAAAATATTATTTCACCTGACATTGATGTTTGTTACAGAGTGCAACAATAACAGAATCCAGTGCAAATGCCTTCAAAAAAGAGATTATGCTTCCGATCAAGATTATCTGTGATTTGCGCTATGTCCTCATTGCGGTCGGAGCTGCAATAATCTTGGCCCTTGTTGTAGCCCTGTTTGTGAAAGTCAGGAAGGAAAGGGTAAGTGTTCACATTGCACCAAGTCATTTTGTAATTTGTAGGATGACCTACATTAAGAATATAATTAAGATGCACATTATCAAATTGTTGCAACACTTGGCGATATTTTACCAGTCACAGCACTAAACATCTTGTGAAAGCTTACAATTAAACTGTATTTATATCATTGGTGTATAAGTCTTTGAGCTGAAATATGGAATCTTAATTTGCAATAGGGACATGGCCATGCCTGGATGAATTTCAGCACTATAAAAATAATAGATTATAACAAAACGACCCAAAAAGCTATCAATAGCTGTTGTATGAATAAATACGGCTTCAGCTTTGAAAATAGGTCCTAATGTATAAATTATGATGGCAGGAGACAGTGATATTCAAAATCTACCAGGTGATAATATTCTAAAAACATCCAGGGATGCACACAGAAGAAGAAGAAGAAGAAGGAGTCTTTAAATTTCTTAATTTTTGTTTCAGGCGGATATGAAGTTTGAAGTTATGGTGAATGATGTAGCCGGAGACACTTAAGACAACCACCACCTGGAAGCTTTTGTTAGTGCCTCTGTTTCAAATGTGATATTTTGATTGATCTTTCTAAAATGTGGACCATGTTTTATACAGGGTTAAATTCAACCTGGGGTAAAGAGGTTGTTTTTTTTTCTCAGTTTGTGAACATATATCATGATATCATTATAATTCGGACTATATCTTTGGAAACTCTTGTGAAGTAAAAGGGGCAGTCAGGGTTTAAAATTTTTAACCCCCACAGCGCCGCCATGCATCAGTTGTGTAGTTTTTGTTGTCATATCTTCATGCCTTAACTTTATTATATGAACGACAAATAATCAAAATAATACGGATTTGATATTATGTTCTTCTATTTAAATTTTCAAAGGACCTTCAAACACAAAATTTCCTTTTCGTGCTTCTCGTCATACTTGTGAACATTTTAACAAAATTGGACCCAATACTAAATACCAGATGTTAACCTTCCCCTCTCCACCCAAGACTCTTTAATGATATAGCCCTTAGCTGAGATTTTACACTGACTTCTAGAAATTTCTATTGTCCACAATCTGTGATTTATCATGTGTTTAGGACTTTTTGATATTGATTTTCCTTCACTGAGTTTGGTCTGTGACTCCGAATATGCTTAGGATAAAGTTAGGATTATTTCAAAACACTTGCCATTCCCCGTGGGTTTAATGATTATTTTTATTCATAACTTGTAAGCACCAGAAATTGCCGACATGATGATACCTATCATTTGTGATGCTGTAGTAGTATAGTAGAAAAACTTGAAGGATTGTATTGGCCGTGTTGTTAACAACATCTTTTCTCAAGGCCGATTAGAATTTGATTTTGCTTAAAATTTCAAAATTATTGCTTTAATTGAGACTACAGTGAAGTACCATGAAGTTGTTGCTTGCTTTTCTAATAGAAACTAAGAATTATATAATCATGTATCAAAATATTCATTGCCATTCGGCTGCATCTATAGTTGTGTCACCAGGGTAGTGGCATAACTAGTATTAACTACCATTCATAAAATCATGAAAAATACTCTTGCTGTACAAGCGTTTTCTTTGTCACAATTGTAGTAGACCGGTTTTATGCAGTTACAACCAGTATTCATTCTGAAAACCGGTGACCTCAAAATTTGAACGTGGCATTTTTCTAAGATGTTCTTGGATCCAATTAGCTGTCTGGGACAGCATGGAATAATATTTGTTTGTACTTTTCAAATTCATGAACCAGTACAGCTTTTGTGTGTTAAACAGTTTATTATAGTACACAATCATTGTACATGATCGTTGGAGTATGCTTTTGCTTTACTCACAGGCCTAAGCGTTAATGGAGAATTGAATTCTTGTCCTCAGTTTATTCAAAGATGCCACATTCTGACTGTGCTTGCTAAGTTAATCTGGACAGAAAGTAGGTCACTTTTGAACTCAGCCAATCAGAGAAGTTCTTGCAAAGGTCACATTTGTGAGAACTTCTCTGATTGGCCAAGTCCTCGAGTTACCCATTTTCTGTCCAGATGAAGTTAGCAGGTTCAGTGTGAGGGTGTTGCCTTTGAATATACCTCTGACAAGTAAAGAAAAGACTATTAGGCTTAGGCCTGTGCTTTGTTGTGCTGTTTCTTGACGTTAAAAATCACTTTGTAACTTTATTTTGTTTTGAGTGTCATTATGTAATATTATCTCGAGCTGTAATGAAGCCTATTTACTATATGTGTGTGTATGTGTATAATTTATATACCGGTATATAAATAAGAACACATTTTCTGAATTATACAGTTTAATTTCATAGTTACAGTGAAAGGTCACTTGCAAGTACATGCAAGTAAGAAAACCCAGTTACATCACCAAAATTGTGTAAATAAGGTATTGTGATATTTGATTAGTCCATGATGTCATGGAGGAAACTGAAAGTTGACCATGGAAGTGGTCTCAATCACGTTCACAATCAGTAAAGGGTATTTACTGTACTTGTTCATTATTTCAGGGAGTTCGGGAATGAACAGTCCTAGTTATTGTACCTCTTCTACTAAATTCCACTTTGTAATCTTTTTGTTATGCATTTAGGCTAACCAAGTATATTGCTCATCTGGCTTTAGAGGCCGACCAGATGATCTTTGGGGGGGAGGGCTATGGATATTTGGTAAAAAAAAAAGATTGTTTCCCACTTTACACTGAAAAAAAAAAGTTTGTTCAGCACATGGAAATAAAAAAAAAAGGTTGTTTCCACCTGTAGCTAGGGTACTGTAATGTTAAAATTCCGATAAAAAAGTTTGTCACGAGTGCGCATGCGAAAAAAATTGTTCGTCGACACGTCGCGAACGAAAAAAAAAGTTCGTCCCGTGAATAAAGTCCATAGCCCCCCCCCCCCAACTATCGTTTGGTCGGCCCCTTAGTTACTGACTGATGTGGGCTTTTTCATGGTAATGTGTCTTGCTTGGCATTTTCTATTGACTGCTACTAGTAAATTACAGAATTCTGAAAGTACATTACTGATAACTTTGTTGTGCCTTTAGCATACAAATCAGGCTTTATACTATACATTTATATGTGTACAGATGTGTATTTTTTCTTTGAAAATTTCTGATATTACATATCTTGTGATACTGTAGTTTAATAATAGTTGTGCTGTCAATATATGTACTGTATTCCACGTCAAAAACTTAGTATATAGACGAGTGCTTCAAATATTTTGATCGCAATTTGATAGCTTAACCGTACATTCTATTTTCTATATCATTGTATACTTGCAGAATTGAATATCTGCATCAGTGCTTATTTTCCTAGTATTGATCTTACACCATGCTTATTGTGTTTATATACCAAATACATGTACATGAACAATGACTATCCTTACTGATATTATCCTTGCCTTTATTATTTCCACATTACTGATGGTATATTATCAACTCAAAAGAAATTGCTGGTGATGAATTTAAATGCTACAAGTTAATATATACTTTTGGCAGAATGTTCTGGTGAGAAAATCTGGGGGTTTAGACATACACAATTTTTGCAAGACCTGCCTTCCATGCAATCAAAAAAGTACATTCAAGGACTAGTCAGAAAAAAGGAAATAACAATTCATGAAATCATGGAAGTAAATAGAACCTGACCCAAGTTATAAATATGAAATGTTTGCCAACAAAAGTTGCTCCAAGTTTTTCAATTGCGCTCTTGTACATAGTAATTATTGTGTGTCTGAACCCCTATTACGTTTTGATGTGAAGCCATTATGAATTAAAGCATTTAATAATTTACCAAAGAACTAATTCTGCTAGTGACGATATTATAAGCTGTAAAATATGTACCGAATGTATTGCAGTCATAGAATATTGCTGATTCAGCAAAATATTACCAATGGCCTACGTACTGTAGGGGTGTACATGGGTAGAAATTGACCGGCACCATAACATTATCCCTTCTTAAAGTGTAAAAGTGAGACATTTAATTTGAATACCCAAACTATCAATGGAAACTTACCTATAGTACATGGAATTGCCAGTATTCCAATAACATTGTGAATTATATAATTAGAGCTGTGGAATCTGGTGACTGATGTCCCTTTGAATAACATCCTATCTGATTTTTGGCTTCCATGTGCACCCCAATCCTTGTTTTCACAACGGCCAATGTGTACTACAGGTATGACATTTTAAATACATCAAATTATAGGATAATGACTATGATATTAATTTATCGCATATAGGTACCTGAAAGTTGCCTCCTTGGATAATATGTAGGGCCTACTGTATTATATCAATAAAATTCGCGTTTCCAGTATATTTTAAGATCAGTACATATTACATTGTAATGTATGTTTATATGAAAAATAGAAATGTTTTCATTTGTTAATAGAAAAATATTTGTTTATTATGCAGTGAAACACCATACAATGGAAATTAAGAAGTAACTTATGAACAACCCTCATATAACCATGGTAATTTTTACAATAACTTGTATTAAAAATATACAGCTTGTAGATATATCAGAAATAAAACATCTCGGATATACTAAATATACATACGTGTGTACGTTTTATTAATTCAACAACCATTTCATTGCGTGGAACGTTAGAAATTAGACTTTAATTGCTTTAGAAATATTGAAATACAAAACTGTTGTACGATATACTGACAATAACTAGTAATTTAAAATCTATATCTTGTAAATTTTTTCAATAAAACCGATGCATATTCATGTGTACTATGCATCTAGCCTACCAATGTGTAAACTCGTATACATTCAACAATCACATGAAAAAACTCTTCAGTGATATTCAAATACTGACTGTCGCATATTTTGTATTTCAATTTGTATCTAAAAGTACATATAATACCTTGTAAATGTCTAAAAAATAAACGATCGACCATGGTATTAATTTGTATAAATGTGATAACCTCACTGACCTACATATATATGTAACATATTTACAAATATATCTAAAAATAAATTTATCAAAAATAAACATCTACACAGGTATACATAAGTGAATGCGATTATACATAAAAACATTAAACAATAGTTTGCATTCTTGTTTACATGTCTTCAAAATAAAATAAACAAATTATGAAAACAATGCCGGTACCGGTAACTTAATACTGTATCAAAAAATACCGTTATAACATTGAGCTTTGATTTTGAAAATCTTTTCATTTGATAGATATGTATATTAATTTGATCTACCAGCAAGGAAGGAAAAGTCAATTCTGCTGAATGCTGCCATCAACAATACGAGCTGGAATGCTCAACCATTAAACCTGTAAATATTGCAATATTCAAGTTTGAAGTCCCAGGAAGCAAAAGCTTCAATATGACATCTATAGGCGTATACTATTATATGTATGAAATAATACATTCATTAAACTTTGACATAATATGTAAACGTGACTTTCATTTGACTGCAAAAAAGAAACAGGTCTTACATAATACAGAAAATTTTTACAGACATACAGGAGTAACATGTATATAGACGAGTGCTGAAGCACCGCTTCAACAAATGTTTGATCAGTTTAATTTAGTCATCATACCAGTTACTGTACCCTAAGGCTACATCAGCCAGCATGTCCAGGGCGTTATAGTGAGGTTCTTTGCTCCTGTTCGATTTTGTGAGATCAGATCTCGAGTCTGTAAAATTGACCAGAGGTAGCACCGAGATTTTGGCCGTCACTGTGTACGAGGGCACACTTACGAATTCCATATTTTCCTTTTCCAAAACCTCTTTTGCATAGGCATGATCGTCTTCGGTTGAGTCGCTCGAGCGTGTTGAGCAGTTACGACGTCGTGATGATGATGAAGCTTGGGTATTTCTCAAATCTGAGGAGGAATCTTGTAAAAGAGATTCGTATATTCCAGAGTCATTTTCCATAATGGCAAAGCTTGGCGAGATAACTTGCCACAGTGAGCGACTGATGCTGGGGGTCTTTCGTAGCGGAGTTGAGCAATGGTCAGTGTGAGGTTTTGGGTCATTTTCGACATCAATGTCGCGGTCAGGGGATACAATATGGATAGCAGGCTCGATTTCTACAACTTCGACAGTTTCTTCGGGGGCAACAAAATACGAACGAGGGGCAGATGTGCCGACATCAGAGGTTCTGGAGTGTCGGTCAAGGGTAGCAGATTTGGAGACAGTAGATTTGCGGATGGGTGATGCGATCTTGCAGATGGGCGATATTACGTTAAGTTCCTCCTGCAGAAAAAAATATATAATATTTAATTTAAATGACACACAACATAACATAATATATCATGATTGGCCTATATTATAAAACTTTTCTGATTCATGATAATTTCAAATTTTGTCAATTATCAGTTGTCGTTTGATTGGAAGTTCCAACAATTAATGCTTAGCATAAATGTCTGACTTTTTTACCTTCAGCGAACGAAGTTCGAAGAAGGTATTGTTATCACTTTGGTCAAAAGTTGTCCGTCCGCCGGGCGGGCGGACGGGCGTCCGGGCGGCGGGCGGATAGATAGTTTCCGGGCCACTACTCAGCCCCTATTGAATGTATATGGATGAAATTTGGTACACATGTAGCCTATGTGGTCTAGTTGTGCCTTTTGATGATTTGATTGATGGAACTTTTGTAATTTTTGAAATATTGAGCAAAATGTAAAAAAATTATTTTTTTCGTTTCCGGGCTAGGACTCGGCCCCTATTGCATGCACATGGATGAAATTTGGTACACATGTAGCCTGTATGGTCTTATTGTGCCTTTTGATGGTCTCATGGATGGATATTTTATACTTTTTCCAATATTGAGAAAAATATTAAAAAAATATTTTTTTCATTTCCGGGCTAGAACTCAGCCCCTAATACATGTACATGGATGAAATTTTTACCTTCAGCGAACTTCGTTCGAAGAAGGTATTGTTATCACTTTGGTCAAAAGTTGTCCGTCCGCCGGGCGGGCGTCCGGGCGGTCGGGCGTCCGGGCGGCGGGCGGATAGATAGATTCCGGGCCAGAACTCAGCCCTTAATACATGTACATGGATGAAATTTTTTACACATGTAGCCTATACAGTCTAGTTGTATCTTTTCATGATTGATTGATATTCCGTACTTTTTGGAATATTGAGAAAAATGTATTAAAAATTTTTTTTTGCATTTTGGGCCAAAACTTGCCCACAATTGCATGTACATGGATGAAATATGTTACACATGTCACCTATATGATTGATTTGTGCCTTTTGTGGGTGTGATTCATCGATATTCTATAATCTTGAAATATTGACAAAAAAATATTAAAATTATTATTTTTTGTTTCCAGGCCAAAACTTGGCCATCATTGCATGTAGTTGAAATTTTATATACATCACCTATATAATATTTTAGCGCCTTTTGTTGGTCTGCTTGATTATTATTCTTAATGCTTTTTCAAATATTCTGACCCATACCTCACAACTTATTCCTTGTTTATGCATGAAACTGGTCCATATTATATGTACATTGGTCTAGTAAGGGCTTTCCATCGTTCAATGTACCTTTGTCTGCAGGCGGGCATATGGCGGGGCGTATAGATAATTTCAGACCAAGATCGGGCCACTATTGCAAATACTACATGCAAATGATGCAATCAGTTTAAGATCACTATTATGGTGTAATGGTGTCCTTGTTAAATGTTGTTTTTTCGCTGAAGGTTTGCTGCTGCGCAGCCTATGTTTTTATATAAATCTGTATAATGTTGTTGACATGCATGGGTGGTGGGGCTTTTGCAGTCTTTGTGTGACTGCTTACCTTGAAGGCTTGAATCAATTGTGAAATCTGGGGGCTTTAGTGTGACTTTATGCAGTCATAAGGCTTGATCATACAAGTAGACCTAAGTAATAATTGGGGAACTCTAGCCAGGAATAGCATTATTTGCACATGATGAAAGTTCATAATAGGCCTGTGGTCACACAGCAATACCTGTGGATTACTACGCTCCCTATGGAAAGTACATATATTTTTTGTCTCAGAGCAAATTTTACCTGCAACGTAGGCTTGTACTTGTCACTTGGTGAAGTACGTGCGAAGAACTTAGGCTTGACGTGGTCGTAGTTGACAATCCACTTGTTGCACTTTCCGTTTGGCTTGTACGGATCGGGCAAAATTTCGAAGCAAGCATATTGCGACAAGTTGTGCCTCACGGAATCCTTCCAACCCTGATAACTGCAAACTCTGGAAGTACAAGAATACCAAAGGTTTTACTACATGTATTTAACAAATACCAGGTAGATGTAAAATTGTTCATTAGAGTAAATTAAAGTTATTTTGTGTGAATATTGTTGATTAAGTAATTAAGTTGTTTTTTGGTGTGAATATTGTTGGTTAAGTAATAGTCAGTCGCACAATATGCTCCAAAATTTCATGAACGTTGATTGTAATTATTTCACTTAGCAATTTGCTTGCCAGGAGTCATTCCTGGATGGAGGTATGAGAGACAGTTTAGGGCGGTTCATTTTTAAATGGGAAAAAATAATTTTGTGAATTTCAGATCGCACACCCTTTTATTTGATGAGGGTAGGTATAAAACTGATGTAGTTGAAATTTTAAGGAAATCCAACTAGAGGAAGGGGTCTCCCAAAGGCCTTAAAGTTTCAATGTTTTTTTCGTTTTTGACCATTTTCGTTAACTTGCGGTTCTCTATAACTTTGTTAGTATTTGTCATACAGCATTATAATTGCCATGGTTGGAAAACTCTCAAAAAGACCTACATTTTGCATACCAACATCAATGGTCTAGGACGATATCTTGACTCCCATTGGCTCTTCGGCCAGCACTTTTTAGAAACAAAAATGTTGCAGACTGTCTAATTCTGTTAAAAAAAGGTTTTTGAATTTTTTCCACTGATAATTGCAGTGATCCACACTCTCCAAGTTCCAGAAAGGGCAAATAAAATATTTTTTTAATTTTTGGCCATGGAAAATCCTGCTTTATGAGCTTGGAAGTTTCAATGCTAAATTTTTGTCGGAAGTATGGAAACAAATCAGGGAGGGGCTGCTATATTTGTATTTTAACTTCATAAGAATTAGATATAGGGTAATATCACTGGTACCATGAGAATGCTGAGAGTATTTTCTTTCATGTGGTACCACTCATGTTGCCCTGCAATAAATTCTGACGAAGATTTGATATGAAATTCAACAGACCCCATCTCACATTTTACGAGTTCTAAACTAACTTTAACATTAAAACGTCATCACTCATAAGCCAAGCACTGCCACAGTAAAAATCAAAAAGGTTTTATATTTGGTCATTCTGGAACTTCGAGAATGCGAATCACTGCAACCAATCGGTGAAAAAAATTCAAAAGCCTTTTTTTAACAGGATTAAACAGTCTGCAACATTTTCATTCTACAAAGTGCAGGCTGAAGAGCCAATGGAAATCAAGATATTGTCCTAGACCATTGATGTTGGTATGCAAAATGAAGGTCTTTTTGAGAGCTTTCCAACCATGGCAATTAAAATGTTGTATGACTAATACTGACGAAGTTATAGAGAACCGCGGATTGGCGAAAATGGGCGAAAATTTAAAAAACATTGAAACTTTAAGGCCTTTGGGAGACCCCTTCCTCTTGTGGGATTTTCATAAAATTTAAACAGCATTGTTTTTGTGTCATTTCTCACAAAATAGGAGGGTGTGCGAATTGATATTGACAAAAAAAGTTTTTTGGACCACCCTTATGAGAGTGCTGCAAGTGGTTGCAAGCAGCTTGTTCAAGTAGCGGTATCCATTTTACAGTAATTTATAGTTAGTTAAAATGGTTGAATGTTTGACTAATTTTAAACTGAATCAAACTGACCTCCATGTCTTAGAATTTAAGGCATGATCAAGTAACTAACCTAATTCGTCATATGAATAAGTTAAGTAGTCATAAAGATTTCAGCGAAGACAAGCTAAATTTTAACTGTTCAAAGTCTTATTTTTCACTTACCGAAAGTAGGTGAACATTTCTGATATGGATGCGAGTATTTCAGAGAGAGTCAACTTTCCTCTAGGGCTCTGTTGGATTGCCATGATGGCCATTCCAGCATAAGGGTATGGCGGCTTTGGCCATCTTTTGTAGGATTTCTTTGTTGGAGAGGCGGTCACTGTGTCTTTGGGTCTGCTAGAGGATCTGGTAGAAATCGTCCTGGTACGAGCCATCTTGCAAAGAGGGTTTGCACCTAAAAGGGAATGAAATTGTAAAGCTTTTTTTTTTTAAATATCCAGTTCATACCATTCTAAAATTGTGACAATTTATTGTATGGATCAGTTTCCCCTTTTAATCTCCTGATGAAAATGTCTCTCCTTCAACCTGTCAGCCAATCTTGGAATGTTTTAACAGAAAATTTGTGAAAAATGTCAGTCAATATCCTGATCAAGAATTCAGTCAGTCTCACTGTCCGACACTCAGTCAACCTCCTTGTCTAATAGTCAGTAACCAACCTCCTAATCTGGCAGTCAGTCAACCTCCTTGTCCAACAATCAGTCAGCCTCCTTACTAACAGTCAGTCAGCCTCCTTATCCCATAGTCAGTCAAACTCCAAATTAGGCAGTCAGTCAACCTCCTAATCTGGCAGTCAGTCAACCTCCTTATCTAATAGTCAGTCAGCCTCCTTATCCAACAGTCAGCCAACCTTCTAATCTTACAGTCAGCTGACCTTCTAATCTGGCAGTCAGTCAACCGTCTTATCAGATTCTAGCAATCTGTCAACCTCCTTATCCAACAGTCAGCCAACCTTCTAATCTGGCAGTCAGCCAGATTGTCAGTCAGTCAACCTTCGTATCTGACAGTCAGTCAATCTCCTTATCTAACAGTCAGTCAGCCTCCTTATCTAACAGTCAACCAACCTTCTAATCTGGCATCAGTCAACCTCCTTATCTAACAGTCAGCCAACCTTCTGATCGTCAGTCAGTCAACCTTCTAATCTGGTAGTCATTTGACCTCCTTATCTTACTGTGAGTCAACCTCCTTTTCTAATAGTCAGTCAACCTCCTTATCTACAGTCAGCAAATCTTCTAATCTGGCAGTCAGTCAACCTCTCTATCTAACAGTAAGTAAATCTCCTATTCTAGCAGTCAGTCGACCTCCTTCTGCAACAGTCAGTCAACCTCCAAATCTTACAATCAGTCAACCTCTTTATCAGGCAACCTTCTTATTTACAGTCAGTCTGTCACCTTATCTAACAGTATGTCAACGTTCTTATCTCGCAGTCAGTCAACCTCCTCACCTAATGGTCAGTCAGCCTCCTAATCCAGTCAGTCAACTTCCTGATCTAACAGTCAGCCAACCTTCTAATCTGGCAGTCAGTCAACCTTCTAATCTAACAGTCAGCCAACCTTCCAATCTGGCAGTCAGCCAACCTCCTTATCTAATAGTAAGTTAACCTCCTTATCAGTCAACTTCCTAACCTGGCAGTCACCAACATCCTTGTCTACAGTCAGTCAACCTCCTTATCTAATTGTCAGTCAGCCTCCTTATCTAATGGTCAGTCAGGCGCCTAATCCAACAGTCAGTCAACCTCCTTATCTAACAGTCAGCCAACCTTCTAATCTGGCAGTCATTCAACCTCCTTATCAGATTCTAACAATCAATCAACCTCCTAATCTTAAAATCAGTCTACCTGCTAATCTTACAGTCAGTCAACCTCCTTATCTAACAGTCAGCCAGCCTTAAGATTATCAGTCAGTCAACCTTCATATCTGGCAGTCATTCAACCTCCTTATCTGACAGTCAGTCAACCTTCTAATCTGGCAGTCAACCTCCTTATCTAACAGCCAGTCAGCCTCCATATCTAACAGTCAGTTAGCCTCCTAATCCAACAGTCAGTCAGCCTCCTAATCCAACAGTCAGTCAGCCTCCTGATCTAACAGTCAGTCAACCTCCTTATCTAATAGTCAATCAACCTCCTTATCTACAGTCAGCCAACCTTCTAATCTGGCAGTCAGTCAACCTCTTTATCCAACAGTCAGCCAACCTTCTTATCCAACAGTCAACCAACCTTCTTATCCGACAGTCATGTCAACCTCCTTATCCAACAGTCAGCCAACCTTCTAATCTGGCAGTCATTCAACCTCCTTATCTAAAAGTCAATCAACCGCCTTATTTAACAGTCAACCTTCTAATCCGGCAGTCAGTCTGCCCACTTGTCAGATTCTAACAGTAAGTCAACTTCCTAATCTTACAGTCAGTCAACCTTCTAATCTGGCAGTCAGTCAACCTCCTGATCTAACAGTCAGTCAACTTCTTTATCTAACAGTCAGCCAACCTTCTAATCTTGCAGTCAGTCAACCTCCTTATCTTACAATCAGTCTACCTGCTAATCTGACAGTCAGTCAACTTCTTTATCTAACAGTCAGCCAACCTTCTAATCTGGCAGTCATTCAACCTCCTTATCTAATAGTCAGTCAACCTCCTAATATACAGTCAGCCAATTTAACCTTCTTATCCGGCAGTCAGTCAATATCTTTATCTAATAGTCAGCCAGCCTTCTAATCTGGCAGTCAGTCAACCTCCTTGTCAGATTCTAACAGTCAGTCAACTTCCTAATCTTACAATCAGTCTACCTTCTAATCTGGCAGACAGTCAACCTCCTTATCTATTAAGTATCTAATTAACAGTCAGCCAACATTCTGATCGTCAGTCAGTCAACCTTCTAATCTGGCAGTCATTTAACCTCCTTATCTAACAGTTATTCAACCTCCTTATCTAATAGTCAGTCAACCTCCTTATCTACAGTAACCCAACCTTCTAATCTGGCAGTCGGTCAACATCTTTATCCAACAGCCAGACAATTTCATTATCCAACAGTCAGCCAAACTTCTAATCTGGCAGTCAGTTAACCTCTTTATCCAACAGTCAGCCAACCTCTTTATCTAACAGTCAGTCAACCTCCGAATCTTACAGTCAGTCAACCTCCTTATCTGGCAGTCATTCAACCTCCTAATCTAAAAGTCAGTCAACCTCGTTATCTTATAGTATGTAAACCCCCTAAAAATGACCCTCATCTAACAGTCTTTCAACTTCCTTAAATCTTACCATGGCATACTGCCCTCTTGCCCCCCCCCCCTCACCAGCTGCTAGCCACGAACAGGGCAAAAAGTTGATGATTTGAGTCTCACCAGAATTTAAAATGGATTTCTGATTCAGCTACAATGTTCAAAAGTGCAACAATAAATATTGCCCCTTTCACACCTGCAAGGATATGCCTTCAAGGATCACCAAGGATGGCCCAGAATGAAGGAAATTCTTCATCCTGCTCGATCCGCATTCAAATAATTGCTACAATGTAACAATGCCTAGTGTAACATTTTGAAGCAGGATGCACTATGGTATCAGTGAGGACTGAGCAAGGACCTACTATGGTCTTGAAGGACTGAACAAGGATACTACAGGATTGAACAAGGATACAGCAGGACTGAACAAGGATGCAGCAGGACTGAACAAGGATACATCAGGATTGAACAAGGACAATGCAGGATAAAACAAGGATACTGCAGGATTGAACAAGGATAGTGCAAAACTGAGGTCCCTCAAGTTTATCGATGCCTGGAGACACTGTCTGTGGCAATGACACCTAATTTGCCCTTGATAAAATAAATATTACACTGATAGCATACAGCTATTGTTTAGTTCAGAGTGGAAAACAATGGAAAATTGGAAGGAAAAATAGCTTGTATTCAGGTATTAAAGAAATCCATGGAAATTCAAAATTTAGTTGAATAGTTAAATTGCTGTAATATTTTTTTAGGATGACAAAAAAGGAGGATACTGTATTTATTGCTCATATGCGGAGAACTTCTCAAAACTTTTTACATAAACAGAGCTATGAGTAGTACGCCAGGAAAAAAATCGGAAACCAGGCTGCTGCCAGGAGGTAAAAAGATCATTATTATCAAACAAGAAAAAGAATAAACTCAACTGAGTATATATATTAAACTGGTATTCATGAAAAGGAGATATAAACTTGAAGCTTGGGTTTTAACTTTGTGCATTTTCCACATTCTTACCATCAGAAAGTGCACAAATTAGCTTGTTCATGTCCTCCTGCCAGTCAAGGATGTGCAAGGATGGCCAAGGATGAGCAAGGATGAGGTAAGGATAGGTAAGGATAGGTAAGGATGAGCCAAGGATCCTCCAGGATGCATCCTGGTGGCCACATGGTCATCAGGGAAGTAACAGGGTGGAGCAGGATCCACTAAGGATAGCCCAGGATCCACCAAGGATAACCCAGGATTCACTAAGGACAATGTATCCATTTTTCCGCCCTACTCATCCGGCAACAAAAATTTAACATGTTCAATTTTTTGTTGTGATCCATTGTGGAGATGAAGGATGCTCCAGGATGGTCAAGGATGGCCCAGGACCCAACAAGGATGCAACAAGGATGTAACAAGGATGTCAAGGATGAGTGATCCTTCTTCATTGCTAATCTAGGGTGTAATTCTAGTTTCAGATAGCTAACAATAAAATTCAAGGAAGTCAATCAATCTCATCTAATTGACAGCTATACCAGTCAGTCAATCTCCTTTCCTGAGCAGTTAGTCAACAACATGGTCAATCCTCTTTCTGTCACCGTTCAACTAATCAGTAAAGCACTCAAGCTCGCTTTATTAGTCAACCTGTCAATTAATTAAGCGGTCTAAAACTTAGTAAATTTGTCAATCATGCAGTCTATTGCCTTAGGCATGATATAAGCAGTTCGTCATTGAAACAATGATTAACAATCTACCAATTAATTTAGTCTATCACTTATCAATAGATCAGTCAATCTTCCCAGTTAGCCTACATTTCTATTTATAAATCAAGAATTTCTATTTATAAATCAAGAAGCACGTCATAATTAATTGGTGAGTAGTATTCAAATAGGCGGAGCAAAAGGAGACACAAAAATCCCCCCTGGGCCCCAGTTTAATTCATTATTTCCTTCAACAGATCCCTGGCTACAGTTGTAGATAAGGCAACAAAAAAAAACCATCAAATTGTCAAAGAATACCCCATTTGAATAACTAACTTAAGTCACACATTTGATCATAAATATCCATTAAATTTTGTTTTCATTGGCATCATTCCCACTGCAATTGATCAATTTAAATGTCAGTTAAGTTTTTTTACAGTGAATAAAAAATGCTAAAAGTGTCAACAGTTGATAAAATGCTTAGCATCTTTATGGCTGCATCCTAAGATAACAAGGGATCAAGTTACATCAAAGAGGAACTATGATAACATCCGACTTGAGTGTTTGCAGCATGCTTGTGTATTCAATTCAATTCAATTCAATTTTTATTCCAGATGCAAACAGGATACATACATACATTAAGTTTAATAATAAGTGTCAACATATTCAGGAAGTGTACCGGTGATAAAAACAAAACAGGAAATAGTTTCCAGAAAATCGGGTAGGTTATTAATATCTAAATATTGTTTGGTCTTTTTTTTAAATGAGTTTAAAACAAGGCAATTACTGATCAAAGAAATGAAATAATTCCATATTTTAACACCCTTAAATTTTAAAGATTTCTGACACGTAGTTAAGCGCATGCTTGGGGTATGGAAGTTGTTAAATGATCTAGTATTGTGCTTATGTATAGACTAGTAATGCCCATTGAGGCACATGTTTAGGGGGATGAAGATCCCCCCCCCCCCGGGAGCTCCTGGACAGACGATTATAGCAGATGCAGATGTTGAATCTGTGTGGTACGCATGTGAAGCTCTGTTCATTGGCCAGACTTGGGGGTGTGTCTGAGTGATTCACTGAAGGCTTTCCCGGCCTGCGTAATGTCAGCAATGGGCACAGTGATGAAACAGGCTGATTGGTTTTGTCCTAATTGTTGACCTCTTAGCTGTCGTAGTGAAGGTGCTGCCACCTGTGGGGAAATGGTTATAAGGAGGAGGCTCCCTCTGTGGAAGAGTAAAATTAGAGAGATATGCAGGTTCATGCACTCCTGGTGGGAGATCAGTGGTGGAGTTGGGAAAGAGAAATGAGAGAGAAATTAAACGATTGTGGGCTTCCATCTGAAGTAGGGGACAAAAGGAGAAGGATAGGTAGATAGTTTGGAGGAGTGACATGCCTGTGGGAGATGTTTTTAGCTGGCAATGGGAGAGATCATGTAACGTGAGATTTAACTCAAATATTAGGGAGGATGTATTATAGGAAAACATATTCGAGAATAATGGCGGGAGTAATTTATGGTCAATCTTATACATAAACAATAGAACATGATAAACATATAACTTGGATAAAGGAAGAATAGAATACTGAGTGAATAATTCAGCTGTATGGGCTAAATAATGGGAGTTTGAAATAATTCTAATGAATTTTTTTTTGTATCTTAAATAAAGGGTCCAGATAAACAGCAGCAGCGCTTCCCCAAATTTCTATGCAGTATGTTAAGTAAGGATAAAAAAATAGTAATAAAGTGTATTTAAGGTATTTTTTAACTTTATTTATGATCCCATAACCTTTAGATAATTTTTTTCTAATGTAGTTTAGATGACATTGCCAAGAAATATGAGAGTCTAAATGAATACCAAGAAATTTCACTGTATTAACTAAAGATATATTTTTGTTATTAGGCCTAATTATGAGATTATTGTTTATATCAATTTTTTGTTTCGCGGTCTAAAGAGCATAAAGTTTGTTTTATCGATGTTTAGACATAATTTATTAGGAAGGATCCATTCATAAATTTTGGATAATTCCGTATTAATAGAATTATAGATATTAGTAAAAATTTTTCCTTAAAAAAAAAAAGGTTTGAGTCATCAGCAAATAGAAGAGGAATAGTAATTGAAGAGACATTAGGTAAATCATTAATATATAAGAGAAATATAATAGGTCCCAAAATTGAACCTTGAGGCACACCACAAGTGATTGGTAAATGAGAAGATTGGAAATTATTTAAAACATCACATACTGTTTATGATCAGAAAGATAACTTTTTAACAAAGATAAGGGAATTCCTCTGATGCCATATTTCTCTAATTTTTGTAGCAAAATATTGTGGTCAATGGTGTCGAAAGCCTTTTTGAAATCAAGAAAAATTCCAACTATAACTTTATTTTTATTGAAAGCATCTGTTATTTTATCTAATAAAACTTTCATATGGTGTTAGTTCACTACAATTTTAAATAAATTTGACAAATTTGATTTTAATGATTTAAGTAGGCCAATATAGAGTAAAAGGCTTTGCTTTATGATTTTCGCAATTTCTAAAATGTAAATTCACACTAAGATTGTTCCCTTGATTTGAGTTGTCTTTCAGTATGATAACCTTGAGAATAGCTACATGCTTTTTAGGGCTATAGGCCTATTGCATTTGAGAATTTACCTGCAAAAAAAACAACAAAAAAACACGGGCCCCAAAATCTAAAGATCTATGGGGTTTCTATTCTGGGAAAAATAACTGAGCACTGTTTGTCAGAGAGCTGGTTTCAAAAGATTAAAATTAATCGCAATCCACAAAATTTAAGTAGCCAATACACAAAACTTCAGAATGAGATAGATTAAGTTAATGGCTTATAGGCCCATTACAAGGGATGTTAAGGCAATATTTTTTTTAAGAAGTAAAGATCATCATTAAACTATATCAATATAAAGAAATCAATGCACTTGTATAAATGTGGCTCTTTGCCCGTGAATAATTCATCCTGCCAAGAATAATTCAAAACTCCCATATTTAAGGTTATAAAGAAGTTAATTAATTATAAAGCTAATTCATCAGGCCTGTACTACCGTCAAGGACAATAAAATAAAATAATTTACTTACCAAAATCTTAGTTGAATAAACGTTCAATAACTCCGATATAATGATGTCGTCCTTTCTCAGCAGCAATCCAAAGTTGAATGATGCGAATTTGTTTTCACCAGCTATTTATAAATCAATTTCAACATTTGGAAGAGGGGGGGGGAGTATGCTACAGAGGGTATAGCCCTGGATGTTGCCTATATGTCTGCCAATCTATTGTCAGGTTCAACTGCTTGGTGATACACCCCAAGATGTTTTCCATCAAGTTGTTGTATTAATATTGCGTAACAGTAGACCTAGCTAGTAACACTATTCGTAGACAAAAGGCCCAATTATGCAATTAACTATAATTTTAACCCGACAAATGGGGTATCACTTTACCATAGATCTATGGGTTTAAATGAATGTTATGCATAACTTATTAAGCGACTAAGCGAATTCAGTTAGTTTACAAAAAAACTGTGTATTAATTAATTTTAAAAAATAACAAAGATGGAAAACATTGATTTAAAAGAGAAAAAGAAATAAAAAGAGAAAAGAAAAATTTTAAAGAGAAAAAATTATAAAAAATAGAAAATAAAAGTAATACAAATTGAAAAGAAAAGTTATAAAAAGAGAAAAAGAAAAATTATAAAAAGAGAAACTTAAAGAAAAGTAATAATAAAGTTAACTGTCTTTTATGATTTTCAAAAACAAATTTTTAGATAATTGTAGGCCTATTTATGAAAATGAGAATTGAGATCAAATTGTTGGAATCTTGTCTTTCGTCTTTTATTTAGTCAGTTGTAATTTATGCAACTAGTTGGAGTTGAATTCTGCTAAATCAGTTGAATTCCTGTTTGGTCACAAACTGCATGAGTGGGTTGGTTGGGTCAGTCATGATTTGATTTTCAGTTACTGTCAGACCAGGGAGGTTTTAGAAGTCCATGGTCAGACAGTCAGACTCCTGGGTCTACCCACTATTTTACCAACAAGTTCAGTTGCTCGATCGTCACTATCCTACTTTATTTTACTAATTAGTAATTATTGGTATTTTATCTATTTTTTAGCATTATTTTTTATTTGTCTTGGCTCAGATTGGTTCGGTGGTCCATTTCAAAGACAGCACCAAACTGCATGAGACAGGTTGAGACAGCACTTGATCTCTGCACTGATTGCCTCCCCCCCCCCCAATATTTTTCGCGCGTCACGATTTGTCCGCGCGAGGTCTCTGCCTGCTGAGGGAAATCCTAGTAATGACGTCATTCAGCGAGGTGCTTCCCAAGAAACATGGAGGTAAGGATGGTAATTTTAGGAAAAATCGTTTATAAAAGTTGAATTATCTGGTTATGTTCCTTCTAATGATTTTTTATCTTGCTTAGTTCGATACATAGAAGTATATAGACCAACTAGACACTACCTAGGATATGATATTCAGTTAAAATTGTTCTCATTTTCAGGATTTTAAACGAAAATGTGAACAAGCAAATACTGCTGCAGAGGAATTTGTGAAGCTGTTTTATGAAGCATTTGACAAACGTCGACATGTAAGTATGAAGTGCAGTAACTGCATTTTGTTGCAACTAAGACAAGTTTACCAATTAACAGATTAAGCTGATATTAGCTGATACCTGGATACTAAGGCCCAGATTTAGTAGTTTTAAAAGAGTCATTGAAAATAATTATGGCCTGGCCATTTTATCAATCAGTGTGATCAGTGATACTGAGAGCCTACTTTTTGTCCTGTCACTCCTGCTTCATTATGAAATAAATTATTTCCTGCTGATACCGAGAAAGATTCAATCCCTGAATATCTATTATGGTTCACCCCCCCCCCCCCCTTACTGGGGGCTTAGATATGGATTGGATACTGTGGGTGTAATTCTACTTCTGCACTGGGACTAGGGCAGTTGCATCGACGTTCAGGGTGCAGGCACCTTATAAAAAAAGACCTTATCACATTTGTTGAGAATGCCCCTGCCCTAGACCAATCAGATGCAAGTTAGTTGGTGAGTATGGTGATTAGAAATCAGAAGAGGCTGGTCTTTGAGACTCTATGACTGCCCAATTGTCTCCCCTAAGCAAATAGGTTATTTTGTTCAGAGATAACTCCTCCCGTGGGAATGTCTCAAAAGTGACTGATTATTGGCCATCCAATCAAAATGTTTTGATTTCAAATTTTCCCGTGGATTATGAAAATATGTTATTCTTTACAGTCTGGCCTGAGTCTATTTCCCTGAGTGGGTGCAGGTCATGTGAATGGTGATCAGTGCAGAGCAGATAAAATCGTTTAAAATCCGTGAAATACACAGTTAAAATCCACAATAAACAGTTCGGTATAGCACTTTAAAAGAGGAAGACTGTGTTCAAGTGTTGCTGCCAAGTTCTTGTCTTGCAGCTGGTCTGCTAACAATCCCTAGTCGACAGTAGTCGTTGTCCTGCACTTATGTCCCTGATAAGTGAATCTTTAAAAGTGTATACAGTATACTGTGTTTGTTTGATTATAAGGGGCCCAAGCTGAAATAGCGAAAGGGGTTTGCGAAAAACCCATGCAGAACAGCTATACAAAATTATGAAAATTGTTACAGCAAGTTATTTATTCCACTCCAAAAAAGAGGTAGGCCAACCTAATTTTCCCACGCTTCACTCTCTTCTCCTGACCAGGTCGTTGCATAGCTAGAAAGTGCACACTTAACCGATAGGCTCTTGTTATTTTATAATGAATGCAAAAAGGAAAGACACAGGCTGTTTGTTGCAATGTGGTTGCGTTGTTTTTTCACCGAATGTAGGTGTACTATATGTGGTTTAATATTAAAAGACGGCTCTTTCTCTTTGACAGGACTGGTCAGGAGAAGGCTTGGAGCGTGGAGAAGAAGTGTAGCATTATGCGTTTCTCTACGTCTTATTCTCTCTCCTCGTCCACACAATTATATGATGTGATTATCATTTAACGCAATTATGAACTGTAATTAAACTTGGATGATATGGCGTAGATGTAACTGACTACCATGGATAGTGATGACAGTGACGGATATATAGAGAAGGACCTTGAGGGTCCTTTTGGTCGTCCTGGATTTCTGGATGTGTCAGATCCGGTGTGTCATCCTGCCGCTATGAGCCAGTCATTCCTCGAAGGATTACTGGAAGAGGATGTGGTGAAAGTAGCAGGCTTAATAACGACGGGAGCTAGTGTAGAATCACCTTGCAGGTTACTCTACACCTCCAGTCTCGGAGCTGCCTGTGAGGGTGATTCTGCGTTACACATAGCTTCAAGGATGGGCAGTGTGCCGATGTTACAACTGTTGCTGCAGTACGGTGCGGAGGTGGACAGTGTTTCGGAAACAGGAGAGACGTGTTTGCATATTGCGTGCGTTCGAGCACACATTGAATGTGTGCAGTTATTGCTTCAGCACGGTGCGTCTGTCAATGCTATGGACAAGGTCATGGGTTCCGACACAGCTCTCATCAAGGCTGTGGCCTGCTATAACACTTTATCAGAAGACGATGACAGTTACATTCAAATCATCCAGATGCTTTTACAAGCAGGAGCTGAGGTGAATAAGAGTGATTGCAAAGGTCTCACTGCTTTGCACTTAGCTGTATGCAAGCAGGACACAAGGATATCCGAATTGTTGCTCAACAATGGTGCAGTCGTAGACACCCAAGGCGAGTTAGTGAGCAGTCCGTTAATTAGAGCAATTGAATGTGGAAGTATCGCAAATGTTAACTTGTTGTTACGAGAAGGCTGCAAAGTGAATCACTCTTGGGGCTGCCTTGCGAACAGCATTCCTCTCTGCAGTGCTATCTTGTCCAATAACATGTCCATCGTACTTGACTTGTTACGCCATGGTGCTGACCCTAACTTCACAAGCAACGGAGGCAGCGCCCTTCATTTAGCAGCTTCTCGTAAATACCTGGTGATGCTCTTGCTTTTGCTGGCCAAGGACGGCAACATCAACACGCAGATGTCTTTCGATCGAGCTTCCCTTCTTTTAACGCTGACCCGGGAGAGGTCGGAGACTGGCGTACGCTTACTTCTTAAACTCGGTGCGAATCCAAACCTTGAAAATAAACTGGGAACCACCCCCATATGGGCTGCTGTGAAACTCCAACTTACGAACTTGGTGAGACTTTACCTTTACGTCAACTGTGACCTGGAGCGCCACAGCATAGAACTGTTCACATACCGTCCCATCACTGCCGTGCAACTGGCCTTGGAGTTAGGCCATTTGCATATTGCTTTCCTTTTACTCAACGCTGGCTGTGTTTTGAATAGAAATTGGATTTCTGGTCCCAAGGCCCCCCGTAAACTGCAGAAAAATCTATCAGTCCTTCATTGGTTCCAGCAGTGGCTCAGTCAGCCCCGGACTCTGAAATTCCTCTGTCGGAGCACTTTAAGGAAGAGTATAGGATTACCTTTACCCAAATTCATACAGACCATACAATATCCTTCTTCTCTGAAAGAGTACCTGCTTTGCCAAGACTGTTAAATCCATTTTATACATGCTGCCTTATGTGCTTTTAAAGTGTTTCTTTCTTAATAATCTGTTTTTACTCGCGTTTATGTGACCTATAACGTTACTGTTATAATTGTTGACTTATGCCCTGTCCAGAGGCTTGTTACTTTACATGTACTTGTTAAATCTTTTAAATTGTTAAAGCATTGACTGTTAATATATATATGACGTGTATATTTTATGTGATGTTCACCATGTTAACACTGAAATATTGACAGGGTCAAATATAAGCCAAAAATGTTACTAGTCCACGGACTAGTATCTTTCAAAAGTTACTCGTCCTCCCCAAAATTTACTCGTCCTGAATATTGTGCGTGATTTATTTACCATATCCTTAAAAAATGCTCATTCAATAAAATCAAAGTTCTACCTGTATAGCTGCATATCCATGCAGCACTTCAGCTATTAATACCCTTGAAAAAAAACTGAAAAACGAATCTTTCTTAGTACAAGTATGTATACATGTTAGTGAAGGGGATACTGATCATAAAATTGAAATTTTGTGTTATAAGAAAAAAACCCCATACAAATAGAGCAACTAGAAGCGGAGCTATCCGTTTTCCTGATTTTCCAATGAATCAGGTATAAGTTAATCAAAATGTCACTGAGTTTAAGAAAGTCTTTAAGACATGCTAAAGAAACAGGTGAGATAACAAAAATAGAGATAACTCCCTTTTCAGAGCAACAAAAAGTCACTGAATGTGTCTGGAGACACAATTGGCCTTATCATAACTCAATAGGGCTTATGTAAACATTCATAACATAAAAAGACCTATGTGGCCCTTATATAAACAATAACTGGATACACAAACAGGGGATTATGTTTATTTTGTAAACATTTTTGGCAGAACTTAATCTTGAATTGATACAAACTTGTTATAACACTGACTTCTGAATTAAAGTAAATATTTTCACTGTGATTTGTTACTAGTCTGACGGACAAGTACACAAGCATATTTACTCGTCCTCCTCAATTTTTACTCGTCTCAGACGAGCGGACGAGTACTTATCTTTGACCCTGAATATTGATTTGTGTGTTTGACTTTTATTTTGGAGAATTTGTGTTGATAAATAGCGATTCGCATCTAGCTATGTGTTTGACAATGTTTAAACCTAGTCCTAGGAAGAGGAAAAATTATTCAATGATGTAATGGAAACTTTAAAATCAATTTGCATTAATTATTAATTATTGCTTTGTGTGTTTTCGAGTAAACTGCTCACACTTAAAAAACGCGCACCTTTTAAAGCCTACTTAAATACTAACTTCTAATTGAGGTATGGCCTTGAAATTTTGCAATGATCTGGCTGAATATCCAGTCCTACGGTCTGGAAAGTTTCACTGAAAAACATTGAGAATCAGCTGCATCAGGCCACATTTAGTGAGACTGCTTCAAAAACCAAAATCGCAACAACTGCAAATCGTGCCAGAAAACATTTTTGCATTTATTTAGTCCATCGGAGTCCCATTTAGTTGAAGTTTAGCCAAGGTTGGTGTTTTTCACATTTTGTTTGTCACATCCTCTTAAAAAAAGTTGTCATAAACCCTAATGCGACAATTTTTTGCTGTGCAATTTGTTGGATGTGGTGCGTATTCTTTGCATTACAACCTCATTCAACTTTGCAAATCCCAAGTTTGAAACAACCTTACAAAATTGTGTCTGGTCCTTTGAAAAATCGATGGATTTTCTTCAAACTTTCAGAATGTTTGATCAAGCAGTTAATAAGCAGGCTTGGAATGTTACAAGAATTCTCTTGAGTTGTTTACAAGTTCTGTATCTTTGAACATTGTTTTAATAGGTGTGCGTTTTTAAGTGTGAGCAGTTTATATATTTAAAAAGTCTGTTAAAGCCTAGGCCTATTCTTCAGTCAAGGAAATCACCGTCTGGTCAAGAAATGTTTTCAGCACCACATGACCCTCACCCTAGCACTGTCGTCACCCTCCCATGACCCTCTCAAAGTGTCATGCCCCGCCATGACTTTGGCAGTGCTCGAAATCATCTTTGACAGCCTATTTGAAAATAACTGCTGCTACTATCACTTCGGAACTTGGCATAAATTTGAATCACAGTATCCACTAACTCAATAAATTTTGGCAGACCCATCCATTACATGATAAGGAAAAGAACCCAAAGGCACCAGATAAATTAGGGAACTGTCGTGAGCTGCTGGAGACCTTGCAGTATTTCGAGAAATTCAATAGAATAGGTCCCGCTACTGTCATGCTGCTGTGTCATGAGGATGGCTATACACTGTACAGAGATCAGACTTTCTTCAGATACCCAACTGATCAACCCAACACACTCAATATTCCTGTCAGGGCCAGGACTTAGTTGAAATTGCATTTGTCCTCATGTGATCGTAATGTCCCAGACTGTTCTTCTGCTGATGGACATGTAACCTATACAATTTTGGATTGGAGTGTTAACCACAAAATTACCCAACTTGCAACCAGAGAATCTTTGTTGGATTGCCAACTTGTGAATGTGTCAAAGGAAATTATATATTTGGATGATTCTAAGACACATTTGACATTGGTATGGTTGATTAAATCAGATTTCTAAATTTTTTGTAACCCTGGATATTGGTTATGCTATGCTATGATAAAAAATATATGAAATTGTTAATAATTATTGGTTATACATGAAGTTATAAATATAATGCAATTTTGGGACCGTTTAGACTGCAGGATACATTATTTTTATTGGCATTACCAGATATTTACTGCATGAACTTATAAGTGTCTTTGTTATTTCTAGTGGCATTAATTATTATTTGAGGTGACTTCCAACTGTTCTTTTCATCATGTTCATGGTGTTGAATGAAGTTTTAGTCAACTGGTTTTGTTGTCAACTGTGTGTTACTATGGCAATGGCAGTTTGTTAAATCATCAATAAATAAACAGTGATAAGTGATCATTATTTCAAGACATTGTTTTTTTTTGCTCTTGGCTCATTGCGCTTTCATGTGTTATAGAGTATAATAGAATAAAGTAGTATTTATTGATCACATAAAAAAAACATGAAATAAGGTAGAATGTCAACTTGTCAAGGCTTTATGACAGTCTACTGGAACTGGCCAAGTATACAGCCAAAAGCAGCGTGCAATTGACATGCAAATGAGCACGATTTGGCAGAACAAAATTGTTTTCTTTCATACTGTGGGAATCTTAGATTAATAACAATAACATTGGATAACAAAATGAATGTTTATACTTTTAAGTTATTAGCTCCTTTGCAAGGTATGCAGCAACAATGGGAGGAACAGAACAAAGTGACATAACTAGCTTTGATAATTAGTCACAAAAGATATAAACAAAAAATAATGTTTATGAAAAGTTACCTAACCAGTCAGAGGTATTTGGCAAAGACCAGTGTTTATAAAAACTTTGTGTAACCAATCAGTTAACATTTTTGGTGAATAAAAACAATCCAATTCAAGGAGTCCCTCTGACACTTCGTGTCATCGGCTTATAGAGGGACTCATGGAGTCTGGCTTTATAATATTATGCAGCTCTATAGTCCAGAGTTTGACCAAGTACAATGAATTATGATGAGGTAGCCTAATCATCGTAAATAGATTGAGCAGCTGATCATCTACTGATGAGGTAGTGAACTTTATGAGTATGGACCGTAGATCGGTAAATAAATACGTATACAGTACACATCCTTATCGGGTTGCAGCAATATATCAATATTATCATGATACAAAATCTTAATTTTATCGTTATCCAAAATCTAGGATTATCACAAAATCTGGCTTTTTCTAGGATAATCACAAAATTTGCCTTTTTCACGTACCATTGTCGAAGATGTGAAGTCCTGCTGATTCGGGGTAAAACATATCTTTTAAAATTTGGGGCAAACTGTTAAAAATTATTTTTCACACTGAAATAAAGAAAATCATAATGTTATGCATATATATCACCAAAAGTTGTATTATGTTTCTTTTTTAGCTTGTCTCCAAGATGTACATGAGTGAAGCCAGTCTAATATGGAATGGAAATAACAAAAGCGGAGTTGGTGAAATTGGAAAATTTTTTGACTCTCTTCCGTCGAGTGTACACAGTGTCGATTCTCTGGATGCCCAGCCAATTCTCGGTGAGTTATGGACTTATGCTTACAGTTGCTCTTAGTAGGAGACTGTAGGACCTATAAATTAATTACTGACAGTGCGTGAAGTTCCCAAGAACTATGTTATTGACCCTCTAGTAAGGCTGCGCCGATCTGACGATTGTTGCTGACAATCATCGCTAAGAGTTTCGATATCGATCTTGCCGACTCCATTGATGAAAATTGATTTTCATAGATGTCCAAAAATATAACTTTATTCAGCTCAAAATAATAGAAATATGGCTGTATTTGGTATCGTTTTAAAGCTCTTGAAGAGATGAAAAATATTTTGCTATCTGTACTGTTATTTTCTGTGCATATGTCAGACTGCTAGCCATGGTAGGTATTTGAAATGTGATTTTGTTCCAAAAATTCTGCACCTGCTACATCTGTGGGTGAGAACCATAGGCCTATTCCTATTTTTTGGTCCGTGGACAAAGTCAGCTATTAGTTTAAATGGCTTGTAGGACCGAAAGTCAGGTTGAAACATTCGATGTAAAAATCGATATAAAATTGATAATCGAATCGAAATACAGTTCGATGAATCAATTTAACAATTTGTTTCGATTGCACAGCCCTGCCCCCTAGTCAATTTTCCATTGTTAATTTAGACTGCCCTTATGCAGTTATACTCCAAAATTCTATGTATTATTCCATGTCTGGGTACATTTCTTCCCCGATACAACACTTTTTCCCAGGGAAATACGAACTGGGTAGGGAAAATACGAGGGAAAATACAGCTTTAATGAGCTGGAGAGGGAAATACGAGATTCAACCAATCAGAAGCAGCCTGAGTGATGACGTCACCATGACGACACGACGTCATCATACACATGGCACAGCTGTCAAGAAAAAAAAACTGAAAAAAGTGAGATCATTTTCACCGGACGTTTTTGGTCCGTGCTCGGTTAATAATGGTCCGATCGGATATCTGTAAAGTCCTGCAGGTAGGTCAGAACCAGGCTGCAAAAATGACGTGATCAGATTCTGTCCGACGATCGATTTTAACCCAATACGGCACTTTTCCCGACTATCAATCTGCTCGTAAATTATCATTTGTCAGAAAAAGATTATTCATGGCAGTTAGACATGGAATAAATAGGTTATGACATGGCTTAGACCTGTATTTCCCAGATATTTTCACCCTCGACCCTGTATTTCCCTCGACCCTGCGGGTCTCGGGAAATACAGGGTCTCGGGTGAAAATATCAGGGAAATACAGGTCCAAGCCATGAAATAACCTATAAATATTTTCTCCTCAGACAGCAGATATGCATGAAAATGCGCAGCAGTCTAACAATTCGTAACATTTTTTTTAAAGTCTTGTTTTTTATCTCTTCTAGATGAGGTGACGCAAGGACAAACTACAATCATGGTGACGGTACTTGGTCATGTGAAATATGACGACAACAAATCACAGTTATTTAACCAGGAATTCATGTTGACGGCAGAGAATGCTAACTGGAAGGTCGTCACAGATTGTGTACGGACATCATCTTCGTAAAACAGAAGCAAAAAGACTGTTGGTATCACTTTGAAAGGATTTTATGCATCATGTAATATGGATTTCAGAAGAATCATTCCATATAAATTTGTTCATCCAAAGCATTTATAATACTGTAAATAAATCGTCCATGTATTAAGCATATATGTGTTATTAATGGTAAACTTTAATAGACTAAGGTAATACTGGTAAAAAAAGAGATAAAACTCTATTATGTCGCAGGAAAAAAAAATTTTTATATTGCCGATAAAAACAAGATTGTAAGCTATTGTAGTTTATATGGGAGAGAGTGTTATATTGGCATAATGGCATTTGTAGGTAGGCTGCGGGACATATTTCTTGTTGCCTGCATAATGCTCTGTTTGTTGTCCCTTGGATATGGTCTGTGCAAGTTATCTCTGGCCAGTGTCACCCCAAATCCAGGGCGATTCGGAAGATCGATGAATCCTTTAGCCGGCAAAGGTTCGTCTGGAAAGAGGCCTCCGAAATAGGGAGATATCTTGTCTGCCTTGGGACTGACGTTAATTAGCTCTGCCAGGGGACAATTAGAGAAGGCGTACTGGAGATGATAAGAGTAGACGCTAGATCCGTGCGGTATCACTTGGATGTCGTGAGCAGCTGCCATGGCAACCACACGTCGCGCTTCAGTGATTCCTCCCATCCAAGTTATGTCAGGTTGGATGATGTCCACGCATCTCGATTTCAATAGTTGTAGAAATCCGTACCTACTGTATTCGTGTTCTCCAGTTGTTAGCATTACGCTAGACCCTTGTAACGACCTCCTGACCTGCTCGTAACCTTCGTAGTTATCCGGAGGGAGGAATTCTTCAATCCATTTGAGATTATACGGCTCTAACGCTTTCACTAGCTTGATTGTGTAAGGCACTGTTAGACCCATGTAGCAATCAAGCATGAGTGGGAAATCGGGACCAACTTCTTGTCGCCATTTCTTGAAGAATTCAACATTTTTGGCCAGACCTATGTCGCCGTCTGCTGGCCCATATGGACAAGAGACCTTGGCTGCTACGAAGCCAAAATCTTTTGCGAGGTCCGGCCTTGCTGTGGTGCTGTAGACTGGTAATCGATCCTTGGTCTTCCCGCCCAAGAGAGCATACACGGGCTCTCCTCTTAGTTTCCCCAACAGGTCCCAGAGGGCGAGATCCACTGCACTGATGGCTTGAAGTGCCAGTCCTTTTCGGCCGTAGTTGAGGCTGCCTCGAAACATTTGTTCCCACATTAACTCAATGTCTCGGGGGTCCTGGAAATTAAGGAAAGTCAAAAACTCATGAATGTCAACTGAATCTTTGTTGTGGGCTTGGCACTTCAACCTTTAGTTTAGATCCTACTTGAATTATCAGCCTATGATCGCTATAATTGATGTTGGCCTACAAACTTCGTCTTCCGACAGGTTTGTGCAGACTCCTCATGCCATGTCATGAAGTTTTTGTTGCGCCACTAAATTATAGGAACTTGCTGGGTTCAGCTAAAAGTCTTTTACGTAGCTTACTTATGTTGGTAAGTATTTACTAAGAAATAGGTTGTGAGAATGTGACACAGCATATGATGTCATTTAGGCAAATTTTTACAAACAATTGGCCTTCAGTTTCTTCCTTACCTGTCCCTCGAGAAATCTGCTGAGATGGTTCTCCACCAGGTGGCATCCTGGCTCCCCGCCGATGGAGACCCCGACTCCGGCTGTCCCATCCGTTGCTTCTATCTCCACCACCATCGACACGAGGGCATTGATTTCCCATGATTTCCTGCAAAATGTCACAGGTTCGTGTTATACTTATACTATATTGCAGGTTTCTCCTCAGTTTATAATCTAGCCTATGATATAAAACTCAGAAGATCTATGTATTATAGATTTAGCATTAATAATAGGCCTACATAGGATTTAATTCATTATATTTCTCTGAAAATTCTCATTCAATATTGTGAAAGTTTTCTCAACATTCTAAATAATATGAATTTTATGACTGTTATTTTACATAGAGTAATAAATTGGACTACAAGCGGTCTACAACATCAACATGTCAATTGATGTATTATCAAAAATGTATTGCTGTACAATGTAGGCCTATAAAATATTTTTTCATTGATTGTCAATTTTAAATTATGATATTTATGTGCATAAATCTATAAACATAGGCTGAATAGCAGGAAACCTTCAGCGAAAAACACCTTTGAAAGACACAATTACACCATAAACATAAAAGTCATATGTGTACCAAATTAGTATAAAGCAATAACTAGTGGCTTATTATTAAAACTATCTATATATGCACGCTGCCCTGCCATCCGGCGTCTGCCCGTCTGCCTGCCAGGGTATGTAAAACCATGGAAAGGCCTAACTAGACTAATTTACACATATAATAGTGCAGTTTCATGCATGTACAAGGAATAGGTTGTGAGTTGGAAACCAAAAAATATATTCATTTATATTTTTCTCAATTTTTAAAAATGAGTTTAAATTACCTATCAATCAGACCACCAGAAGGCTCTAAAACATATCTCTACAGGTAATATGTGGATCAAATTTCATCCATATGCATAATAGTGGCCAAGACTTGTGCAAGAAATTAAAAAAATGTTTTTAAATGTTTTCTCACTATTTCAAAAAGTATATATAGTACCTGTCAAGCAGACCATCAAAAGGCACAACCGGACCATATAGGCTGTATGTGTGCCAAATTGCATCCATATGCATACTATAGGGGCTGAGTTCTGGCCCAGCGAGTATCTATCCGCCCGCCGCCCGGACAATATTTTACCAGAATGATTACAATGCCTTCTTCGAACTTCGATCGCTGAAGGTAAACATGTACTCAATTAGCACAGCAAGTACAAACCTTGTAGCAGCATATTGGGGATAGATGGACATGGGCGTCGCAAGGGGAGTTGGTTGTCCATTTATCCAGTGGTCATCCTCAACGTCATGACAGTCTGCACCTTGGTCCGACTTGTCTTCTGGGACTTTCACTGTATAAGCTCGGACTTGTCTTATCCTCGGGAATTCCTTGCTCATGGTTAAAATTTGACTTCCAACTGGAGCAGTTGTAGTGCAATAGTTTCACAGGACGTATATATATCCGCTTCAATTCAAGTTTATTCTCGGCTTAGATCAGTTCTTGTTTGTCGTGTCTGCTGTAGTAGCTTTTGTTCATCTGTTGTAAGCTACCTTATATCCTACAGGCAGGTCTATATCTGTAGGGGAGACCGGGGCACGTTGGTCCACTTTATTTTTTGGCTCTCAATCAAAAACTTCTCTAAATATATGAAGAATCTTTTTACTGACTGACTTCTTAACATTTACCAAACCCTTATGCCAAACCTAGTCCATCTACCTTGTATAGTTGTGAAGAAAAATAAGTTTAAAAATTTGCTATGGGGCACGTTGGACCACCATGTGGAGCATTTTGGACTTCAGAATAAAATTCCAACAAAGTAGAAAAAAGTGAGGAAACACCACATTTTATTCTCACAGATCAGAACTCACACTTGAGTGTCACTGCAGAAAGATAATCTGAATATTTACCCAGATAATTATATTAAGTCTTGTTTCAGCTAGAAGGGCTGGAAGATTAGCCAACTGAACTGATTTTACCGTGATACTGTACAGGAATGACTTAGGTGCTCTATTAATATCAAAAATGATACAGCTGGCATTTCGCGGATTTTTTTTCAATCAAATCAGTTTAATTACCAGTGATGGAAATGGGGGGGGAGCTCGGGGGAGCTGAGCTCCCTTGACCAAAAAACAGGGGGAGCTGTACCCTGCTACAGCTCCCCCAATGAGCAGTGGTGAAATTAAATTATCATATTATTTTTTCAGTCCTCATGGTATTTTTAGCCATAATTATGCTCTGATGGAAGAATTCTTTCCCTTTTAAAAATGTGGAAAGGCGAGCCGATGCCGCGTGCGAGCTGAGAGCTCCTGCGACGAAAATTTTCCATTTCCATCACTGTTAATTACAATGGTCCAATGTGCCCCGGCCATGCTGGTCCAACCTGCCCTGTCGCAACTTCTTATGAAAATGTGCGTGCCTCACTGACAAGGTTGAATGGGAACTCAGGAAACTAATATCAAACTTTACTTAAGTGGTGATAATTTCAATTAACAGATAACAGATAACAGATCGTGTATTGGTTATGAATGTGAGTTACATGACATTTGTTTTGGTAATTGACAATGAGTAACAATATACATAATTTAGGCATACATATTTAAGAAATTGGTTGCTGCTGCCTGCTGGAATGAAAGTTTTGCTGAATCTGCAAGTTCACATATTCATGATATTAGGTACTCTGAACCTGCGCCCACTTCGTAGGAGCACAACATAGCTATTCAGTGTAACTTAGCTTTCATCCTCTTGTACCTTATTAGCCATTTGTTTTAACTTTGATTAGTTTGATAGAAATATTTGTTCATTAGAGTCTGTATTATGTTGCTCAGTTCGGCCAATTAACCTTACACAGATTTTCCTGGTCTATCAAGGACCTGGCACTGTCTCTTTGTTAATGACCTGAATAATGCCACATTGGCATACATGAGTACAGTTGCTATCATACAGTTGAAGAAGATGAGACTTGTCTGACTAGATACCCAAATAAGTAACCCCATATTTTAGGAATGGTGGCCTAGAAATCGAGACTTGAAAAAAGTCACTTTTTAAGCCGAAAATCAGGAAACCTGAAATGGAACTCACGCTATTCCTTCAATGCTCATGGAATTTTGGCTAAATGGCACAGCACAAAAGGTCTCTTCATTGGGGATGTGGATAACTTTGAATGTTTTATAAAAACACTATTGGGGATGGTCCAACGTGCCTCGAGGTCTGACATGCCGCGGTCTCCCCTACTTGGTCATATGAAATATGATAACAATAAATCGCTATTATTCAACCAGGAATTCATGTTGACTGCAGAGAATGCTAACTGGAAGGTCTTCACAGATTGTGTGCGGACATCATCTTCGTGAAACAGAAGCAAAAAAGACAATTGGTATTACTTTGAAAGGATTTTATGCATCATGTAATGTGGATTTCAGAAGAATCATTCCATGTAAATTTGTTGATCCAAAGCATTTATAATACTGTAAATAAATCGTCCATGTGTTAAGTATATACTGATAAACTATAATAGAAGACATGAAGGTATGGCTGGTAAAAAAGAGGTAACACTCTTTCACATCACAGTAACAACAAAGGGTTTTTATATATCGCGGATAAAGATGAGATTATATCGCGATAATTTTATATTAGAGAGAGTTATATTGGCATAATGGCACTTGTAGGTAGGCTGCGGGACATATTTCTCGTTGCCTGCATAATGCTCTGTTTGTTGTCCCTTGGATATGGTCTGTGCAAGTTATCTCTGGCCAGTGTGACCCCAAATCCAGGGCGATTCGGAAGATCGATGAATCCTTTAGCCGGCAAAGGTTCATCTGGAAAGAGACCTCCGAAATAAGGAGATATCTTGTCTGCTTTTGGACTGAGGTTGATAAACTCTGCCAGGGGGCAATTGGTGAAGGCGTACTGGAGGTGATAGGAGTAGACGCTAGATCCGTGCGGTATCACTTGGATGTCGTGAGCAGCTGCCATGGCAACCACACGTCGCGCTTCAGTGATTCCTCCCAACCAAGTTATATCGGGTTGGATGATGTCCACACATCTCGATTTCAGTAGTTGTAGAAAGCCGTATCGACTGTATTCGTGTTCTCCTGTTGTTAGCATTGTGCTTGACGCTTGCAACGACTTCCTGACCTGCTCGTAACCTTCATAGTTATCAGGAGGGAGGAATTCTTCAATCCATTTCAGATTATACGGCTCTAACGCTTTCACTAGCTTGATCGTGTAAGGCACTGTTAGACCCATGTAGCAATCGAGCATGAGTGGGAAATCAGGACCAACTTCTTGTCGCCATTTCTTGAAGAATTCAACATTTTTGGCCAGACCTATGTCGCCATCTGCAGGGCCGTACGGACAAGCCACTTTGGCTGCTACAAATCCAAAATCCTTGGCGAGGTCTGGTCTTGCAGTGGTGCTGTAGACTGGTAGTCGGTCCTTGGTCTTCCCGCCCAAGAGAGCATACACGGGCTCTCCTCTTAGTTTCCCCAACAGATCCCAGAGGGCGAGGTCAACTGCGCTGATGGCTTGGAGTGTGAGTCCTTTTCGGCCATAGTTGAGGCTGCCTCGAAACATTTGTTCCCACATTAATTCAATGTCTCTGGGGTCCTGGAAAATGAGGAAATTAGAACTCTTACCGGGTAGATTACATTTCAAATCTTCTTTAATATAACTCCTCTTTATTTAATAGGGTTACAGGGACTAGAAGACCTTTCTAGAAGATATACCAACTTTCAAATTTATGAGTTAACAGTTACTGCTTGGTTGCTTTCTACATGGCTTACTTAAATTGGTAAGAATGATGTCTGAGAATGTGACACAGCATAATATCATTTAGACAAAATTTTTGAAAAATGATTGGTCTTAGTATCTATAATACTAGGCTGTAAGGGTTCTTTATCCCTTACCTGTCCCTCGAGAAATCTGCTGAGATGGTTCTCCACCAGGTGGCATCCTGGTTCCCCGCCAATTGAAACCCCAACTCCGGCTGTCCCGTCCGTGGCTTCTACCTCAACCACCATTGACCCCAGGGCGTTGATTCCCCAGGATTTCCTGCAAATTTATCAAGTTTATCATGTTTATCACAGGTTCGTATTATTCTTACTAGGTACATGTATATTGCTGGTTTTACCACAGTTTATAATCTATGACATAGAACTAAGAAGATGTATTGTAAATCTTGCATTAAAAATACTTAGGATTAAAAATGACTGTATTTCTTTAAAAATTCTCATTCAATATTGTAGAAGTTTTTTCGCATTCTAAATACTGTAGAACAGGGTAAAGTTCGCAATCCGGGGGAAAGTTGGCAAGCTATTTGGAAGCGATGAATGCCAACTTTTCACATTGGCACTGGTTTCTTTGGCAAAGTTTCCACCTGTGTCAGTGAGGAAAGTTGGCATTTCTGCCATAAAGTGGGTTAGAATATCTTGCCATCTTTCCCCCTGATTGCCAACTTTACCCTGTTTACGATATTATTAAATATGAATTTTATGACTTATTTTTCATAGAGTAATAACATGGACTGCTGGTTGTCTCCAATGTGTCAAACAATGTAATCTCAAAAATATGTTGATGCTGAACATGTATAAAATAGCATTTCATTGATTGTAAATCTGTAATTATGATATTTATGTGTGTATACATCTATAGAAATGTACCTTGTAGCAGCATATTGGGGATAGATGGACATAGGTGTTGCAATCGGAGTTGGTTGTCCGTTTATCCAGTGGTCATCCTCGACATCGTGACAGTCCGCGCCTTGGTCCGACTTGTCTTCTGGGATTTTCACTGTATAAGCTCGAACCTGCCTTATCCTCGGGAATTCCTTGTAGCTCATGGTTAAATTTTACTGTTAACTGGAGTAGTTGTAGTGTAATAATTGGATAGGACCAATGTCAGCTTCAAATCAAGCGTACTCTCTGCCAATATCAGTTCTTTGTTGTGTCTGTTGTGGTAGCTTGTGTATTTATCTGTTGTCAGTTATCTTATCTCCTGTAGGCAGGCCTATATCAGTGCACCCATATTTTAAACTTCCCTGATCGAAATGATGCACACAACTAGGTCAAATGAACTTTTTACCAATTATATTGTGTTCAAAGTCAATGTTTATATTTTCATTGAGTTTCTGCACTCTGATGTGTGTAGGCAAGTCCAGTTGACCTATACAAATATTTGATTGTACCTTGATTATCTTAACTCCTTTGGTCATAGGTTAAAATCCTCAGAACAAAAACTAATTCAAAACTGAGTGGTCAATGAGCATAATTCACTTCATAGATCATGACTGAAGTTAACATTTAAACAGAAACAACGGCTTCACCTATTAAACATTTTCATCACAAAATTAGAATATATTTGCATGATTATGATGAACTCAAAAGCCAGTTTTGAAAGTATGATCCACAGCTGTAATTGAATCTCAATTAATTATTATCAGCTATTAACAGCAATAAACATATTATCTAACTGGAACTCCAAAATGTGCCAAGAGTCATCTAACAAAGCTCAACAATTTTCAGCATCTCTGTAACATGCTCTAGTGCTTTGATGGAACCTCCATGGTACACTTGCACAATCTAGCACAGTTTAGAGCCAGGTGTGAAAAAAAAAAACACCTCAAGTAGAATACAGAACTTATGACACATGTTTATAGAAGAGCCATATAGTGAAACCAATGAAATTTTGGTTATAAGCAAATGGTCAATATTTTAAATTGACCACTGTGTTCCTTAATTGGGTCAGTTCCTTTTACTTACAATCACTGCAACCACAATTCCTGGGCAAAGTTGGGACTTAGGCCTGATGGCTGGATTTCAGAATGTTTTCTGAAATTTATCTACTCAATGAAAGTATGCTTAGTGCTTGCCATTGTTGGCAATTGTAAGATATCCCCTATCAAAATTTGCTTTGTTTTGACTTTTTAGAGTGCGCAATATAATAGGGGTCCAAGCAAAATTAACAGGCCCCCTGGAATATTGAGCCTCTCTGGATGGGGAAATTCGATACTACTTACTACTTAATATAGGTTGGAAGATGCTGCAAACTGATAAATGTTAAGTAACTTTGCATTTTCTAACTCCGGAAAAAAAAGCAGTGATTTTGGCCTAGCGAATTGGAAATACCCTAACCCCTCCGAAAACTGAATGAACCGATTTTGGCTGCCCTCTCGAAAAGCTCTTTTTAACCCTCCGGACCAACAAAAGACACAAAACAGGTTGATGAGGGACCTAACCTTTGGACCACTCAGTAGTGCAGGGGTAATTTACCTAATGTCCCAGTCGCAATAATCCAGTTTAATCGGTCTGTAATATTCAAATCAAAGAGAGACAATACGGTTCAAATTGAAATAGTTTATATCAATAACATAACAGAATACTTAATGACATACACAGCATAATATCACAGGTATCACAATTATTATTCAAAATCTAAATGAAATGAATAATGAGTAAGTATTAAGATTTAGTTGCAAATAGATCAGTCAATTATCTTTTTTAATACTGCATTTCTTCTTCTTTGGACAATAACAGCACGGCCTGAAAGTATAGGAACGAATAGCACCATATTATTTATATAGTTTTCCATAAAACATGCTTGAACAAAGTCCTTTGATTTAAAGTTCCATTGTATTAAAATTGAAGACATTAAAATTTTGTTATTGGGGGACTTCAATGCATCAGGGGTAACCATTAGATAGTGAGTAAACAATGGTGATGTCATCAATTGTGTCATTGTTGCAGTTTTGACATCAATCATTGTGACAATGGTGACATCACAGTGACTCTCTAGTACAGTAGCGCCACCAACAGCCACTGAGAACTCTCCCATTGTGGTACAGAAAAATATCAGTTATGAATTTCCAATGGTTGGGATCTAAATTAAATTAGACATCACCAAGATACTTATACCATTGGAAAAACCGGTATCTAACTGACAATATTGCATGTTAGCGCCCTTCTAAGGATTATCACTGCTCACAACAGCAAACAAACAATCAGATTATTGTTTATTTTGCTATAATTATAAGTTAAAACAAATAATAGAAGGAGCATATGATGTCTAAGTCAGTTAGACACCTCTTTGTTGGGTTCTAACATGCATTTTTGTTAGAACCCTCCAAATCGGTGTCTAACTAATACATATTTGTTGATTTCCTATTATGTCATTACACAAGAAGACATTCAACCATTCACTTTTCCAAACTTGACATTTTTACTGTGTACAAAACAACCATTTTGGATGTACTCATGTAAATTGGGTTAAAAGACACTGCACTGTATACTGATCTAACTGACATTACGATCACCATGAATGATTTAAGATGCATATATGATGTTGAACCATTGATCAAAGTTTAGAATAATCACCAGAAGACAAACTCACCATGTCGGCCTGTGATTCATTATGTAGGGAATGCATGCATGACCTGAAAAAATTTCAGAAAGAAGAATTGGGAAAATTATTTTAAAAAAATATTTGAGAAATTATTTTATGCAAAGTGTAAAATTAAGTGACATTGATAAGAAAGAATATATTGATATATCATAAATTTAGTTCTTAGGCCTATATATATATCTGATATTTTGAAGTCGGGCAGAAGTGCTTGTATATTACATAACGTAATCAGCCAAATTTATCTATGCTTACTTTTACATTTTTTGTGTGCATTTTCCCTTACATAATTTTTCAAAAAATTGATTACGTCCTTGTTCATGGGAATTAGTAATGTGGATTGGTGAAATGGATTAGTAATTGGCATCCCAAAGGAACGACTCCACCTTGTCTTAAACTTACCTTTTGCTTTATGACAAACTTCATAGCAGGACCGACAGACCCCTGTTTGAAAAGAAAGACAAGATGTAGTAAAATTCTTCTAGAGAAAATAAGACGACACGATAGCGTTGGAGCTTACAGAAAGAACCTGCACTGGCTACCAATTCCCGCTAGAATTCATTTCAAGTTATCATGGCAGTTAAGGTTGATTTTTTGTGAAAATCCGACTATACAAACATTGAAAAACCTTAAATATATATACACCATTAATTCACTGGCAATGACGGACAACTAGTACACCAAAAATGTATTTGATAGGCCTATATATTTCAAATTAAAATATAGGCCTTGTGCTCACAAAAATAAACTTCCATTTGACACCTTCAAGTTATTTAATATTTACACAAAGTCAACTTACAGTTGAAACCACAGTCCTCACAGGTGAAGTAATCTACAGCTTCGTTCGCTCCTTTTATGAATGTTGTAGCAAAGCAATTTTTGGGAATGTCACTTTCACAAAAAATTGTCCCACTCACAGCCACTTCACTGCCTGATTTCTGCAATTTAAAAAAAAAAAATCTTGGAGTTAATTTAAAGCAAGCATTCACATACGATGACGTCGATGAGGCTCATAAACCATATATATCTGAACACTTTTGTGGTAGAATATTGCCACGTATATCAAATAGCCTTATTGAAAAAATCTGGTATACCGTAGGTCTAAATAAATAATTTAATACATGTATAGCATTTCAAGTACACAGGAAACGTATTGCGTCCTCGAAGCTGCATATTTGACTCCTGCGTATCAATGGGCTTACGTGACCCTCTGGGCTGATGTGTGGCTCTCGGGCAAAATAGGAAGGTGGACATTTGAAAAGCCATTTGGTAAAATATTGGGTGTAGAAATCAGTACATTTATTCAATATAAATAAGACCTCGTATCTATAGAACTCTTTTATTTTAGTCACCAACCTTACCATATGTAACTCAATCACAGGTCGGGTGTCCTCCGTTATAAGGTTGATTCCTTCAGGGCATTCTGTTGGGGAAGTTATCTTTCTTGCAATTTGGAACATCTCATCAACAGTCCTTTTGGAAAACAACCTATTGAAAAGAAATTAAACATCATCATTAATTCATTGGCAGACTGTCTCTCTATTTCTTATAATGATATAATAATCATTTATATTAGTTTAAAGAATTAAAAGAATAAATCATCATAAATTAGTCTGTCCATTGGTTTTATTTTGGAAATTAAACCTTATAAGACATGGTAAATAAAAAATAATAAAAATGCAAAGTTTTTTTCATAGCTTACCCAAAATCTATGAATTTAATATCATCAGAAAATTTTGTAATCTTATCGCCCCTCTTCTCCATATTGGTCATAATACGCTTCTTAATTTCTTCAATGCTGAAAAAAAAAATACAAATAGGAGTTTATTTGGATTTTACATGATGTAGATCTTTTTAACTTTCACAACTTCTTTTTACATTTATGGAGAGAAATAATTAACTGAAATAGAGCATCATATCATTGACATATCAAATTGCTATTACAATTACCAATTTATGATTAGACAATTTCTTTGTCACCTATTGAACATCTTATTATAGCCTTATTACAATGATAAGTCTACACTGAGAATATCTTTCATTTTTTCTACTTACGTGTCCAGGGGCTTCACTTCAATTAGTTTTAGTCTGACATTTTTGTGTAGTAAGGTAACGTTGACATTAATTGGCAAGATGGAGAGATCTGGAATGTGTTCATTTAGGTAACTGGAAAGAAAACAGAAAACTAATGCTAATAGATATCTCACTGTGAGAATTCACTTTTCCTTGTAGTCCGACAAAGGCAGTCTTGATCCCGCCAGCATATTTCGGTCTATTTTCCTTGAGTGATAGATCTTTCCAGGGTACCCACCGGACAGGGAAAACAGCGAAAATGGTGAAAAAAAAATTCCCTGCAGGGAAAAATCAGGAAATTTGATTTTTGACCTCAATTTCAGGGAAAACACAGGGAATTTGGTTTTATATGGGTTAATGCATGAAACGAGCCCTCTATTTTAAGCAAAAATTCGTAAGAGTAACAGTTTTTGGTTGCCGATTTGCGACGATAATGCCGCAATAACGCGACAATAAGCCCAAATAACGTGGAGAAAACATCCGGTGAAGCTGGGGAAAATCAGGGAAAAACCAGGGAATTCACTTGCCAAATTTCAGTGGGTACCCTGCTTTCACTCTTGAGAAAACCTTGAACTTTCAAATTACAGAACCTGCACTTCTTTTCCTTGTGATGTCAGATTTATAAAATCTTCACAATATCATATCCGCAACACACACTATTAGCAAAGACATAATAGGTCTCCCTTTACATTAGCAAAGACATAATAGGTCTCCCTTTACCATCAGTTTTATCTGCAAGAATACATGGACAACATGATGAGTTGTTACCTGTCATATGCTTTGGCAATAAGTTTTGTGCTTGTTTCAAACTCCTTCGTCAGGTCAGCTTTGTCTTTGATCAACTTCTCATCTAACAGTTTACTTTCTTTCCCCAAATCTGAAGTTGGCAATTTCACAAAAATGAATATGTTAGGCAAATTCATAATGAAAGGAAAATGCATAGAACTTTAAGTCTGCAATATGTCACTTAAAAAATTAAACATTATCACGCGAACATGGGATTTTTAAAGACAGAATTATAACTGCATAGCATAATTATTACTTAAAGTAACAAATTCATTCCAGTAACAGACCCATAAATAGACATAAATGTACAATCAATGTAAATTGATATGTCTGCAACATAATTGGTCAATTTCATTAAAGTTCTGTTATTTACACACCTTCTTCAGTTAATCCTTGGGTCTGTAATTGGTCTACATATTCAGCATGTTTCTTTGTTAGCAGGTTGCAGTTCCTATTGTATGCCTTTTGAATTGACTGGTGGAAAAATAAATGCAATAATAAACTGTGAAGTAATTTTATCAGAATATTATAACCACAACGACATCACATACATACACAGAAACATAAAATATCTTTCAATTTTATAATTTACCTGATAATAGTTTTGATGCATAGATAAACTTCTTTTAAGGTGGTCTGAAATAAAAAAAGATTAAAGTTCAATAAACTATTATCATGAAATAATATGCTTCAATCAGCAGTGGGTAATATGACATCGGTGTCATGATGCATACAAAGCAAACTCCAAAAGACTTTACAAAACTTTATGAGCATAATGAGTTTTGTCCTACCTTTTAAAACAGCTTCGATTTCCGAGAAATTCTTCACATCCTCCTTCTCTTCTACTGAAAAAGATAAATGCAGATTTATATAAATTATGTTGGTTCCGGTCAGACAATAAAGGTGACTAAAACGGCAGAATGGATTTTGTGGAAAATTTCATACCATGATTAGTCAGGTTACTGAAGTAGCTTTTCTCCGCCCGTCTTTTTTCTCCATTAAATTTTTCTAAAAGCAATCAAAATGAAAAAAGTTCAACTTATATATACAATGTATACATTAAATTGCCTAAGCTTTCACTTATACTAATATAATAGTCACAAAGGGTTGACCAGATTTCATTTTTAATAGGGGCACTGAAAATTAACTTTAAATTTAAAATAGACTATGGTGTTTCTGTGCCATGACACGGGGCAGTACACTGCCATATAATACATTCATAATTAGCCCTGAAAGTTGGATATTCCCAATTTCCTCTAGCCTGATACTAGGCTTATATTCGCGGTCAGAGGTTTGTCAAATAAAATTAAACACACCTATCATTTCATCAAACAAGCGATCCTTAACCAAGTTTTCTGGGTTGAGAGTGGTGTTACAGCAAGGACACCTGTGATGCACATCGACACTTTCTTTAATGCATTTATTGCAGAATCTGTGACCGCATGTCGTCATGTGACAGTCGGTTAACTGTGCCATGCAGATTGGACATTGGAAGAAGTCTGCAATTGCTGGTGCCTGGAAAATTAATAGTGGGATATTAAATTATATAAATTAACAGGAGCTAATAAACTTGACATGCATATTGACCGGTTGTACAGAACTATGCATAATCACTGCAGTCTCTTAATTGTAAGCCTGTCTCTCTGTGTCAAGGGTTTAAACTCCTTTTGTTACAGGACTGCCACTATAAGTGGTACCAGCGGCGTAACCATGTAATTTCGGGAGGGGGGCAAGAAGGGGCAAACGATCTAGGTGGGGGGGGGGGGCATATGCCCCCCCCCCCCTGTACGCCACTGAGTCCTGATGGTCAACAACTTGCAGACACATAACTATGTGTCTTTCTTTTCTATGTTTTAAACAGAAATTTTTAATTGGATCATCATCATGATGTCGGATCATATTGAAATAATTGATGATCATTCATTGATTGAAAATGTTGATGTCATGCCAAGGCATGGCGTACTGCTACGCTGAATTAATTATAGGTTGGTTCAGGTAACTTACAGGAATTAAAAGAGGCAATTCTTCATCAGCCATGTCACTGCAATATATCGACACTAATTCTGCTTCAACAATGTTCAAGTTCCTTGTCCAGCTCTTGCGTTCTTGTTTACCTTTCTGAGGGATTCCCGCGTCATTGCTATTTTTGGATCTCTTTTGCAGGGAATCCTCGCGAGGGCGCGCACCTGCAGCTCTCAGTGGCGATCCCTTCAGGATGCCTGCAAAAGGAAATTTGGATCCGCCTTGTGCATGTTGTGGATGAAATTAAGCAGATTTAACCATCAATCGTAAGTAATTAGTTGTATCTGTATGGCCTATTGCATGGTAGACTCATAGGGTAACATCTTTGGAAGTTGACAGACTTATTGTCACTTGTTGGACTTCAGTGTAATCTTAGAAAGTAGAAAGTGATTTGTGATGAAACCAAACTGACACAGACAGGTGGTCTGTGCAGTGACAAGTGGCGGTGTGTGTGTGTTTACTGTGTTATTTGGACATTTTGGCAGCTTTGCACTGTCTGGTGGTTAGGCCTACAAGTCACCTGGGAAGGAGTATCGTTGAGGATGATCCATCCAACCCCCCCCCCCCTCAAACCTGAGAAACAGCTAACAACACCCCCCGCCCCCCTCCCTCCTCCAGTCAGACTCCTGAAAGACCCCCTGCCCGATGTTAATATTTTCAAATGTATGTATAAGTTATTTTAGTATCAGCGCTGAGTCGCATTTTGTCGAAGACTATTATACATTCCAAGATCACGACGGATTGATATACTGTACAGCCCCAGGCCGATTGAAAATTATTTCTCAACAGTGTTTGCTCACTTTAGTGAGGCGAAGAAAATTCTAGACAATAACCAGCCTCATACTGCCACAAGGATGGGAAAATACAAGGAATTTTATTTAAAATATCAGTTGGTGCCCACAGAGCAAGATCTAAACTCTTTCAGTCGTTGGCTACTTGCTGGCTTCTTTTTGCGTAATCAGCTGATCGATTATAATCATTCGTAAGTTCAGTACTGTTAAATTGCTCCATGTTTTATTGTTTTTCACATTGAATCGTATTATATTCTCTGAATTGTCAGGAATTTGTGTCAACTTGAAGCGTATAATGAAATGACATTTAGCCTCTAAGGAAAAGGGATAGGCCAGACTGCTGTAACTGAATGCCAAGGTTGCTCTTACAGAGTAGATGCAGAGTGTGGTCTTATTCTCTGACTGCCATTCTGACTTCTTTGTTGCCAGTCGATATATACTTTTGCATTCAAATAAAAACTTGAGAATAGCTCCCAGTGAGTGAGGAAATTCAGATCTTTATAGTTTGGGATTTATATAATCTACCAAAGAATTGTTCTCAGGTTATGTTTCGATGTTAATTATTAATAAATAAATAATTTATCTAAATTTTAAAGCCCTTTGGTCACCTCACCTGTGTTATATTTACAATACAATGCATTAGTGTACATATTTAACAATACATATAGGAACTGTCCTGGGTAACAATAGGTACAATAAATTGTATTGACATGATTTGACAATAAAGAAATTATGATGGGTCTGGCCATCAGCCAAAAGTCATATTTTCATTGTTGTGAAGTTATTGCTCTATCTGGCTGGCAGTGTATCCATTGGACCACCACATATTCCAGTCATATTTACCAATTTAATGGGGCTGCGTCATACATATGAGCGCCCAGGGGCCAGGGTTTTTTTAAACTTGATTTAGTAATTTACTGTGATATGGCAGACTTCTCTTATGCATGTATATTGGATGTGTTCCGTCCACACTCAAATTGACTCAATGCTTTCCAAGCTCTGATAATACTCCGATAGTGCTTAGGTAGTGGGTCATACACGGCATGTATATGTTGTTCACCAAGTGTATATCATTGCCGTTTGCTGATTCAGGATATAGGTATCTGCAGCTGGTGAGTGTGCATGCTATTGACATGTGTCGTGTGTGATAATTGATGTGTAAATATCTCTGCAGTTGATTGAGGTGAGTGTGATGATGAGTCGATGACTGCCAATGAGGTTTAATTGTGCTTTTGCAGTTGATGCTGTAAGGTGCTGTGAGATGTGAGTTACTGTACTGAAAGTCAGTAATCCAGATAGGCCATGAGCATTTGATGAACCTCGTCCGCCATGCAGAAAAAAAACATTTTTTTTTGGAAAGAATAAATTTTTTTTTTTGCAAAATGTATGCCCGAATCAAATCCTAGCTGGCACGCTGTAAGTAGTAATTTGTTTTTGTGGGTTGGTCTAGCGGTAGCGTGCTGGGCTGCCAATCGCTGGGTCCAGGGTTCGAATCCAGCTCTTGCCGGGTCACCTTGGCCTCAGTTGGACGGCTGTTTCAATCATCCTTCGCCTCATTGCCGTGCCCTCCTCCTGTCCTAATTAGCTTACGAAGTGCATAAATGCAGGCCGTAAAGCCCCAATCATCCATCGTGTAGAGGTCATGCCACTCAGCTTCATCTGCTTGTCAGATCCAAATAGGCCTTTTTCCGCTGGGGTTGCCCTGAAGCAGTCCCGCACCAAATACCCTAGCAACCATCCAGCACACCCCAAGCCACCTGCATGGGGGCCATAGTAACCAATGGCAAAGATGTGTATTGGTGTTGCAAAAGTTGTTTAAAACAAAGCTTAAGCAACTTATGACAATTTTGTGACATCTGAAGTTTGCTGAATAATATTGAGCTTCTTTTGGGTTAAAAGAAATGTTTATATTTTTAAGTGTGCTTCACTTATTTAATCAATTAACTAATCAGAAGTCTTTGCTCACATAAATGTCCAGTCTTTAACAATATATATATAATAGGCCTACATGAACTAGGAATAGAAATTTAAGTTTTGTTTAGTCTGAAACAGTACAAAGAGAAAACATAAGCTCAGTGGAGCCAGTAAGAGAGCTAAAACATTAAAAAATCATAAACAATACAAACAAAAACAAAGGCACTACAACTAACAACTATAATTATAACAAATGACTATACTCCATGTAGTACTGTAGTTAGGTATTACTTGATAATTTGATAAACTTATACCTATGTTATCTTCTGAAAATTTAGTTAAAGTGTGGCCTTGATTATCATGATTATATACTAGGGTGCATCAGTTGCCCCAACTTTTAAGGAGAAACCTTGCCAGTTGCAGGAATGTTCCTTTTATACTAGAAACACATTGTGTAAAGTTTCAGAAAACCTGGACAACGTTTAGGGGTGGCACACTTGCACTGAAGTTTCTAGGATTTTTACATTTTCTGCCATTTTATCGGTTTCGCGGTTTGTTATATTTCATTGGGTATCAATCTAATAACATTAAAAATGATGTCATCTTGTAGCTCTAATCATGAGCTTCAATTTGAATACCAACATGATGGGTGTATGACTAAGAGAACCAATTCATGGTCATTTGCAATTTCGCAAATACATACATTATATGTGTGCTGATGTAAACACAATAGATAATTCAACAATGTTCCTAATTCTTTGTGGGTTTGTTACCAACTAACAGACACATAGATTTATCAAAAAAACATTTTGTTTTTTGCTTGTTCAGTTATTCAATATCTTTGGTGTGATTGTTTCAGCATATTCTGTCAGACATGTAAGACTGGAAAAGAACATCACTGAAATAATATAATACAGATAAGTTTCGTCTTATCGCTGGCAAGAAAAGAAACACTAGGCAGTGCAAATATACCTGGATGGTGTTTGAAACAGGGGGCTCAATGGACAGACCAATTTGTATATTTTACAGCAGAAGTCAAATAATTTATTCAATCAAGCTTCAGTGGGCGAGGAGCCGGCGGTGTCATATTTCATGGACATTTGTTGGCTTGTAAGACTGCAACAGCTTAGCATTTTAATTAGCTTTGAAATTGAGTTTGTAGTACTGAAAAATCTCGCTGCATATATACGTGTACATGGCTGTTAAGGCTCTCTTAGCCATTGGCAGTCATTTCTTTACATGTATGCATATGAAGACGAATCAGTACTTTTGACTTTGGCTGTAACTTGGAAAAGTTTTTTGGTCATATTTCACAACTGACTTATATGCATAGGGGAGATGCTGGACTGGTGATTCAATTGACTTGCCTCAAATTTGACTCCCAACTTATAAAGATAAAAAGAGTTGTCTTATAAAGAATAATTCCTTTCTATCTATGGCCAGAAAATGATGAGCGACGAAAAAACTATTCATTTTATAAAAGTTATGAAAACACAAAATATAAGCTTATATGATAGATTGAAGTCTAGATACAGAGCTCTAAAAACAACAAATGTGATCTGGCAAAGGAAAATTTTCCTCTAGATCAGTTATTAGGATCTTTAGATTAGTACAGAATAGCAAATTTAATTGATCTAAAATAATTTAAGCACTGATACAAATCCCATGCCCACATCACTGTGGATGAGTGTCCTCGATTGGACCATTTCGATTGAATTGAGCTATTTGCCTATAGACAAAAGTTTGACATCAGCATTACAGCACAATGCATTGTAGCTTATTTTTTTATTATTCAAAACATTCCCATTTGATTTCCCATCAAATAGAAGTTTGGCACACCGAGCCTCTGAAGTTAGCAACAGCATTCGATTCTTGGGCCCGATTATCAAAATGCAATATGATGTGCAAACTAAAATGTTATGGATAAAAATATACACATGTCTAAGATGTCCTTTAATGGACTTCATGTCTGAATATCCCACATGACATAATGATTATTATTGTGGTAATAGCATAACATCAACTTATCATTTATTTTTAGATGTACAATATCGTAATTAAATCTTATCTCGTTCACCAGAGTTCCCCCCCCCAGAGTGCTCCCATGAGAAGCTGACGCATGCGCAAACACCACTTGCTTCGATGCGTTCGCATTGATCACACACACGATTTTCGTTTCGACGAATTTCGGTCGTTTCTTCACGAAGGGCGACCGTTTCTTGAGCTGTATATTCAATAAATTGTACCCTAAATAGACCGGGGGCTTCTTTACAGCGTTTTTAGGCTGTGCGGGCTTTGAATTGGACCGTTTTTGGCCTTTTTGTGCGGCCGTTTCGGGCTTCGCATTTCTTTTCCCGCGAATCCTTGCTTGGGGTTCGTGGTGACGGCGCTATTTTTAGATTCGCGCCACTGCTTTGACCAATCATACGTGGGTTTCCGTCGCGTCATTTCACGCGGACGGTTTCGGCCAATCAGAGCCGTGTATTTGGTTGAGCTATGAATAGATTGACCAATCAACGCACGCCTACGCGTGACGTCATTTCTTGGAAGCGTCCTTTTCCTTGGATCTCCCGCTCTTTCACTGGGCGGTCTGGAAATAATTCGAGGATGGCAGGCGAGAAAGATTTGACGCCTGAAATCGCCAAGAAGGCAGACAAACCGGACAAACCGACGTCGAAAAACGACGATAAAGAACCTAAGAAGAACGGGGAAGATCTGCTTGCCGAAGTTGAGCGGCTATGCTTTGCCAAGACCTCGAAAAAGACTGAGAAAAAGAAAAATGTCACGGCAACTCAATCGCGACCGTCTGTTATGGATCAGGCGTATCCTTTAGGGATGGAGGATCACGTTTTAGATCCACGTCTGGAAGGCTACGGATTGCCGCCGGGCCCGGAGATGTTTTATCCCCCGCCCTTCGCCTGGGGCCCCCCTCCCATTGGGGATTGGTGGGGTCTGGAGCAGGATGAGTCTGTCCCTGGGGGCGAGTCTCCACCGGAGGTGGAGGATGAGGATTCGGTTATGGTTATGGACGAGAGAGATGAATCAGTTGACCAGCCTCCAGCTGAGGACGCTGAGGATCTTCTAGCGGATCATTTGAGTCATGTGGAGGCCACGGGGCCAGCGATTCCTGAGAGATTGGCTAACCTGACTAACAATATTTGGACTGGCAAACAAACGACAAATGTTAAGGAACTGTTTGACAAGTATCCTTTCCCTTCTAATGTCCTGGTGAAAAAGGTGGCCTTAAACGAGGAAGTGGCAATCATCACCTCCAAGACAACCAGAATCAAGGACGTGAGACTGAAGGCAGTTCAGGGTTCTGTTGCAAAAGCGGTCGTACCGCTGCTTAAAAATTTGCAACATTTGACTTCGGAGGGCTCCTCATCATCTCTCAACAAGAAGAAATTAGTGAACACCACGGTTGATGCCTGTAATATGCTTGCCCACGCAAATATCACCCTGAATCAAATTCGACGCGACTTTGTGAAGCCGAGCCTTCAACCCAGATACCAGAGACTCTGCAAAACTGAGGACAAGGAGTCTGGCCTTCTCTTCGGAGACACACTGTCAGATCGCGTCAAGGCGGCGGATCAGGTGGGCCGCTTATCCATCTTGGCGGGCCGTGGCCGAGGCCGAGGACGGGGTTACCAGTATAACCCGAGACAGTGGGCTGCGGGCGCCAACCGCTGGAACCCGTACTGGTCATACAGAGGCCGAGGGACCAGGTCAGTTAGGGGTGAGTCACATGATGATGATCAGATTGAATTGCCTTCTGTGTTTGGAAGAAAATACTTACATTTTGAAACAAATGTTGAGGATGATAATTCTCCTTTCAGGCCGCTCCAACAGTTACCAGAAGGGCGCCAGCCAACACAACAAGACAGGCAAGACCTAGACGGGATATCTAGCGCTCCTCCTCCCCCCCCTTCTAATGATTTGGTGAGTACTTTTGCTGAACTACCCATTGATATTCATAAATGGGGGGAATTTAAAGCAGGTAGATTGAAGGACTGCTATCCGCAATGGAAAGACTTGACGTCTGATTATTTTGTCTTAACAGACATTTTAGGTTTGAAAATTGATTTTGTGAATGTCCCAGAACAGAAGGCTAAGCCTCACCCTATGAAATTTCCCAGGGCAGAGAGACAATTCTTGGAAGGAGAAATTCAAACATTGCTGCACAAAGGTGTTATTGAGAAAGCTGAACATTCTGAGGAACAATTTATTTCCAATGTCTTTTTGAGACCAAAAAAGGAGAAAGGGAAATATCGTATGATTTTGAATCTGAAAAATTTGAATGAGTCAGTTGAGTATCACCATTTTAAAATGGATACCCTTCAGTCAGCTTTAAAGCTGTTATCGAAGAATTGTTACATGATGAGTATTGATTTGACTGATGCTTATTACTCAGTCAATGTAGATAGAGACTTCAGGAAATTCCTGAAATTTGAGTTTGAGAATGAATTGTATCAATTTACTTGCTTGCCAAATGGTTTATCATCTGGGCCTCGAGTGTTCACAAAATTGTTGAAAATACCTTTTTCCTATCTCAGGGAAAGACTTGGGGTCACAATCACGGGCTACATCGATGATACTTTAATTGTGGGCAATTCCTTTGAACAAACCTTACAGGCAGGCAGACATACGGCTGAACTTTTACAGAAACTGGGTTTTATGATTTCTTCTTCTAAGAGTGTTATTGTTCCTTGTCAGAGAATTGAATTCTTGGGATTTGTTTTGGATTCTAGTCTTATGCAAGTCTCTTTACCTGATCAGAAGACTAAAGACATTGAATGTTTGTTGAATGAGTTTACTCAGAAAAGGAGTTGGTCGATCCGAGAGGTCTCACAAGTGTTGGGTCGACTGTTGGCTACTAAACCGGGCAATCGGTTTGCGGATTTATATGCCAAAAGGTTGGAGATGGAGAAAAATGATGCTTTAAGGTTGCATGCTGGTGATTTTGATTCTGAAATGATTGTATCTGATTTGGCAATTTCGGATTTGTTGTGGTTCAAGGAAAATTTGAGATTTGCATATGCTGATGTGTTTGTAGGACAACCAGATGAAGTTGCATATTCGGATGCTAGTTTACAAGGTTGGGGAGGTTTTTACCCTTCCTCTGGCCAGAAGTTTGGAGGTAGATGGGATCCAGATGAATCGGAATGTCACATTAATGTGCTTGAATTATTGGCAATTAAATACGTGTTACAATCTCTCTTTTCGCAACAGACTTTGAAACATATTCGTATTTTGACAGACAATACTACAGCCATGCAATGTGTTACGAATCAAGGCTCGGTAAGGTCTGTGGCTTGCAACAACGTTACTAGGGATATTTGGCTGTGGGCCCAAACTAGGGATATTTGGTTAACGGCAGCCTATTGTCCAGGTGTACAGAATGTTGAAGCAGATGAGGCTTCGAGGAAGTTTCAAGATGACACAGAATGGATGTTAGATAGAACTATCTTTGAACAAATTTCGGATGAGTTTGGGAAACCAACAATTGATTTATTTGCCTCTCGACTCAATAGACAACTTGATAAGTTCTGTTCTTGGAAGCCAGACCCTGAAGCTGTACAGGTGGATGCCTTTATGATGGATTGGTCTCCTCTATTTTTCTACGCTTTTCCGCCCTTTGCAATTTTACCAAAAGTTATGCAAAAAATTAGAGTAGAACAAGCACGAGGCATTGTAGTTGTACCTTATTGGACTACCAAAGCTTGGTTTACAACATTGACTGAAATGCTTGTTGATGTGCCTATATTGGTGCCAATAACTGACAATGTTCTATTTCTCCCTTTCAGAGAACACAGTCGACACCCCCTTCAGAACAAGCTGGTGCTACTGGTCTGCTCAGTATCCGGGATTCGCTCAGAAAACGAGGTTTTTCTGAGGCAGTATCACAGACAATGCTGCAAGCGAGAAGATCCTCCTCCACGAAATTATATGAGTCGTACATCATTAAATGGCAAATCTATTGCAGTGAAAGGGACATTAATTACATTACACCGAACATTACAGATGCGTTAGAATTTCTACAGTCTTTATTTACAGACTCTAGTATCAATAGAGGTTACAGTGCGATAAATACCGCCAGGGCGGCTTTGTCTACTATTATTGTATTACCTTCAGGTATCTCTTTTGGGTCTCACCCTGATGTAAAAACTTTCATGAAAGGAGTATATAATTTGAAACCTACAAAACCCAGGTATGTGGACATTTGGAATCCGGACATTGTTTTGAAATTCTTAAAAACTCTTGGACCTGCACATAAATTAGATTTTCCAACATTAACTAAGAAAACGGTCATGTTAATTTTGCTTGTGACAGGGCAAAGGCCTCAGATCATTAGAGCTCTTAAAGTACAGAATATGGAGATTTCAAGTTCAAAATTCACTTTTCAAATTGAGAATAAGGATTTAAAACATGGTCGGTTGAATTTTACGCCAGAATTGTTGAAACTTAAAGCTTTCGCTGCAGACAAAAGATTATGTGTTTATCACTATTTGTATGTTTACCTGGAGCGTACTCAGGATATTCGACAGGGAGAAAAACGAATTTTCTTAACCACTGTTAAACCGCATAAGGCGGCATCTATGGACACTATATCTAGATGGATCAAAGACATTTTGAATAGATCAGGCATTAATGTTGATAAATTCAAACCAGGCAGTGTTAGGGCTGCCAGTACCAGCAAAGCTTCGTCTAAAGGAGTAAATGTTGACACAATTTTAAAGAAGGCAGGTTGGACGAGACAATCTACTTTTGCAAGATTTTATTCCAGACAAATTGTAACTTCGGATAAATATCAAGACACTATTTTAAAGATTTGATGTTTGTTGAAGAAAAAAGGGGGGGGGGAGGATCACTGGATGGAGAGAGGACCACATGGATTTAAGCCTATTGTTCTATGTGTTTTCAAAGTTGGTCCGTTACAATTTGAAATGAGTACTTAATTACAAGGACTAATTATATTATGATCGAAATCATAATTCGCTATGAAGTGACATTAATTTATTACTGATTGATTGATCTTGAGATTGCAACAAGGACTCTATATATATGAATTGTCAAAAATCAAATGAGATGATGTTTGTGAAATGAAATCAAAACAATACTGGAAGATGAAAATGATATGAATGGTTGAAACTGAGATGATTAAAAAAAAAAAAAAAAAAAAAGTCTTGTTCTTTAATTTAATTTAAGAAAATAATAATCATTACAAACTTATGATTCAGATTAATTGGATTTTATTGAAGTTATGTGATATTGGCTCTCAAGTCTCATGGGAGCACTCTGGGGGGGGGAACTCTGGTGAACGAGATAAGATTAATGGTTAGCCGACTTACCTGTAGGAAGGCTGACCGTAATCTTGTCGAGTGATACCAGAGTTCCCCTCCCCCCAGAGTGCTAACATGCCCGACCCTCCCAGCCCTGAATTTCACTCTGGAGGGATATGAATTACTTTTATTTGTAATTATTATTATATCAATATCACATAACTGTTTTCAAGTGTAGTGTTTGCGCATGCGTCAGCTTCTCATGTTAGCACTCTGGGGGGAGGGGAACTCTGGTATCACTCGACAAGATTACGGTCAGCCTTCCTACAGGTAAGTCGGCTAACCATTAATTTCGTTGTAATTTGTGTATCATAGAAAGATAATTGAAATGGATGTTTTAATTGGAGATATGGCTTCCTGGTACTCAAATTAAAGCTCTCTTTCTCCTCTACATCATGGTACCTGTCTTGTTGTTCTGGTACAATTACTAAGTAAATTATTGCATACCGCAGATTCTCAAATGAGATATTTTTCATCAAAATCAGGACTAACTTTCGGGCATGTGTGCCACCCCTAGACATGTTCCGATTGTTCTAAAACTTTACAATACATGCTTTTTTGGCAAAAGGAACAATATTGGAGAAGGCAAGGATAATCAAACAACTATTTAATTTTTAGGGGGCAACTGATGCACCCTATTATATACTGTAGACAACTGCAGAGTGAGACCTATAATGGGCATATAATTGGAGATGGCCATTCCCGGGGGCGAGTCCCTAGTCTATACTTTGTATTATTACAGTACTACTGCCTCATAGTGCCTATATATTATATATATAGTAATATGACTTTGGCTGCTATTTATTAACTCTTAATATCCACTTGTTATTATATACTTTTTCTTTAAATGGTTTGTCAATAAATACAGGCCTAATGTATTGGTGCATTGTCAGCATTTTTTCACCTTTGCTGAAGTGCATTTTTTATACATGTATACGAACACATTATACTAATCAAATCCTGCTAATCTTTTTCTTAACAAGGAGCTTAGTAGGCCTGTCATTTGCCTGTAATGTACTTCTTATAATTGCTATTTAATCATTTTAATATATTAAATAAGAACATGTATTGTCTTACAACCATGATGTAGTAGGCATATGGTGCAAACATCTGCAAAATCACTTTTCTGATGACTTTTCAATAATTTGCCTATGTATGGGTTCCCTGTGTGTATTGACCAACAACAAAAACCTTTTATGATGGTTTTGGGGAATCCATAAGTCAGAAATTATTGAAAGATTGTCAAATTGAAAGCCAAATGTATGGTTTCCAATGGGATGGCTTGGGGTGTGGTGACCCCTGGTGCCCCCTGTGGCTGGTCCTGGAAGCTTAGCGGAAAAACCTCTATTTCCGACTCTGAACCAAGTGCAGTCTATTTATTATCTGGACGGAGTCCAGATACTGTTTGGCTACACTACTACTTCTGTCAGCCTTGACTTCCTGTCAACTATGCCAGCATTAAACATGACATATAGTGGTTTACTCCACACAGCTCCTATTTCACCCTCCACCTCTGCACACATGCCATCCGAATGTGTCAGAGTGATACAGCAAATAGATTAGGGCTAAATCTATCTGTAACAACTGTAGATAGACGCATTCAGTGCAAAGAATAGGCAGAAATCACGAAATCTGATGCATTTGACTGCTATCTGGCCCACCTGTCTGTAGCTTAGGGGGGACCAGTCCATTGGAATGCAGAGATTTGATTGGTCGATACATAGAGTAGCTGGTTGCCATTGGAATGAAGCGATGTGATTGGTTGATGTCGTCTGGCTGGTTCCCGCCGTCTTTGCTGCTGTGAAGTTGAACAAGTAGTTCTTGGGTTTCCCACTAGGGGGACACTCTCCGTATTTATTTGACCATGCAAAATGCGTACCAGCGCAAGTGGTTGAAATCATTGGGAGTCTAAAAAAATAAAAATGAAGCAGAATGCGCAAATAAAATTTGTAAATCTAGGCGCTGATTGTCAATTTGACCATTAAGCATGAGATGAACCTGTCTGTCATTGCAGATGCTCCATTGTGAATCAACCTTGCAGCTGGTCAGAGATCCTATCTTATTTACTTCATTCTGCTGCAGCCTGTCCTAATATATATGCCCTCATTTTCCACTTGAGTGCACACAGTCTAGACATTGCATGAGGTGGTTGCTCAATACTAGGACAGTGTCCTGATTTTTTATGGCAATTGGTTAGGAGCATAAGTTTCTGTTAATTGTAATTAGATAGAAATGGTGTTACTGCTCGAGGACAAGAGGTGTGAATTTGTCAAGTGCAATTAACCATTAATCAGTCAGTTTCGCCACTTGTCAAAATGTTTGTCCTGAATTGTGTTATTGTGATTACAACAATTAAATCAAAAAGGATATTTGTTTATGAATTATGATTATCTCATTATTGTCATAAATGTGGCTTTATTGAGATCGATGGAAACTGGGGGGTCACCTCGGGGAGTCAACCAGGGAGTCACCTCGGGGGGGTTACAAAAACTGGTGAAATGAACTACAATTAACCTGCTATCTGTATACATCTGACAGGTCAAATGAACTATTGACCTAGAGCTGCTGCCAAATCTAAATGTCATCAATGGCACTTCCAAGTAAGTACCTGAAAAGTGCAATATATCTGTTTCCTTAGATATTTGACTTGTTTTGTGAATAATATACACTCATGTGCCATTGCGAAGAATGCATCATGATGTGGAGGCCTCCTAGGTTGTCAGATATCTTACGAAAGTGTAGCCATTTTCTAATGTTGCTGCTACGAGATGATAACAAGCTAATCCAACATTCATAGAACTTTGGAAGCTTGATTTGCCAGCGGCCCCACTCTGCCTCCAAGACTTCCCCACTTTAAATCGATTGAAAAAATTTCAGATATTTTTTTTGCTCTGAAATGTTGCAGAAAAATAATAAATAAATTGTGTCTTTATCATGATTTGTGAGTTCAGTTAGATAAAAAACATATCTGTCCCACCGCAAGGCAATTTAGGGCCTCAACAACTTTTCAGTACAGCCTGTACAGGGCCTGCCACAGAGGCCTAAATCTAGCACTATTGAATAGTGCGAAGATGGTTTTGTTCTTGACCACCAAACCTCTTTTTCAAATTTGGTGAGGTCCCCTTGCTCTGTGAGGCCCTGGGCACAGTGACCACTGTGCCCTGTGGATAATGCGGCCCTGCTCCCAATTCAACATAAGTATCAATCAAAACACTTTTCTGTTTTGCTGCATGTCTACCAAAATATGAATTTCTCCCTCTCTAGACCGCTTATGGCTCACGCTCTCATAAATTGGGACCCCTGCTACTATAATTCAGCGTACCAAACTACTAGCCCTAGCTTGTTTTACCATTTTCAGGTCAATTATCACCGTCCAGATATGCAAATTCCAATTTGCCTTCTAGTTATACATGCAACTTAATGTCATGACATTTAACAGTGTTTCGTGTTTACCTGATAACGGATATTATGATAATTTGTGGCAGTTGTCTGTTTTTATGGATGGTTGTTTTATGCATTGTCTACTATTTAATGTTATTCCAATAGTTCCAAAGCACTGATGATTGTTTGAATCTTATATCTGAGTAGTTTTAATTGATTGGCTGAAACTTACAATTATTTATTCCGTACCACAAAGGCAACTGGACACAGGATTAAATTATAGTTTCACTGCAAGGGTATTGAAAAGTTACTCACTATACTCAATGAATTAATGACTTGTTGATTTTTTTTTGGTCAAGTTAAGTTGAATTGGTTGATATAATTGTATTTTTCAGATGGCTCAGAAGGGCCAGGGCGTGACTCGGACCCTGTCAAGTCCAGAGCCGAGCAACAGCCAAGACTCAGGGCCTGGGGTGATTGTAGAACTCTGCAAAGACCTAAATGACGAGAAAAGGTCAAACTTATTCTTCCCCGCAAGGCAGGACGGCTATTTGGCAGAAGAAATCTGCCAGGAAATTTGTCGCAAACTAAACATTGGTGCCTACACTTTCCATATATTTGGTCTTGCTACCACAGACTTGAAGATCTGGCTGAGTCCCAGTCATCTCATTACTTTCCAATCAAACGATGTGTACAAGTATTCCTTTAGGGTACGATTCAAGCCCCACGAAAACAACTTCGTTCGTATCATCAATGTTAGCCAGCAGACTTTTGATTACTACTTCTTGCAGTGCAGAGAGGACTTTTTGAAAGATCATTTAAAGGACAGTTTGGACGATGTTAAGCAGAATGATATCCTCGGTCTGGCTATTATGGACATGCTGCGCTTCAGCAAGGAGTATAACATCGATTATAGTGGCATGAAGAAGTATGAGCCCGATCAATTCTTGCCTCCTAGTGCCGTGCATGCTTTTAGAATGCCGCTGTCAAAACACCGCCTTGAATCGAGCTTTAAAAATAAACTGAAAAAAGAGTTTGTGGAAGCGGAGAGAGATGGAAGTAGTGTGCCCGACATTAAGTGGAGCTACATGAGGGCCCTCTGGAAGTATGTGTCCATCGAGGGCAAAGATAAAGCAGTAAAGGACTTGTACGGAGCGGAGCACTTCCCTCTTTCGTTCGGAGATGAAGTTGTTGTCGACCCCCATCATCCTACTTACCCGGGCATCTATACCAGGTGTAAATCGAAGGTATTTATTGGTTATATTGATTGATACAATGCCTTGCGCTCAAGTTTGATGATCCATTAGTCGTGACGTCAAGGCGAAGTAAGCCTAAGTTGGCTAATGCAAATTGACTTGTGATAGATACATGTACACCATGTATTGTTATACATTTTGGAAGTGCAGCCCATTTCTGAAGTTAATCTGAATTCTGATGAACGATGAAATTATGTGCTATAAGTTCCTACAAGACCTGCATTCAGGGTTGTCATGTCACACTTAATGTTCGGATTCTGAGAAAGAAACCCCCCCAAGTGTTCTTTTAACGAATGTTATATGATCAGTTTTGAATTTGAATACTTAATTAGTCCTGGTCTGTGATGATGCCTTTCATGGAGCTGCTGGTAAATGTTTTGCTGAAACATTTGTTTCAAGGCGGACCCCCAAGTCAAGATTTCATATTGTGTAACAGCTATAAATTTCAAGACTCAATAAATGTTCTTTGATATTTATGATAAAGGAGTTCTGTTAATGTATGATAAGTATTTTATAATGAATTTGGAAAGGAAGCCTTGTTTTCAATTTCATTTCTATTTCAGCCCCTGCCTGAACATTTCTGCAAAATTGAGGACCTTGTAGATGTCAGCATACTTGGTGAGACAGGAGGCCCTGGCCAGTACTATGTTCAGGTCAACAGGACATCAGGAATTCCACAGGTAAATGGAATGGAGAGATTTTGCCATACAGTTATTTTTGACGCGCAGAGAATCGGCCTTCACTGCTGTTACGCGACTGGAGGAAGCAGCCTACATCTCTGAAAAGTCACTGGAATCCGTGCATACATGTGCTGCTGGGTTATTTGTTTACAGTTCTGAGTATACCAGCTGGTATTTGATTCGAGCATACAATTTTCTAGAAATCGGATTTTTTTTTGGTTGGAAAAATTCAGGGTATTGTTAAGATTAATATAAATTTCCCAAAAAGACTTGCATGGTGGACGAGAGTCACCATACTCAAATGGCCTAGCTGTAACCTGGTTAGAAGCAACCAAATTTCCTATTTGATTGATCGGTATCTGTTATGACTTTAAATTTGCTACTCTGCATAATTGCCTCTAAATAGCCCGCACCGGTGCTGATGGGGCGTAAAACACAAACTCACTCACTCACGCTAGTCTGCATAGGCCTACTGCAGTACAGCAGACTGGTTTGTCAGTCTGACAAATAGTTGCTAGTCTGGATATAGCATTCAGGAGAATTCTTTCATCGAGGATGCAAATGTATACTTGTACATTATGGTGTTTACTTGTTAATTACCAATTACAGGGAAAAACATGAAAATGTGTCAGTGTATGCAACAACTGAACAGACCATTAAATTTTAGAAAAAAAAGTATCTGTGGACTAAAGTTCATTTGAAACATTAATAATAGTATCTTAAGGTATAAATTTACTTTTCTTTCTTAATTTGCAGCATTTCATGTTTGGTTCCTCGAAGCTTGCCATGTCCTTCGCCAGCTGCCTGGATGGGTATTATCGACTGATTGTTGACTACCACCAACATGTTTGTGCCAAAATACATTCCCACATGTTGAAGTACATGAAAGAACTGCGCTGCCATGGCCCTGTCGAGTAAGTTATCATGTATTAAACAAATAAAGTTGAAGGTGGTCCTCATTCCTCAATTATTTAGGGAGTTGAAAATTCATGAGCTACTTGTTATCTACTCCCAAAAATCTGGAAGGTCTATGCATATTGTATACGAGTGTCTGACTTGTGACTCTTCGCTCTAGGGTATATTGAATCTGCAATAGGTCTGTCTCCATTTGTAGTTCTGAATTTATGTGCAGGTGGTGTCTCCAAGCAATAGGAGCTCTGATGGAATCCCCTTTGCCTTTCAACAAGGTGATTGGTGTTGTTGACCAAGCTAAGGAGTCTTAACTTAATGAGTGTGTTTGTTGAATGTTTGATTGTTTGGGTCAGCTACGCCATATTGATTATGTTCTCGAAACAGTAGTTCACTGAAAAGTGTGTTGTTATCATGTAGATTGATTAAAATGGTATAAAAATCATAAAGATTAAATTGGTTTTGGATATTTTTACTAAAAGATTAAAATGGTTTGTGGTTTTGGCGTTGGTCTCGGATTAAAATGGTTTTGGTTTTCAAAATCGCCGTGGCGCATCTGTATGCAAAAGTCCGCGAAGTACCCCCCCGGGCCATCCATCCATCTAGTTGAGGATATAATGTAGCTAAATTATAAATCCTTCGCCAGACTGATGATGTCTGGCTTCTAGCCGAATTTGCACCTGTCTGGGAATAGAATTGTGCCATTGTGCCTCATCTGTGCATCAGTTTATCACATCTATTGATAATGCCCTGAATTGATACAGTTGTTGCATAATGCATATCATGCTGCAGACATATCAGGTCATAATTGTGCAGCCCAATTTCATAGGTGTCTATTTGGAGAGAGGGTCAGCTCAGGGTAGCCTTCTGGGCTGCCAATCACTGGGTGTCAGGTTCGAATGCATCTCACGCCAGGTCACATGGGTCTATGTTGGTTGGCAGCTTCAGTCATCCTTTGTCTCATTGCTGTGTCCTCCTCCTGTCCTAATTAGCCTACCAAGTGCAAATTAGTGCATGAATACTGGATGGAAATCCCCAGTCATCTATTAATTGGTTTCTAACAGGGTGAAGACTATCACTGTATTGAAGCACTAGATGGGTTTCCAAATATGATTTAGTTGCATTATAGTGAATGGGCAAAATTGATGTTTGTTCTGTTTTCCGTGCACCTTTAACATGTTTAACCTTTAAGCAACTTCTCATGAAAGTAGTGTTTTCAAAGAGACAATTAATGGTTCATTGATTGTACAGTTTATGTATCACTTTGAGTGAGAATTTACCTGAATCTTTTTATGGCACAGTGTGCATAATTCTTTGGTGTATTTATTTGAAGTAATGGATGGGCGGTGAGAAGACTTCGCCAAAAGAATGAAGAAATGCCGAAAGAAAAATACAACTATTTGCTCAAACAACGAAGAGATGACCTCGATGCTTTCAGACTTGTCTTACTTGCTCCACCTGATAAACTGCCACCTTGCATAGGTACAGAATTTGAAATATCTTAACAATTCTTGTGTAGTAGTATGGGCATATTGTGTTGAGATTGTGAATTATTGAAGACAAAAAAACACAAAAAAAAGAAATATAAAATTTTATTTGTCATTTCTTTCAAAATGTTCAATAACCAAATCATTTGCACACGTAGCTTTGTAATGATGAACAAATGTTTTGAAAACATGTACAAATTGTACATGTTAACCAAGGCAATACGTTTTGGTATTAAACTACTTTAAAAAAATCAATCCCGTCATATAATATATCTCACATTGACCGGGCACTGTAAGCTGACAATGCGAGGTGGCTTTACTGGGGCTACCACTATTAGCCTGGTCAAGTGGTCTTTGATACTGAAAATGATCAACTTATGAATTTTCGTATCATCTGAAACTCTTAATCTTTTTATTTGCAGCCATTAACAGGATTTCAGATGGCCAATATCAGTTAGCCTTACCCTTTGAAGAAATATTCCCGTCTGTGAAGCAGCTCCTGGCCTATTACAGCAGCGGGAAACACCCCACAATCAAACTTGAAAGAATACTTCGTCCAACCAGACCTTGTGAGTATTGAGTAGTGTAACTGGATTAGAGAATTTATTAATATCTCTTAACTGAGAAAAGGCTATTTTCTGTCTTTCGCTTGTGAATTATTGTCTGACACAGTTTTTGGAAGACTCATCAGAAATATTTAAGAAAGTTTCATCAGAACTCGTTTATTTTTTGCCATCACCTCTCTTGTAAATATGTTTTGCTATTTAGTTTCTGTGCATTGTCTTATCACGGTCGCTCACCAACGTTTGTGTTGATAGTTCTCAAGGTTACTCAAAGTTACTCATATTTACCTGCATTTTAAATTTCAGACGACAACTCATTATTTTTATGTCGCGAGATCTTACGAGAAGGAGAAAATGGTGCTCACAAAGAAAGACAGAAGAAGGAACCCATCTTCTTGGTGCATGGTGTTAATTATGTTGAAACAAATATTTGTAAGTATTACAGTGTATAATAGTAAATTCACCAAAGAGTCCTTGGAAAAAAAAGACAAAGTATTGGTAATAGCGAGCACTCGACAGATATGGACCACAACTGAGGTGCAAGAATATTTTGACGAAGGTCAGCTATTACCCAATAACTCCGGGCATCACCATCCTGAAAGCAGCCTTCCGTTGTCATTCAGTAACATCGTTATAGTCTTCAGTGCACTGTTTCTGTATTAAATTTGATGGACATGGTCTGCATCTTCAGGTCTTCTCTTCTTAGTTTTGTTAATATCGAAGGAGGTTCACTCCACACAACTTCTCATCTAATAAGTTGTATTTCAGTTCAATTTCTTTTCAATTCCCTCAAGATTGTCCATACAAATATTACTATTGTATTTGCAGCTGCTGGTCAATTTACGGAACTGCACAAAGCCATACTTGAAAGGGAAAGCTCAGAATCCAAAGAGAACTCCGTCCAAATTGTGATATCAAAATCGCTGGCTCTTCAGTACAAGGAGGTCAGGGAGATGCTGCAGGTTAGTGCCGAGTAAATTTTGAAGATTTTTGATGAAAATTACGTATTTAAGTGTCAATGATGAGCTATTGCTTCGGCAATACACAGTCATGTTTGTTGTACTTAATCATATTGCCAATTATTGGCCTAATTAGGTGTCTCATTTAATCTGGCATTCATAGATATATTATGATTTCTATTGAGCGGCAATTTTCATCTCTTTTTTCAGGATTTTACTGCTGGTCTACAAAAAGCTGCTGCCTGGAACCACTCAACGATAATGTCAGTCCATGCCATCTATATGGGATATCCATTCCAGGTAAAGCCTTCTAGCTCAGTGCTGCCTGAACTGGGCAGCCTACGACAACTGTCGACAAGCCGTCTAGTGGTGGATGTCTTTATTCTGAAATACTTCTAACACGACCAGAATGGTTAATTGGATATTCCTGAATCTTTTGGAATTAATTGTTAAAATTTTGCTGACAGCCTGACAGGGAATGAAATTTGAAGACCCATTTGATGTAATCTGCTTTTTGTCCGTTGCAGATATTGCTGGAGTATGCAGAACTGGGCAGCATGGAGAGCTACTTGTTTGAACCTCAAGCAGAAATCAAGATATCTCATCTCATTGTAGCTGCAGAACAACTGGCACAGGCTTTATGCTATTTGGTAAGTGACCAATCTTAGTTCTGAGAATTTCTGTATGAATTTTATGCAGCTGGGTGGCATAATATTTAAGGTTCCTGCCTGCTCCACTGAAATTCTTTGCCTGCATGGGTATCAGTGTCTATGCTGAGCAAGTAAAAGATCCATCACATGGGGTAAAAGTGTAACATGTTGAGGACTCCCACTCTCCCTCCCGTTTCATCAATCAACCCTTGTGAGCATCCAGAACTTGGCTTAGAGGGCTGCACTTACCTTTGACTATGCCGTGCATATGTCTTGTATAAAATGCTATAAAATTGGAGATCTATCAATATCTACAGATATTAGCTGCTGTCGGGTAAGCCAGTGAACAAAACCAATCTGCTGATAATATACTTCAAGTATGAATGGCAGATCGTGATGATATCTTGTTAATTAAGAATGACAGCCACATTTCTGATGAGTCTGTTCAAAATTGATTACAGCAAGAGGACCACCCCACTTGCGAATGGCACGGCAATATCCGATCTCGAAACGTCCTTGTGCTACGGCATACACCGCTGGAGGGATTCCAGGTGAAATTAGCCGATCCTGGATTGATCTACTTTTATAAAAGGCAGCCTCTTAGTCATCCGCTCAACCTGGAAAGACTTCCGTGGATTCCTCCAGAAAATTACGATGATCTGTCGCAGCCGACTGTGTATGGAGATAGATATGCCTTTGGGATCACTCTCTGGGAGATGTTCACTTGCGGTGAAAGGCCCTTCCTGAAAGTGCCCCCGGAAAAGGTGAGTTAAATTGATGCAGATGTTTCTTTACCCATAATGTTGAAATTTTGACAGAATATTAGATGCAAATTTTGGTGCAGTTAATCCATGAACAGAGCCATTCATAAAGGCAGTACATTACACACTATGCTAAAGTCATGTGTTTAACAGATAGTATTCTTCTAAGTCTTAGTGATGATTCTTCAAGACCAAACGATGGTATTTTCTATGACAATTGCAAGCTTTCAAATACCAATGTATGTATTGGTTTAATTTGCTTGGCATGTACAGAAGCTTACCTTGAGATTGCATCCAAACTTATGCATCTGATATGAATTGGCACAAAAAATGAGAACAGTCTGATCCACTTTCTAAGTAGGCCTAGATGACTGAGGAACTCAGAAACTTTGCATATTGCTTCTTTCTCTATTTAATGAGTTTTGCTTATCGCCCTCCAGGTCATTGATATCATCAAACATGGCGGTCAACTTGAATGTCCAAGCCAGTGTCCACCAGAGGTCTATGAGGTCATGAAGAACTGCTGGCACCTGGAGGCAGATACGAGAACTTCTCCCATGGAGATGGTCAGGTTGATCAGATCGGTCTTGTGCAGAGGTATGTCGGTCAATGGTATTATAGATGTCGTTGTGTTTTGGAAAAAGCTTGGCAAATAGTGGTTTCAGTGTCAAGTTTGTGTGGACTTAATATTCCCATTGAAGGATGAGCAAGATGCAGACTGCTTGCCTGTTATACATTGTAGGAGAATATTGAGAAATATAAATGTGTGTGTGTGTGAAAAGAGACAAAGAAAGATTGTGCGAGGTAGAGCAAGATACCTGAAGTTGTACAGAAATTAAATTTTCATTTGTTACTCATTGGTTACGTAGCTTCAGCTGTTATGTGGTTATCATAAATATTTCTTGATTCAATGTCAAAAGATCTCTGCCTCTGCTTTTCCAGCTGAAGACAAGTCAGTCACAAGAGGGAATGTCAACAATGTTTACAGTTTAGAACTGTCTGAGGCTCTGATGATGCCGGTAGAGAAACCTGCTAAACAGAATCCTAATGGATTTGTGGCTTTGCCACCAAGAAATGAGAACCTCGGCCATTCGGGAGGAAAGAAGAAGTTGGGGATGGTGCCTTTGCATCTTAGTACTTCTCCTGAGATCGCCAGTCCCACTGTAGAGAAAATGAAGTTCTTTCCAGCGAATCTTGGTTCCATTGGTAACCTATCGGACACTGGAAATAGCCAGACTCCTTTATTGAGAAATCTGAATGACAGTCCCCTGACAGTTTCTCCCAGCAGTCCTGGGTGGTCCGCATCTACTTCAGCCTGTAGTCAACACACAACGAGCACTCAGCTCCTAGATGATGAACAGGCAATTGATTCCAACATCCCTATGGCCAATTTTACTCCACGTCGGGAAAGTGCTACCAAAGGTAAGTAATTGGTGCTAAATGACCTTTAAGTTTGATGTGCTTTCTGGAAAGCTTCTTCAAAGTGGTTTTGTCCGTCTTGCTCTGCTTTTGCTCAACAGCTTATGGTACAATTCACTTAATTAAAATGGTCCCTGCATAAGTACTCTTTCCAAAACTCAGGAGGGTTTTAGTATACTACATGCTGGCGGGAAGCAGGCTACAGTAGCCTGCTGTAGTTGCGAGCGTAAGCGAGCAGGCTACAACATTTCAGAATTGGTGCTGTATTTCACGTCCTCACACACATGCATTTTTGAGGCAGCCAGCACAGTTCTGCTGGGTTCTGCTGAGCGCGGACATGATAGGCATAAGCGCGGACTTTAGAGGCAGCAATCCCTGGGCTGAGTGACCTAGATTCCAATTCGATAGCCAATTCGACTTGAATTTCGTCAGTCTGCAGCCTCGCTCGCCTGCTTATACAGCAGACTGTGCTCAGTCAGGGCGGGAGTATCTAGTTTGAAGCAGCATTCCTGAAATTCAATCAGCAATGCTAAGTAGTAAGTACTGCCCTCACTAAGAACACTGATTTGAAGCGTTGAATTAAATGCCAGTTTTGTCCTTGCAGAAATAAAGGCACCTTCCAGTTCTTCAGGTATTCAGACCCGCCAACTGCCAGAACTGCCAAGCTACATTATTCACAGCTCAAAGCTGTTCGTCTGTGATGACAAGGAACTGGGCAGTGTAAGTAATAAGTATAGTATGATAGGAATAGCAGCTTTTAATTACCCCAAGATTTGCCTCTTTGATGCCATGACATCAGCAAATATTGAAATGATTAAGCAGCTGTTGTTGTACATATTAAAATCAAGTCAAGTAGTACTTTATTTTTATCCCCCTCATTGACTGGAAAGCTTCCAACTTCGACATCGACTGTGTAAAAATTAGGTGATATTGTAAATTTGTAGGGATTTTACGGAGAGGTGTACCAGGGCCTCCTGAACAGCGACCAAGTGAAACAAGTAGCAGTGAAAAGGCTTCGACCAGAGATGTACCACAAGTACCAGCAAGAATTTGATAATGAATTCAGGACTATGATAAGAGTGCAGCATGAGAACTGTGTCCGCATCATTGGACAGTGCATTAATAAGGACAAAGGTGAGGTATTTCTGCTCAGAGGGCAAATAATTATTGACTTGCCTCTTTTTGGTATCTTCCCTGCTGTCTTTGTGGTGCTTGTTTTAAACTAATTACGGCAAAAATGGCACCTGCGGCAGCAAGGGGAACACTTGCTCCTGCTGAGTTCTCTAAAAATTGATTGATTCTTCATTACCTTCACTTGATTACTGCTTCAATTGTATTTTCTAAATCTAAATTTTAAGTAGTAGACAAGTTTGAATTTCAAATTCAATTGAATACTGTAATATGATGTAACTGAACTAAACCTGTCATGCATCCGTAAGTATTGTGACATCGTCTAGTGTCTTCATCTTTGCCTTTAACCATTTCATAAGACACAAGTGACTCACTGAATGCATGTCTTATTGAGCTAAAGTGTCACATTTTTTATCAAAAATTTATGGACATGTTTAAGAATAAGAATTCCACTGACTTGTTTGGTCTTTTGCAGATAATCCCATGTTACTGGTGATGGAATTTGTGAAGAAAGGTTGCTTGCTGGCATTCCTCAGGCATAACGCTAAACAACTACGAGACATGAAACAGAAACTGTTGAGGTTTGCCACTGAAATTTGTGCTGTAAGTATGATGATTTTGTGGAGGTTTGTTTTATGCCAGAAGGTCTAGCATTAGCTACTTGAACTTCCAAGCTGTTTGAGTTCTGAGTACCTTGGTGGACAATGTGGTTGGGTCTAAGAATTTAGGCCTCCTGCTTAAAGTCCAGGGTTGATTTCCCTATCAAGTACTGAACAATTTATTGGCCGATGTTCATGAGAAAGAAACCTGTCAGGCTGGAGGAGACATTAAATTGGTGGTCTCTTAGGCCACACATAATTGATTCTTAGCTTCGCGGACCTGCCGACACAATAGATACACTGCCGATGGAAAAAAAATTTTTTTTTTTGACATTATAAAAAAATTTTTTTTTACCTTTGTTTTTTTTTGTCCTATCGACCGACCCTAGAAAAAGTGCCTTGAGAGGATCCAAGAAGCTAAAGATCAATTATGTGTGGCCTTATAAATACCGGTGTCTAAGCTGGGCAAATAAATACTTTGAATGTTTTGGTAGATGTGTAGCAGTTTGAGTACATCACAATAATCCCATTGAAATAAGACGTTGTCTATTTCAGGGAATGACATATTTAGCCAAAGAGAAGATTGTCCACCGAGACTTGGCAGCTAGAAACGTGCTTGTCACAGATGACGACCGCATGAAGATCAGTGACTTTGGGTTGTCTAGAGTTCTTGGAATGGACAGGGACTACTACAGATGTGGAACTAGTAAGGAAATACCCATTAAATGGTAAGTGCCTTCAACTTCTCCATTTGCTGATTGGAATGGCAAGTAACCTTTACTTGCCATTGCCTGTTGTGTGAGTTCATATGCTGGTCATGAAGTGTATGTATGTAATCTAGCCTAGTGGTCTGCGAAATTGACAACAGGTTTATGCCAAATAACCACTCTTTCAGGTGTGCTCCGGAAGCAATTGAGTACCGCATGTTCTCCGAGAAGAGTGACATTTGGAGTTACGGCATTACTTTGTGGGAGGTCTTCACTCTCGGCGAGTCTCCTCGGTTGTGCACGGACGACCACAATTTAATGCAGTATTTGAAAAATGGCAAACGACTGCACCAACCAGAGGGGTGCTCGGAAAAATTGTATGCCATCATGATGCACTGCTGGAAGTACGAAGCTGATTGCCGCCCCTTCTTCAAAGAGATTCACGATCAGCTGATGACTATCACTGACTGAGGTGTGTATTGTAAATTTGTAATACTAAAAGACTTGTTAGATGTTAGATTGCACCATGTATTGTTCTCTTATGTTATTTTTGGCAAATTATTGAATTAAAAATTGGATTAATTGCTGTTAGAACAAAAGACAGACAGGTTGAATCACTGCTAAATGGTAAAGAGGCTTACAGTGTGGTCACCAGGCCAGATAACTGAGCAATCCCACCAAAGACACAATGATTGTCACTGCTGGTGGGTCACCTGTTTAATGAAAGAGGTAGTAATCCTTGCTTACATTTGTGAGGAATTAGACCAAGAAGATTGATCTTGAATTGATATAACTCATTTTGAAGCGGATGGATGTGTTGTCACTTTATGTACAGTACAGGTGCCATCTTACTAGTCTTTGTTTTTCAAAGTGTAATTAATTATTTTGTAAAAATAAGAAATGTGTTTGAGTACTGATATACATTCATTGTTTAGTGTTTAGCAATGTAGCCTACTAAGCCTAGTGCATACTTTGTCACTGTACTGTTAAGAACTTTTTCGGAATTTTTGTTTTATGTATTGGATTGCCAATATTAAGATGTTTGTTTCCTTCTCCCAGGAAGTTCTTACGAGATGTTTGCTAATGCTTTCAATTATTATGCTGCTTCTGGTGGACATGTGAATCTTTGTTTATCTTTTAAGTTTAATGGATTGCCAATTGGCCATTATGAAACTTCTACTGTATTTTCCCTATTGAACAGGAGCTTCACCTTGAAAGGGTTTATCGTGATTCGAAATTTGATGTGCCTCATGGAATACTTGACTGTGATGTATCAATATCATATTAAATTGATTCAAAAGAAACGAAATACTTTGTTGTAACCTTTGCGTTAAAAACCTGTTTCCATGTATTATTAGCTTGAAACCTGACTGAGGGAGATTTTAATTGTATTGTTATCTTGAGTGCCTATTCTTGTTCATAATATGAGTCATTGAGTATATATATATGTGGCATCTTCTACAAGCTGAATACTATACAATCAAACAGAAAAATACTAATTTTCTCTATTCTATAAAAAAGAACACGACATTCGAGGTATTGGAGTCCTTGCAGTGTTTCCAGGAAATTTAGTAAAACATGGACTTATCACAATAAAAAAATTTTGTTATTTGAACATGAATTACATTGGCCACACTTGCATTTGCTAATGCATCATCCATGTGGCTTATGAAAATTCCATATTTTGCCTGCCAATTTGCCCCAAATGTATGCATCTCACTCAAAATTCACCACTTGTTAATGGCAATTTCATCAGTATTTGCCTTTTTTTTCAAATTCTGCTGGCAATGGGTTTTTAAAGTTTTACCCCCAGTGTTCAAAATAATGTAGTTCATCATAATAAGTGTTGTGTGTGCCTTTTAAAAGTAAATCCTTCTACCTATTTCATAGATGAAGTATATTTTTGGGCATTGTAGTAGTATACTAGATAGTAATTGTTGGTTAATGGTTTGGCAATTGTGAAATGGCATTTTTTGTGATAATGTAATTGTGGACATTTATATTGTTGTTCATCAAGGCTTTAAATATTGGTTTGTGTCCTTTTGAATAGGGATTTACGGTTATGTCATTGTTGATCTTTATTCTGTGACTAGCTAATTAGGCCTGCCTGCAGCAGGGCTTATGTGACGAGTCAAGCTCTCTCTATCTGTATGACGCTGTGCACAAGATCCTGTTAAAACTATGTACTGTATCAATCTGATTCTTTGTAGTATTCTTACTTGTGGGTCATTGAAGGCTCTTTTCGAATTTGGCTGGTCTCCGTCACTTATTTGGTTATTTAATTGCAAATAAAGGAAGGAAAAGAACGGGAGGAGAAAGAAAGGGAGGAGAAAGAAGGAATGAAGGAAGGGAGTATGGAATGATTAGATGGATAGATAGATACACAGATAGATAGATAGATAGATAGATAGATAGATAGATAGATAGACAGATAGGCCTAGGCCTCGGTAGGCCGGCAGGCCTACGTATACACTCTCTGGCTGTTTGTTCTTGTTAATATTATATATGGCCTGACCTGATCCATTTATATGTCATGTTTCTGAATATTCACCAAAATTGCCTCTTTATAAGTGTGAGCCAGGAATGACTGAAATATTTCAAGGCATCAAAGGAAGGACTTGCCTTCTAGATGTTATAACTCGCTTGAGTATGTTTCACAAAGAGGCACAACTTAAAAAATTAAATTTATTGGATATACCACAGATCCAGGTACATGTACATTCAACCAGAAACGCAAGCGGTTTCAACGCTCGTCTGTTAATATGAAATCTATCAATGTGTGTCAGATTATCGCCGACAGGCCAATACCTAATTTCATAACCCTAAGCGACATTTTAAGGTTACAATGGGCAGTTCAAGAATGAAGAAAGATGGCTGCCAAAATGAAGACAATCTTGGATTTATCGACATTTTCCTGATCCATGGCCACAGGCCAATACCTGTACGTAATTTCGTAACTCCAAGCGAAATAGTAACTAGTAAGGTCAAAATGGGCAGTTCAAGGATGTCAGGCATTTTGAAGTGGGCATTTTGGTGGCCATCTTGGATTTCTCAACATGTTCCCGATTCATGCCCACAGGCCAATACCTGTACCAAATTTCTACTCTAAGAGGAATATTGAGAGTACAATGCTAGCGTCCAAAGGGAAAACCTAGTAAGTCACAAACTGGGTCAAATTGAGTTAAGGTCCAAATATAACTTCTGAGACATGTTTCTATATATTCTTTAAGTCTAGATTTTCAAGAAGTGGCCCGTTACCCCAGAATGACACTGACAAATCCCAGTAAGCCTATCTCTTACTGCAAGAACAGGAACTTCAAAGTGGATTATCTCAGAAACTCCAAAATGTGACTTACTAGGTTTTCCCTTTGGACGCTACAATGGGCAGTTCAAGAAATAAAGAAAGATGGCTGCCAAAATGGCCGCCATCTTGGATTTCTCAACATTTTCCCGATCCATATCCACAAGCCAATACCTGTACCAAATTTCATAACACTAAGCGAAATATTGAGATCACAATGGGCAGGTCAAGAGTGAAGAAAGATGGCTGCCAAAATGGCCGCCATCTTGGATTTCTCGACATGTTCCTGATCCATACCCACAAGTAAATACCTGTACCAAATTTCATAACTGTAAATGAAATATTAAGGTCACAATGGGCAGTTCAAGAATGAAGAAAGATGGCTGCCAAAATGGCCGCCACAAAATGGCAGCCATCTTGGATTTCTCGACATGTTCCCGATCCATACCCATAGCCCCATACCTGTACCAAATTTCATAACTCTTAAGTGGAAAACTAAGGTCCCAATGGACACTAACACAAACCTTAACCCGGACAACGCCGCCGACACCGACGATCGAGTGACGACAATAGCTCTTCGTTTTCAAAGAAAACAGATGAGCTAAAAACTATATTTGGCCATGGTAAATTCCTGCAAATGTATTAACATGAGTAAGTGCTATGGCCACTGTACAAGCATTTGCAAGCTAATAGCTTTATATTGATGGGTTAAAGTGAAATATTTTTGTTTTGACAGGAAAAGGTGTTGGTGTGTCAGGATTTATGCCTGGTATACATAAAATATTACATTATTTAAAAAAGGAAGAGACTTCCTTTTTAATGTAGCATTTTTATGGTATTTTTTTTGCAAAATTTCTGTAGTTTAGGCCTGCGCCAATAATCATTACATTGCAGGAACAATTCCTGGAATACAGATAGGGACTCACTTTGGAGAGGTAGATCATAATGTATATATATATGTTAACAAGTCTTTGGTTTAGTTTTACCGTTTTGCAAAGTTAACGTGCTCCTATTTTGATATTGCATTTTATGAACTTATGTCTCTTGATATACATGTTATTCAAGGTGCTTTTGCCATTTTCTAGTCAACAGGTGCATTAATTCATTCAATTATCAATTTAAGCCTGCTTTTGCTTGCCAATCTGTGTGTATCGTAAAATTAAAAGTGGTAATGTCAATGAATTAGACAAACAGACAGGCATTACCTCAGACAGAAGATGCATTTATTCAAGTTGAAAGGATTAATAATATACCTGACTTATTGATTTGTTGATTGTTATTAAGCAAGTGATGTTGTCACACATGTGTAACTATTGCTATAGTTGTCTAATGTGTGCTTTTACAAATATCTATGTTCAATTGGGACCAAAAATGATTAATTACTTTTATGTACATGTACTCAAATTGTTATTGTTATGGCACGTTGTCAAACAGATATTTTTATGAAGTTATGGAGCTGTAGTTTTCGATGTAGTTTTTATGAAGTTTTGTGAAGCTTGTTTTAAGCTGTTTGGTTTATCAGCTTATTGAGATTTTTTAACGAACAAACTTGTGATGGTTATGTATTATTTTGCAAAAAGGTGTCCAGAGAAATTATGAACCAAGTGGTTTATTAAATATGATGTCATGATGAATAAAAGTGAAAATGAAACTCTTGTTGTGCATTTGTTTTCAGATGCAAAAGTTGACTCTTCACATATATTCAATTTAGCCTGTGAAAATAAATATTAATTGTTCATGGCCGATGCAAGCTTGTACTGCCATAGAATGATTAGTGCTGTGCTATTACACGGGCATAAAGTATTAAAATGCTTGCCTTGGAGCATGTGAATCTCATCAAAAATGTTTTTGGTTGAAGTGAAAATTTTTCTTTTATTAGAGAGGTTTTGCTGCACGTTTCTTTGTAACGTGTACGTGGAGGTTGTCCTGAAAACAATGTAATAAGATAGCACTTGTACACGTATATATCACATGTGAAAGTGTAGCAAAACCTCTCTACTCACTAAATTTAGTGAGTATACGTCAAAAGTTAAGCCTCGGAGTTTCTCATAGGTCTCTTTCGTCATTTCTTCTTTGTTGTGCTGGTTTGATTGTGGCTTATGAAAATGCTTCTCCTGCATAGCATGTGAATTTCATCAAACGGTTGAGTTGGTTGTCAATCTGTCAGTTGGACCATGTTGGTTATTATCCAGTGGTTTCTAGGGTTTTAATGGCTTCCCATTATGTTGATTAATCTAAACAAGTTACAAGTTCAATCAGTATTTACTGTAAATCATTCAATATACATGCATAGTCTGGGAACTGAGCGACTTGCCTGGCTCACTGTGATTGGGCCCGGGGAAATGTACAGAGGTATGTATAGAGGTTTGATGTTTGACTGAGATAGGATATTTCTGGAGGGGTTGTAATGCAGAGGTGGACTGGACCTAATGCGGAGTAGGCTGCTGGCAAAAGTAGGTACTGACAAATCGGGAATTCCTGCTTTTAAATTTTTGTACCTTTTCTATGACGAAAAGGAAGGAACCAACTGATTTTGTTGCCGATCGCAAGCAAGATTTGTTTCATCACAGTGATCTACAATATATTAAGATTATTACTGCAAGTTTTTAGCCGAAGGCGCCTCTCAGAGGCGCCGAAGGCTTTATCTGGTTGTCTGTGGGGTTGTTATCACTTGCAAATTATACGCAAAATCGTTTGACAGAAGAGGCTGAGGGCCAAGGTAATGTTGTGTGCAGAATCTAATGTACTTTATCTTCAAAAATTTGGAAGTAGATTTTTGTTTTATGTACTGGTTGTGGTATATTGTTGTTGTAAAGTTGAGCAAGCCTTCCCCGTGTTCCTCCACTGTCACAGCAGTGGACACTGAAAGAAATCAGTGAAGCATGTTGGGTCATGTGGCAGATGGACCGGTCCACTTTGCAATGGGGGGGGGAGTGTCTCCACTGTCAACACAGTGGACACTGAATGAAATCAGTGAAGCATGTCGGGTCATTTCACAGATGGACCGGTCCACTTTGCCATGGGGGGGGAGGGTTGTGAGTATTTATCCCAAAGATATTCTGGGGATTTATTTTGTGTTGTAAACTTGTGAATTTATGATCCATTTGGCCCATTTCAGTGGAGGCCACTGAGCAGAGCTGGAATTTCAAGCAGGACATAAAGTATTTTCCCCTAGTTGTATGTTGTGCACCTGCCCTACCCACCTCACTGACTTTTTGGGTCAGAGTCACATGGCTTGGGCTATTTTTAGAACTGTCCTGGAATGATTTTTCGTGGAGGTGGGGCTTCTCCAAAGCAGCATCTGATCTTACTTGGTTGTCCATGGAGACTAAAGACCTGCTACTTTCTTGGCCAACACTGGCCGGGACTATATTAAACTTGATTGAGTGTGTCATTTGACGTGGCATCACTGGTCACATGGTAGTATTAACCAATCAGAGAACACAATGTGGACCACTCCCCTTCCACTGAAGTCCCCCAATCATTGCCATACATGTGGTGTGTGAAAGCAAATTTATCTTTCTGTGTGTTTTCTTTTGCCGAAAATACACTCAACTATGCCATGAAATGCAAAAAGATTATAAATGAAATTTATCAGATTGATTAGTTAATTTTTATAACTGCTTAATTATTGAATTAATGAATTTCATCAAAAGCTATGGTTGTGCACACTGCCCTACTTGCATAGTGCAATATTGCCAATCAAATTGTTACATTATGATTTATTTTAGCATGATTGAGTTTATTTGTTGGAAAGAGGGGGGTAGTTGTGAAATAGATGCCTTAAAAAATTCATTTATAACGAGAATCCATGGGTTGCAAAAGTTTTTGAAATTCTTTAAAGGTATGACATGTTAATCAGAAGGATGCATCAAGCATAATCATGATTTTCTGGTAAGAACGGATATAAGCTAAGAACTTAGTGGGCTTTTTCAGCTGTTTGAGCTTGCTCAGTTGGTTAAGTCACGTGACAGGAGTCACAGTCATCGTCAACTCATGTGACCAGCTGAGACAGCTGAAAAAGCCCGCTAAGTTCTCTCGGGCAGCTGAAGAGGAAGCCCATGGAAGATGGGAGAAAGCTCCTGGTGAGTCATTAAAATGTGCATTTGCAATATGAGCAGTTAGTCTATCTTAGGCCTACATCTTCATTGCTCTGTTTTCAGGGAAATGGTGGTCATGTTGTACTCAATCATCTTTCCTTGCTGTCTGCTCAGTCTGAGAAAGTACAGTCACTTGAAGAAATTTGAATTTATTGTCTCTTTCTTCATCTAATCACAATTGAAATCTTACACTGACCAAGGCAATTATGTAGCATACATTTTGGCAACATTACAGGAAGATTTAATGTTATACATGACTTCCTCCTTTCTTTTTGCATCTAAGATAGATGCTGCAATACTTCTCTTGGAAGTAAATTGCTACAATACTACTATTGAAAGTAACTTGAACAAAGTAATACAAATTAATGTAGGCAATCAATGCTGGCAGTGTATGGTGGCAGTTAATGTGGACACTCAATTATGGCAATAAATGATGGCAGTTAATGTCACTTTTGTAAATAGACTAATTTCATAGAAAGTTCTGTTAGTTAACACTAAGGGAAAAGTGGTGCTTGGTGTCTGAATACTTAATTTCCTTTGGCAGATAGATTTCCCGGCCTTGCCTCTGATTGGTCCAACCAAGTGACACCAATCTTGAGTAGGCCTATTTACAGTGCATTTTAATGCAACTGTAAGGCTTCAAAACTTAGTCATTCTTTTAGATTACATTTTGAAAGCTGTGTTTTTGGAATTAAAGGGCATACATTACATCTACTATATGTGGAAAGCAAATTAAGAATCAGTGAATTACAAAAAAGTTATTTGGTTCCAATGTTCAGGCCACTCAGTGAAATGGGTCAATTAATTTGAAATACTTCTGCCTCAAATATTCACTTCACTCCAAGAACTTTTCTGACATATGCGTATGTGAAAAAATATTTAAATCTAATGTACTGAAAGTTGTTTCTTCGCCACAATCTGGAATTGCTACCTCATTGGTAAAGTATAGTATTGACACTTTAACTGCCATTTTAGGCCAACAACTATACTGCCAATTTTCAACATCCTTCGGCTTTGCAATCCTTGGGTTCTTGTTTAATTCAAGCTTTACAATATTTGGTGATAAATCGAAATTTATAGTTTAGCAGTTGGTATCAATTCATTTAATAAACCAAATTTTGTGATAGGATGAGTTACTTGGTATTCCACACCATTGGCAGTCATACAGTCTTTAGTTGTTTTCTGCCAACTGAAGCCAAATGTGTTGACTGGTTGAGGTGGTGTGCTTGGTCCCAGGTGTAGATTTTGCTCCAGAAGGTCCAGCACATACTCAGCTATTCCGGTGGCTGCAGTGGCACCTGTGGACCTGATGCCTCCCACTGTTATCCAGTTTCTGAAATGAATTTCAATTTGTGTGATTTTTCACTAGAATTTTGACATGCTTAAGAGTTTATAGAAGCCTGATTATTTTTGCCAGCCACATTACGTGTCCTGCTAATTTCCCGAGTCTGGCAGTCTGTGCTATCACTAATGGCACAGAACTTTCACAGTTTGAGTGTCAGTGACAGGGATGGCTATGTTGTAAGTGGAACAGCTTGAGCATGCTGGGTCTGAGAGTATATTTCATATCATTGGAAAGCTGAGACTGTACGGATTAAAATGAGTGCAAACCTCGTGCAAATATTGTCATTTTCTTGAAACAGGTAAAAACATTATTAAGCCAACATTCAAAAATTGCATTCTGCAAATAGATTATGAACTCAAAATATTTCAAAGAAGGCACTTTTCAGGAATTTTTCCCCAAATCTCATCAAGCGGTGTTAAATCCAACATTTGTACCAAATTTGGTCAAATTCTGAAGAGAATTTATCAAATAACAGCCAAAAAACATGATTTTAATGGTTTTCCCCAAAAAATGGAGGTCTTGACGTTCTGCTCCACTTTGAGACGTTATGCGATTGGTGCGAGCTTGCCACCCATCAAAAATGGAATCTTTAGACTCTCAGCTTCGAAACGAGCCTAAAATTGTCAATATAACAGTCGGGGGCCAAAAACTTGTTAAATAAGCATCTTTTTAGGGGTTGGCTCCTGGACTAGTAACCTCAGTAAGTACCAAAATATGATAATTTAACAGCATTATTATAAGCAAATTCAAACTATTGTATAGTTTCATATGAAGTGACATAGCACACCTAAATTTACCTCAACCTTGACAGAATTAGATAAAACCTTATGATTTGATACAAACTGTTTCTTATGCTCCTTTATCTGGTAGTCCTTGTATTGCGTAGCTGGTCGAAGGCCAACATAAGTCCCGATTACGGGAATTTTCTTTAAAGCTGGGAATACTTCACGGGACCATTTCGTTAGTTTTTCAGCAGTGTCTTGATCTGTGGTAACTTGGGAAACTTCTCTCTCTGGTACGTCTTCCGCTGTTGGTCCAACTATTACATTTCCATGAACTGAAATGAATTGAATGACAGTTGTTTAGAAAAAAAGGATATAATCAATTTATTAGCGAATGTGCTTGATGAACAAACTGAAATCTAGACTGAAGATGCAACGAGAGATGCTTTCAACCCCGATAGTAGCCTATAAACACCGACCCCGGAAATTTTTTCGTATTGGGATCTATACGAATACAGTGATTCCAGTAATTTTGTATAATCAATGGATCATTTATGTAGAAATTGTGAAAAAAAAATTTATATACCTGATGGATATATTAGAATTCCTTTTGTTCGTTCCGTTGGAACTGGTAGAATTATGTGTTTGACGACTGGATCTCCTTCATTGCTATAAACCACAAAGTCTCCTTTTCGTGGTTTGATTCTGTATTGAAACAAAAAGGTAATTTTTGTAACTTCACAGATAATGTGGGTGGTGTGTTAAAATCACTTGATGTCATGTCTTTCATGAAAGTTATACGAATAAATCAAACGATTGAAACTTACGTGAAAGGGCTTGGTCGCATTATATTCTCCACGGTGTCTCCATAAAGACCTGCAGCATTAATGACAGTTCTACTCTTGTGTGTCCCTGAGGGTGTCCTTAAAGTCCACATGCCATCTTGGTGCTGATGACCAGCTCGTACTTCACTGTTACAATGCACCTGCAAATATTTAATGTGTCCCATAAAATTATAACAGAGAAGGGAGGCTATTATTGAATTTCCTAGGTTTTTACGCTGAGTTCCCCCAGTGTAATAGAGAGAGAATGGGTCTAAATGCTTTTCTGTACAATGTTGTGGAGGCAAATTTAGAGGTTTTTGCGGCTTACAAACCGATTTGGGACCTTAGTATACTTGGTTTCTAAAATGCATTTGATAATTTGGCGCTGTATGTGCTGGGTTTTGAGAATTTAGCGAAAATCAAAAAAATGTCTTTTTCCTCATTCAGACTATTTTGGCAGCAAATTGCCATGTTTTAAAGTGTCTATTCAAATTGTGAGTTTAATCTTTCACTTAGAGTTGCGAAATTTAGTAGAGGGATTCGTTTGAGGGTTTGAATCCGAAACATTTTGAGAAATTCAAGATGGCTGCCACAAAATGGCTACTATGCTTGATTTGCCCGCTGGGAGTAAAATTTTTTACTTAAAGAGTATTAAAAGTTTGGTAGAGATTTGTTAGATGGTAGGGATGTACTGATCCGATACACAGGATCGGTAGCGGTGCCGATCCAGCACTAAAACATAGGATCGGATCAGTAGCACTACTCTCCATTTAACCAATGGTATTGGTATCGGAATGGTATTGAAAATCGGTTGTGAGCTTAGTATATTTCTGCACTCATTCTGTGTAGTTACACTGATTCTCCATACAACATTAAATTTATTCTCTGCTTCACCCGTACTGTGGAGCATTTGAACAATTTCAAAAAAAAAATTGTCATAAATATTTAGAGTGTATACCTGAGCACCTTGTCTTCTTGCTGCATGAGCCAAGGACACAGCTGTTAACCAAGGGTCCATTGTGGCTTCTCCGGGAATCAGCAGTCCACCCAAGAAGTTTCCTGTGAGTCCGGGTTCCAACTTGGCTATCTCGTTCCTACTTAACACACGTACATCATTCTGCTGGGCAGCTTTTGCCTTTTCAAGGTATATCGGTAGCCTGTCCATCTGGAAAAAGTGAGACATGCAGAATATGTTGTGTGCATATAGAAGACCAAGTTCTATACATATATACATGATTTTAAAATACATTTTTGCTTAAGAGATTATTGCAGTTAAACTTAAAATAATACTTTTCTAAAGGAGACTACAACTCATACAGTCTGGTTCACCCTGAACTGACTGAGGATGCCATTTTCAGTGCAACGCTTCTGCACATTTGCTATATCTATGATGATTTTTGCTATATATATTAAACTTCGGACTCATGTTTTATTCTTCCAAGACCTGACATTCATGAAGTTCATTGCTGTGAACCACGCTCCCATTAAGTTTTAACATAATCTAAGACGCTTTTTGCTACACTTAGTACACAGCTTTTTTAACAAAATCCAAATTTTAAGCTTCTGAACAATCTTAATTGTGAGATGTATGGCATATGATATAATATGACTTGCTACGATTCCAAAAATAAGTTCTAAATACCTGCTCCTGGTTCCATGCTACCATTATGGCACCACATTTGTTGTAAGGAACTGCTGTAACTTTATAGAATTTGGAACTTGGTTCCACGGCTCTGGCAATGCACTTGCCCTCCAATGTATTTGCATCTGTGTCATAGCCACTGTGCCATATCCCACTGAAAATTTAATGTTATGATCTGTGTTCTAACTGAGTTTTGTTGTGCTCATAATGAAAGTTAGTTGGTTATATCGGTTTATCGGCTACTGCCACCTCTCAGTGTAAGATGTAACATGTGTTACACATCACAAGATATTGGATATATATCTTTTATTGATAATTTTCATATTTATAAAAAACCAGATATGTTAATGAAATAAAATATGAAATCAACAACAGTTACTGGAAAATGCAGGGGAAGCCATCATTTAACCGCTAGATGCTAGTTTGTTGAAATTTTACCCTGTAGAATATGTTATACCTGTTTCCACAGCTTGCTCCAGAAACTAAATTGGCAGATTTCTCCAGAAGTACACATTGGTAGCCTTTGCTTGTTAGTTTCTGTAAGATGGCACATCCGACCACTCCTCCTCCAATAATTGCCACGTCATACAGTGCCATTGTCAATCCTAGTGTGATCTGTTTGATCTCTGAAAGTAGAGCAGTAAGAATGGTAGAAAATAACAGCCCTTGACTGGGTCAAACTGTACTACAAACACAGATCAGCTGATAGAACTAATCAGATATGGTGACATGTCAAATATTTTGATGCAGTCTTAATTGTATCACATTGATAACCAGATATGATGCTATGATAACATACATAGTAATTTCCAGTGTTCGAAATAAGGGGGGGGTCAAGGGGGTCTTGACCCCCCCCAAATGCTCTTGGGACCCCCTCAAATACATTTTTCAGAAGGACCAAGAGGGGGTCCTCAAAACATAGGCTGTGCAGCAGCAAACCTTCAGCGAAAGACATCTTTAAAAGTCATAAAAGCGATGTTCACAAAATTGGTATAATGCAATCGTGGCCAAATCTTGGCCTGAAATTATCTATATATACCCGCTGCCCTACCATCTGCCCACCTGCCTGCCAGGGTATGTAAAACCATGGAAAGGCTGAACTAGACAAATTTACACAATCATATTATGGTGCAATTTCATACATGTACACGGAATAGGTTATGAGCTCTGGGTCGAAAACGAAGAAGTATATTAATTTTTTATTTTTCAATTTTTTTCTAAATATTTAAAAAGTGTTTTCAAAAAGTATAGAATGACCATGAATAACACCATCAAAAGGCACAACAGCATCATATAGGTGATATGTGTATGAAATGTCATCCATGTACATGCAATACTGGGCAAGTTTTGGGCCAGAAATGAAAAAAAATTGTTTTTATTATTTTTTCTCAATATTTCAAAAACTATAGAATAGGCCTACCCATCAATCAGACCATCAAAAGGCACAATTGTACCATATAGGCTATATGTGTACCAAATTTCATCCATGTACATGCAATAGTGACCGAGTCTTGATCCGGAAACGAAAAAAAATAAACTATCTACTCGCCCGACCGCCCGGATGCCCGACCGCCCGCCCGCCCGGCGGATGGACAACATTTTACCAAATTGATAACAATACCTTCGTTCGCTGAAGGTAAAAACCCCCCCAAATACTGAATCTGTTCAGAAGAATAAGCCTGAAGGAAAGAAGCCGTTGTAACCGTGGATCGGCGGGGTAACACCTTATCGGCTAACAACAACTTCTTGTGATATATATTCACAAGCAATAGGGTCATGGAAACCCATTTTCTGGAATAAAATATGCCTTTATAATGCCCAGAATTCACTTTTAGAGCATTTGAAGCTCTTCGGCTTCTGGTGGCCCGATGACGGCCCGCCGATCCTCAGTTGCAAGGGCTTCTTTCCTTCGGACCCTGCAACTGAGACCCCAAATTTAATAACCCCCCACCCCAAAAAACATGGCCTATTTCGACCACTGGTAATTTCATGTGCTAAACGGTTGCCAACAGTTCAAAGTCACAGTTGCTCCAAGATAGCTGATTAATTTAATAATAACTAGGCCTGTATCTATCTACCTAATTATCCTTTTGTCTTCCACCTTCCTTACTTCATTCCTTCATCCCTTCATTACTTAAGCCACTTATTAAAGCCATCCCTCCCTCCCTCCCTGCCTTCTATCTATATGCCTATGTGTTATGAAGTGTTTGATTCAATGTGTAAAGAATCACTGTGACTGCTGCTGTGCACTAATGTCACAGTGACATGAATTTGAAAACTTTTTCAATACTTTTTTTGGGGTCAAGAATTAGAAAAGCTAATTTTAAAACTTTTTAATACTTTTCTTTGTGTCAAAAGCAGGTGGTCAATGTAACACCATTGGATCTCTCAGGAATGTGGGGGGGGGGGGTGGGGGAAATAGGTCAGTTTGAGCATGCACAGTGGTGAGGGTTGTGTGAATAATGAGCAATGGCTGCAGAAAGTTTCTCGGTAAGAAACGTACTAGCAAGATAACACCAAGAATATAGCATGATTATGGTCATATTTGGTATTTTGGGATAGGAAAAACAGTAATCTACGCACGTGGCTATATTAGAATGGTGAACAATAAACCTGGAATGCTGAAATTATGGAAAACGGCAACCACCTGGTAGCTATCCCAGAATCCTTAGAATCACACATTAATATAAAGATTTTCATAATGTATGGGCCCACATGTTTCTTTTGTACTTGCAGAATTTTAAGTAAAATAGTGTCACTCTGGGCTTGCCCATATTGTAGTAGGGTGTGTCAATTTTTAATTTTTATGCAATTTCAAAAAGCACTAGTGTTTTTTTCGTTTTCGACCATTTTCGCCAATCCGCAGTTCTCTATAACTTTATCAATATGTATCATACAGCATTTTAATTACCATGGTTGGACAGCTCTCTAAAAGACCTTCATTTTGCATACCAACATCAATGGTCTAGGACAATATCTTGATTCCCAATAGCCCTTCAGCCTGCACTTCTTGGAATGAAAATGACACAGATTGTCTAATCCTACTTAAAAATGACTTTGGAATTTTTTCAATGACAATTGTAGTGATTCACATTCTCCAAGTTCCAGAATGACCGAATACAAAAATGTTTTTGATTTTTACCATGGGAGTGCCTGGCTTGTGTGTGATGAAGTTTTAGTGTTAACGTTAGTTGAAAACTCGTAAAATGTGAGATGGGGTCTGTTGCATTTCATATCATATCTTCGTCAGAATTTATTGCATGGCAACATGAGTGGTACCATATAAAAGACAATACTCTTAGCATTCTCACGGTACCAATGATGTTGTCCTATATGTAATTCTTATGAAGTTAAAATATGAAGTATAACAGCCCCTCCACGATTTGTTTTAGTAATTCCGACAAAATTTTGCATTAAAACTTCCAAGCTCATAAAGCAGGATTTTCCATGACCAAGAATTAAAAAAATATTTTATTTGCTCATGCTGGGACCTGGAGAATGTGAATCAAGCAATTATCAGTGAAAAAAAATTCAAAAGCCTTTTTTTAAAAGAATTAGACAGTCAACAACATTTTCATTTCTGAAAAGTGCCCGCCAAAGAGACATAGGGAGTCAAGATATTGTCATAGACCATTGATGTTGGTATTCAAAATGTAGGTCTTTTTGAGGGCTTTCCAACCATGGCAATTAGAATGCTGTATGACAAATAATGACAAAGTTACAGAGAACCGCGGATTGGCGAAGACGGTCGAAAATGAAAAAAATAACGAAACTTTGAACCAAAATTGAAGTAGGTAAGAATTGTCGTATTGCCATTTCGAGGATTCCCCTAGTCAAAATGCATATTCTAGGCACTAGTGCTTTCTGAATTTGCATAAAAAATGAAAATTTACACACCCTAATATTGTAGTTTCTTTCGGCAGACAGGTGGTGGGCCGGCATCTGCCTTACGGCGTCGTTTCTGGATCAGTATACCAACAGTGTAGCACATACAGTTTTCATATTTGGAACAGCATTGCATCTTTTAAAACCCTAGTTGTGCCTCATTGCTGTGTCCTCCTCCTGTCCTAATTAGCCTACCAAGTGCAGAAATACAGGAAGCCCCATTCATCCATCCATAAACCCTAGTTGTGCCTTTTGAGGGTCTAATTTGCATTATATTAATAACACTCTGATGGTTTGTTTCTGAATCCTGCCATATGGTGTCTTCCTGTTTCCTTCACTTAAAATATTTAAAAAATGCTTACTTGACCAGTAACCTTCAACCACATCTCATGGCCAACTGTGAAATGCTCAGGTTATGGGACTACCTAAAGGCCGGGACAAGCGCCCGGGACGACACACTTTTAAGTGCAGTTTATCTACCCAGTAAACCTAGTTATAGATCAATCTATCCGTCTAAAAGTAAACTGGCTTTGGTCTAATAATTATAATTACAGAAATATTAATTTTTTGACACCATTACAAGGCACTTGAGAAGTAAAACTAAAACATTCACTGGAAGAGAAGAAAAACTAAACTTAAATTTTGCAACATTTCTTATGATGTAGCCTACCTGACAATTACACAGATTTTAATTTAAGCCATATTTTGTTTAATAAATTTATGTCATAAATTTAGGACTGTCATGACATCACAGGAAAAAGAAAAACGGATCTTAGGCCTATAGAGATAGAGAGAGTATAGAACTATACAGATTTTTTCAGAAGTACGCTGCCTGGAGTCAATCTTTGTTTAATTAATTTTAGGTCTTTGGAACATAGGAACCAAATGATATTAGTGTCTTGCATAAGATGACATTCATACCAGATGATATGCCAAGTTTCATAAATGCCAAAGGTGGGGAAATTAGACATATTAGATGTTTAAGATGTCATGTTTTTTTTCGCCTTTGCGAAATAATTTTTAGTGTAACTTCTGAAAAATTGTCATGTTTTCATGGGAAAAAGTTTGTCATGCATGTTTTTTAAATTCACATCGATAGGTAATCATCTAAGCTTTCTAAAAAGTGGTCTGCCGTTTCTGTACATCAAATAGCTGTGTAATTATGACCGTTTATGGGTACATTCGATTCGACCTACTCTAACTACTCCGGAAGTTACGTATCTACTCCAGGAAGTGACGTTTCTACTCCGGGAGTAAACTACTCCAAGGTTGGTCCAAATTGAACATAACAGAGTAGTTAGAATTGTCATAACTTGGGGGTTCCCTGGTAATTAGAATTCCCCAGTTGATGGCAATTACGACATCAATTGACACCCTCAATCGATTGCTCTTAATTTATTGAATTGAAATACGGACATTCACACCAGAAAAAAGCAATTAGGCACTAAATGAAAGCTTCTGAAGTGTCATCTATCTTTGTAAACAATCCTACGTCATGGGATATCCCAATTTCTTGGAGTACTTCCTATCTACTCCAATCTACTCCGAACTACTCCCGGAAGTGCAAAACGAATGATCTGGAGTGAACCACTCTACTCCAGGAGGACTTTGGAGCAGCGAAACGAATGTACCCTATGTTCAACAAGGGCTGTCCCGGAATGCTGTCACGGCAATTAGTCCGTCCCGGGCGTCCCGTGTCGTCCCGGTTGCTTGTCCCGGGTTTTAGGTTTTCCCTCAGGTTATGCACCCAAACCCTAAATAGAGATCTATGGCCAGAACTTCTATCTAGCATGCACACTCTCTGGTCACATGACCATTTAATAGTCCATGACCCTGCATGGTTGGTCATACACATGTATGTGAATAACCTGCAAGAAATTGCGAAATTGTCAATTTTCTGCACCATTTTAACTTTTTTATGTGCTACCGTTTGTCTCCCAGGGTGTGTGGTCAACCAGGCGACAGACAACCAGGCGACACCATGCCACTACCAACTAGGCTACACAAAATTTTCAAAACACTTACCACTTCCATCCAGGCGACAGACACTTCCATCCAGGCGACACAGCACTTCCATCCAGGCGACAAACACTTCTATCCAGGCGACATGATTTAATACCAGGCTAAAACCACTTTTTACTGAGTGGCAAACAGTTTTACTGGGTGACAAACACTTTAAATTGACTGGGAGACAGTCTAACCATGAGACAGGATGTTTACAGTTCAAGAATACTTTAGGAATCTTACACCAGGAAATAGTTGAGCTCCTTGGCCTGATATTTTTTGTTTGCAATGATAAATGACTAGAAATATGAATAAAAAGTCTGTATTTATTTAAATTGTGGAGGTTTTAGCTACTGCCTGTTCTTCTTGACCTTTGATTGATGCAGATAATTGTTTCTGAAGGGCACCTGAGCTATACACCAGGTGGCATGGTTGTCCGTCTATAAGCGAAAATCTGCTACCTCAGTTTTGCAGATTTTTGTCAAATAGAGGCATGGAGCAGCATGAAATTAAAGTCTGTCGCCTGGATTCGGGAATGTCTGTCACCTAGTTGGTATGTCACTTAAAATATCTGTCACCTGGTTGGTACTGTTTGTCGCCTGGCTGGTCAAAACTTGTCACCTGGTTGGTAGTGGTGTGTCGCCTGGATGGTTGTCGCCCAGTTGGTAGTGATGTCGCCTGGTTGACTGGCAATCATTGACAAATTGGTAACCTACACTAGGAGACCCACCTTTACCAGAGACACTCCTTAATTGCGCATTTTTAGTTTTAGCTCAGTTCTGAACTAGTTTTGCAAGCATATCAGAATAGTTTAATCAATTGAAAAAGTATAATAGCTATGCCCAGGACCCAGAAGCTACCCAGAGCTGCTGGGCAGGCCGTTTGTGGTGTGCCGAGGGTTTGCTGCCGCGCAGACTTTTCGGACCCCAGTCAACATCCGGGTGTTTGATTTGGGCGGCAGAGTCAAAATGGCGACGATTTGACATACTTGTGTGTGCAGTGAGCCTCAACTATCGTAAGTTTTACAGTAGTTTACAAGCCGGTAACAGGTCAGACTTACATGCAAAAGATTAAAGAAAAGTCTAGAGTCCTTGTTTTTGACTAATTGCGATAGATTTAGATAATTAATACCACTAATTTAAGTAATTTTGAACGTCGTGATTGGAATTTTGAATGTTTTTGTTGTTGATAGCAAAATCCTCAGTCAGCTCAGAGAGAGCTTTGGCTTTGACGTGTTTGGACTTGTCAGTTGTCAGTCAATGTCATTGTATGTAAATAACAGTGTCTATTTAATATCGTATGTACCTTAATATGGGAATATAGTACTGTCAGTGTCATATCATTTGTTATTGTCTGTCACAATGTCTGTGTTTTGTAATTGTAGTACCTGGTAACTAACATGAAACATTGGGTACATTCGTTTCGCTGCTCCAGGAGCAGGAGGGCCATTTTCACATAAACGTCCGAATAACGGTAAAGACATGTCCGAGGTTGTAAATCAAACACTGTTGGTGATATATATACTGTATAACTCACAGGTTGTTGTCCGACTTTTACTTATTCAGGAAAAAATTATAGTTGCCCTATTGGAGTGATAGGGTGCAAGCAGGGTGTGCAATTATGCCTGAATTGTCCGTTCCGTTATGTGTCCGTTTTGGTCTTTGCGAAAATGAATGAGCTCCAGTTCACTGAGTATGCTCTGAATGAACCATATGATGCTTAAATAATATAATCTAAAGTGTATTTAGTAATTTCAGTTAAATATTTTTTAAATTCCTTTATAGTGTATTGGAATTATTTGCATCTAAAAAGTGGTCAACGTTTTTTCCAAGTCGTGTCTTTACCGTTATTAGATGGTAAGACTTGGCCTGGGTCACACTGTATTGTCATTTCACACAAGAGTTCAGCAGAGGGCAAGTAAACTTGAAGTTTTTGCAATTTCGCTAAAGTGTCGCACTAATTAGGTGTCTTTACCGTTAGCATCAAATTTACTGGAAGTACATGAACCTTTTTGATGTTAGTGATACCAGGGGAACTATTCACATTAAGGCTTTAATTGTATAACTGTCAGATAGCTGAAGTATGTTTGTGGGGCATGATATTCACAGAGTTATGTCTTTCCCGTTATGATTTTATGTCTTTCCCGTTATAATTTTTGTGTCTTTCCCGTTATAGTTTTGTGTCTTTCCCGTTATCTGTCTATTAACGGTAAAGACAAAAAATACAAAAATCCATGTATGTAGCGCAGGCTTGCAGTCCTGGTCAGACAATGGTAGTTTTTAATGGTTGTTATGACAGTTTGGCTTGCTGTGGTCTTCATTAGAAATTGCCATTAAGCACAAACAGACAATACGACCGCTTTTGCTTCAAATTTGTCTTTGCCGTTATGTCTTTACCGTTATGCGGTTAACAGACAAGAACAACAGCATCCATGTAGGCATTATCAAGAGTATAACAATTAGATTCAATTACGTGTGCGCACTCAAATAATTTGTGAGACTTTTATCACAGTTGGATAGTGGTAGCAGGTGAAAAAGGTGTTGACATGTCTGTACCGTTATATTTGTCTTTACCGTTATCTCACAAATTTTCAATAGGTCATATGAACCAAACTGCATCATGTCATGTGTGCATATTACCAAAATAGACTCCTAAGGACCTCCTTAATAATTTATGATTGATAAATACTCAGTATTTAAAGTTTTATTTTTCAATTGTGTCTTTACCGTTATTCGGACGTTTATGTGAAAATGGCCCAGGAGTAGTTCACTCCAGTTCATTCGTTTTGCACTTCCGGGAGTAGTTTGGAGTAGATTGGAGTAGATCGGAAGTACTCCAAGAAATTGGGATATCCCATGACGTTTGATTGTTTACATAAATAAATGACACTTCAGAAGCTTTGATTTGGTGCCTGATTGCTTTGTTTCGATATGGATTGCTGCAATTCCATTGACACAGTTAAAGCAATCCATTGGATGTGTCAATTACTACATAAATTGCTATTAGCAAGGGAATCCTTGTAGTTAGGGAACCCCAAAATAATGACGTTCCAAAGTACTCCTTTCCATTCGATTCGGACCAAGCTTGGAGTGAACTACTCCAAGTTGGAGTAGTTTACTCTCAGAGTAGAAACGTCACGGTGACACCCTATGAGTCCGAGGGCCCGCCAAATCGCGGGCCCGCGAGTCCGAGGGCCCGCGAGTCCGAGGTGCCCTCAGGGCACCTTGAGTCCAAGGTGCCCTCAGGGCATACCTTACGATCGTCTCCAGAGGCCCGCGAGTCCGAGGGCCCGCCAGTCCGAATCCGAGATGCCCTGAGGGCACTAGCTCTCTCTGATGCCCTCAGAGTAAATATATATACATGTATAAATATCAATTTTGTTACGTGATATTTTACAAATTTATACATATAAGTAAATGATGACCTTTGAGGATGACAGTGACTAGCATTGAAGTCTGAAATGTCAGATCTGAAGTAGGCCTGTTATTATTTTTGAATGCAATTCACTTTTGAAAGATCTGAGTCGATCTATCTATCTATCTATCTATCTATCTATCTATCTATCTATCTAACTATCTATCTATCTATCTATCTGTCTATCTATCTATCTATCTATCTATCGATCTATCATTCTGACTATCAATCTGCCTATCTATCTATCAATCTGACTACATAGAACTACATGTATTTATCTATCTGCTTGTCTCTCTATCGAGCTGTGTCAAGATAGTCTCACTGGACTTATGTGGAATTGTCGTTTCCCTATGTCGTCCTCCTTTCCTATTTAGCCTTCCCAGGTGCATTATGCATAAATGCAGGGTATATATCCATCCAATGACATCCTCTTTCTCTCGATTCAGTATGGTTAGTGTTACCGAATTTTCAGCTTACCTGATTGGTCCATATGCAACAAAACGTCCTACAAATATGTTACATTACCATGCGATTCTGTTCATTCACAGTCAGTACTAGTGAGGGATCAATGTAATGTATCAGCATGCTACGTTTGATTATTAGCTGTGTGACGTTCTGTTGTCCCTAATCCAATCAGATTAAGCAAAAATGCAATGTATTTAGTGTGCATAGATCCTCAGAATCGCGTACTAATGAAATTGCCTGTAAACGCATAGGAAGCCATGAAAAAGTATAATTCTGCTTCTGTAAGCAGCTGAGTTCGACTAATGGATAAGATCAGCAGTTCTAACATTCATGAAATCCACAGAAATGTGGACAAAACCAATGAAATATTAAAATATAAGTAATTATCAGGAAACCAGTGTTAAATTATCAATAGAAACCTATATTTTGAACTTCGGGCAATTTTAATCATTTAGGAGTATGGAATCCTCTGTTATGACCTAGACCTAGTTATGACCCAACATTGTACATAACATCACACCAAAATCTGCACAACACCCTCGCAAGCCAACTGATGGACACATCATCTTTTATGAAGGATAACTTGAAGACTCAATAACACAGCAACGAAATTTTGGCCACAAAGCCATAAAACTTTCACTGGACTCTCACTGGACAGTGGTTATTAGGCCACACTTGATTAATTACTTAAAATGTGAGAGGGGTCCAGAAATGAACTTTCTCTCCATAAAATTAACTTTCTCTTTGGAATTTGAAGCACCAATTATTTGAAGCACCAATTATATTACGAAATTAAGTAAATCAATTTATTTGTGTGCTTATCAAGTTTGCTATCACATTAGAGTAATTGAAAGTATTTCTCTCCGCCAAATGTCCTTCATTAATCACTCTTGGCTGATAGTACATGTAATTGGCCCCTCATAAATGCACCACTGGCCACTGCCATTTCCAAATTTATGCAACAGTTATTGGTCCTCAGGGCACTTTGTTGTTCCTCGGGACACTTTGTTGTTCTTCGGGGCACTTTGTTTTTTCCTCAGGACAATTTGTTTTTTCCTCAGAACACTTCGTTTTTTCCTCAGGACACTTTGTTTTTTCCTCAGGACACTTTGTTTTATCCTCAGGGCACTATTTTGGTTCCTCAGGGCACTTTTGTTTTTCCTCAGGGCACTTTTGTTGTTCATTGGGGCACTTTTTGATTCCTCTGGACACTTTTTACCGAGGCCTCCGAAGGAGGCTCTCGGTATTGCTACCAGTGTCGGTCTGTCGGCTGAAGACGCCTGAGCTCGCCAACTTTGCCGCCTGAAAACGCCGGCTACATACAAATCTGCCCTGCCAAACTTTATCCGTCATCGTTACGGGCCCTAAGCTTGTGAAAGCCGTACAATTACACACCTCAAACATGTCCGGAACACTTTATTGCACAACTGACAGCAGAGCGCATATTTCCACAGCTCAACCTCGCCATGTTTACAACTGCGAAGTGGGCGGAAGTGGATTTCGTGCATAAATTAGTACCGGAAACACAAATGCGACAGATGGCGCGCTGAATTTACATGGTACGGGTGGCGCCCCTAGCGTAAAATTCGGCAAAAATATCTCAAAACCTAATCTGCAGAATGTTGCGGTTGAAAATATATTTTCCTTCATGCACTCTTTTTAATACAATTTCTTTGTGATCATGTTTAATTACCAATGTATGTGCAATCAACTTTAAGAGTTTTACTGTGTACTTTAGTATTTTCCCCCATTTTCCAGGCTTCAAACAAAAGACAAATCATACAACATAAAGATTTTCAACCACGGAAGGTCTGCAGAATACTATAAACAAAAATTAGGAAACTCAACTTTGCAGAGACAATGTGATTCAATGGATTTCTGGTCAGTTTTGAGGTGGCATCATTGATCTTTCTCAGAAAATGTAAGATTGGGATTTAAGCATGAGGTTTTCAAACAGAAATCGATTTTTGCTTGGCCAGTTTCCGTAATTTTTTGAGCAGGCAAGCAGATGAGCGATAATTGAGTGTTTAAACTCAAGTTGCTGCATATGAGCCATGTCCTCCAGCACATGACAACATATAGATGGATAAATATTTTTGTATTAGGCGCCACCATTTAATGTCAACCTTGGCTTGTTAACCCTCACTGCACTGAAAGGACATTTATGGCATCCCTACCTAGCTGCCTCAGGGACCATTTATGTTCCTCAGGTACATGCTGATGACGTCACAATCGTCCTGGGAGATTGTTTTGTTTGAACAGCCCAGTCTGGTAAGGGTTAACCCTTACCGGACTAAAGGGACATTTATGTGCATCCCCAACTTACTGCCTGTAGGCACACTTTATGTCCCCAAAATCTGCTGTTGTCCCTGATGACGTCACAAGCACAGGACTTTTTTTTTTTGACTGAGCAGTCCAGTAAGGGTTAATAAGGCGTTGCTTGCTTGTGCGATGAATATTTGCAGACTTCGCACTTGAAATAAATAAATACTTCCGTCATGACCGTGAAAATAAATAATTTCTCCCCGAGCAAAACTCCAACCCCCCCAGGAAAACTCCAACCGGCCTTCAATTCAGCTGATCACTCTGCCTTGCGCCGAGGTTTAATGTGCTTTGCACGGTATTTTTGTTCCTCTGGCACTTTTTGGTTTCTCAGGGCACATTTTGGTTCCTCAGGCCACACATAATTTATCCTTAGCTTCTCGGATCCTCTCCAGGCTCTTTTTCTAAGGTCGGTCGGTAGGACGAAAAAAAAACAACTGAAATCTCAATTTTTTGTTGTTGTCTCAAATCAAAATTTTCGTGGGTCGGTCGGTCGAAAAAAAAAAAAAGAAGAAATCCAAGTTCTGAATGTTGCCAACAAATTTTTTTTTTGGTGCAATTTAGGGCTGTGACAATAGTTTGTAGATTTATCCCAAAATGTATATTGATTTCAAAGTGACAATATGATGCAAAAACGGCAGATGCCTAACAATAATCTAAAACAGTGACACAAAATAATGTTTGCCTGTTTGCTTCTGTTTTATTTGATCTCTTGGGTCCAGATTTGCCGTGTGACTGCAGTTCCTGTACCATGAACAGGGGCGTCAGTTTCATTTTAAAGTGGTGGGGCAAATAGTGGTCACACCTTTTTGGAAGATGACAGGGGGAAAAATGAATTTTCTTTTGATTCCGAAACATGTAAACTTTAGCCAAAAAGTGGTGGGGCAAATGCCCCACCAGCCCCACCTGCACTGACACCATTGACCATGAATACCTTGTGCTATTTTAAAATGTTTGAAAGAAATAGATGAAAGAAGCTGGTAATGGTGTGCCTTGACTGTGCTGACCATCATAGGGGCCCTTAAGTTAAGCATAATATTATGTCAATTCATTTATATCTATTAATAACTTGAGTATATGTATATTATGAGTTGAGATCATTGACTTAAAACCCCCTATGCTATAACCAGTTTCTCTTAGGCCTATATTTCAATATCAATGGAGGCTGACTGGCACTGCTCACTGGCAGTCTAGCACTGGCATGATTCACCCAGAGCAAATGTTATGGTGTGAAACAGTCCCCTATTTCCCTGTAAATAGTGAAACTGTTGTGGTAGAACTTAAATGTCTAATTGAACATCCAATATGTAGCTCTGTTGGTCATTGACAAAGAAATTAAACCAGTGAAAATATGTACCATGAATGGAGCCATTGCTCTGATATATATGTAAAATTATAGGGGGAGCCACAATGACTCTCATTGGCTCTCATTACTGAGGTTCCACCAAGAGTTAGACTGACCTGATTTTTAGTCATTTTACAAAGGAATGTGATGTTCAAATTAGAATTAGCAGGCATTGCTTAGTATGAAATACCTTATTGATGAATAAAAAGTGACATTTTGGCAAAAACCAGAGAAGAAATAACAATGCAAAAGTGACCTCAATATGGATGAAATAACTGATGTGGGATGCACATAAGTCAGGTTGAAAGGAAGAATTCCTTGCACTGTTTTTTTCAAGTGCCATTCAGGTAAGCTTTGGTCTATCTGATCAGTATTTTGCATCAGATCAGGTAAGGTCGGCGGTCGGCTAAATAAATAAATTGGTGAGTGGTTATTTTTTTTCTTGGTCGGCAGACATTCTGTTGTGTCGGCGGGCACGAGAAGCTAAAGATCAATTAAGTGTCGCCTCAGGGCATTCTTGATTTCCATGTGTCACTTTTTTGTCCAAGGCACCTTCTTGTCGCTCAAGGCACTATTGCATTTTTCAGAGCATCCTCCCCCCCCTTTGGGACACTCTTGTTTTGCTTAGGGCACTTTGTTTTTTCCTCAGGGCATTTTTTTTCCTAAGGGCACTATTTTAGTTCCTCAGGACACTTTTGTTGTTCCTCAGGGCACTTTTGTTGTTCCTTGGGGCACTTCTTGTTCCTCGGGGCACTTTTTGATTTCTTAGGGCAATTTTTTGTTCCTTAGGGCATTCTTGATTTCCATGTGTCACTTTTTTTATCCGAGGCACCTTCTTGTCGCTCAAGGCACTATTGCATTTTTCAGAGCATCCTCCCCCCTCCTTTGGGACGCTCTTGTGTTGCTTAGGGTGCTTTTTTATCCCTCTTTGCACTTTTATGATTTAAGGTCCCTATTTTGTGCCTCGGGACACTTTTGTGTTCCTTAGAGCTCTTTTCTGCTCCTTGGGACTCTCTTGTGCTCCTCAGGGCACTTTTTGGTTCCTCAGGTCACTCTTGTGTTTCTCGGGGCACTTTTTTCTGACTTGGGGCACACTTGTGTTCTATGAGCACTCTCATTTCACTGATGGAGCCTTTGAGGGTTCTATAAGCTTGTATACATAGCGAACCTTAAAAAGTTAGTTGTTGAACTTTTTAAAAGGTTCCATTTTTTTCCTAGAAAGGGTTTAATAGTTTTAAAACCAAAGGAGTTGACTTGATTAAGACTGATTAAGTTAGTGAAAACTGTAATAGGCCAAATGATTTGTGCAGGAGCTGGTAGCTGAGTAAAGGGCAATTTGCAAGATAACAGTGATTAATCTTTTGTAGAGTTGCAGGCCTATTGTCTATAAACAAAAATTATTGTTTTTGCCATTATGGGCCATTCTCAAATGTCGGGACAACGTGCCCTCGAAAATTTGGTAAAGGAGTGGACTTCTGATGCAATAACCTGCTTTTTTATCATTTTAAAAATAGAGAAAAGGAAAAACATTATGTCATGAAGTCCACGTAAAATGAACTGCAGTTTTTTGCTGTTTTATAAGTCTCAATTTAATCATTCTTGGTACTAGATTTTGGTTTCTATTTATTTGACAGTGATGAGAATAACTCAAACAGCAAAAATCATGCATTGCTAAATTTTCAAACTCAAGGTGCCTCAGTATTCAGGGGTCCATATCTAGTGTGACGCAATGATGGTAAGAATCATTCCGTCACGCTAGAAATGGACCCCTGATTGCTGAGACACTCTTAGTTTAAAACTTCAGCAGTTGGTGATTTTTACTGCTTGCATTGTTCTCGTAAGTGTGAGACATATAAAAACTAATACTTGGCACTGAGAGTGATTAAAATGAAACTTATAGAGCAAAAAACCGTTTCTTAGCATCATTCCGTCACACGTGGATGTAAGTCTTATATTCAGAAGCACTTCATCTCAGATTAATCTTTTTTTTAAATATTTTTAATAGTGCATTGTATTTGGGAGATACGATGTTATGATTGCAGTCTATTGAAACCTGTCACCCTCAACCCTTACATAATTGGAATTGATAAAACCAATCAGCAACTCGGGTGAGAGGAAATGAATAGTCTTATGATTTCACAAGGAGAATAAGAATGAGTTAAACTCTAATATGACACTTCAATAGCAATCAGATAGGCACTCCAATCTGATACATATTGTAATGCAACTGTGGCAATTCAATAGCAATCGGGGCAATTCAATAGCAATTAGGCAATTTAACACATTGCGGCAATCAGGCAATTCAGTAGCCATCAGGTAACTATTCTGGAACCTTCACAAAGCCCTGACGGCCTATAAAAGTTTCCAAGGGCACCCGGGCAATGCCCTGAGGGCATTTCGGACTGGCGGACCTTCGGACTGCAGGGCCTTGTCACTCTTCCAGGTGGGACCCTAACATTCAGAGTGGTGCGCCCTCGGAGTGATGCCCTCAGGGCACCAGGAACAGGCGATGCCCTCAGGACACCACAATGCCCTCAGGGCACCAAAAATTCGGACTGGCGGGCCCTCGGAATGACGGGCCTTCGGACTGGCGGACCCTCGGACTCGCGGGCCCTCGGACTGGCGGGCGGACACCAAACGTCACTTCCTGGAGTAGTTTGGAGTAGTTTAGAGCAGGTAAATCGAATGTACCCATTGATACTATGATAGTGGATTATAAGACGTTTCACCCCTGGGACGTTTCACCGTCGGCAGTAGTGGGACGTTTCACCGCTGATTTATAACAATGTTTGTCAAGTAATAATTGTCTTGTTTAAGTCTGATAAGCCATAAAATAGGCAAAATTCAACAAAAACACGCAAAATTTTGTCTGTGATGCTACTCTATCTATGATCATCTATTTATTGTTACTTTTTAGCAAAAAGACGCAACACTTGTCAGTACAGTCAATCTTGTTACTATGATAACTGTTAGCGACGTCCTGCAGATAACATCACAGCTAGCGATGTCCTGTAGATAACATAATGGTCTTTAGTTGTACCCTTATCAGTTGGGTGTCAGCACTGGTCTGTGAAATGGGACCCACTTTCCCCCTCCTCCATATCACATGTCAGGGGACACAGGGAACCAGCAACACCCTGCTCAAGCCACCCCCTCCCCTGCTTGCACCCTCCCCTGCTTGCACCCCCCTCCTTCACTGCACTGTCCCATCAGTTGGCCTGGCAGTGACTCCAGAGTTTTAATTGACCATGCAGTGTTCATAGACTGCTTCCTTAGTTCATGTAGTTTTAGCCTCCTCTATTAGTATTATCAGTAAAGAGGGAATATCCCTTAAAGAGCTGATGCCCTGTATCCAATTAGTCATCAAATTAACGTGCAGATCAGATCCCTCTGCTACTTTTTCAGATTTCACTCACAGATGTGTTCATTGATACTGGTATTTGAAGCTTACCAATTACAAGGTCAAACTGTCTTTGCTTATTATTATTAGCTAAAAGCCTTTTTATGAAAATGGTATTTGATAACTCTTTTTGCAATGGTGATAGATAGATAGATAGATAGATAGATAGATATATAGATAGATAGATAGATAGATAGATAGATAGATAGATAGATATGTAGATAGACAGATGGATAGATAGATAGACAGATGGATAGATAGATAGACAGATAGACAGACGGATGGAGGGAGAGAGAAAGAAAAATTATCTGTGCTACTCTGTGGAATTTATTAATTAAAACTTTTTGATCCTTTGTACCCAATGACCTCTCTGGGCTTGATTGCCTATTAAGCAACCCTGTATAGTTGTTACGGAACACCAGGCCCATCCATGTGCTAGCAGCCTTTGATGTCCAGCGAAGAATGTGCTCAGCAAAAAAAGTTTACAAAAATTTTAATGCGAAAGTCACAAATTCTAATTAGTAAGATAATAATCAAAATAGCTCAATTACCTTTAATAGCAAATATTTACCAACACCATGGAAGCTTATAAACTCCCATATTGACATGGGCCTCTCAGGATGATAAACTCCCAATTATTTGGTCAAGGTCAAGCATAACCAGAAATATATTGTACCCTCACAAGAAAGTGTTTGCTTAAAGACTGCCTAGACTTCAGCAAGAAATTATATATTTCAGAAAAACTCCATGCCCCCCCCCCGCCCAGAGATCTAATCGTTCTCCCCCCCCCCCCCCCCCGCTCAGAGATCTAATCGTTCTCCTCTGATAAATGCAGTATCTGGACCTATTTCTCAGTTATTTTTTAATATGAATGCTTACATGTAGCTTCAAAGTGTGTTGTTAGCTGTTTTCATATTTTGTTTTTTGTCAGCATGGCTATTCAAATCATCCAAAGCTTGTGATGATTATTGTTAAAAGAGGAGCAACCTGATGATGTGGCCCCATATGAAACCACAATTTAAATTATTCATTACCGGTGATTGGAATGAAATAAACCAATGACAATAAGCCATTATATATACAATGGCCATTTTTCAGTTCCCATGGTGGGAAGTTTCCAGTGCCTGAGGCAAAACAAGAGGGAGCCTTGGGCAAGGGATTGGAGGTCCAAAATGAACCTGCAAGGAGGGAGGGGGAGGGCAGTACCAGTGCAGTGACCAGCCCACTCAGCTTGGCCAACCTAGCAGTCCCCAGCCAGACTTGCTTGATGCACCTGCCTCCCTACTGCTACACATGGATAGAATCTATCTCTCTATCCTTTTATAATTAATATATACTAGCATTTACCCGTGATGAAGATGTCATATTTGCACACATCAATTTACTCACTCCAAGCCCTTTTCCATGAATTCAATCTATAGGGGGGAGGGTTGGTGTGGTGGTGGCGTGCTGGACTGCCAATCGCTGGGTCAAGGGTTAGAATCCAGCTGTTGCCGGGTCACCTGGGCTATGTTGGATGGTTCTTTCAATCATCCTTTGCCTCACTGCTGTGTTCTCCTGGCCTAATTAGCCTACCAACTAAAGTACCAAGTGCATAAATACAGGACGTAAAGCTCCAATCATCCAGCCATCCATGAATTCTATCTATCTATCTATCTGTCTATCTATCTATCTATTGTCCATCCATGTAGCTGTCTATCTGTCTATCCATGCGAATTGAATGGTTAGTTGATTGAGAAAGGGACTAAGTTTGTTGAGACTATTAGACAATGACATTGTGTATGTTTAATAAATTAAAGAGTTGTGAAGGCTGGCACTACCATAGTGTAAAAAAGGGGCCTAATATGTGACATTAACTGTAAAATGAAAAGTGTCTACAGAATTTTTTTGTATGAATCATTGAAAATCATAAGTTGAATTTGTTCTATATTCTCGGGAAAAAGAAAATAACATCTGTATGATATAACAAAAGTTGAGCACTATGAAATGTATTTTCAAAGAAATACTTAGAAAAATTAAGATGGATGAGGCAGGGGTGTGAGCTCTTAATTGCACTTTACGACCAGACCCAAGATGTGACACTTCAATGGCAATCTAAATAAACCTCAATTAGTCAATCAAAGTTATTATTATCTAGGCGCTGCTGCGCCTAGATCATGCTTGTATAACCTGCCATTTCCTGCGTGTTTTTCAACTTCCTGTTTGTGGTGAACATGAAATACAATGGTTTCATGCGTTTACCTTCTAACTTCGTAAACACATCAACCCTTCTAGCTTGGATGCTGTAATTGCTATTGATGATGGATCAGTAACAGATCTATGGACTGTGATTGTAAATAGCTGTCCTCTTTGCTGTAAATTGGCAGAAATAACTATTTCTGGTCACAAAATATCAGGTCACTGTCCTAGATTTATGCAATGTCTAGACTGTGTGCACTCAAGCGGAACATGTTAGCGTATTAGAACGGGCTGCAGCAAAATGTAAATAAGATGAAAACAGCTTTTGGTGACCGATTCGATTTCATATACCTATACAATATATACATGCTATAAATTGCTATATGATAGGATCTCTGACCAACTGGATGGTTCATTCACAATGGAGCCTCTACAATGGCAGAAAGAGGTTCATCTCTTGCTTAAATTGTCAAGTTAACAATCAGCGCCTAGATTTGCAAATTTAATTTGCGCATTCTAGTTAATTGAAAGTTCTTGAAATTGTTTTGCTGACAGCCTAATAGCAATCAGTAAAACTCATTTCTCACTGAATTCACCAATAGCGAAAGAAGCTCCATACATAGGCCCTACATATTGAAGGAGAGCAGACAGCTTTTTGGCCTGAGAAAAAAAATGGCGGCCAAAAGAGCGCTCGATAGAAAACCCATAATAGAAGGATTTTAAATGTTAGAGGGATTATCGGGGATAATTTGGTATCTATTGATAGAGAAAAGGTTAATGCATGCAGAGGGCTACTTGGGAATAATTAGAAGTAAAATATAAAGAGGATATTAAGGAAAACGGCACTGTGACGTCATGTATCCCAGGTCCCGTATTAATATATAGATGGACAGAATTAATCTATCAGATAATTATCTGTCTATTGATCTTCATGTATCTCAGCCTTTATACATGTATAGTCTTGTCTTTATTTGTCACTGAAAAACTTTCAAGTGAAAATTAACTTTACAGTCTGTCACATTGATAGAAAAAAGAGTGGACTGTTACACTGAAAATGGCACTTCGTTTTTCATCATGCTTAATGATTTGTCATGATCATACCCAATACTTTCAATGTTATGTCATGATCATACCCAATACTTTCAATGCTATGCATAGGGCGGTAATGCTTCTGTCCTGAAATCTACTGAAGGGGTGAAATTACCAATGCTGGGGCCTCAACCAGCCCAGTCTGGAAGTTCTTATCATATGCATATAGCATTAATGGCATTGTAGATGTGCACAACGGATCGTTTTTGTCGTTAAATAGAATATTAATGTATTTATCAACTTGCCACTTATTGTCCAGTGCAGAACAGGTCAGGCTGATTTTGGGCTGCCATTTTCTTGTGTATTCGTGCTATTTGTCACTGTATATATAGCTGTACATGCATGTATGGCTTGTACTATCTGCATTTTAATCTCTGATATATCTCTAATGGCAATTACGGTTTGATTACAAGACCAGCTTAGCTTTTTTTAATGAGATTACATAATACATACCATACAATACACTAGGGCTATCACGATTACAGAATTTCAAAATCGATTAATCTATGGCCTAAAATCGAATCGTAATCGATTAATCACCGTTTTCCCGTCATTCTAGAGAGCAAGTGATGTTCTGTGTCTTTTTATATCTTTGTCTTGAAGCAGAGCCAAGAGACTTAGTTATTCCATTGAAAATATTAATTGCAATTAGGACTTCACACTTAAATTCACTACAATCTGCTACAATCAGGTCCATTCAATCCAATTGACCAATCCACTTGCAAATCACTCTTGACACCTGGAAATCGATAGCCATACAGTCTCTTCCAGGTACAAATATAGCTAAATATACAAGTAACAGATTAATCGATTTTGCAAACTGGAATCGATTTTTAGTTAAAATCGAATCGGCGGCGATTAATCGGTTAATCGTGAGAGCCCTACAATACACAGGGTTTCCTTAGTCAATGTGTGAATTTCAAAAGTGCAATTAGCCATCAATGGCCCTTGACACACAAAGAGAATTTAACTCTCATAATTTGACAATATTTCACAAAAACCACACATGTGTACAGGTCCTGTGATGAGCAGATCTCAACGATATTGAAAGTGTTCCTTATTTTGTCCTATCCTTCATATGTAAGAGGGCCATATGTAAGATAAGTGTACACACTTAATAGGTTTTTACCCTCGGAAAATAAAGTCTATCTATCTATCTATCTATCTAATAGGCTACCTATTAAGGCCTAATTATTTGTATTCCACAGACCATGCCAGTTACCAATGACTGCCATGCACAGACAAATTATGTGCATGGGCGATGCTGCAACTCTAAGAGTGCTTGTCTGATTTAATGAGACTTATCACACTTGTTGGTGGCAGCCAAACAAAAGGATTATGCATCTGATTTTCACTCCAAAATCAGTTATGACATGTCAAATGGCCTTCTCTTGATCGTTACTAATCAAACAGCCTCTATGTTTCCAATATTGAAAGTAGAGAAGATGACACTTAATCAGCTATCATGAGTCACAAAGTGCATTTTTAATAGTGAACAGGTCCTAATTTTTTCTATATCAAAGTGGCAGACTGTAAGACCAGAATTCAGGCATTGGATATGAATCAATCTATCAATCCAATCATTCAATCAATCAATCTATCATCTATCAATCTATCTATCTATCTATCCATCTATCCATCTATCCATCTATCCATCTATCCGTCTATCCATCTATCCATCTATCCATCTATCTATCTATCTATCTATCTATCCAATACCACAGTATGAGTTATTTATTTCTCCCCTTTCAATGGCTTTCATCAATTATTTCCTTTTTGCTGAGTCGGCACATTCCTTCAAAGGGCTGGCCATATGCCATTACGTAAGAGGCAATCAGGCCTGCTTGGGGTCAATGAGTGCAAATGATCCAAAAGCTGTGTCAGTAGA